>CM060068.1:33943009-34660509 GCA_030533445.1 Cyprinodon diabolis
GACAACAAATTTTCAAATCTCAGCAAAAATTTAAAGTCGGTCATAATCCAGATTGGCAGGGCACAGATTAAGAGAAACTAGAATCTGTTACATTCTGCAATATTCAGTATTTAAGGTTGTAAGGTTCTGTTCAGGTGCTGCTGTGATTTAACATCTCTTCTTAGAGATCCTACATGATGCTCTTGCTCTTTTAAAAAGATTAATTTTTAATGTCAAAGTTGTTCCTGTTTGCTACCTCAACTCCCTCTGGTCTTTTGTTCTCACCCAATGCAGTTATTATCTGTGTAAAAATATATCAGGCATTTGATTTGATTAAATTTAGGATGTTAACTTCTGTCCCTAAAGTGTTTTTTGCTTGTATTCAGCTGAATATTGAGGGAGGAAAAGTTTGGCAATAATTTAAGCTGCTTCGTCTACATCACTAAAAACTCTCCCCTCTCTCTGCTTCCCTCACAGATCAGAAGGTTACCATATTTGACAAGACAGAGGTCAACCTTGTTGCTTTCAGACGAACCATTTATCTTGCTATTCAGTCCAGGTACTCCTGCACACTCTCACACAGAAACAACACGGTGCTTTAGAAATCCACATTGGCACAGATGGTGACTCAGTTATGTCTCTGGGTGTTGGCTGTTACTTACAGCTCCTACTATATTTGATTGAGTTGGATTGTTATTTAAGGCTTTGAGAGAGTGAGGCTGTTATTAGGAGGGCCAGTTTTAAATTAAGAAATCTGGTGGTGGAGGTAGGGCTGGGCGATAATTCAATAACGATATATATCGATCGATAGACGTGTGGCGCAATAGAAAAAAAGCGGGTCGAAAAAAGTTCGATTAAAAAAAAGCACAGTTTTCCTCCATTCTCATTGTAGCCTAGCATGTAGGTTTATGCTAGTCACTACTTCCTTCCAACCAATCACAATCGCGGACCCAGGCATGGCGTCACAATGCGCCGCCCTCTCAAACCACAACACAGAGCACATGAAGATGTCGCAGCAGGAGAGGCGGAGGAAATTGTTCCAAAGAAGGGTTTTTGTAGTTCGCCAGTTAGGCAGTATTTCGGTCATGGCAAGTCGGACAAAAAACAAACCACAGTCATCTGTAAAATGTGTAGGGAACCAGTGAAACCAGTCTGATAACACAACCAACTTTTTTTTTTTTTTTTTAACATCTCAGCCGCACACACCCGCAGGAGCATGAGCTGTGTAGGCCCCGCCGCGACTCTCCTCCGAGGAATCTTCGGGAATTTCGGGAAAATATATATATATATATATATTCAGTTCTGGGCAGTTTCCCACGTAGTTCTAACAATTGAGAGAAAAATGCTGAGGGGCCAGCAACTTCAAAGTAATAACTCAGGTTAAAGCAGGAAACTAAGCTGAACCAGGTTTATTTGTTATATTTATTTTGGTCACTTTAGTTTATTCTTTGTCAGTATTTAATAACATAACTCAGGTCTTTTAAGTTATTTTTCTTTAAAACAATTCTGTTATGGTTAAAAAAGTTGGTTAAATAAATATTTAATTGGAAGTCTGTGTTTGTGTTCTTTATTAAAATTAAATCATTTAGCAATATAATAAAAAGTCCAGGCAGAGCTGCACATAAAATATGGTTTCAAATCTTTTCAATAATTATCGATATCGATCAATATGCATTTTTTTTTATCGATAAGCTTTTTTTCTATATAGCCCAGCCCTAGGTGGAGGGATTTTCGGAGTGTTGTTGCTTTTTAAATGTCATAGAAATGATATCCACATAATATGGCCAAAGAAATTTTAGCCTGTGCTACATGGTTTTACTGATAATGAGTTGAAATGTTTTTTTAGATATGAAACATCCAGACTCATCATGTATAGGTGTGCGGTGTGTGTATATATATATATATATATATATATATATATATATATATATATATGTATATATATATATGTATATGTATGTATATATATGTATATGTATGTATATATATGTATATGTATGTATATATATGTATATGTATGTATATATATGTATATATATATATGTATATGTATATGTATATATGTATATATATGTATATGTATATATATATATATATATATATATATATATGTGTATATATATATATATATGTGTATATATATATATATATATATATATATATATATGTGTGTATATATATATATATATATATATATATATATATATATATATATATATATATATATATATATATATATATATATATGTGTGTATATATATATATATATATATATATATATATATATATATATATATGTGTGTATATATATATATATATATATATATGTGTGTATATATATATATATATATATATATGTGTGTATATATATATATATATATATATATATGTGTATATATATATATATATATATATATATATATATGTGTATATATATATATATATATATATATATATATATATATATGTATATACATATATGTATATGTAAAGTGCCTTGAGGTGGTATTTTTCACTATACAAATTAATTTAATGAAATTATTTTTCAGCTTGGACTTTGAGGAATGCGCCCACAAGCTGATCAAAATGGAATTTCCTGATAGCCAAACTGTGAGTCCACAAACACAGCAACACACACCTACCTGATTGGTTTCCTCTGTCACAGTCTCTCACTGCTGGATATGAAAACAACTAAAGAGTAGAAGTAAAAAACTGTGGTGATAGTTTGTTGGCATATAGCAGCATCAGGGTCATAGACGTCATAGACTGGATATCTGAGAGTTTAGAGCTCAATCCACATAGAGGAAAATGTCAAGGGTGAGTCTCTGGTTTTGTCATTTATCTTTGTTCTTTCTTTTTTCTGTATCCATATTATCATGGTGAGAAAAGGGACCTGATTACTAGCATAACCCACATAAAGTGCTTCTCACAAATATCACATCAAATAGATTTGATGTGCTGGACAAACATTGCAGTAACTAAGTGCAATGTAGAAGAACACTCATGTATGACTTCCAATGGTATAAACAAACAGAAGCTAATAGTTGTGACTGGTTTCTGTATTCAGTATAACTAAGTTAATACTTTTAACCAAATGTTTTCTAGCCTTTAGTAGGTTTTTCTCTGGATAACCCTGCATTTCTCCATCCCCCAAATTTGGACTTTTCCTACTACTAATGGACCACCGCATGATGTTGCCACCACCTTGTTTCACCATAACAGTGGCGTTTTAAGGTCGATGTGAACGGCTTTTTTCCCCTTTTTCTAAAACACGTTTTTTAACGATACCCATAAAATTGCAAAATGCTATCTTCTACATGGTTTCTATGACTCCCACGTGGCTTGTGACAAACAGTAAATTAGACTACATGCCAAATACCTCCTTTGGCTAATTATTAGGCCAGTGTTGAACTTCATGCCATGCTTAGGGGGTAAATTAGCCATTAATCCATCCACGTTATGCCTAATTAATGTTAATTATGCATTTATTATTCCTATGTTTAAAAATGGTTTTATACAGGAGCTTGACATTCTAGTATGGAGGACCAACTCTGCCATATTTAAAAATAAAAACAGAAATAAATAAATGCTCAATAAATATATAAGCATACAATTAATTGCCAACAAAAATACAAGCAAATAAATGTAAGTAGAAATTATTTATACAGTGAGACATAAATGTATATAACTTTTAATTAGCTTCTTTATTTATTTGCCTTTGTAATATTTACCTTTTTTATTTTTTGTCCTTTATAATCTTCAACTTTATTTTTTAATTACTTATATTTTTAAGTATTTATTTATGTGCATGTTATAATATTTTTGTCTGTTTTATTCTTCCTTTGTATTTTTTTTACCTTGGTTATTTCTTCGCCACTGTTTATTTCTGTCTGCCCTTTTTACATTTCTGCCTGTCGTATTTACATTTGTGTATGCATTTCTGTCTCATTATGAAAATGAGGAGGGGGCGTGTCCTAGAGAGTCAACTTCTGCTCATTGGTTGGCGGTCCATCTTCTTAACTCACAGAGCTCAGAGTACTAAGTGTAATCTAAGTTCTCTTTTCTGTTGCTGTTGTTCAATAAAAGTGTGTTTTAAGATTATTTGAGGCGAGAACATTATACTTTTAAGCATTACCATATGGCCCATTCACAGATTCAAAGCGTAATTTAAAAGAAAATGTTCCGAACTTGAGAGGACCGCGGCACCAGCGGAGTTCCGTATCCTCACGGCAACCAGGTCGAACCGCAGCCCGTCTGCAGCGGCCCTCTCTCGGCATAGCCGTGTGTGAAGGACCGCTGGCTATGATGCCGATTTTTTGTTGTATTTGGCAAAGTCCCTACACGCGTGTAATGATCTCAGAATATTCGACCCAGAATTCAAGACGAGACAGGCAGTGGGAAAGTTGAAAGCGTTTATTAAACATACAGGTGCGCGGGGCTGCTCGTCTGCTGCGGGGCGGATGTCTGCAGTAATAGGAGAATACAGGTCAGTGACTGGATGTGGAACTGAATACGACTTGGAGCTAAGACACTGACCTGATTCACAGTTCAGTCCGGTCGTAGAGAACACAGCAGAATCCAGGAGGGAGGTTTGACAGCAGTTGCGGCGGGCGACGCCCCCAGAGTTCCTAGAGAGCGAGCGGAGCGGGCGCCAGCCGATGCCGAGCAGCAACAGAGTCCAGAAGGGAAATCCAAGGCCGAAGTCAGAAGACAGTTCCAGGTTCAGAAGCCGGTAGAATCCAGGACCAGATGGGACAAACAGAGCAGACAGGGGCAAGGCAAAACTCGAGATCCTCAGGGCAGAAACTGGTCAAAATCAGGAAAACAGACAGACTACAGATTGCTAGGGAGACTTTTTCCAGCAGGGAAAGGAAAGCTGATCATATTGAAAAGGTGATATATTATGGTAAATAGTAGGCATTCCCATAAAAACGCACAAATAACCTGGCACTGATGGGAGGCAAACACACAACTTAGATAGTAGAGGAACCAGGTGGGAATGATCGGCGATAATCAGCCGCAGAACCAATTAGACAGGGAGCAAGGAACAAAGGAAAAAACCAAACCATCAGCGCCAAGATCATGACATCGCGTTCTAATGACTTCAGACTCGACATCAGGCTCTCCTCCTGTAGATTCGACCGATGTAGTAAAATGCTAACCAACACGCTTCACACATGGCTATGCCGAGTGAGGGCCGCTGCAGACGGGCATGCCGTTAGACCCGACTGCCGTGTGGTTCGGAGCTCCGCTGGTGCCGCGGTCCTCTCAAGTTCGGAACATTTTCTTTTAAATTACGCTTTGAATCTGTGAATGGGCCATATGGTAATGCTTAAAAGTATAATGTTCTCGCCTCAAATAATATTAAAACACACTTTTATTGAACAACAGCAACAGAAAAGAGAACTTAGATTACACTTAGTACTCTGAGCTCTGTGAGTTAAGAAGATGGACCGCCAACCAATGAGCAGAAGTTGACTCTCTAGGACACGCCCCCTCCTCATTTGCATAATGAGACAGAAATGCATACACAAATGTAAATACGACAGCCAGAAATGTAAAAAGGGCAGACGGAAATAAACAGTGGCGAAGAAATAACCAAGGTAAAAAAATACAAAGGAAGAATAAAACAGACAAAAATATTATAACATGCACATAAATAAATACTTAAAAATATAAGTAATTAAAAAATAAAGTTGAAGATTATAAAGGACAAAAAATAAATAAGGTAAATATTACAAAGGCAAATAAATAAAGAAGCTAATTAAAAGTTATATACATTTATGTCTCACTGTATAATTTAATTTCTACTTACATTTATTTGTTTATTGTATTTTTGTTGGCAATTAATTGTATGCTTATGTATTTATTGAGCATTTATTTATTTCTGTATTTATTTTTAAATATGGCAGAATTGGTCCTCCATATTCTAGAGGTGAAACTGAAATTAGTTTCATATTGCTTACATTTTGGCTTTTTATTGTTTGACTTTATTTTCTCTAAAGTTTACTAATCATGTCAAACTCTCGCTGTTTCACCTTACTAAGTTTCCAGAATACGTACTTAGCATTGTGCGCTTTAGTTTTCAACCAGTGAGGATTAATCTGAGGACAAGGGATGGGCTTTATTTGTTTGAGCTTTGATTTCACCTTCCTCTCAAAAGGTTGATCTGCTAAATATCCCACATCATGACATCATCTCAAAGTTTCGATTCATTATTTAACATTCTCTTAACTATAGCATAGCCTATTATTTAAGGCTGTAAGGTTTTTGAATCCTGAGATTTGAGAGCATAATAGCGAAACTATAATGATTTTCCATCATATTCAAATATGTTCTTAGTCTTTATTTCAAAATCAGATATAGACTTTATTAAATTTTGTGTTAAAAATGTCTTAAAATTATATTATCTCTGTAGCTTGACTCATTACACCATAAATGTGTCCTTTCTGATTTATAATGCAGACAAGTTAGTTTCCATTTTTATTTGTTGAAACAAAGAGTTTTTTTTAGTTGGTATTTAGTATTAATTCTTAATACATTTATTCCATTATACTCTATACTATCCTGTGGTTCATTTAGCTAAGTCTCAACTCTTTTAGACCAGATGTTTAAACCAATCTTAAACCAGTCTTAAACTTTTCACGTGCTCCTTGGAAACTTATAGTGACATCCCTTTTGTCAGCTGCTTAAAGGCTTCCTCTATGTGTGTGTGTGTGTGTGTGTGTGGTCCTCAGGTCACGTGTGTATTAGTAATTTTGAGCTTTATACTCAGACAGGTGCAGGTCAGCTATGCTTGACTCTGTAATTGTGAGGACAGATCTGTGTGTGTTAATGGTGCAGTATCTTGTTTCTACACTGTCAGGTTTTGTTAAGTGTTGTAAATGGTTAAAACATGTTTCTCTGGTTCCATAGTTACTAGTTATAGACCACTGCTCCTCCATAAATGGTCTTCAGTTAATCCAGTGCAAACTTCCTAAGGTCAGCAGCTGTATGTCAAATTCAAAAAGCGTTAATCTTGAAAAGTAATCCTTTTAGGAGACTTTTCTGCATGCCCTTTTACGTGTTGAAAATGAGAGCAAGTTTGTATATGTAAAACTTAAAAAAGAAAACTAATCATCAAGAACAAAGGCTGTCGACACCATGTGGTCCGTCTGATCTTCTGATGGACAGTGTGGCTTCAGCAGGGGATCGGTTAGAAGATTGTGGATCTGTTAGAGCACATGTTGGATGAAAGAGCATAAGCCCTGTACCTGTTTGAAACATATTTATTCATGTGACTGAGCTATCACCTTAAACACATGCGTTTTATTTGGCGGGTGTAGCCTTGGCAACTATTTCCCCAGAATTAGAAATAAATCACAGATCTTAAGATGAAAAAATTAGAACTGGTTACAAGTTGAGGGTGTTAGCAACATGCTTAGTGTTAATGCAATAGCCTGACCAGTTAGACCAATTTTCCATTAGTACAAATTAGGGATGGAACGGTTTATAAAAACCGTCCGAACCGTTCGGTTCGACTGTCTCGGTTCGATTCGCGTGTGTTGCGTTCCGTTCATGCGCTGCTCCTTTTTCTCATAGGCGAAGCGTTTACACTCCAGAGCACAAGGTGGCGGTACTGCGACCAAAGCCAACCACCAGTAGTAAACAAGAAGAAGAAGCGAAGCCGCGTAGCCTGGTGTAGCAGAAAAAAATCAGTTGTTGTGGAGAATTGTGTGGGTATAGCGAGTGGGAAAGAACAGGAGTTGAAGACACGCCAGCAGCACTTTATAGGTCTGCTGTATGGGACCACTTTGCATTTAGAGTGACCTACGATGACGGCGGAAATAAAGTTGTGGATAAAAGTGCAACAGTGTGCAAGCTTTGTGCAACACGTTTTGTTTATGCTAACAGCAACACGACCAACATGTCAGGCTAACAATCAACATTTACGGAACCAAAAACCGTGACCATGAAACCGTGAACCGAACCATTCCACCCCTAGTACAAACACTATTTTACGCTTATAAGTTTGCATTACATTACAATTGAATAACATCTCAATTTTAACCATATCATTTACAGAGACGCAGCTTAACAGTCTAAAATATATTGAAAGAAGGGAAACTGAGAAGGCTGGAGGCAGATAATATATAATAGCTAGGCAGATAAAGGTGTTTATTTCATAAAAGGACAGCTACCATCCTTTGTCTGGATGTGCCTTGGTTGGTAAAAGCCGTTTGGTGAATTGGATGCTTGTAACAGCTTTTTTGAAGATGTTTACTCACTAATTTGGCAAAAAAAAAAAAAAATAGCACCAAGTGCCTAAACATTTTGTTCTGTTTACCTCTGACAGTTATTCTAGGCTATTAATACAAAGCATTTTAATTTTTATTTATTACCTAATTTTGCTCATGCAGTTCTTTGTAAGTTTAATCATTCGGCAAAGTAGAACAAATTTTCCATAATTACATCGTTGCTTTTTTCTTTTTGGTTTTCTTTTTGGCTCCAAAACTCACCTGCAATGACTAATATTTTTTTATGTTTCAAACCCCAAAGATTCTGTTATGTTATTTCTGTTAGAAATGTTATGCAATATATTTTTCTTCTCCAATAGCCCCCCTGCCCTTCAGATGCATCTTCACTATTTCAGACTTGTTTTACGCAGAATGTCCTTGAACAAAGAGCAAACACCTGCCACGCTTGGCAGGGACTTTCCTCACAAGCACTTAGACATAAACGCTGCGTGCTTGAGAGGTCGGAGCCGACAGCCCTGTCACTCTTCATGACTGAATCTCTCACAACAGCTGCGACGCAGGCTTTTGGAGATCTTTGTTCAGTGACACGCCTTTCCTCTGCTGAAGGCTCACACCTCAGTGCTTGCTCAAGTGTTTACTGCAGAGAATCCTGCTGTTTATTAAAACTGTCACATCAAAGTCTAGAAAAATAAGTGTCTCTTCCTTTAACCAACTCGCCACAAATAGGCAGCTGATGACTCCTCGCCTGACGTGTGCTAAAGCCCGGCTTCTGTTAAGCCACGTTGCCTGGCTCACTGCAGGGCTCAACAGAGATATAATTACATATTTAATTACCTTCTTCAGTTCAGCAAAAATGAAAGCTGCTGCTATACTTGCAGCAACACTAAGTTATAGCTGCCAAAAGTTGGACTCCCACTTCTAAGTGTTGGACAGATGTTGCTGAGGAGTAGGCTATTAACATAGATCTACATCACAGCCAGACAGCCGGTTAATACTCTGGTGAAAATTACAGCATAACTGCTTTGTCAAGCTGACATCACTACATTAACTCTAGGCTTTGTTGTTTTAAGCTAACTAATTTAGTTCCTTTTCGTTTTATATAACATTCATTTACAAGACATTAGATCGTCAGACATTGCAGTTAAACTTTATTCCGATCAACCCGGTAGATTCCAATGGGTTTTAGTGATAGTGACTTTATTTTTTTTATTTTTTTTTTTTTGTAACTTTATTTGATGATTTAACAAATTTATACAAAAAGCATCCCTCACCTTAAACACCAATATGTTGCTTTTAGTTCCTCCAGACGTATTTATATCTTTAATTTCGACTTCAATAACTAGTGAGGACTTAAGTTAAAGATTCAAGTCATTGTATTTCAGCTACACAATAAAGCTCTAATTTGTGTTTGTTAATTATATTAGAAGAAATATATTTTAAGGTTGTTGTCCCATAGAAAGACCTTAATGTCCCCCCTATAGTAATATAGCAATTACAGTCTTTGAAATGTTTTGCTTAAATTTCATAACCAGTATAATTTAAAAAAAATATTCTTGTGATGTAAACTGTATGTATATATTTTTTTAATTGGATGAAAATGACCTAAATTGCATTAAAGATGTTTTTTTATTGTGTTTCTATGAACAGAAAGAGCTGTGCAATATGATCCTGGACTGCTGTGCTCAGCAGAGGACCTATGAGAAGTTCTTCGGCCTACTTGCTGGGGTGAGACACTCGACCACCACACTTTGATTTGACATATTTAAAGTCTTATGCACTTGGTTGCTTTTTTGGATCGGTTAAGAAACTTGCTACTTTTTTTTTTAAATTAAACTTGCATTGCCAACTATAAAAATTAGCATTTATCCTCAATGTGGGGTTAGGGTTAGAGAGGCATTTTTTAACATTGATGTTGACTAAATGCACAGAAACGTGGACAATGATTAGAACTGAAGCAGAAACACTTTTAAAGAATATGAAGCAATGAAAATAATCTCGGTGGAAAATTGTGTTAGAGACATGGACTGACACATTTAATAGCTTTAATTTATATTAAGGATAAAAAGTCACAGTAATGATGAAAGTAGAAAACACTTTGGAAGGTGAAGGATCAGTTTTTTCTTTTAGCATATCAGAATCAGAAATATAGTCATAAAAGAGAATAGCAGAAACGTGGAAAACAGAAGATAAAATCTGTTGAAAATGAGTTTTATGTGTGCAGCTTAGCATGAAGAAGCATAAGAATGGAACAAAACTAACAATAGCACTGGAAAAATAAATGCAAAAAGCTAATATTAGCCTAACCGAAAGTTCAAAAAAGTTCTTCGTATTTTAACATCTGATTAGACAAAATAAGTTAATATTATGCCATTGGCTAATATTAGCATGTTTGCTAACAATGACAAGTGATGTTTTGATAAAGTTAAGTAATAGCCTGTCTCCAAACATCCACCCTAAGCTCTAACTCCCTCAGTCACTATAAAGAGCGGGGACTATACAGTGGACTTCATAGTGATCACCGTTAACTGACCATTCGGACAGATGATCTATACTTCTTACTCCCTGTTGGTCACGTAACTCCGCCTCCCTACCCAGTGCCTTTGCCATCTCTTTGTCACCGCTGTCGGTGGCGACAAGCCTACGGCCACAGCGGGCCTCTGTGACAAATATATGTGCTCCTCTAGTGACAATGGATGATCAAAACTTTTCAAAGTGCATTGTGGGAAATTTTGAGTCCACTACTTTTTCATCCACTAGACGTTTGGACTCATCTAAAATGGCGTAACCACTATCTAGTACCCTATATAGTGATTAGGGCGGTCATTCGGACACAGTCTAATTCTACCATTAATTAGTATGCAATTGTTACTAACATGCTGTTAAAAGCATGTTGGCTAACTGCAGCTTATATGAGTCCACTATGCTAATAGCTTGTATATACCGTTACCGTTAGATATTAAGACTAGCCTTTATGACATGGTTAACATGCTATCACTTCAAAAAAAGGTAGAAGAAATTTGTAAAATTTGAAGATATTAAATAAACTGACTCTTAACTGACTTGACCTGATTACATAAATCTAGAACTTGAAAATGCTTAGCTCTGCCCTTCCTTTTGTAAATGTATAGAACCCTTTTTTATGGGCTTTTAAAGTATGATCTCTGTACTAGGGTCCTGGTCAGGTTCAGATTTCTATCCTGGAACTTTGTTTCTATATTGGTGAATACCGCTGAGGTAATATTGCTCCAAGATAACCTGCTACTCAGTTTACATGAATTAATTAACTGCTCCAACCCTCTAAGCTTAAACATTGAGGCATTTTTAAGCCGTTTTTGTGTTTTTATTTGTTCAGAGATTCTGTCTGCTGAAAAAGGAGTACATGGAGAGCTTTGAGGCCATATTTTCTGAGCAGTATGATACAATCCATCGGCTGGAGACCAACAAGCTGAGGAACGTGGCCCGACTGTTTGCTCATCTGCTCTACACAGACTCTGTGCCGTGGAGCGTAAGGGACACACAGTCCAGTTTAAACACTCATCAGCACAATCAAGTCCAAATGGAGGATGAACCAATCATTTCCTTTTTTTCCCCCCTCTCTGCTCTCGTTGTTTGTTGATCAGGTGTTGGAGTGCATCCGAATGAGTGAAGAAACTACAACATCATCTAGCAGGATTTTTGTCAAAATCCTTTTCCAGGAGCTTTGTGCCTACATGGGTCTCCCAAAACTCAACCAGCGGCTTAAAGACCCGTACGAAAAAACAGGCACACACTTCAGAGAAACTGGTTTCTAATATCAGAGATAAACACATCAAACAAAGCTGTAGTACTTCACATTTAAGGACAGTTTCTGAAATCCCAGAGTAGCAAGACACAAATTAAAAATAATGTATTAAATAATTAAAGACCACCTCAATATTCTCTCATTTAGGGCTGGGCGATATAGAAAAAAAGCTTATCGATAAAAAAAAATGCATATTGATCGATATCGATAATTATTGAAAAGATTTGAAACCATATTTTATGTGCAGCTCTGCCTGGACTTTTTATGATATTGCTAAATGATTTAATTTTAATAAAGAACACAAACACAGACTTCCAATTAAATATTTATTTAACCAACTTTTTTAACCATAACAGAATTGTTTTAAAGAAAAATAACTTAAAAGACCTGAGTTATGTTATTAAATACTGACAAAGAATAAACTAAAGTGACCAAAATAAATATAACAAATACACCTGGTTCAGCTTAGTTTCCTGCTTTAACCTGAGTTATTACTTTGAAGTTTCTGGCCCCTCAGCATTTTTCTCTCAATTGTTAGAACTATGTGGGAAACTGCCCAGAACTAAATATATATATATATATTTTCCCGAAGATTCCTCGGAGGAGAGTCGCGGCGGGGCCTACACAGCTCATACTCCTGTGGGTGTGTGCGGCTGAGATGATAAAAAAAAAAAAAAGTTGGTTGTGTTATCAGACTTCGTTTTCACTGGTTCCCGACACATTTTACAGATGACTGTGGTTTGTTTTTTGTCCGACTTGCCATGACCGAAATACTGCCAAACTGGCGAACTACAAAAACCCTTCTTTGGAACAATTTCCTCCGCCTCCCCTTGCTGCGACATCTTCATGTGCTCTGTGTTGTGGTTTGAGAGGGCGGCGCTTTGTGACGGCGTGCCTGGGTCCGCGATTGTGATTGGTTGGGAGGAAGTAGTGACTAGCATAAACCTACATGCTAGGCTACAATGAGAAGTAAGGAAAACTGCGTTTCTTTATCCAACTTTTATCAAGCCTATTTTTTTCTATTGCGACACATGTCTATCGATCGATATATATCGTTATTGAATTATCGCCCAGCCCTACTCTCATTCATTTTAATAAGCATCTATATAAAGTGAACATTATTATGGTTCTCATTTGAGTAATTGCTAATCTGTTGGTTTTATTGCAGAACCCTGCAGACCTTCTTCGAAGGTCTATTTCCTCGTGACAATCCCAGAAACACTCACTTTGCCATCAACTTCTTCACCTCCATAGGACTGGGAGGCTTGACGTAAGTTCTCTACTTTATTATCCACAAACACAGAGGTCAGATGCTCCATGTCTGAGGCTTCACTTCATCTGGTATTATTATTTATTCAACATCATGTTTGACATCATTGTTCAAACAGCGACGAGTTGAGGGAACACCTGAAGAACGCACCAAAGATGATCATGACTCAAAACCAGGAAGTTGAATCGTCCGACTCGTCCTCCTCCTCCTCTTCCTCATCTTCAGACTCTTCGTCCTCTGATTCCTCCAGCGAATCAGATTCTGACTCTTCAGATTCTGACTCCTCCTCCTCCAGCAGCAGCAGCTCAGGTACACCAGGCTGAATCTTGTTTTTTATGCTTTTGTTTCTGCTACATTTGCAGGGCAGTTGCATTTTTACAAATTTTTTAGCAGAAAAAATTGAACTTGTCATGCATTCGCATTTACCCTCTTTTACCGTTCAACTTAGAATGTCCCCAAATAAATAGAGTCCATAATTTAATAATTATGCATAATTTAATGTCGGTATTAATCTTGCTGTCTTACAAGGGCCTCTGAGACCCTTTAGAGAACATCACTAACTAAGTAGCAATATGAACGCAGCAGAGGTTTAGATAGATTAAGATTATGAAATCCTATTATAGGGTTTGTTTTAATAAAAAATAAAATATTATCTGCATGGAGAAGCATGATTGTGACCGAGTTGTGCAGCGGGAATACACCGCAGAGACAATGACGCTGATCACAGAATGAAACAGAAACAAGACTAATTCAGTTGTTAGATATGAATAAAGATGGAGGCTGTGTTACTGATTTTTTTAATGGTAAAAATTTTTGTTTTCCTTTAACTCTTGTTATGTTTATTTCTGTTAATATGTCTCATTAAAGTCCAGCTTGATAAATGTGATAAAAAGGTGTAATGTTTTCAGGATTTTCAAGGTTCTTTAAATAGAAGAAAGCTGAATCCTTAAACTATGGGATCTCTACGAGTTTTACCTTTTCATATGGTGTTAAACGTTGCCTGGAACTGTTAATCTTTAAATAAAGAAATTCATTGTTATAGTAGAACATGGAGCATTATTTTGTCAAACAGATTTATTTAGTATTAAAGGAATATTCAACTAATATAACCCTTGTTTTAATTTCAGGTAGCATTTGTCAAACTGGTGTCTAGAGAGCATCATCTGTATTCTTGGCTTTTTTGTTTCCCCTCTCCATTCCTGTTGGAAAAAAAGCTGTAAACTTGTTTTACGAATCATTAGTTTTCTTCCTGCTTCACTGCAGAACGCATTAAAAAAGCCTTTGGGTTAAACTGACTACAGAGAAAATTTTAGAGCTGATTCTAAGAGATGCGGATGGGTTGAGAGTCTGCTGCTGCTTGATTGTAGAAATAAAACCTGCTCAATTGTGCTTTGTTCTGTTATAACGTGTGTAATGCAACAAGTCAAACACATCAGAGTATGTTCTTAGAATAAAAGGACAGCCTTAAATGCAGTTGGTAAAATGAATTACTCTGTTTTATTTCTATTTATGTCTTCCAGATTCTGACAACAAACATAGGAAGAGAAAGGTACGCGGTGAAGAGAAAAAGAAGAAAGAAAAGAGCAAGAAGAAGGTGAAACTGGACAAGAAGCAAAAGGGAGGCAGGAAAGATAAAGAAGAGAACAATGTGGAGAAGCAGGCAAAGAGGGACAGAAGGGAGCGTGAACGTGACTTGGACCAACACACACGTGAGGACACCCGGGGACGAAGGCGCGAAGAAAGGCCCGAGGAAGAGGAGCGACAGGAGGATGGCAGGAGACAGAAAATGGACAGACAAAGAGATGATGCAGGTGAAAGGGACAGAGGGAGAGATAGAGACAGGGAGCGAGGGAGGGAGAGAGAGCACGAGGAGAAGAGAGAGAGGGAGAGGGATAGAGAGAGGAATAAAGAGAACAGAGACAGGAACAGAGAGAGAGAGGAGAGGAGGAGGAGATGAAACTATGATGGACTAATCACTGACAGACGAGGGAAACTTCCATCCCTCTCTTCTGTCGTCCTTCTTTACCCCGTCCCGATTCCTTTGTCATAAACTCGGACCTGTCATCCCCTTTAGTCATTTTTCTATTGTTGATTTTTGTTGTTTATAAAATCAGGATAAAAACAAAACAATTAAAGTTGTAGATGTTTTTGATTGTTTTTTTTTTCTTTGACTTTTACTTTCAGAGAACTTAATACTGTTAGAGCTGCAGTCACACCGACTTTGTAAGTTTAACATATTCGGCCCAGAGCTGCCAGCACTTGTTCCTGCAATCGATGGCCTTGACTTAAATAATCCATCAACATCAATATTTTCAACTAACTCCACTTTTGTAATCTGATCATTTTTATATGTTGAAGCTTTTTACAAAAGTAACAGCGGTTTCCTCCAAATTGCTGCGTGTAAGGAAAGTCAGCAGCATTACGTCCACATCTGTTCACACTGAGCAGTTTGGCCCCGGGATGTTTTAGCTGCGTCTGAGCTCCAGCTTCAAAGCCACCATAGCTGAATAAAGGGTTTGCTTCATTGTCAAAAGAGCTATTTTATACAAGTTGATCAAAGACCGAGCCGCTGTGAAGCAACGGAGTACTTATAATACACCGGACACATGGAGGTGTTTGTTGCATACCGCAGCGGAACAGGTCAACGAATGAAGACACGACACCCAGGGGCTGCAGATGAGCAAATGACATAGACTCCAGCACTGATGCATTGTTTTCATTAAATGGTTGAAAGTACCCAGTGAAGTTAGACTGTTTGCTTACCTGCTCGTGTTGATGTATAGAATTTGTGCTGGTTTATTGTCTTGCATTGGGTTTTTATGTAAAAGACAAAGAAGTACAAAATGATAAAGGATACATATTGTTTTCAATATTTTTTTGCCAATAAAAATCTGAAAAGTGCTTTTTTTTTGCCACCTTTTACTGTGATATTCTTAAAGTTCAGCGCAACCAGCTTCCTTTGACAGTAGTCTAATTAGCTAAAGACATCTGCATGTAATTTATTTAAAGTTCCAGGAGGTTGTTTTGCTGACAATATTGGTGAACAGAACGCAAAGATGAACACCAAGCAACAACTGACTGATCAGAGATGTGGAGACATAAGG
This sequence comes from Cyprinodon diabolis, assembly GCA_030533445.1. Lineage (NCBI taxonomy): Eukaryota > Metazoa > Chordata > Actinopteri > Cyprinodontiformes > Cyprinodontidae > Cyprinodon > Cyprinodon diabolis. The sequence continues at coordinate 33,959,381 of CM060068.1, forward strand.
AAACAGGTTTTCTGAAACATTGAGCAGCAACTGATGAATAAATATTGCAGCTGTGTGTTTGGATGTTCTTTACAGCAAAACAATTCCATGTTCACCCTGTTTTCATTTCATTAAAACTCATATCACATACAGTTAGTGAAAACAATCTATGGAAATTGTGGCTCCAATACTTTAACCCTTTATAAGGCAAGTTACCATTTTTGATCCCCGTTCAAATGGGGTCCCTATCCCTCGATGTCTAGAAGCACAAGATCTATATCCAGCCATTCAGCAAAGATGCTGCTACATGGCTCTACATCTTATTTTGCAATTTGACCAATTAGATGAGCCCTTGAATGATATATTACCCACTGTAAATTAAGTTGGAAAAACGTTGAGTCAAGAAAAAAAGGTAAAAAGCTAATTGAAAAGTTAAAAAGCAAATAAACCTAGTTAACAATTATATTTAGGTTTATAAACTAAAAAATGTAATTGCCAGTATCAGCATTAATGCCTCCAAGGTAATGCTGGACCAAAAAAAATGTGTTTCTTTCACTCAGAGTGTTTTTCATGAATTTCTTATAGAATCACTTTTGTTATTTTTCTTAATATTTTTGGGCAAGTTAGCGTTTCTTGTTATTACATTGACATTCATTTTTGGCATCAAAATATCCATATTTTTTTTAATGTTACAAAGGTAATAAGGTCTTGTACTGCATTCCTATAACACTATTTGCTTGAAATGTTGATTTTCAAAGTATTTCACTTAGTGCCACATAAACGGTTAAATAAGGGATATAAAAGAAACTGTTTCCTCTGAACTATTAATGATTTAACCAAAGCTTTTTCAGTTTATTCTAGCCTTATTTAGAACTCTGCTGGCTTTTTTCATTTTTTTTATTAATACATTATTAAGCATGTGGTTCATTTTATTTTTTATGCTGATTGTGCTACTTTATACATATCTTTTTACCAACTGTGGCTTCTAAATGCTTACAATCTGCACAGCTGGGGTCCAATTATGTGTGCCTACTGTCCTTACAAAACGGGTCAATGAGTAAAACTGGGAGATAACTTGGTGATTAGGCTTCCCCTCCACAGTGCAGCAAACCATCACAATGAAAAATCCACCATATTATGACCAAATAGACAGAAAGTAGTGGATCTGAGCCAGAGAATAAAAAAACTCATTCCCTCAAATACTGCAACTTTTCTCTGAAGTGGTTTCATGCCTGTATCACCTGTGGGCTGGAGCTACACACGTCAAGTCCTCATTGTTCAGAATATAATTAATTCATTTGATGCGTAGTTTCAGACTCGCTCTAAATCAGCACATTCCTCATTAGAGGAACATTCCTCCTTTACAGCAGCAGTCAGAGAAAACAGATTTTGACAGGTTGTTTGTCATATTTTCTGTTAAATCAGAGCAGATGCCTGATGATTGCCTGTCAGCATCAACAGTGGAATTGAATAAATGAGAAGAAAATAAATTATAGTGTTTTTCAGATTCAGGCTTCCATTATTTGCTCTAAAAATCTGTCTCATGGGCTCAATTTGAACACAAAACAGTGAAAACGAGGGTCTATCATTAGAGTGGGCAAAACCGAAACACAAACCAAGATGAAATCACTGTTTTTATCTTTGTTTCTGGTTTCACGGGAGTTTCCTCCAGTTGTTAAAGTCTCTCTCACATATATCCTTGTCCAACCTTGATGCTCAAGGTGAGAGCAGGAGGGGAGCCAGAGTGTGGCGTGTGCAACTGGGTCATTTCCAAGCTGTGCTGTGATTGGCTGCAGGTCCAAAGGAACAGAGGGATGGGGTGGATTTGCTGCTCTACAGCAAATAAGGGAACGTATCCACCGGGACCTGAGAGGCATTCTGGGAAACTATACGGAGGCCCTGCACTGATAGAGATACTGCATGAAGACAAGGAAAGGGCTGGGTGTGGACTGCCAGTTAAAAGTGTTATAATCCTAATTACCAATCTCAAATCATCTATTGCTACCACGCATCAAGTTTTAGTTACACGGAAACAATGTGAAAAAACTGAACTAAAACTAGAGTTAGATTAGATTTTAGAATAAAACTGTATCAGTTATATTATGGTCTGAATTAGCTGAAAATGTAACTATCAGATCACTACAGATAACCAGGAATACATTTGCAGACAAAGAAAAAAAAAGACAACCTGTACATTGACACCAATATAAACCCAGTTTTTACCCTATTTTTTTTAGATAATTTTTGTTTTTCATTCATTCGAAATGCTTACCAAAAAAAGGACTACAAAAGACATTGTAGTCCTGCAGTGGACCGGCGACTTGTCCAGGTTTTACCCCTGGACCGCTGATACAGTTAACCTATTAGCCTGACCAGAGGTGTCAAGTAACAAAGTGCAAATACTTCGTTACTGCACTTAAGTACACTTTTTTAGGTATCTATACTTTACTCCATTACTTATTTTTCTTCCTAGTTCTGACCTCTAATCATTACATTTTCACACAGTTATCTGTACTTTCTATTCCTTACATTTTTAAAACAAACGTTACTCGTTACTCTTGGCTTTGGTTTAATGCTTGTAAATATTTATTTCACGTCATGAGCGCCATCCACATCTAGTGAAAACTAGTGTCATTGGATGAGTCATATAACGCAAACACTCATTGGTTAGCTAAAGGTATCATCAGAAGCAAGCAGGAGTTCAAACGTGAATTATCTATGCCATGTCGGATTCAAAAAAAGATGTTGAAATGTCTGAAAGGTCGGACACAGGCGGGGGTGTATCGGGAGATGGAGAAGGAGACCAACAAAGCCTCCCTCATCCTCGGCCCTATCTCAAAGAATTTTTCCGAAATAGTTGAAAAATTGAGCTTTCAATTCATATAGTGGCATCTGGCTGTTTTTGTTGTTGTTTTTTTTAAGATTACTTTATACTTTTATACTTTAAATACAGTAGTTTTTGGAGCTCATACTTTTTCACTTTTACTTGAGTAAAGAGGTCAAATTGATACTTCAACTTTTACCAGTGTTTTTAAACTGCACTATCTAAACTTCTACTTAAGTAACAAAAGAGTGTACTTTTGACACTACTGATCCTTACTGACAGGCAGCAGAAGATGGATGGATCGAGGACAAAAAGAGACAATCTTGTATAAAGTCATTATTCAGAGGATATACACTCACCGGCCACTTTATTAGGTACCCCATGCTAGTAACGGGTTGGACCCCCTTTTGCCTTCAGAACTGCCTCAATTCTTCGTGGCATAGATTCAGCAAGGTCCTGGAAGCATTCCTCAGGGAGTTTGGTCCATATTGACATGATGGCATCACACAGTTACCGCAGATTTGTCGGCTGCACATCCATGATGCGAATCTCCCGTTCCACCACATCCCAAAGATGCTCTATTGGATTGAGATCTGGTGACTGTGGAGGCCATTTGAGTACAGTGAACTCATTGTCATACTCAAGAAACCAGTCTGAGATGATTCCAGCTTTATGACATGGCGCATTATCCTGCTGAAAGTAGCCATCAGAAGTTGGGTACATGTGGTCATAAAGGGATGGACATGGTCAGCAACAATACTCAGGTAGGCTGTGGCATTGCAACGATGCTCAATTGGTACCAAGGGGCCCAAAGAGTGCCAAGAAAATATTCCCCACACCATGACACCGCCACCACCAGCCTGAACCGTTGATACAAGGCAGGATGGATGCATGCTTTCATGTTGTAGACGCCAAATTCTGACCCTACCATCCGAATGTCGCAGCAGAAATCGAGACTCATCAGACCAGGCAACGTTTTTCCAATCTTCTATTGTCCAATTTCGATGAGCTTGTGCAAATTGTAGCCTCAGTTTCCTGTTCTTAGCTGATAGGAGTGGCACCCGGTGTGGTCTTCTGCTGCTGTAGCCCATCTGCCTCAAAGTTCGACGTACTGTGTGTTCAGAGATTCTCTTCTGCCCACCTTGGTTGTAACGGGTGTTTTTTTGAGTCACTGTTGCCCTTCTATCAGCTCGAACCAGTCTGGCCATTCTCCTCTGACCTCTGGCATCAACAAGGCATTTCCGCCCACAGAACTGCCGCTCACTGGATGTTTTTTCTTTTTCGGACCATTCTCAGTAAATAATGATGTGCGTGAAAATCCCAGTAGATCAGCAGTTTCTGAAATACTCAGACCAGCCCTTCTGGCACCAACATCATGCCACGTTCAAAGTCACTCAAATCACCTTTCTTCCCCATACTGATGCTCGGTTTGAACTGCAGGAGATTGTCTTGACCATGTCTACATGCCTAAATGCACTGAGTTGCCGCCATGTGATTAACTGCTTAGAAATTAAGTGTTAACGAGCAGTTGGACTGGTGTACCTAATAAAGTGGCCGGTGAGTGTACCTTCTCTGTGTGAAAAAAATGTATTAATTATCATCCAACTCATCTTAGAGGCTCCTGTTAAGTCAGTCAGCACACCTGAAGTAGCAACTGGAATTGCTTGCAAGCACCGGTTATCTTCAACAAATTCACAGCAAGTTTTGAAGTATTAATTCAACTCTTAAATAGTTAAATTTAACATTTTTAACAGAGTCTATATTGGTCCACACTAGATGTAATTAAAATACAACTGCGACAAAGTTTGAACAACGTTCCTGACAGTTGTAATTCACCATGTATCAGAGTAGATTTATCTAACACTGTCAAAACACACAACACAATAGTGAAATTTCTTGCCTAAAATTACAATGAGATGAACTGAGCTGGGATTTAAACCAGCAACCCTTCAGTTGTCAGACAAGCCTTTGTATCCTGTGCCACAACTCTTAAGTTCTAAAATAATCTCAAAATACAGTTGAAGGATGTGATGTAGAATATTGGCACCAAATATATTATATGTATATATAATATGTATATATAATATATATATTTTTTATTTATAATAATGAAAAAAGATGCTTTTATTAAATACACAAGCTTATATGTCTCCAAAAAACATTATAGCAAAGGTTTAAGCTTGGTGGTGGCAGCATCATGCTGTGGGGTTGCTTTGGCAAATAAAACATCAATCTTTGGAAACATATCCTGCCCTATTTATAAGAGCTGTTGGAAAACTGAAGACCTCCTTTAGTGCTTTAGAGCAGATTCCTCTCTTCAGCAGCTGCTAGACTTGATAACTATCACTGCTCCCAACAAGTTCATCTTTCCTACTTCTTCTTCAGTTATTAATTTGTTATAAATGTTCTGTTGTCTTCTATGCACTAATACACATGCACATTTTGTAATTTTTATATCACCTAACACAGTTTCTCTAGTCTTTCCTTTAATCTGACTATACTATTTTTTAATCACTGTACAGTATAATTTTTCTTATAATGTAAAATTGCCCTGATTGCAGAGTTTTTAATTCTTCGTGTGCATCTGCAAAAATCCATTTGCTTTTCACTTTGCTGCTGTTATACCTGAACTTTCTCATAGTGGCACAATAAATTCTATTCTATTCTATTCTTCAGCATTAAACTGTTAGGAATCCAGTTTGTGTGGGTTGTTTCTGTGTTTTTCTTTCTCCACCACCAGGTGGTGCCCTGTCCACGTTGGGCCTCCCTGCACACCTGCGACTCGTTGGATCATTACTGGAGGAGTATTTGAGCAGTAGGCTGTCACTACATCAAAGCCACAGTGTTTGACAGTTTTGGGAAGCCTTCCTGAGTAACTGGATACCTGGACTTTCTCTCCCTGGAAGGATTAACTGAGTATACACTGAGCAGGGAAAACCTCCACATCTGTTCAAGTCCTCATCGGAAATCCAATTAACAGTCCGCTCCTTTACTCCTCTGGGTCCAACACTTGTCTATCTGTCCGCCCTCCATCGAGTTCCCTCTTCTCTGGATTAACCCCCACAAGCTGGATTCAAGGATTGACAAGTGCCCCCTCAAACGTGAGTCCCTCTCTAGTAATATCCAAGCCTCAGTCAAATTTCCTACGGTCCCTGAACTGATCACTTTGATCTCCCCTTCAGACTTTCCAGTTCCGGTTCACCAGTCCACTGAGTTCCAGATCCAACTTCTGTTATTCATCTACATTTAATAAACCTGTTAAACTTTTTCCCTTGGTTTCTGAGTGGTTCTCTGCATGTGGGTCAGATCGCTTAAACCTATCATGACAGAAACATAATTTCAGCCAAGGTAGATGAAATCGGAATACATTTCAAGTCATCCAGAATAATACTTTTGCCATAATAAGTTGTATGTTTTTTAAAGGCTAATGGCTACGGTGAGACCAGACCAAATCATGAAAATTAGGCTTGAAGTGAACTGAAAGCCTGACGGAAGAAATGCTTTCAATTGTAGCTATCATTTGGTTCAGTTAACAGTTCTGTATATCTAAGGTCTCACATGGATGCTACTTGTCTTAGGAGGCTGAATGATGATATTCAGTCAAAATGTGTTGTATGATTTCCCCCTAACATGAAAAATTTCAAGCAAAATTGATAAATGTTACATTGAAAGAATATGTCTCCATATTAGTTTTTATGACCTGATTTATTCACCTTATACTGCTCTGACCCTAACTGGTTTGTTCACTCTTTTTATATCCATAGTAGGAGAGGTAGATGACTTCTTTCAATGGAAAATTCCAGATTCAAATGTAGGGGTTATTTTCTACTGCTTCAGCTTTTTTTTATTTTATTATCCATATATTCTTTCTAGAACAAGCTGCAAATGATAGAGTAGAACAGTCAAGGGACTCATAAGAGATGCTTATATTAACAGAAGGCTGAGCAGCTGGAGCTTGATGCAGTCAGATCGATCTGGAAGCCTTTAATATTTAATTATGTGAACGTGGAGACATTTTGGACCACTCTTAAAATACAGTGTTTAATTAAGACACATTGAAGGGTTTCTGAGAAATGGGATGGTTTGAGATAATGGCACAAAAACTCTGGGCTCTAATTAGACCAATCCGAAATGGTCATTTTCTGTTTTTTAAGGGTAAGTTTCTAGTCCTGCTAGACACTCAAACTTATTGTTTATAGATGTTGGAGCTTGGCCTGTTTTCAGTGTAGTCCTGTTTCTCTGGCTGTAACTAACTGGATGTGCTCTCTTTCATCCTCTGACATGGGAGCTGGCTCGGAGCTCTGCCTGGCTGTGTGTTTCCTGGATGGGGCCTCCTGTGGAGCTGATTGACAGTGGCCTTTTTTATCTCTGCTTCTTTTTGTATCTCTGTTTCTGTCTCCTTGAACCCCAGTCACCCTCGGCAGATGGCCGCTCACACAGCCTGGTTCTGCTGGAGGTTTCTTCCTGTTAAAAGGAAGTTTTTCCTCTCCACTGTTGCTAAAAGCATGCTTAGTGTGAGGGATTGCCTTCAATCAATGAGTCAATGCAATCAGCTGGTTTTCCTTTGACAGAAAACTTTTAACCAGTCTGAGAGTATAATCTGGTTGAATTGCAAAGTACCTTGGGATGACATGTTTTGTGAATTGGCGCTATATAAAGAAGCTGAACTGAAAGTAGGCTGCTTTGATTCATCGTCTTGCTGATTAACCCAATCTGAGAGCTGAAAGTTCTCCTGTAGGAGAAGTTAGAAATTTTTCTATGAAAACTTATTTGTGTGACTTTGAACAGAACAAAGGAACCCCAGAGCATAACACCACCAACACCATACTTAACTGCATATGTTTTGTTCTTTTTCTGAAATGCTTAATTTTAGACCAGATGGAACAGAAAGGTATTTAAAAAGTATGGTTGTTATTGGTGAACACTGACCTTAACTAAGGTCTTTTGTTTTTTTTTTTCTTTTCTGTGATCTCTCGAAAATTAGTTTCACCCTTGGCGTGAGTTTGGACATCTGAGCCTTCCCAGGAAGGTTTTCTACTGTTCCATTTTTTTTCTCACTGGTTCTTTGTAAGGCTTTATTGGAAAACAAACCTTAGAAATGCTTTTGTGGTCCTTTCAAGACTAATATCAGTGGCTTTGTTTGTCATCTGCTCTTGTTTATTGAACAGGTATAGAAGCATTTTTGAAGTTTTTTTGAGATCTTTTGCTTACTTCATGTTGCCAGACCAGCTCTATCTAAGTGGGTGGTTAGCAGGTCTGGCTAGGGCTTTGGAAACTAAACTCACCCCCAAAATTGAAATGAATCAATTTAACATATACCTCAACAATGGGGTGATTATTTTTTAGTTTTTTGTTTTGATAAACAAAACAAAAACAGACAAAAAATTGGGATATTACATTCAGTATTTACAGAGGTCATCTTTGTCAAAGGCAAGTTTTTAATTTTTTTAAATCATTATTTTAAAACAATTTTTCTATCTGTTTTTTTTTTTGATATTCTAAAATATGAAAATGTGACAAGAAAGCAACCACAACCAAAACCTGCAAGACGGCATATACTTTTTACGGCACTGTTTGTCTATTTTTTTTATTTATTTTTTTTTCAGATAATGTGAAATAGAGTCCTACTTTTTTTTTTTTATAAAGCAGCTGAGGCACCAAATGCTCAGAGCCAAATTCACCGTATGTATCAACATTCTCTGCCAAAAACAAATCACACTAAAAGGCAAATCCAACAGGAAGCTTGTCTTCCAGCACTTTCTAACTTTACTTCCCTTTTCCTCCAGCTTGTTTCTAAACTTCTTGTTTTGTTTTTTTCCAACTACAACTGAAAAAAACCTGCAGTTATAAATAAGTAATTCAAGCAAAGCCCTGAAAAAGCTGGAAACTTTCTTATCTGTGTCATACACCTTAAAATTTTAAGGCATGGATTTATACACAGTTTGAGTTACTAGAGTCAGATTTTGTGCTGTGGAGCTGCAGAATGAGAAATATTACCAGACTGCATATGTAGTTAAGATTTTAATTAAATATACCTACTAAGTCAGTCTGTGACTAACTTTGAAGACAGAGTAAGGAAAAATAAACCCTTTAATTGCATTGGTAATCTTCTGCAGCCCAGAATGGTAAATCACTCAGTAAATAACAGCTTTATACACATAAGTGAGTAATTCTGATGTGATTAAACCTGTTCTAAACCCCCCCAAACTCCAGTCTGCCAAATTTGTTGCGTAAGGTACAAAGCATAACAAATACTACTTCTATTTTGGTGATCGTGTAATCAGACAGCCCCCTCACCAAAATTATATCACTTAAAGCCGTTCTTTACTTACACATACAAACAAATGAAGGCTAGTATATGTGTATGCTTTTGTTTAGGAAGAAAAAAATGTCAAAGAACAGCTGAAAGAGGATTATGAAGTTGTTGTAATAAAGAGAAGACTTCTATAACATGGTTCCTTCATTGCTGTCCTCTTTTAGATGTGACTCTGCCTCTACACACATGAAATAAAGGCTGAATAACCACCTCAGTTTGCATTGGATCTCCAGAGTCATGCTAATGAGATGGATGTTTGACTCAGTTGTGTTGAAGCAGAGATGTATCTTAAACGCACAGAACTGAGGACATCTATTTTCTAAGCACCTAAGTGTGATATGTTGAGCCTGTCCGCCATCCAGCTTTCTTACGGCTACTGAAAACGGAGGAATCTGTGCTCTGTTTACACAGAAATAACAGAGAAATCATGAAACCATCCACCTTAAAATCCAGAGAGCTCAAACCAAACTATTTATCTATAGTCTTTTTGATCGATAATTTATTCAATATATACTGCCTTCTCTTAAAAAGCCCATGTTCAATGAGTTATTGGTGAATTGAAGCCATATGAAAAACCTGGCATGCTCTCTCATTAGTAGTCATTCCACACACATTTGCAAATTATGTTTTTCCTTTGAGAACCAGAAATGGTGTTGATGCGTGCAGGAGTTCAGCCCTGCCAGACAGATCAGGGTTGGAGCAGCACATATGCAGATTTTTTTTTTTTGACTGGACAGTACACGTGAAATATTTCTTCTCAGATGCATATAGTTAATACAAAACCATCATCTAAAAAACAACGTAAAGTTCAAGCAGTTGTTCTAAGATTGTAGGTTGTCCAGTATAAGACTCTGCTTTATCCATCAAGCCAACTGACCTTGAAGTGGGATTATCCTCCATTTCTGTTGTATATGACCAGTTCTAAAACGATGTAAAATGATGGCAGACTAATTTATTTTTAAAATGACTGTTTTTTTAGGACTGATGGATTCAGTTTTACAGACGACTCCGTCATATTTTTATCTTTGTGATCCAGATTAAGAAGAATCCACTTGGACTAATTGTGTTCGGGTCAGTCACTGAGACAGAGCTAAAACATAAATAAAAAATGATTTTACTTCTATTTTCGAGAATCTATGTCAAAGGCCTTAGATACAGAGGTAAATCAGGATTTATGATAATAACTGTGCTGCTCATGAATTTATTAAAGTAATGAATAATTATCCTATCATCCAATTGGCCTGCCTGTACAAACCAGGGTAATCTTCACAGATAAATGAACTAAGAAGTGTTTTGTACTAATGTTTCTAAGTTATCAATAGCTATCAGTAGTTTAGTAATACATTCATCTAGCAATTATTTTTAGGTAAAGTATTAATAAAAGAGATGGCTTTAGTAAATTAACATACATAATAAATACATATTTACACTAAAAAAACTAAAACTTTGCACACATTTTAAATGCATTACATTTAAAAATGTGTGTGTGTGTGTTGGAGCAAAATGTAAAAAAGGAAAAACAATCTCAATGCTCAAAAATGCCTCTTGAGTAGAGTATATTTGCAGATGAAAATTGTGTTTTTTATCTCCTGTATCTGTATATCCTGCAGAGTGGATACATTTTTTAATAGTTTTAGCTTAATAACAGCCCTAAGTGGGCTGTTCTTTCTTTAGAGAACAGGTTTTAAAGTCTGTATGCTCCAGTTCATGATTTTTCAGATACTAAAATTACTTGACAAGTATTTTGATAATTGATTATTGGTGGTAATTGCAAATATTTGCTTCCTGTTATATTTCAATTAAAGCCCCAAACATTTCATGATCAAAACCATTGAGACTACAAAGCTTTATCTACACCACAGTGACACTTGTATTTTACGCTATTCTACAAAGCAATCCAAATAGGGGTGTGTGAGTAAAAAAAAATTAGTCTTTCCTCTGAAAGTTTTTCTTTACAAAATCCTAAACTTAATATTCAGGAGATTAATAATCCCTTTCAGGGTTTTAGTCTTTACCAAAAAAAAAACAAAACAAAAACATGTCCTCTAAAGCATGACCTTGTCACTCATATGTTCAGTCACATCTATATCTCTGATTCCTTGTTATTACAGAGAAATGGGAGCTTTCTACTGTAAGGGATACTTTCAATAGATTATGCATTAGTATCATATCATTAAGCATTCACAGCTTTTGGGTCTGATGGTCGACCGATGTTTAAGTGAAAAATGTTTTCTGCAGATTGTTTAAAAGTGATTAAAGTTTTACCTCTGGGTTTCCAATTACTTCTTTCATATTTAGTGATAAAAGGAGTAAGGATAGAAAGGTCAAAATCTTAATTATTCTTTAAAAAAAAGTCTGCTCACTTTTATAGCATCACTTTATTTTTAAACTATACTCTAAGCCTCCTGTTTAGAAGTTCCTGTTCATGTTCTCTGTAGTTCTTCTTTTGTGTCCCTTTGTAGGAAGTTTTACACTTTTAATATGACTCATTGTTTTCTGTATTCAGATTAGCATGTCACCTCAAACCAAACACAAAACTAGATTTTACCAAAAAAAAAAAAAAGCCTTACAACTAAGGTTGTAAAGTATATTGCTATTAAATAGATTTTTTTTTTTGCTATGATATTTTTTGTTGTCTCTTAATTCTATAATTTTATTTTTCAGTAATAACGAATGTTTAGAAGCTGGTCTGAGCCTTTATGGGGATGTTCAAGGGTTATTGTTTCCACTAAGTGCCTCAGCAGCTGCAGATTTACTTCTGTATTCTCAGATAAAGCCTGATTATGTAACATCAGGGCCAGTCTAAGTGAAATGGCACAGAGACCAACAGCAAACCCACTTAGGAACTAGGAGAGATCCCTCATTATGACACTTCCTCTAGACCTTATTAACAACTGAGCTGACAGTAAACAACAAAGACAGGGTAAGAACAGTGGCGGTTCTAGACCAATTGTACCAGGGGGCCAGGAGGGGGCCAGTGTGTTTTCATGGGGGCACAGAAAAGCATGAATTAATAAAAAAAACAAAACAGGTAAAGGTTAAGATAGCTGCATGAAAGGAAATTTCTATTTAATTAGGTTTAATTGAAATTCTGTGTCTTGTAATGTCAATATTCATTCAGAATTGAGAAATTTCAAATATTTTTAACTTAATTTAAATAAAACTACCATTTTCTATGAAATCTGAATTAGAACTAAAAAAAAATGTAGCCGTAAAAATTAGAGCTATTAGTTTTGAAAAAAACAAAAAAACATTTAGGAGATGAATCCTGGGATCCTATCTCAATCCCACTGAAGCTATCACCTTATTGTTTTTTTAATTATAAGTAAAACAGAATTTGTAAAGAAAAAAAGGAAAATAGATCCAAAGGAGCTATCAGTAACCATGTCTGTTCCTGCACAGATCATCATAAAAATTTCTTTAAGTATTATTTTTTTCAGTACAGGGGCCAGGTGAGTTACAGGGGCACTGGCCCCCGTTGGCCCCTGTCTAGAACCGCCCATTGGTAAGAACCACAGTGGAAGGCTAACTGATGCCAGTATTTACAGTTTCTACAATAAACAGAGGGTTCCTAGTTCACACAGCATAAATAAATGGATTATTCCTTCCCTACTGATCAGCTTTACGTTCGTGAGGCTTTTACTGTGTGTATCTTGACTCTAATTATTCTATATTTGATTGTTTCTGTTTGTTGAGCGCGTTAGTAAAGGCGGGAGGGCAGACATGCGCAGTGCGCCCACGCTGCTCTCTGTGCGGCGCAGAGCGCACGGCAGTCCTTGGCTCCCACAGACTCCCAGAGTGTCCGGATACCTGAAGGATGGCGGACTGACTGACTGATGGCTCATCAGCTGAGGATCCTACAGGCTGGAGGCGCTGATCGAGTCAGAGTCGATCAGAAGTGACTGATCGGGCAGCCGAGCGCGCAGTTTGGCGCTTCAGACCAACCGGACTCTACTTTCTTCATCCATCCATCACCTCTCCTTCCTCCGGTAAGACACCTTGCTCCTTCTTTTCGCTTTAACAGCGCGTCTTTTTCTCCACCCCTTTCTCTCCTTCCTTTTTGGATTAGTTGAAGGTTATAATAAGGGTTGATCACCTGCAGCGGTGCTCTATAGCCCACAGTATGATACTGCCTTATTATTATGCTGGTTTGTTTTGTCATAAACAAAAATCAAGCTCGACTTTTTAAATTTTTGCTGGGTATTTTGCTTAGTATATCTGCTGATTTCGGTTCCTTGTCACAGAAATCATAATCAAATAAGTTATTCTTTTCTTCTCTTCTCAGTTGATGTAGACTGAAGCCTGCATGAAAAGTTACATGAAATTTTACTATAAAAATGTGAGAAAACACATACATTAATAGATCCAATTAAATGCATAGGTCATTTTTTTTAACAACTTAACATTTTTTGGTAGAAAAAAAAATCCTTGTTATTATATAGTTGTATCTCTATAATTGTATCCCTCCTAGGAGCAAATAGTCATTTCTAAAGCAGCAAGACTTTTGGGTTGAGTTTGATCCTGCAAACATAACAGGATTAGGTTTTCAACCCATAATGGGTTAAAATGTCTAATATGTGTTTGAAAAGGAGCCTATAACAGAAGAATAGAAGAATAAATATGGTTGAGGAAAGATTGATCCTGTTTATCCATCCCAATGTCTTGAATATCCGCCTTATCTAAGTAGGGCTGTGTCTATCTGCAGCAGTTAATAGGTTAAAGGTGAGGTACCCTGGTCAACCTGTTCAGGGTGTGTTGTCTGTCACAGAGAAATACAGAAACAAGGACTCAGAGTCATACCCATAAACACTTGAAACAACAAACCTCTGAGAGTTCAATGTTTTGTTAACTGACCTCCAATTTTGGAGAGGCAGATATGCAGGTTGTTGGATTGGAGGAGGAAGCCACATCAACATTATTATACCCTTTTGAATTTTTTCAAAATTACTTATCAAGAAAAGAAGGAGGAATAAGGTCAAAACACTCATCTTGTCACTTGTGCATTGGGGGGTACATAATTCAAGTTCAGCCCACACTGTTGGAAGGGCAGTCTCAAAGAGCATAGCAAATGAAGGATCAGTCTTTAGTGGTTTTGTTTCAGCTTAACATAACAAAATAATAGAAGTTTTGAACAATAGAGACGCAAACCTTGACTTTATGTCTTGATGGTTGAAGCATTAATGATGGGGTGTGTGCCTGTCAGCTCTATCAGGGGATGTTATAAACTCAATCAGAGTGTGGCGCCAAACACAGCAGATGAAGAAAACAAAGATCAGGTCAGAAGTAGAAGAAGAAAACAGCAGCAAAGCTTTATTATTACAATTATTATTTTTTACAGTTTTTTTTTTTGAAGAATTACTGAATGGGAACGTCTGCTGTTTTCTAGTGTAGATAATTCATTTTTGGGGGGACTGCAGAAGCAATTATTAAAGGTATAGTGGAGGATGTTTTTTTTCCCGGGTGGATCCCTCTAAATAAATGGTCCTTCTAATTGTCAATCATTCTGGTGATATAGCTACATAACTGTCCAACGTGTTTGTCCGCATTTTCACTTACCGGTAGGTGAGTCTGACATAGTGGAAAAAAATCGTCTATCTTCTTTTGTAAAGTAAGCTTGTATAAGGGATGCAAACAGCAACTTTTAAAAAGAGCGTGCACGAGGAGAAATTAGCTTGTGCACGCTCTCACACGCGTTCCCTCTCAGGAGTGGGAACATGATTGTGCATGTGCATTTTTGTTTTTGGAATGCATCGTTTGACTCAAGACCTTAGCCATTTTTGTACATGGACATATGCAAAATTACAAAACATTAGATGACATATTTAAGTTATTAAAATGACATAAATGATAGCAGTACTGACATTTCTGATTTAAAAAATTAGTGACACTGGATAATTGAATAAAGGAAATCTGAGATTGAATTTTGGGGGAAATATTCTTCTATTCTTTTTTTTCTTTGTGTTTTCTTTAGTTTACTCAATCTCAAGGTTTTATCTACATCATCCTTGTATGCCCATGTGTATTTTGCTACTGAGTTTATCTTACTCTGCAGTGTTGGTTTCTCTCCTTGGTCCACTAGCTTTGCATCAGTTAGAAAACCCTCTTAAAATCAGCATGGAGCTCAGGAAGTGCATAGACAAACTGTGTAAGCTTCCTATCATGCTTTTGGTGTTTTAAAAAATATTTGGCCAATTATTTCGGCATCCAAGTCTTTTACTGATTGGAACAACACGGCCATCTAACTTGCTCTGCCATTTCATATTGTGTCCATTTCACAAAATGTATTTCTCATTTTTTCATAAACGAAAACACATATGCCAGCATTGCACATACCACATTTCTGCACTCTTCTGTCCTGACTGAGATGGTAAGATGCAAATTTCAGTTGCAAGTTTGTC
Source organism: Cyprinodon diabolis (assembly GCA_030533445.1). Lineage (NCBI taxonomy): Eukaryota > Metazoa > Chordata > Actinopteri > Cyprinodontiformes > Cyprinodontidae > Cyprinodon > Cyprinodon diabolis. Next base: position 33,974,898 of record CM060068.1, read on the forward strand.
ATCTTGTAAATAGCAGCAGCGTCACTACCAGCGCTGAGCTCCAGGTCTGGCTGTGAGCGGAGAGAAGCCAGAAACATAGCAGCAGGTCTTGGATGACGTCACTTGAAAAAGGCTGCCATGCCTCACACCAGTTAACTGAAGTACAAACCTGCTGGTGCAGAGAAAATCAAGACCAGACATATGCATCAACACCTATGAATCTTCCCTGGATCCCCTGGAAAGAAAGTGCAGCTGGACATTCTTTGCTTAAAAGAACTTCAGCAGAAATGGTGGAAGGTCTTCAGGCATCTTATGGTTGGGCGGTGAAGATACTGCCGTGTAAGGACCAGTTAACCTACTGTGGATTTTATTTACATTTTATTGGATTTAGAAAACACAATGAATGCTAGAAATATAATAAGCATAAAATATTGTCTATTTGAATAATTATGTCAAACTCCTTAGTCAAAGAGTTTGTGCTGGCCTACATACGGGGTCAAAGACCAACGCTATCCAAAGTTGGTCTTTAGCAAAAAGTAAAATAAAATCATTACAGTAACCCATTGATTATACAGCATATTTACAATCTTGGCATAAGGTTTTATAAGTTAATGGAAGTCAAGCAGCATCCCTTAATTCTGACCATCATCACTGAAGCTGAAGAGTTATTGTTGTATTTTTATTAAATAAATAAAAATAAACGCAATCTGAAAGTGGAAAATAATTTTGAGGGTAAAATTAAACAATCTAACTTTGAGAGAGCGATTTCCCCTCAGAAATCATTTACCAAATGTCAACTTATATTTAATCCATGAAAGGATACTGTCTCTCAAATCCTTTTCAGCAGTCTCAAATAACATACTTTTTTTGGTAGCAGTGTGAAAAATTTTACTTTACTTTACTTTATTTATTTTACTTTCAAAATTATTTTCCCCTTTCGAAACACTTTTTTTTCTTTACTAGCTTTACTCCATATGAAACAAGGCATGCTCAGAAAATCATCTTTATTCAGGCTATCAGTCTCCTTCGTTAGGTCGACGTCTTATTGTATCAAACAGTGTCTAACAGGATATTTTGGAAGTAGGTAATCATAACTAAATGGTTATGCTTTTTTCATGTATTCAGTTTTCCTATAATGGATTTATTATAGAAACATTATTTTAATGGAATTATTATAGTTGTATTTTTGTGTGAGTATAAAGTGAGAGCCATGGTTTGGACTATGCAGCAGCCAGAGTCTGTAACCAAGATAAATTTCCTTTGGGATATAAAGTTTCTCTGATAAAATACCCTGCAGAAGAAATTTTTTTTTGGTTTTGTTTTTGTAACATGTTTGATTAAATTGGATTAATTTCTCTCGCTAGAGCAGTGTGGTTATTTTGTGTGTGCTGCTGAAGTTAGAAAATAAGATGAATGTTAACTTATGAGTGAATAAATGTCCTCGGTTAATTTTATTTGGAATGATTTTTTTCTTTTCACAGTCTTTGGGGAGTGAAAATAAAGTTTTTAGATAAAATAAAAGGAATGTGGTTTCGTGACTTTAAAAAAATGACAAAAGTTTTTTTACAAAATATTGATTTATTTTATATTTGAAGATTTTTTTTAAAGAAATATAGACTAGATCTCTTCAAATAAAAGTTTAATGTAACTAAAACACTTAAACTTCCATATATTCCTTCTTTATTCTTTCTTATACATCTAACGTACCAACACATACTAAAGATATTATATTCTGTTTTAGAGGCAAACGTGGAAAAAGATTGAAAGCTAACTACAAATAAAATACTTTGGTTTGTTATTCAAACATGAGACTCCGAAAATGTTAAAATTTAGATGTGAATAATTATCATGAAAAGTTACATACTGAAATCCCCTCCCACGTAAACATACACTGACAAGCTTCTGTCATACAGTAGTGACGCTTAGGTGAAAATGAACAACATCTTTATGTCAGAAAAACTGTGGGTCGAATAGACAATCTCACGAATGTGTTACTGGTCTGTGACCTCGAACAAAAACATTCCTGAAAATAGAATCCTTCCTTTCCTTTCCTTTCCTTTCCTTTCCCCTGTACCTCAACCACTTTTCTCCTACAGTTTTATTCTTTTTCACCCATGTGGAATAAACTGTGCATCAATCACTGTGTCCTTTTTACCCTTCTTACCTTTCCTTTTGTTCCCTCCATCTCTCCATGCTGCCTTCAGTGCTTCATTCTTTTTCCTGCTGTGCTGTTGCTCTTTGATTGGATGTTTGGACCCTCTCACAGTTTGTGTCAGGCCTCCCCTTTTCTAATTAGCACTTTTCACCTTGATTAAAGTAGAAGTCTTGTGTTGCATTGACAGGAGAGAAGCACTTACAATCTTGGGTTGGAACATGCCTAAGGGTCAATGGTGTGTTAGAAATAATAATTTATTGATTCTTTTAATTAAAAACAGTATGATCCATCAGATAATACTTTCTAAACAAGGCAAAGTTTTAGAAGTGAAGATGCTTGTTTCTAGAGAACAAAAACGAGAAAAGAGAACAAAATCTTTCCAATCTGTCGATTATTTTTTCGATTAATCGTTTTACAAATAAGATTTCTTTATTATTTATTAAACTAAAGCTTTTCCGCTTGAGGAATTCTGAATAGAACATATTGACAGACAAAAAAAAATTATTTTTAATCTTAAATGCAAAATGTTTTATATATTTTTTTTACAATCTTGGTATAATTGCTAATGTTAGCTAAAGGCATGTTTTAGAATTTTTATACTTATGTAAGCGATTAATCGATTACTTAATTACTTTTGATTATTTCAAAAATCGATTAATAAAGATTAATACGATTAATTGTTTCATTTCAAAGATGAACAGTAAAAGTTAACCAGGATCCAAAAAGATAAGAATCAGAATGAGCTTTTATTGGCTAAGTGTACAACAGGGAATTTGTCTTTGTTTTCATGTCCTCAAAGCCTTATGTATATATGTGTGTACAGCACTTTTCATATACTTTATATAAAGAAAAGTAAGGAATCAGGGTAATATTATGCTTATTCTATTTAATGGTAGAGTGACTTCTTAGCCTTTTTTCATAGTTATTGCTTTTTTGCTCTAATTTGAAGGCGAAAGTCAAAACAGTTTTTGTCTAGAATGTGTGGGATCTGCAAATATGTAAGCTGCTCTTTCCTTACCAGATACCAGTACAAGTCCTGGACAAATGGAAGGTCAGCCCTGATTACCCTCTCTGCAAACCTAATAATTTGTTACCTATCTATCATCTATCACAAGTGGTGTCATTTTGAAATGTTTTAGATCAGTCTTGGTCTTTCTGTGTCTAAATGGGTCCTGTGACCTTGAATGGCCCTTACCAGCAGTCTTAGCACCCCTTAAACATGAGAGATAAATTAGCTAAAAGTTGCTGTCAGGCACCAAAACAAACAGCTTACTTACCTGATAAGACATATTTCTGCTTCTCTGCTGTAAGATTTAATCTAGAGGGCGAATGTTGCCTTGCCTTTACAAATATTTTGCTCCAGCGATAAAAAAATAAACAGATGAATTTTCATCAACACTGCTTTGAAACCCAACCAATGGCGGACAACAGCTACCAAAAGGGTTGTAAATTGCGCTCTCATGTCAGTTGTCTCCAAGAAATACGATTAGTTATGAAATTGTAGAATTTCTGACATTTAAATAGCAATCATCTAAATTTAAATCACTTTTTTGTCCCAAATGGGAAAATTCACTCACTTCATTTAACTCATCCGCTTGGGGAGGAGTGGGCTACCATTGTGCGGTGCCCGAGGAGCAGTGTGGGGTTAAGGGTCTTGCTCAGGGACCCAGAGTGGAGGCTGTGGGGATTGAACTGGGTGCTTCCAACCTTCTCAGAGTACAAGTGCAGTGCTCTAACCACTAGGCCAACACTCACCTAACCCAGTCCATGCCAAATAAATCAGCAACGATAAAAAGTGGCAATATTACTGAAATTAAGTAAATCATAGGGAGGCTGGACATGTTGAAAGTCATGTAACAAACTCTCCTTTAGGATCAGTCAGTGAAACTCTCACTGACTTATTTTGGGATGCGTGACAACGACAAGATTTTTTTTTAACCTTCTTGTGCTCTTCACTGGCAAGTGATTGTAAACTCATTGTACAGATTTTATAGGAAAATAATAAAGAGGTATTGACGCCGCCTTCCATGTGTTAAGCCCACAGCGATGACTTCTCAATCAGCTGTTCCAAAATGGTCCGCTATTAGATTTCAAAGGATGGAGGAAGGCTGTTTAATTTTACGAATATGCAGCATTGCTTTAAGGGGTGCCAAACCTGAAAGTCACAAGTCTAATGCCCCTAGTTGTTGTTTCACATGTTACACAGTACTGTTTTGAAATGATTATTTCAAAACTTTGTGTTTTTTGTCTTATTTCCAGTTGTCTGATCCAGGGGTTATGATACAAAAAAAATAATAAGAAGGTGGCCTACCGCTTGTGATGATTTCCTTCCATCAGACTAATTATAATTTCAGATATAGTAAAGTTTTTTTTTTTTTTTTTAATATACAGTCTGTGTTAATATTAGTGTTAACATTGTTCAGTAGTCAATTCATTAAGCTGTAATGCCAATGGATGAGACCGCTTAAGTCAAACTTTAGACAGAATCAGGAGCAAGGGTTACATGGGATAGTCTCGATAACTCTCTGTAGTTCTTCCCTTATGCCACACTCTAAATCCATTGGGTCAAGATGCTCTTTATTGTGCAGTAAAGTTATCCAGCAGGGATGGAGGGAACATGTTGTCTAAGTTTAGTCCTTGAGGGCTTTGCGTTTCAAATGTTTCCCTTATTCGACACACTGGATTTGACTGCATGGATCATTTCCAGGTTTCTTCAAAACTTGAGGACATGTCCTACATACACTATGCTCTAGCAAAGACATATTTAAAACATGCAGGATTTCAGCCCAATGCAGAACCGAGATCAGGGGACAACTGGCCTAAATAAAAGCTGAGTTTACTTGCAGAAATGTGATTCTTAAGCTGATTGCCTACTTTTATTAAATCATCAAGATGACTGGTTACACACTATGTCTCCACTGTGTCACATCATTGAGTCTTGTTTATGGCTCCACCTCAGAAACATTAGAAACATTTCAGCAGTGATAATATATCCACTTTCAGCTCAGAGATAAATTAGTGGTAATTAATCCCAATCAGCTTTATTACTCTATTTACATTAGGGCATTTGGCATATACTTGATAGTTAAAAGGCATCTGTGGCCAGGCTTTAAGGTATTGCAGAGAAAGGGCTTGAATTATATTCTGTCAAGTTGCTGTTTTAACTTAATTATGAGGTACTATAGAAATAAATAGATTTCTTTGCATATTATTTGTAATGAGACTGTACCATATTGCCCTTATCTAAAATTAACTAAATTTTTTCACTATACTTACCACTGAGCACCTGTTTGGTTACATTCGTGCTATTAGAGCACAAAAACATGATGCAAACCTACTCAGGCAGATGAAGTTTAAAAAACACAATTTGATGTAGATCAAATTGTTTCAGAAATAATATAAAGAGGTACCCTTTCTGGGCCAGTGTTGTTTTAAGATAGGGCTGCGGCCGGCTGGATAAACACTCTGTTCCTGCTTTTAATACTGCAGATAAACCTGTTCATGGGATTTAGAAAACAAATGGCTGTTGGATAAATAAATAAATCTGCCACTGAGCTGTAGGTCAATGGTAATGCTTAGCAAGATGGCATTATTTTTATGGCATCCCAACCTGATGATGGACAGCATTCAGTCACTTGCAGACAATAATACTCAAATGTTAAAAAATAACCTGGTATTAGACTGTACCAACCTAAATGTCTTTTTTAACTGACAGACTGCATGTAAAGCTTTAAATCAGAATTCAGAGTAATATACTGGCAGTTTAACAGTACAGGTGGAGTCGTCCTTCTGCAACACACTTGCTCTTTTTCGCCTCCACATTAATCAATTTTTACCTATTTATAGATTATGACAGCATCTCTACACACAATGTCTGCATGTGTGTTGTTGTGTGCCAGGACTCCAACAGTGGGCAGATTGAGAAGCAGCATGTTGTTACGTCAGGGCAGATTAGTTTGGAAACCTGCCGGGAGAATACACACACAAACATGGAAAAATCACACACACAAACTGTCATTTCTTTTCTAATAACCTTATTTGTGTGTTTGCGTATGTGTGGCCAAACACCAGCAGGCAGGTGTCATGAGCAGCTAACAACTTTGCTCTTGTTCTGTTGGCGCAAATAATTAACATCTGTTTTTATTTAAAAGTAACATTTCACACAGCTGCGGTCTTTTGTTCTTTATCTTCGACACAGGAGTGCAATCAGAAATATGGGACTTAGCTGTTAACTTAATTTTGTGTTGGTTTTACAAACATGACCTTTGTTTATGGCTTTGCAAAATGCATTCAAAACATGTGGCTTAGCAGTAAGCTAAATAAAACAATCAGAAGCATAGGGCTTAGTTTTTGGTTTAGAATAGCAATCAGAAACGTAGCACTTATCTGTTGGCTTACTATTCAATTCAATTCAAAAATACTCTTAATCCCCAAGGGGAATTAAATGTTGTAACCCTCATGGGGGTATCTTGTAGATGTAAATGGTTGAAGGCAGGAAGAAGCTTCTGACTGAAGACTGTTGTTGTTCGACATTCTGAGGATGCTTAGATTCTTGAGAAGTTCCAAGACCAGAGCAATCCTTTATTAGCTTGTTGAGCAGTTTGTGTTATCCAAGTACTGATCTAGGGACTCTTTCTTGTACTGGAACTCAAAGGTGTACAGAGTAAAAAGGAATGGTGAAAGAACTGTACCCTGTGGAGCTCCTGTGCTGCCGACCACCTGATGAGACACTTGATTTTTCAGTTTCTCAAACCACGATCTATTTGTCAGGTAGCCTTTGATTTTGACAGCTTTCGAGGCATATACCTTAGTCTTTTTGAGTTTCTGACAAAGCAAATCAGGCTGGATTGTGTCAAATGCACAGGAGAAGCCAAATAATGCAATCCTAACATTGCTGTCTACCTGACCTGTTAAAGCAGGTGTACAATGGCAACTATGGCCATAAGAAAAATGCAGTGGGTTCTTATATATGGTTGTTTTCTTGATAAGGTGGCAGAGGTGGAAGATAAAACATCTGAAGTATGAGAGGGAAGCTTTTGTTCAAAGGATGGTGAGATGTATTGAACTGTGGGTCAGAGAGAAGGGTGGTGAGCACATGAAGGTATTTAATAATGTGATTAGTTAATTGGCTTTGACCAGACTTTCATCTGTTTGATCCTCCACTTAAAGCCTTTGATCTTCATCTCTTACAAGGCATCTCTGATGCTGTCCTACTGGATATTACTCTCCAGCTTCTAGTTGATTGCCCCCTTGCTGTCTCCTAACATGACTTTAAGTAGCTCCTGTATACAGGGGGAGGATGTGGCAAATGGAGCCCTTGCTCCATCTGTCTCTGTCATTGTGTCCTTATGCAAGAAATGTATCTAACCTTGCCTGTTGCTGGTGATCAGTGGAGCAGATGTACAAGCTGTGTGACTTATGTCAGTCCCAGGATAGCTATGGCTACAAATTAGCTTGTCACCATCAATGCATTAATGTGTGGATGGGTGAATGACTGGATGTAGTGAAAAGCAATATGTGGCCTTTGAGCTTGATAAAGCACTGTACAATTACATACTATTTACTCAGCAATAATTATCCATTTCTCTCCTTGAAGGCTATTTGTTTCTTGTTAAGTAGTTCCTTCAAATCACTGGTGATCCAGGGTAACCGTGGAAGCACCTCACTGTTCTGGTAAAGATGGTGTTTAGCATAGCTATTAGAGAAACACAACTCAGCTGAAGGGACAAAGAAGATTGTATATCTTTAGGAAGCTTATGGCTGGTTCAGATGGTTAATTATGAGATAATTATGCAGATTTTTGACCAGATCTCCCCTTCAAAAAATATTAAGCACACCCAGATTATCTTGAGGGGCTCTAAAGATAATCATAAGCGATATTCTAGCTGTGTGAGGTACAGTATGTAAAGAGTGATCTAATTTGCTTCCACTGGCTTGCCATTACTTAGACCTCCAATCTGGGGTATTAAACATGATGGATTGTCTTAGCCCAACGTCCCAGTGCTTGGTGTTTCCTAAAGGATAAACAAGCTTATTGAAGAGAAAACCACAACAACTCAACATAGAATAGTGTTGAAAGTAAAGTTCTTTTTTCACTGTTATATTTATTTCACGAGCTCTTGCTATACCTTCCTCCTTACTGGCCGTGTTTATACACTTTGAAACCATATTTTGATCTCAAGAGGTTTTCTGAGATTATGTTATTCTTGCTGTTTGGTTTTATACCAAAAACGATCAGGCCAAGGTTGTTTTATCTGCAATGTTTCATCATCATATGGAGTCTCTAAGGTCATGAATATGAGTCGACAATTTTGAAACTGCATCGTGTGAACCAGGTGTTATGCACTTGAAGCAAGATGCTTAAAAAAAAAATGCACATGCACAACCCTGTACCTGCTCCCGACCGGGAACACCTATTAAACGTGTGCGAGAGCAAGCACGAGTCGATTTCTCAGCATTTCTCCAAATAGAATGCCAAACTTTATATGTTGAATAGAAACCTCGCAACCGAGGCATCAGTGGGAAGCCCGACTCCCAAAACCACTGTGGTCTTGTTTCTCTCTTCTGAGGCCTTTCTCCTTTTCTCATAAACTTTGTTGACACTTTTTCGTTTACAACCCTCTGCCATTTTCAAAGAACAGCTGTCAGAAAGGTGAGCTTCAATAACTGGCTGAAAACGTAGCTTGCCACACATATACACCCAAAAGTGGGCATCCACAAAAACATTTCACCAGAGTGATTGACAATTAGGCGAACCACTTATTTTGATGATTCACTCGGAAAAATAATATCCTCCACTATACCTTTAAAGACGCTCAACATGCTGATAAATATATCTGGCTTTGTCCTGTGAAGCTCCTCTAGATCTGCTTAAGATGATTATTTTCAAAAACGAAGAACATACGGTTAACCCGGAGCATCCCTTTCATCAGACTTTTGTACATCAATGGTATATTTAGTCAAACGCTTCGCCAGATGCACGCTAAGACAGACAGCTGAAGGAAATCCTTCCTACCTACAGCCACCAGCATTGTTAAAAGAAATTATATACCGTAATATAACTTATAACAGCGTTTAAGTTTTATTTGGGACTAATAAAGTATTTTTGCATTGAAATTAATTTTACAGATCTTCCATTGTGACTCTAAAGGTTACTTAGAGTGTGAATATTCTACAAATGTTGATGCCTGAAAACAGCTCATGCCCCATTAAAACTAGTTTCCAAATTGTATTTAGAAACTTATCTACACTCTTGGCTGGTGATTCTGCGCTTAAACTTTTTGTGAAACAACTTGTTTCCCTTTAAAGGCAGTTTTATGTCACCATAGTAGTTACACATAGTTCTTTGCACTACGTGCAGAAAGTAGTGTGCTAGTGTCTACAGTACATAGTGCTAACAGCGAGCCACTTCATTACTCCCATTCTGTCTGCTGTGATTTATGAAGCTACCTGTATGTGTGCAAGTGTGTGTGTCTCCGCTTCCTCACCATGTTGTCTGAGGATTTTTTGAAATTAATTGGCTGTCATGTGTGAAAGACGAATAGATGACAATAATGAAATGTGATTGCATGATTATTATGAATAACATAATTAGACACAAAACAAGCTTTGCATTTTTTATAGAGGGTAAAGTTGTCAAAGTAGAAGTTATCAGTTAGTGTGAGCCAGTGTCTCTGTGTGTGTGTAAATAGGACAGCAGTGATGAAGTGTTTGCACGACTCGCATCTCTGAGGTATTACACACACTAAGGTTGTGAAGGTCATAACAGCACACACTCCTACACAATGAAACAATACCTGGGAGGTTCCTGGAACCTGTGAGGACTTTCACCTGTCAGACCATGTTTTCAGCCATCTAAATGGGAAAATGACGTGCATATCTCCCATTTTATCATTGAGCAGCTGAGGCCAAATTCCTATGGGATCTTCTGGTGTTTGTGTTCATAACAGACAACATATGGGATGGGTGACCTGCCTACTCTGCTGGCTAAAACAAAAAAGAAAACAAACAGATGAAAAAAAGGTGCTGCGATGCTCAACCCTAGGTTTCTAACCGTATATATTAAATTTAATTTGTAAAGTTCAAATGGTAAAACGACTCTTGACCTTATTGGTTATATCTATTTGCTTTGTGTTGGTTGTTAGTAAGATGTTTTGATCAGTTATGATCTTAAAGAAAGGTAGTGTGTATGAAGGGCTAAATTAACCATATGATGGGTTAACAGTTAGGTTACACTCAATTCTATTATTAACCTGACAAGCAAAGAACGGATCTGATCTGTCTCATGAGAGAAGAAAAAACTAAAAGGAAACTCAAAGGGATATTTTTTAAATATAGTAAATACTGATATGGAGCAATATATGTACAGCACTATAAATACTATTTAAGATCCAGAATTATTCAGTTTCATTCAGAGGATTACATGCGTTTTCATTTCAGAAATATGAGGTACCTACAGAATACAGTTATTAGATAATGAAGTATTATTTAATAAAGGGAAAACAAGAATACAAAACAGCATAAGCCAGAGTTTTTGTTAAATAAAAACCCACTCACTAATATTATGAGATCAATTGTTTTTAGACCCTGGTGCATTTGATAAGTGAGATGGTAAAAAAAGTGTACAGAATGGGATTAAATGAGGTAGAGGGTTTGTGTTTTGTTGTGTTGAGGGTCACAGGAGGAAACAGAGGCTTACCCAGGGCACCATTCATGCCAGAATCCCCACTGCTCCCCTGTGACAGCGCATATAGCCCTAGGTTTGGTGTGGCATCCAAAAATTACCAGATGAATATATGACCAAGCATCTGTGAGATGTGGTTGGAGAGGCCTATCCAGCGTGACCCTATCCTGACATCCACATCCCTAAGGAGTTCCCTGCCAATGTTCCAGTGGAAGGGCTAACCTGTGGCTGTGACCAAAAAAATAAATAAAATGTCACATTAAATCATAACTGCAAATTAGAAATTGAATAACAGCCTTGAGGAAGTGAATGACTACAGTGACATTGTTTAAGTTGGTGTTTCAATAACCTCACACCAAATGACACATTTTATTTTAGATGCAACTCTTGATGCAACCAAATAAAAAATAAATACATATAGCACCATCAAATTATATTTTTTACTTAATGATTTGTGAAACCTATTGAATTAAATATTTGTTTTATTGCAGTAACTGAAGAGCATCTAAAGGGAAATTACAGAATTTATCTTTTACTTTCACAACAGATACTTTCTCATGTGCAACACATGTTTTCAACTTCACCTTGCACCGACATTGACCACAGCATCATAAATTAGTTTTAACCTTTATACTGAAACAGCATAATGTTGTCTAGCATGCAAAACAGCAAACAGTGATTGACTAAAATCCAACAACAACCCAAATTATACATAGAAATGAACTGGAAAATGTAACTGGTGCAAAAAAGAAAATATCTGGATGTATCTGCTCTGGTGCAAAAGACATTTTATTTCAAATTTTGACCTTCAATCCTCTTCAGGTGCTCTATATAACTTCCTGCTGCACAAATAATTAAAGATGCAAGCTTTAATTTATATTCTACGCTTTTTAAGTTGTTATTCGTGAAGCTGTGGTTACCTGTTTCCTTGGAGCAACAGTGTGAGTTGGGGTTGCATATCTTTTATTCAAAATGCAAAGACAAGAAAATACCATTTTTTCAGCCTTTATGTCTATTCATCCTCAATTCATAATTAAGACAATAGCAGCAAACAAAAAAGTTGCGCTTCATGAGAAAAATGCCAGACATTTTTATGCATATTTATGTAGAAAAATATTAAGCGATAAATATGTAGAAATTACTATCCTAACTGTAAAGAACAGATTTTTAATTTAGATTCCTTATTGCTACTTGTAGCTTTTCTTTATTTAGATAGATCCAGCTAGATTGTGTTATAGTTTTTTGTTTATCGCAGCATTTATATCAAGAGTGTAAGACCAACAAAATCTGATTGTGACCCAGGCTATATATGTACTTTTGCTCACATCTGCAGTCAAAGCCATAAAAAAAGTTTTGAAACTGATCCAATGAAAGAAAAAAATAAGGGTGCTGTCAGCAGGATGCAAAGGGAGGTAAACAGGTAAAACGTTTTAGGTAAAATTATATGTACACTATATTGCCAAAAGTATTTGCTCACCTGCCTTGACTCACATATGAGCTTAAGTGACATCCCGTTCCTAATCCATAGGGTTCAATATGACGTCGGTCCACCCTTTGCAGCTAGAACAGCTTCAACTCTTCTGGGAAGGCTGTCCACAAGGTTTAGGAGTGTGTTTATGGGAATTTTTGACCATTCTTCCAGAAGCGCATTTGTGAGGTCGCACACTGATGTTGGACGAGAAGGCCTGGCTCTCAGTCTCCGCTCTAATTCATCCCAAAGGTGTTCTATCGGGTTGAGGTCAGGACTCTGTGCAGGCCAGTCAAGTTCATCCACACCAGACTCTGTCATCCATGTCTTTATGGACCTTGCTTTGTGCACTGGTGCACAGTCATGTTGGAAGAGGAAGGGGCCAGCTCCAAACTGTTCCCACAAAGTTGGGAGCATGGAATTGTCCAAAATGTCTTGGTATGCTGAAGCATTCAGAGTTCCTTTCACTGGAACTAAGGGGCCAAGCCCAGCTCCTGAAAAACAACCCCACACCATAATCCCCCCTCCACCAAACTTTACACTTGGCACAATGCAGTCAGACAAGTACCGTTCTCCTGGCAACCGCCAAACCCAGACCCGTCCATCAGATTGCCAGATGGAGAAGCGCGATTCGTCACTCCAGAGAACGCGTCTCCACTGCTCTAGAGTCCAGTGGCGGCGTGCTTTACACCACCGCATCCGACGCTTTGCATTGCACTTGGTTATGTATGGCTTGGATGCAGCTGCTCGACCATGGAAACCCATTCCATGAAGCTCTCTGCGCACTGTTCTTGAGCTAATCTGAAGGCCACATGAAGTTTGGAGGTCTGTAGTGATTGACTCTGCAGAAAGTTGGCGACCTCTTCGCACTATGCGCTTCAGCATCCGCTGACCCCGCTCCGTCAGTTTACGTGGCCTACCACTTCGTGGCTGAGTTGCTGTCGTTCCCAAACACTTCCATTTTCTTATAATACAGCTGACAGTTGACTGTGGAATATTTAGGAGCGAGGAAATTTCACGACTGGATTTGTTGCACAGGTGGCATCCTATCACAGTTCCACGCTGGAATTCACTGAGCTCCTGAGAGCGACCCATTCTTTCACAAATGTTTGTAAAAACAGTCTGCATGCCTAGGTGCTTGAATTTATACACCTGTGGCCATGGAAGTGATTGGAACACCTGATTCCAATAATTTGGATGGGTGAGCAAATACTTTTGGCAATATAGTGTATGTCAAGGCTCTACATGGATTTAGAGTGCAAAGAAATGTGCAAGAGGCTGAAAATATTGATGATATTTTTTTAAATATTTAATAATGGCGGCTGTTTGTGCAGAGATGTCTATGCACTTATTTCATTGCTTTCAGCAGTTGTTAAAATATAATTTTGTATGGTCAGCATAGTGGAGCAGGTTTGTAGCACTGTTTCCTTATAGCAAGAAGGCTCTGGGTTTGACTGGTCTTGGTGGGGTCTTTCTGCATAGTTTCCATGTTCTCTCCTTGTTTTGGCATCGGTTATCTCCGGGTCCTCCACTAAATCCCATAGTCCTAAAACATAGTTGTTATGTTAAAAGGTAAGTTAACCTAGAAAACATTGAGGAAACAGCATTTTAACAAATGTTTACCAAAGCAAAGGTTTCTTTACATCATCAGCACTAGCAAAACATTGCAAACTTAAAAATAGAGATTTTGGGTGGCAATGATCTTGCTGCCCATCATACTAGAGTGTGATGTACCAAGTAGTCACACAGAACCACAGTACTTTTATGCATTAATGCATTTTGATAAGTCTGTTTTATGTATATGGTTGGGATCTTTACTTATTTCTTGCCATAAGCTTTGTATACTCTGTAGTATTACCGTAAATGGATGGATATTCTTTTCATTTTATTTTTTTCAAATCAGGGAGATTTTTTAAATCCAAAAATCACAGCAGTAGTGTGTTCAAGACCTGAACTTCGGTAACAATTATCAGGATGTACTGTGCAAACAAAGATAAAGAAAAAGTCAAAATTTCTAGAGAAAGGCAATGAAAACAGTAAATTCTGCAAGACTGCTAAAAAAAACTTCAAAATGGTGGTTCGTTCTATGAGGAAATTGGCTCTGTAGACACAACTTTGGGTCAATCAGGAAGATGCACAAGTTCCTGGCGTCAGCAGAAGGGCAGTAAAGTTAATCAAGTCAAACACGTCAGTGTTTTAAATGTCAAGGTGATGCTGGTCATCTAATAGAAGTGAGACGCGCCTTCGCTGTCAACATGCCATCCTCTATGATGTCACTCTGTCAGCTTGAAGCTTCACTTTGTGTCCTGAAATACCTTAATTAGGAGACTCTCTGCACCATTGTGTGTGTTTCTGTGTTTGTCTCACATTTCTTCTTCCATTAGTTGAGTGGAACAGCTATTGAATGTTTGATGAGTCAGCATGCTGAGAAGGAAGTGATGTCATAGACATCCTCTCTTCTTTCGGTCTATGTTAATGTTTTCTGGCTATGGCTTTAATTCCTTTACAGTTCCTGCTCAGACGGCTGATCATTGCACAGAGGCAGTGTGGTACATGCTGCCATGCCACCCTGTGATGGACTAACAGTGTGTCCAGGTTGCACCCAACCTTTGGCTGTGACCACTAACATATTCTCATATTGTGTCTGATGTCAGAGGTGCCAGATCTATGCAGGAACCATTAAATTATTTAACTAAGAGTTAAAATAGGGGAGTCATCAAGAACTTTGTGAGGAAATGTAAATCTAAGGGACTTATTCCCTGTTTATTTTCCTTATTAAAGCCAAGAGCATACGTATTGCAACACTGTGCAAACACGCTTTCTTCTTCTAAGGGCTAATTTAATTTAAACTTTTGCCTTTTGTTTAACAAATTTGATTAAAAAGTTTAATATAATAATGATCTTTGAGCAGGGAAAAAATGCCACAGGAAAGTTGGAAGCATTTATTTGTAAGTTGAAAGTTGAGTTAATGAATTATTGTTGAGGTGGCTAACTGCTATTAGCAGTACAAGCTGAAAATCACGTGTTGTGGATTTTTTGTTTAAAGTGACATGTGAAAGATGTGTCTTTTTTGGGGAATTTCTGCATAGAGTATTCCATCATAAAACCAAAATGATAAAATTAGGATATGCAAATCGGCAGAATTTGATTTGTTTTTAGGAAACACTCTCCAAACCAAAAGTTCTCTGCTTCAGCTGCCAAAGTCCCTGCATGTAGCTAGAGATGTCACCCCACATCAGTGTCAGGTCCAAAGACACAGTGGTTGAGGGGACCCCTGGAGTCAAATGTTTTACATAATTTAAGCATTTAATAAATGTGTTCAGAGGACTGTTAGTGGTAAAGGGCTGCAACGGGAAGCTTCATACAGCAATAAGACAAGCTGTTCTAATCTCCTGTATTATCTCTAAATAGCTCACCTCAGCCAAGCATCATCTGAGCATACCGCTACTGTATTAAACACAAAATATGCTAAGTAAGTTGCATCGCTGAGACAACCACAAAGCTAGAGTCAGTGGCTAAAGGGATTTACATCAAGGAGATATAGAGGCTGATTCACAAAATGAAAAGGGAAACAAGGTTAAAGAAATGGAATAATACTGCTGTAAAAGAAAATGTCATCAACTTCATGTGTGACACCATAAACAAACACCTCTAGGTCTGTTTACACACACAATACAATTTTTACATTGTACAGTTTGAAAAATCTGGATTGGATTCAGTCTTCCTCCTTTCTGTTTGTAAGGCATCTAATCCAAAATTGATCACTGATCTGTTTGTCATCTGAATGTCTTTACATTACAAACTGGGAATTGATGACTTTAACTGAAAGATCCTTGATTGTTTGGGCACGACTCTAAAAGTGCTATATAAATGAGGTACATTTATACAGAAGCTGAGAGCAGCCATATTTGATTTTTTTTTACTTTGTCTTCTCGAGATAACGACATAACTATCTCGTTATCACGGTTAAACCATTAATTGTTTTCTCGAGATGATGAGATAACTATCTCGTTATCATTAGAAAACAGTCATTGATTTCTTGAGATAACGAGATGATTAACCTGTATGAGTAATGAATGAGGCTGGCCAACAGCCCTGGATTCCCAGTTCATCCATGCCTGCGGTGCCCGTAGTTGTGCGGCCGCGGTACTGCATGTGCGCAAACAATAAATTTTTTTGTTCCCTTATTCTTTTCACTCATTGTCAGGTCGTGGTGTATGCTTAGATTGCATGGAATAAAATAGAAACAAATCGGACGTTTTTTTAATAAAAATCTTTTGATACTGGACTAATTTTTTAGGTTATTGAATCTTATCAACATTTAAGGCATAACACCGGGGCTACTCAGAAAACAACCGGTGACAGAACACCGCACAGGTCTAATTGCTAATAAAAGAAAAGGGGAAGCCAATTATCAAATCAACAACGTCGTCTCCAGCTTCTGTACATTTACCATTTTTGCCACCTTTTTGCCTCTTTTGTACCCATTTGTTTAAAGAGGCATTATACAGTTTTCTAATGCTACTGCCACTTGTGGCCAAAACTCAGAACTACAGGACTCTTCTGCTCATCCATGTAGTTTGCGTTTCTGAGTATCGACAAAATCGATCTTGAATATAAACTTTGTTATGCCCCTAAGGTCTAGGGGTTCTGTGGCGGTAACATAAAAATGTGTCCAGAGAAAATAGTGATATGTAAAATGATTTACTACAAAAGAAGGTTTCACAAAACAAAACACAATACAACCTAACCCAATTAAAACAAAAGAAAAGGGGGCAACAAATCCAAGAATGGTTAAGTGCAAATTAAATTACAAAATGTCCAAACAGGTCATTCTAAAGTAATTTCAAAACAACACAAAACGAAAGAAAAAGGGATCACCAAACCATCCAAACACAAGCTTCTAGCTTCTACAAAGTCCACTTAAAGCAAATTCAAACAACATAGAGAACAATCAAGAGCAAACAGTTAAAATTGCCCACAGCAGTTATAAACACCAAAGGTGGGGTAACAGCGTAACAGAGCCTCTTCCTACTAGCTGTCCCCCAATTGAATGATCTCAGGAGCCTTTTATATGGGGCAGGTGGGCCTCATCAATGTCTGATTGGCTTCACAATCCTCTGCTGGTCCAATGAGATCACTGCTCCTCTGCAGCCTTCAGGCAACCGACAAGGAAAGGTGTTCGGTCACAGCTGAACCTGCATAACAAAACAAGCCTACATAGTCTTAAAAGGCCAGAGGCTGTAACACCCTTCGATTATTTGCTAGGTCAGTAATTTCTAGCGATGGTGAGATGAAGCCTCATGAGGCATTGAAGCGTTTGGCCGAATTGCTTTAACTATCCCCACATTTCATGAAGCTTCAAGTGAACATGTCACCACCTACTGGTGGAGTGCAGAACTACAGTTTGTAATAAAATTTGTGATTTTTTTGCAATTGTTTTTCTTTTTTTTCCCCTTTTAAGTTCCTTTGAAATTGTTAATGGTTGGTGTGTATAATAAAACATTTTGTTCGTTTTTTTAAGAGTAAAATGTCTTAAAACAAGCATTTAAGGTGCACAGTTTTTCTGCCATTTTAGTGAAATAAACTCAAGCAGACAGTGAAAGTGTTTGTGCAAATTGGGCAATGATGAGCAAAAATCAAAGGTGTTGGTCATTTTCATTCAAACATATTAGTTTTTCCACATTTTTTGGTTTTAATCTGGTTGGAAGTATTGTTCAACCAATCTTTTGGCTAAACCGACCTAATTTGGCAGCGTTTTTACGAGGGCAAACCAATGCAAATTAGTGTCATTAGCCAAAATAATTACGTATCATCGCATCTTTCAAAAGCCTAAGGTATGTCTTGAACCATAAACCTCAGAAGAGGGAGTCTGTCACGATTTGGTTTAAAGGTTTTAGATTGGACCCAAAAGCAGAAGCTGAGAGGCAGAGGTGATTTCTTGGAGGGTTTAATGAGAGTTCAGGCAAACAAAAACAGGTATCCAAAAATCCAACTTAAAAATGTTAAACAAAAAAAGGAATCCAAAAATCCAACGTAAAAATCAAACACTAACCAGAACCATGGAGACATCAGGGGAAAACCATCAAGGAGCCAGGGTGAGGAAAGGTAAGACGAGGAACCAGCAAAGAGGGACTGCAGAGGGAGAGTATTTATGGCTGACTGAACAAAGGTAGAGCTAATGAGCTGATAGGGAACAGGTGTGATTAGAGCTGACGAAGAAGCCAAGGGAAAAGATCACAAGGAGGCAGCAGAGGACAGACAGAAAAACCTAAGCAACTTAATTGAATCCAGACACACCAAAAAAGCTAGAAAACAATGAAAAACCTGGCTAAACTTGAAACAGAAAACTTAAAGAAAAACAACAGAACCAAGATCGTTACAGAGCCCCCCACTTAAGCGCGGATTCCAGACGCCCCTTTAATGTCCAAAAACAAAAAACAACCCAGGGTGGGCGGAGGGGGAACCAGGAAGGAGGGCAAGATGCCAAAAACAGTCCAAGAAACAAAACGCAACCCATCCAGAGTGGGCGAGGACAATCGAAAGTCTCTGAAAGGCCGGCCGCGGGGCCAGAGGCGAGGCAGAGTCTCTGGAGGGCGGCCGCGGGGCCGGAGGCGAGGCAGAGTCTCTGGAGGGCGGCCGCGGGGCCGGCGGCGAGGCAGAGTCTCTGGAGGGCGGCCGCGGGGCCGATTCACAGCAGGCCGGCTGCGGGGCCGAGGACGTGGCAGAAGTTCTGGAGGCCGACCGTTGGACCGGAGGCAAAGCAAAGTCCTTGGTGACCGGCCGCGGGGCCGGGGGCAAGCCAGACAACCAGAAGGCCGGCCGTGGGTCAGGCGACGCAGGAGGGTTATAGGAGGATGACATCTCCGTGTCCGCTGAATCCCCGGAGGTGGACGACGTCTCCGCCGCTGCAGGAGTTTAGGAGGAGGACGACGCCCCAATATCAACAGGTAGCCCAGAGGAGAACGCCGTCCCCTCTTCAGCGGCCCAGCAACAGTCTCAGAGGTGGCCGCCGACTGCGGCTCAGGAACCGGCTCAGAGGTGGCCGCCGACTGCGGCTCAGGAACCCGGCTCAGAGGTGGCCGCCGACTGCGGCTCTGGAGCAGACCCAGAGGT
Organism: Cyprinodon diabolis; assembly: GCA_030533445.1. Classification (NCBI taxonomy): domain Eukaryota; kingdom Metazoa; phylum Chordata; class Actinopteri; order Cyprinodontiformes; family Cyprinodontidae; genus Cyprinodon; species Cyprinodon diabolis. The sequence goes on from CM060068.1 coordinate 33,994,299, forward strand.
GGCTGCGGACTGCGGTTCTGGAGCAGACCCAGAGGTGGCCGCCGACTCTGGTTCTGGAGGAGACCCAGAGGTGGCCGCCGACTGCGGTTCTGGAGCAGACCCAGAGGTGGCCGCCGACTGCGGTTCTGGAGCACACACAGAGGAGACCGCCGACTGTGGCTTCGCATCAGGAACAGAGAAGACCACCGACTGTGGCTCCGCATCAGGAACAGAGGAGCCCGCCGATTGCGGCTCCGCATCAGGAACAGACTCAGGCGCCGCCCAGTGCAGCCCAGGTACAGCCTCCGAAGGGGCCGCCCACTTAGGCAAAGGAGCAGACCCAGAAGTGACCGCCGACTGCGGTTCCGGATCAGGTTCTGAAGGGGCCGCCGACTGCGGTTCCGGATCAGGTTCTGTGGGGGCCGCCGACTGCGGTTCCGGATCAGGTTCTGAGGGGACCGCCGACCGCGGTTCAGGGACAGGAACTGATGAGACCGCCGATTGCGGCTCCGGGACAGCAACAGGGGAGCCCGCCGACTGCGGCTCCGGATCAGCAACAGGGGAGCCCGCCGACTGCGGCTCCGGATCAGCAACAGGAGAGCCCGCCGACTGCGGCTCCGGATCAGCAACAGGAGAGCCCGCCGACTGCGGCTCCGGTACAGCCTCCGAGGGGGCCGCCGACTGGGCTCCGGTACAGCCTCCGAGGGGGCCGCCGTCTGCGGCTCCGGTACAGCCTCAGAGGGGGCCGCCGACTGCGGCTCCGGTACAGCCTCAGAGGGGGCCGCCGACTGCGGCTCAGGTACAGCCTCAGAGAGGGCTTGGAGCGCCCGCAGAGGGCTCTTGGAGGCTTGGAGCGCCTGCTGAGGGGCTCTTGGAGGCGTACTCCCACAAACCCCGAACTCTGAAGCCTCTTTGAAAGTGTGTCTCTGGACGGCACAGAGCAGGCTCAGGGGTCTCTGGATGGTACAGAGCAGGCTCAGGGGTCTCTGGACGGCACAGAGCAGGCTCAGGGGTCTCTGGAGCTAGGCTAACTAGCCTGCTAACGGCCTCTGGTGCTAGGCTAACTAGCCTGCAAACGGCCTCGGGAGCTGGGCTAACTAGCCTGCTAACGGCCTCTGGTGCTGGGCTAACTAGCCTGCTAACGGCCTCTGGTGCTGGGCTAACTAGCCTGCTAACGGCCTCTGGTGCTAGGCTAACTAGCCTGCTAACAGCCTCTGGTGCTAGGCTAACTTGTTCGCTACCAGGTTCTGGAGCTAGGGAAACTGGACTGCTAGGAGCTGATGGAGATGGCAGAAAAGGGAAACGATCTTCCCTCACCCCATAAAAGAAACCCCAGAGATCTGACTCTGGTATATGGGGAGCTCTGACTGTGGGGGGTGTAGTTTTGGAAGCTGGTCTAAACCTACCAACCCGAGAAGCTAGCTAGCTGCCATAGGGGAAACCAACCAGGTTAAGAGAGGGACTGAAAAGGGAGTCAGGCTGACCCGCCGGAGAGGTGGTTATCTTCCTCCCCCGGCGGCGTTGCTTACGCCTGGAGGAAGCAGATGGCAGGGGAGGACCAACAGCTGGTAATGGTGGGGGAACAGGATCGGAGGTAAGAGACAGCAGAGTGGGAAGGTGATGGAATGATGGTTTGGGTGGTGGAGGTCTATTGCAGAGTTGGGCGAAGGCGGCTTGGCGGTTCCACTCCAACTCCTCGAATAGCTCAGATAAAACTGGGGGTGATAGAAGTGAGGAGTTAGAGAGGAATACTGGCTTCAACTGGTCAGCCGCACTCACCCTCTTCCAAGGCGGACTGAGAGCGGCTATGGAGTCCAGAGCATTCCTGAGAATAATGGAAATTCTCCTGTGGGCGTCCGTGCCGTTTTCTGCTGGGTCCATTGTTGGCTGGTTCCTTCTGTCACGATTTGGTTTAAAGGTTTTAGATTGGACCCAAAAGCAGAAGCTGAGAGGCAGAGGTGAGTTCTTGAAGGGTTTAATGAGAGTTCAGGCAAACAAAAACAGGTATCCAAACATCCAACTTAAAAATGTTAAACAAAAACAGGAATCCAAAAATCCAACGTAAAAATCAAACACTAACCAGAACCATGGAGACATCAGGGGAAAACCATCAAGGAGCCAGGGTGAGGAAAGGTAAGACGAGGAACCAGCAAAGAGGGACTGCAGAGGGAGAGTATTTACAGTGGGTGATGGTTGGAAATGGACACTTCACTCACGCTCCGCGTGTTTCACAAATTGTGTGAAAAACATGTGACTACTATAGCCACTAGGTGGCAGTCTGAGTCCATTTCGGCGTCCCATGAGTCAGGATTAGATAGGTGGATGAGCAGACTGGGAGGGGTATGAAATGTTGCGAGCTGAGCATATTATTGTTCCCCAGGTTTAGCGTAAGGGTAGGGTGAATGGTCTGCAATTCAAAAGGTGGAGGGTTCGGTGCCAGCTGTGGTCAAGTTATTAATGTTGCCTTAAATGTTTTTCTTTTTTTTTAATCACTTGATGGCCTATGATATCAGAAATTGTGCAATAACTTATTTAACTTATTTATATATATTACGGATACTAGCCTGTTATGCTGTTTGACTTTATGGCATCTTTCTTTTATTTAGATCAGCTTATGTGCGCTCCACCTTTCCAAGGAATTACATTAGACCATAGGGATTATCATTCTACAGCCTCAATATCTTACTCTGATAATAATAGGCGTATTGTTATACTATTTTTGTTATTTTTATTATCATCTAGCTGGTAAAATTTTCAGTTTGATCTGGAAAAGGACGCTATGATGCCTTACAACAAGCATGAAAGGCCCAACCCCCAGGCTTTTTGGGCACATTATGCAAGAATGCTGCTTGCTGCCGCGATGAATAGTGGCGTTTCTAAACTGTTGTCAGGGATGGCGGTGACCCACCCAAAAGTCAGTGAGCTAATCCAGAGTATTCCCATTTTAAATACAGTGAACCCTCGTTTATCGCGGAGGTTTCAAAAAGAACCCGCGATAGGTGAAATACGTGAAGTAGAAACCTTTTTTTTTTTTTAGAGTTATCATACAATGAAATACTCCATACAACATTGAAATCAGGGAATAAAAACTTTATACAGGCCCAAGCATTTGTTTAACAAATAAAAGTACGGTATAAACGTTAACTACTGTACTGTACTGTACTGTAAAATAATATAGTTATAAATACTTTTAATCATCAATACGAAATGAAGGCTTAATATTGCGGGGATCAGCACTGCCCCGCTGTGACGGATTGGATTTTTCTTCCAAAGCCTGCGGTGCAGCTGTGTGTTTTGGAGAGAAGAACATAGTTATGTGATCAACGCGCAAGTCAGTGAGCTAATCCGGTTTATTCCCATTTTAAATCATGTACTATTTAACCACGTATGACCAGAACGTAATCTGGATATAATGGGTTCCTCTTTTGTATGTCATCCTGTTCTAAACATCACCAATTAATTAAGCAAACCACTTAATGCAGGAATGTCGCTACTACTGTAAATAGTGGTGCTTGAACTCTATTGTCAGAGAACAAGAGAGTAAATGTCTACACATCGGTTTTTCCAAGACAACGATGAGGTCATAGCCTTGAATGGAGCAGCGACTGGCATGTAATATTCCCAGGGCCAAGAGATAGCTACATGTTATTTGCTATCAGTAATATATTGATTTGAAATGCAAATAAAAAACATTTTCTATGAGACATTTTCCTGACTTTATGTTTCATTATTAGATTATGGGCTACTATATAAATCTTTTTAAGCAAACCTGTAAAAAGGTAATGATGTCAGAATATTGGACCCAGAATTCGAGGCGAGACAGGCAGTGGGAAAGTTCAAGACGTTTATTAAACACCAATAGGTGCGCGGGGCTGCTCGTCTGCTGCGGGGCAGATCTCTGCAGGGATAGGAGAATACAGGTCAGAGACTGGATGTGGAGCTGAATGCGACTTGGAGCAAAGTCACTGACTTGATTCAAAGTTCAGTTAATTCGCGGAGAACTCAGCAGAATCCAGAAGGGAGATTTGACCGCAGTTGCGGCGGCAACGCCCCCAGAGTTCCAAGAGAGCGAGCAGCAGAAGTCAGTGATGGAGTACATCACTGACCGGTCTCCCTGTCTGAGAGTCAAAAGTCCCCTTGAGGCTTCCCTACTCGGAAGAACTGGGCAAAAAACTCTGATTACTTCCAAAGAAAAATTATTATAAGAGCTGCAGAGTTCAGGATTATTCAACCACTCTGACGTTCCCCATAATTTGGCCTTTCCCGCTAACAGAGAGATTACATAGGCCACCTTGGCTCGATCAGAAGGAAACGCAGAGGGCTGTAATTCAAAATGAATTTCGCACTGAGTCAGGAAGGCTCTGCATTGATCAGGATCCCCTTTAAACGCTTCAGGAGGGGACAGACGCGGTTCAAGAGAAGCTGGACTATCAGTAGCAGACGTGGGCGCGGCAGCTGTCACGGGCGGTCAGCTGGAGCAGCCTGATTAATAATCAAGGATCTCCTGCATGCCTGATTCTAGCCGGGAAATACTTTGATCCACATCATTTCGCCACTCCCCGTCTGCCGATGGGTCCATGTTTTGGCCAGGTTATTCTCTAATGATCTCAGAATATTGGACCCAGAATTCAAGGCGAGACAGGCAGTGGGAAAGTTCAAAGCGTTTATTAATCAAAACAGGTGCGCGGGACTGCTCGTCTGCTGCAGGGCTGATCTCTGCAAGGATAGGAGAATACAGGTCAGAGACTGGATGTGGAGCTGAATGCGACTTGGAGCAAAGTCACTGACTTGATTTAAAGTTCAGTTCATTCGCGGAGAACTCAGCAGAATCCAGAAGGGAGATTTGACCGCAGTTGCGGCGGCCACGCCCCCAGAGTTTCTACAGAGCGAGCAGCAGACGCCGCTGATCCACAGGACAGAAAACTGGTCATAATCAGGGAAGCAGACAGACTAAAGAAAGCTAGGAAACGTCTCACCAAAACACACAAATAACCTGGCGCTGATGGGAGGCAAACACACAACTTAGAACCGCAGAACCAATTAGACAGGGAGCAAGGAGCAAAGGAAAAAACCAAACCATCAGCGCCAAGATCCTGACAAAAAACCCCATTTCCATTTCTTTCGTTTTTAAAATTGAATAAAAAAATTAAATGGCAAAAATCCAAACGTGTCTGCTAGTTTAAAGTCCATCTTATTTATTTGAATATTTAACGAAAACATTGCAGATGCCACACACGCACACAAAATGACAGAAAGAAAGATCCGAGCGTTTTAGTTTCTATATATATATAATACCTTTCAAAAACTGTGTTTTCAAAAACTAGTGATTTTTTGAAAGAAAATAAAAGAATAAAAGCAGTTAAGCATTTTAAAAGCATCTTTACAAAAAAGGAACATAACAGCATTTTTTAAATAAATGATTTATTATGAGAACATCCTTTCACCATTTATTGGGGGTAATTAATTGAATGCTTATTTATTTATTAAACATGTATATATTTATGTATTTATTTAGATTGGATTAGAAGTGATTAGATGAGCTTTATTGATCTCACAGCGGAGAAATTCACTCGTCACATATTGGCATAGAAGTTACTGAAGGTGCAAACATGGAGGAAAAAGGTGCATTAACAATAAGCAATATATATACCGTATATCCAGGTATATACAGTATATCAAGATAAATAGGATTAAGGTGCATGTGTACATGTATCACACACAATGAAAAACAAAACAAAAATAGAAATAAAAAAAATAAGAAATAAAGATATGTACAATCCGGATGGCTTATATACAGGTGGAAAAATATTGTACATTCAACATATTGCACAGCATATTGTTCACAGTCAATAAATACAAAACTATAATGTAGCTGCACAGTGGTTTTTACAGGAGTTATTGTTGATATAGTGCATTATTATAGAGTCTGGTGGCAGCAGGAACGAATGACCTGCGGTAGCGCTCCTTCTTACAGACAGGGTGTCTACTGTAAGTCTCTGACTAAAGGAGCTGCTCAGCTCCTCTTTTTATACATGGGAGGCTCATGCGTGAATGTCCAACGAATAACTCCAATTGTTGTTTCAAAAATAGAAAACCTGGTTTCATTACTTAGTTTTGCCCTGGATGTTGTAGCGTTTGTGGACGCTACGTCGCTACTTGATAAACACAATAACGTCACTACTGGAAAGTTACTTGATAAATAATGCAGCGGCGCTACGGTCAAGCTACTGGAAAATGTAGTTAAACTAATAGCTTCGCTACATGTAGCGACGCTACTGCCCATCACTGGAAACTATGTAATGATAATGATAATAATAAATAATAACAACACACAAAACAGTATAACAATACGCCTGTTATTATCAGAGTAAGATGTTGAGGCTGTAGAATGATAATCCCTATGGTCTAATGTAATAAAAAAGCGATAAAAAATAAAAAAAACATTTAAGGCAACTCGGCCACAGTTGGGATCGAACCCGCAAACTGTTAAACCACAGACGACTGAGCCTAACCTCTACGCTATCAGCTCGCAACACGAGACACCCCTCGCAGTCTGCTTCTTGACCAGACTGGGAGGGGTGTCACGTATTGCACGGCAAGAGAGTCACACACAAAAACAGTATAACAATACGCCTGTTATTATAAGAGTAAGATGTTGAGGCTGTAGAATGATAATCCCTATGATCTAATGTAATAAAAAACGGTGTGGTAGCGACAGGTGGCTCCTTTTTTTTTTATTACAGACCAAGCACAGAAACTCTCGATGGATTTTAATGAACACAGTTAAAGATTAGCCTGACTTTTGATCCTCAAAGCTGTCAACGGCACTTATATTTTACAAAACTAAAGAAAATATATTTTCTTACATACCCTTTTGAATAACTTTGGCTTATCTTAATGAGGAATCAACTTTGGATATGATTTTAATTTCAAAATCACCAGCCGCAGCACTGTCTCTGTCGCCTTTCTCTGGTTGCGCCTCAGTCCGTATCCCCGGCTCCAACTTAATTAATTTTATTTTTCATTAAATAATAGAGATGCAGATAAATAGAATTAAACAGATCTCAGATAAGATCGGAGGTGTATCTATAACTACGCAACCATTTTCATAAAATAAGATTATGCAGTCCCTATGTTAAATTAATTCATTAACTTTATTTTAATCAAAAACTAAATAAAATAGCACAATATCACACCAAGATCCCCAATAAACCTGCTTTTCAGTTGACTGCAGGCCCACAAACGTCACCCTCAGCACGGCAGAGGTCCCAAGCGCCACCTGGTGGTGTTCTGGGTACATTGCAGTTCTTTTTGAAATAAAAAAACTGGCCTCAGGAAATACATCGTGATTCACACAGGAATCACACAGGAATCACGCAGGAAACCGTCCATTTCCAACCAGTGCCCACTGTATGGCTGACTGAACAAAGGTAGAGCTAATGAGCTGATAGGGAACAGGTGTGATTAGAGCTGACGAGGAAGCCAAGGGAAAAGAACACAAGGAGGCATCAGAGGACAGACAGAAAAACCTAAGCAACTTAATTGAATCCAGACACACCAAAAAGCTAGAAAACAATGAAAAACCTGGCTAAACTTAAACAGAAAACTTAAAGAAAAACAACAGAACCAAGATCGTTACAGAGTCTGTGTTTTACAGATGACTTATGTGGATAACATATCAATGGAAAAAATACTACTCAACACTGACGTTACAGTGTGTCCGGTGGCTTGCTCAGATTTTGATCATTACATTGCTTCTTATAACCAACATAGTTTTTACCAACTAGATTGGTTGTTTTTCCAACAAATATATTCTTAGAATCTATCCAAACTCTATCCAACTGACAGCAACTCTACAAAAACTCCCACATCTTGAATGAATCCTAAAGCTGTTTAAATTCCTGTCAAAATTCTTGCGCTTCCTGAACCACTTCCCGCAGCGGTCACATGGTATCACGGTAGCGAGTCCTCGGACGTCATCAATTTTGGCCCCTCTTCTAAATGAATCATGCCTCACGCTTCGGGGAAACGCTCCCTCCATTATTCGACACACGCCTCTTTTTTGGGTGGATTACCTGATTTTTACTTTTATTAACACCAGTCAGTATTGAATATACTACGATGCTTAGTGTTTAGTTTCCTTGTCTTGTAGTGCTCATCTTCCTTATGCCATCCCAGGTATTTTAAGGTCAGAGATGTTTAATGAGGAAACATCCACCAGGTTAGTGGGGGTAAATCAGACCACAGGCACTCTGATGTGTTTGAGTGGTAATCTCTAATATCGGAGCACAGATTATACCGGTTGAGCTAAAACTCACACACGCAGATACTAAGAGACATTTATCTACGGTTTGTAATCCCAATCCCCCAATCTCCTTCTGGCTTGACCAATCATGTCCTACAAAATCCTACACAGCCTGCTGGATAACCTAAATGTAGTATGTTTGCGTGTGTTAATCTCTGACAGGCTGTAACAGTGAAACATCTGGTCTATTTCTATCCTGTTTCGGCATAAAAAGTACGACGTATAGATTTTTAAATTAAGGTGATCATTTTTTTTTGTATGCATATTTTTGATTATAGACTCCTGAAAATTTGAGTTTACTTTTGTTAGTTGTTACTTAGATTGAAATAGAATCCTGTGTTGTCATATATATTGAGTAAAAACCAAGGGTGTGCTCTATTGCAGGGTTACCAAAAAACTTTTAAGACAAAATGTACCGCTTGATCTAATTTCCTTTATAAATTTTGAACAGTAAAACAAAAATTATTTAATGTGCTGCAAAATATATATATAAACATTATGACTTTTGAATGCTATGAAATTAATATGACCCTTATCTATCATTATTTAGATATTGATACAAAGACTAAACCAAGACTACAGAACAAACATGCTGGATTTATTGGCTAATGTATATAGTGTTGGCTTCTTGCTCATATGCTTTATACTGTGGTTTAAAAAAAGCACTTCTGTAGTTTCTATATCATGATTGTCATGTTTTTAGAAGTAATCTTTTTCCTCAAGATCCAAGCCTTTGATTCTTGCAACAGGTGGAAAAGTTAGCCTCTATTCAGGCATCGCACTTTCAGTGCACAGTAATATGTGGGGGATGGGCAAATTAGTGTTTCTCCGAATACAATAGAGCAAAAAGGGAAGGTTAGCTATTTTAACACTGGGGATGCTCAGGGTTAACTGTAATGTTCTTCATTTTTGAAAATAATCATCTTCTGCAGATCTAGAGGAGCTTCACACGACAAAGCCAGCCCTCTTTATCAGCATGTTGAGCTTCTTTAAAAGTATAGTGGAGGATGTTCTTTTTCTGGGTGGATCATCTAAATAAGTGGTCCTACTAATTGTCGATCATTCTGGTGATATTTTTACGTAAGGCCGTCCTACGTGCTGATCCCTATTTTTACTTACTGGTGGTGAGTCGGACATAATAAAAAAAATTCAAATCTTTGTTTGGAAAGTAAGCTTGCATGAGCGATGCAAACAGCAACTTTTAAACATAGCGTGCCCGAGGAGAAATAGGCATGTGCACACTTGCATGTGTTTAATATACTGCTCTCTGGAGCAGGTATAGGGTTATGCTTGGGCATTTTTTTTTTCAGTGGAGAGGGCAGGTCTTTAATTGTGATTTCAATACATAAATACAAAAATATCGATTTAGATAAAGAAGCTGCATTTAAATAAATATACTCATAACTAAATAGTTTTCAGTTAAATATATTAATTATACATATACAACAAATGTTTTTTTTTGCTTTTTATAGAGTAAGATGGGGATTCTTTACAAGCTGATTATCAATCTTGCTATATGTTCTGGCTGGTTAAACTAAATCAGTAGAGTAGGCATCTTATTTACACTGTTGTATTCTATAGTAAGCCAATACAGAGGATTCTTTCCTCGGCTGAAGTCCAGTGAACTCTTCTGTCTTTGCAACCTTACAAAAGACCCTTCGAGTGTGTAATGCAAGAGAGCATGTGCGTAAAACACTAATACATTTCCATCTTAGGTGAGGTTTGCTGTGTGTGACAAGCCAACTGGTCCCACACAGATCCTGTAATGACTACATTACTCTCTCATGCTAAGAATCTGGCAAACCCTTATATTAGTTAGCCAATATGAAGCTATGAGTACCTTGATTTAGGACTCATACGTAGGTATAACAGTGTAGGCTTCACTTAAACCTCTAATTGCCACTGATTATTTATACACAAGCAAAGATAAGAAACAGCTACAAAACAATACTGTACTTTAAGACTAATGAACGCATTAGGTCTAATCTATAAGATCCCATGCAGGGAGCTCTAAATTGCTGATGCAAGCCAAAAAAATTGCATGTGCAATCATATGGCCATTTGCAGTTAATCTAATAAGAGTTTATGCATACATATGCAAAAGTGATAAAGAATACCTTATTTAAGTTAAGATTTTGCAAGTATTGCTGGTTGTTAACACGAAGAGTTTGTAAGACCAACGTGGATTTAAATTGCACATGTCAAAGGCAGCCACAATTTTTAACAGAACTGCACATAGATGGCATGTATGATCTCTAAGTTGAGAAAATGAAGAGAACAAATTGGAGAACAATTGGAGAAATGAAAACAATGATAAGATTACTTTGAGGCCTAAACACGTACGGATGAAGGCGCCTTTCAACTGCTGCAACCTGTCATTCTTTCAATTTCTAGGAGCAAGATCATGCGATGGAAACATCTGTTTTATTGTTTTATATAACATCCCCTGAATGCACAAAAGTATTTATTTTTTCTTTTCTTTTCTTGAAGACTATTTTGCAGTGTGTACTTTATAAGAGAAATGTAAAATTTAAACAATTATTTGTTTGCCAGGAGAAGTTCTCAATAAATAACTTCAACAACTGCATAACGATACATTTTTCCTCATTTTCTCTAACAAGTGATCATTATTCTTAATCCCTAACTTGAAATAGCAAGAAATGCATGTGACATTAACTGCTGCAGATTGGAGTTCTTATTACTACAGCGGTGTGAACATCTTCCATAAGGTAGAAACAGACAGAAAAAACTATTCATATAACAACATAAGATAAGGAAACAGTTTACCACTGACTACCACAATGACATTTTTACTCCACCTTGGAAAAAGAGCCCATGCATATTCAGTATGTCAATTGTTACTGTCATCATTTGTTGATTGGTGAGTTAATTATATATGATAAATGACAAGCAAACTGAAGGGACATTTCCTGTTGGAATACTGAGCAGGCATAGACAGTAGTAGGTGTTAAGCTATTCTAAGAGTCTGAATGACCATAAAAATGAGTGTAACATTCTTTATAGATCCTACAGGCAGAACAAAGCTGCACAAACCTGCTACAGGGTGGTAGTGAAAGCACTTGGCTGAATTACTTACAAAGCCGGCTATCCACCTTGCTACAAGGAAGCAACGCTAAATAACTGCTACCAGGCTATGATTCACTTTATGGAACTCATGCTTGGTGACTGAAACACTTAAACATCATTCTTACTTGCAAAATTTGTTAAGTAGGCACGACGTACTGCATTTTCTATTTCAGGAATACACAGTAATTGGACATATTTCTTTTTCCTCTGCCATTATTGCTGTAATTCTCTCAACCAATATTAAAAGTAAAAAAAAGTTCTAGACCACACCTATATTAATTATGATTGCTAGGTAGAAACCTATATGTTTTATATATATATATATATATATATATATATATATATATATATATATATATATATATATATATATATATATATATATATATATATATATATATATATATATATATATATATATATATATATATATATATATATATATATATATATATTATATATATATATATGTAATATATATGTATATATATAAGCTGTCTAGTCTCTCTTACGCTGCAACAAGGATCTTTTAATGTAGCATACAATATACTTAGAGTATGTTTTTGTCATATACCAAATGTTTATGATATCTGACTTTTATTAATATGTATATATATATATATATATATATATATATATATATATATATATATATATATATATATATATGGTATATATTTTATCAATATGGGTATTTACTGAAAACTGTAATGGATAGCATAGAGGACCCAAAACTTCAGCCTGACACAAAAGATTAGTGTTTATGTATTGAAATAGACACCATTTCAAAAAGTAGACCAACAGAAAGTCTCAAGCAGATCAGGAACCTCGTAAGGGACTGATATAGGTTTGTGGATGAGCAGGGATTTGTATGCAAGGTAAAGTTTAATAATGAAGCTACAAACCTTCTCAAACTCTGTCGGGGAGTAGGGTGGCTGAACCTCGGCCCCTTAGTATAGCAGGCTGGTTACAGGAGGTTGACGTCACTGTGGGACTGACAGACAAGTAATGGAAATCTTTTCTTTTGACTTTATGGTTTGATCCAACACAGCCACAATCAGAACATCTTTGGGTTAACTAACCTGGGAGGTTGGCTAATTGGAAAGCAGGGGTAAGGAACTGAGTCAAAGCTGTGGAAGCAGAAATCAGTGACATGATCCGAGAGTTAGACTTAAAATGTTAGCTGGGGGACACAAATAAAGTTGAACATGGGAATGCAGATTCTGGTTACAGATGCAAGGGTTAGGCAGGGGGCAGAATCAAGATTGAGAACAGGGAGGCAGGCAAGGAAGGAATGCCGGACACACACTCACACAAGGCTTTCGACAATCTGGCACCGTTTGTTAGCCAGAGAGCTGCATATAGAGCCAGGTAAACAGGTGTAGTGAATGAGACATGATTAGGATGCAGGTAGGGGAGACACAGTTGGAAGCAATTATCCAAATTGCTGCAGCACTAAGATGATCAGGAGCAGATGGTGGCAGTGCAGACAAACTGGTCAGAATCATTACAGAAATCGAAGTAAATGGCAGACATTTTGAAAAAAAGAAATATTATAAAAGATACAGAATTTTAATTTTCTTATTTACATAACTTTAATGCAAAGAGCTGTTTATGCATTATGTGAAAAGTAATGAAAATCTACTTAAAATGTTACACTGTAAAACACAAAAATCTATTTGACATTACATTATGATGGTAAAAGTGCCCCTGTCCTCGTCGCTGCTATAAATGCTCCAACAGGTGAATTGTTTTTTGTTGCACAGCTTTGTGTTTCCTTGCGCATCAAATGAAGCAAAGCATTTGGCTGTCGGTGCTGAGGGCCCCTTGGGTCTGAGGTGCCTTTGTGAACAGTGCAGTCCTGGACTTTAAAGGAATAGTACACCCAAAACATGATTAGCCTTCATTTTCTACTCACCCCCATGCTGAACAACACTCTGGAGTACTTTTTTGATATCTCAAATGCATCTGGAGATCTGGGAGGGTTCTTGCTGTCTGCTGACATTCAAATAATGGAGGTCTATGGTGCCCGAGGCAGAAAGGTCCATAAAAGTCCACAAAAAACGTGTCAATATTCCTCCATACTGCTCGTCCAATGTACTCCAAGTCCTGAGTGGGTAGCGTCTATAATTTACTTGAAACGAAGTCATTTAGAATGTTTTTAGAGCATAAACAGTAGTGTATAGGATTTCCTAAAAGCGCGCGCCTGCGAGTTCACGAGCCTACGGAAACTGCGGCAGACAAAGCCAGATGAAAGTGCGCATTCAGCGTCTGCTCTTGATAATGCAAGCGTAGAAGAAGAAATGTGCTGTTTACCTGTGCAAAGAAAGAAACAACGAAAGAAAAATGTCTGAGGACTTCAGTGTTGGGGAAGAGCATGAGTTCTTTGCCGAGCTGAATGCGCACTTTCATCTGGCTTTGTCTCCCGCAGTTTCCGTAGGCTCGTGAACTCGCAGGGGCGCGCTTTTAGGAAATCCTATACACTACTGTTTATGCTCCAAAAACATTCTAAATGACTTTGTTTCGAGTAAATTATGGACCCTACCCACTCAGGACACTTGGAATACATTGGACGAGCAGTATGGAGGAATATTGACACGTTTTTTGTGGACTTTTATGGACCTTTCTGCCTCGGGCACCATAGACCTCCATTATTTGAATGTCAGCAGAAAGCAAGAAGCCTCCCAGATCTCCAGATGCATTTGAGATATCAAAAAAGTACTCCAGAGTGTTGTTCAGCATGGGGGTGAGTAGAAAATGAAGGCTAATCATGTTTTGGGTGTACTATTCCTTTAAAAGAGCAGCAGCACTTCACCTTGAGCAGCAACAGTCCCTTTGCGATGGAGCAGAGCAGCTATTTTAAGACAGAACTTAAGTCACAGTGCCCTGAAGTGAAGGTTGGACAGAACAAACCCAGTGTGCATCACAGTGTTACCCTGTGTTTAAACCATGTTACATCCTCTATTGTATGTGAGACATTAAGATAGAAACAGCACTCTAGACCACCTCTCTTAATCTGAATATGATCTCCTGAATTTTGGTAAGCAATCTAATTATTATGCTTTATTAGAAACAACCATGTATACTGGAGGACAGTGGCAATTGTGTTGGGAATTCTGTGATACATGTTGGGTAGAAAGTTTACAAAATGCAGTCCTTTGATTTTCTTTTCTTAGAGATTCATGCCTGGAACTCATAAAACAAAATGCACAACTAGAAATTTTTTTCTGGGACCAAATCCACAAATAAGAGGAAACTGGATCAGTTCCAAATTTCGAAACACCTGCAATATTTTAAGGCTTTCAAAGGTTCCATCAAGAGTAGGCCTATCAGGGTAAATCAACAAATTACTTGAATGATGAGATTTCTGCATCACCTGCAAAAAAGCTGCAGCTTCTGGTAAAGCTGCATAAAAACAAAAAAAAAAAAAAAAAAACGTTAGATTAATTCATAATTTTTTTGCAGTATTTGTCCAATAGAAAAGAAAATCCAACTTTTAAAGAAATGTTAAGTCCATAATCTCTGTCCATGCTATAAGCACCAGTAACCAATGTAGAAACATTATACTTATTAAAGTTGATCAGTGTGTCTAGGAACATTTATTTTACCCTTATATATAACTAGGTCGCAACTGAGACATGATCTTAATGTAAATGAACAAAATAGCATGCCATAAAATTGATGTATTAAACTTTGTGTCAAGAAATTGACACAAGGAATTTTCTTTTCACCTAAAATCTACCGTATCTATGATTCAAAGCTGTTTATTAGTTTGTTTTTTTTACCAAAGAAAGAACAGCTCAGTTTAAAGAAAAGCACTTTTGCCATTACATTTAAAAACTAGATGTTAAAATAGCTGAAATAAAATATAAAAAATTGTATGAACATCATGACATACATTCCAGATCTTAAAAATACCTGTTTTTTTTTCTTAGCTAATAGAAACCAGTTCTGATCACAATTTAATACTTGGCTTATTTTGTGCTCTACTTGTTTTTTTAAGGATAAAAAAAAAAAAAAAATTTTTTCCTGCATCCATGGTACTGGCCCCGATAAGCTGCTGTCTAAACATCTTTCCTCTGTTACATTTCTCATGCTGTCCATCAAAACTCTCATTGGTGAAATGCATTCATACAGATGGTTGTAGATTGCAGCACTGTCAAAAAGAAATCACAATGTGACAGGTATCTTTTATTGACATTAATTAAAGAGATGGAAATATAAATTTTTCAAGTTTTGGGCTCACCAAAAATAATCATATTTAAAGAAAACTACATAAAAATGTAAACATAGATATGAAAAATTTTTAAATGCTTCTCGAGACAGTGGGGGTAACAAATATTTCCTTATTTGACACAGTGAGGTAACAGCGACAAAACCAGCCATCAAGGATGGAGACAGACTAAAGGCTGCGGTAAAATAAAATAGGAAAGGTCTCCAGGATCTGAGCATCTGGAAACTAAACTGTTTAGGTCATCTTTTTACTAGCTAGAGTTTCTATAACAACCAGCCAACCAACACACAGGATCTTAGACTGTCTGCAGACTCGTCTTTCCACCTTTCTGACTTGGAGCTTTTCATTTTGCTGACACGGATATTTTCTCGCCCTGCTTGTGTCTTCTATTTCATCTTACTGATTGAAGCTTTGCTGCGTCCTTGAAAAACCTAAATATCAGAAATGCCCAACAGATGATTCGTTTTCATCTGTTAGTTAAATGGATTAGCATCCTTAAATTGATTGACATTATTAAGAAATTAACCAATTAGACCTTTAGGTTAATTAGTTTTTTTTATATATACTTTCAGGTTTTTGTAAGGCTTTAACCTACTAATGCTGATTGAATAAAATTTCAGGTGCTTTTTCCACAGAGTTGCCCTTAGCTGTTTTTATTTTTACTAGAAGCAAATGGAATGAGACACTGCATGTAGAGAACAGCCAAAACAGGGATTTACTATCCAAAAACAAACATTTCCAGTAAAAATAATTAGTCACTGAGAAGACTATCTCAATTGAGATACTAAAAATAGGTTATTTTAAGCATTTAACAAGTTTGATATTAAATATTTTTGTGTGTTGCCTGGAATAAGTAGAACGTTACAGTAACACCAGAAAACCAAAGTTTTGCACATTGAATGAAAAAGAAAAAAGAACAGAAGTTCAAAAGAATCTAACATGTGTGAATAGGTTCATCCTTACTGTTAGCTGTTAGGTAAGGAAAAAAGCTACAGGAAAATGCCACAAGGCTTTATGCCTAAAGTCGCTTAAAAGGCACATTTGCATATTTTCAGGAGAGTGTTAATACCATTTAAGATGGTCTAAAAGTTTAAAGTTTGATACTGAAATATGTTTAGACCTACAAAGGAATTTTAGGTTATTGATTTATATTCTAACTACGACTTCCAGTATGCATCTTAAGGTAGGTAAGGACAGCCAGAAATGAGCTGAAAGAAAAGATAAATGTACTTTTACCTATCTCAAACAGTGGTACTTTTGCAGTCTGGCTATGCAGAAGTGACGGTGAAGAGCAGCTCTAAGTGCAGCTTGATGAGACTGCTGCAGTAGAACTGGGCCACCTGTGAGTGTTTTAGGATGCAGCCCATGGCAGCACAGCAATGCTCACTAAAAAACCATGTTCAACCAAAGTCTCACAAAGAACAAGAAAAGGTTGCTAAGTTTGTGGTTATTTTTTTATTTTTAAATGAGAAAGATTTTCTAAAGAAATTTAAATATTCACTAGATAAGTATGAGGCAATAAAGTTAATCCTTTTAAATTAGCTTCCTCTGACTGAAAATGGCTAAGATAAAATTTTATCTTGTAAGTATGGTGTGTTCAATTGACAGAAAAAGACTCAGTGGCACCCACTGATGTAATTTTTGTAATTTCTCTTTAGTAAAATAAAAGTTATTCTCAAAGCACCCTAGGATCCTAAGGAGAAAAGCTGTTAAACGAGAAGTCTGGTCATATTTAGAATTCAAACTTCTGAAAAACTTTAGATATGAAATTATTACATACTGTTCAATAAATGATAAGTGTTTTTAATTAAGAGTAATTTTCATTTGAATGTGCTTTACTGGAGACATCCATGTTTGTCAGAGAACACTACTGCCACCATTCCCGTTTCTTACGTCACGGTGAAGTATCGGCTGTTGAGCAAGTCCCAATGCTGTATCTGGTGTTTGTCACAACACGCTATTATCGATTTCATCTTGATAACATTCTTTTTCAAAATGTTGGCTGCATATTAGGGATGTCCCGATAAGCATTTTAGGCCTCCGATCCTTATCCCATCTTTTAACCTCAAATCCGATCCGATTTTGAGTCCCGATCCGATATTTTCTCTTTAGTAGTGAAATTGATAAAACTCAAATATATTTTGAGCTAGTAACTCAACTTTTTATTAGACTAATATTTGATCAAGAAGCATTACGATTATTATTGTAAATCCAATGAATTAAAGATCTTACCCAGAATTACAGTATCATCAAATAGAAATTGCTATCCAAGATCCACCTTTAGCTTATAAGTGATTAATATAGGCTGCCATAAAGTCAATAAAAATAAAGTGCACTGACCACTGAGCAAATTTAAAATGTCCTTGCTCATCTTAAATGTGGTGTACACAGATTGACAAATAGTCACAATTCAGTAAATGGATTTGAAACATCAGTCCAACTTAAAAAGTAAGTAAACAGAATTCAATCAAATTAATTAAAAACTTTAGGACTGCAACTTAAAAGTAGCATGATCACTGAAACATTAAAATCATTAAGATTGTTCTTCAGTCATGAACAAACACTTACGTAGCCCTAAAAACAACTAAACAACCAAACCTGTGTAGTGATCTCAGAATGTAGGATGCAGAATTCAAGGCGAGACAGGCAGTGGGAAAGTTCAAAGCGTTTATTAACAGACAGGTGCGCAGGACTGCTCGTCTGCTGCGGGGGGGATCTCTGCAGAAATGGGAGAATACAGGTCAGCGACTGGATATGGAGCTTAACACGACTTGGAGATAAGTCACTGACCTGATTCAAAGTTCAGTCCGTTCGCGGAGCTTTGACCGCAGTTGCGGCGGGCAACGCCCCCAGACTTCCTAGAGAGCGCGCAGCAGACACCGAGCAGCAACAGAGTCCAGAAGGGAAATCCAAGGCCGAAGTCAGAAGACAGTTCCAGGTTCAGAAGCCGGTAGATTCCAGGATCAGACAGGACAAACAGAGCAGACAGGGGCAAGGCAAAAACTCGAAATCCTCAGGGCTGAAACTGGTCAATATGAGGAAAACAGGCAGACTACAGATTGCTAGGGAACTTATCACAAAAACACAAGAATAACCTGGCGCTGATGGGAGGCAAACACACAACTTAAATAGTAGAGGAACCAGGTGGAAATGATCGGCGATAATCAGCCGCAGAACCAATTAGACAGGAAAGCGAGGAGCAAAGGAAAAAACCAAACCATCAGCGCCGAGATCATGACAGACCCCCCCCTTCGAGGGCGGATTCCAGACGCCCCAACAGGCTGATCCCCGTAGTGGGGGTCCTGATCCCGGATCAACCGGGCCGGAATCCAGGACCTTTCCCTAGGTCCATAACCCTCCCAGTCAACCAAATACTGAAGCCCACTGCCTATCCTCCTCGACCTGAGGAGGCGCCTGACCGTGAAGGCAGGGCCCCCCTCTCTGAATCGGGTGGGTGGAGGTGAACGGAAGGGATAAAGATCTTCTCTATCCCCATAATAAAAATCCACCAAACCAGACTCAGAAGAAGGGGGAGAAAAATAATCCGAACCAGGCTCCGGGGGTGCTGGGGCCGAGGTTACTGGAGGATCTGGGGTTCTGAAAGAATCCAAACGAGTCTTGGGTAACAGGAGAGCTGGGGAGGCAGAGAGTCTGGTGCGTCCCAGCCTAGTTTTACCCCTAGAAGGACAGGAACTGAGGAAGTGTTCATCACTGCCACAGTACAGACAGAGATGGCAGCTGATTTGACGTGCCCTCTCCTCCTTGGAGAGGCATGTGCGTCCCAGCTGCATCGGTTCGGGCTCCGGCATCCGAGCCGGACCAGGGGCTGACGCAGGAGCATAGGGTGCGGAGTGAAGAGCAGGTTGAGGGACGGCCGTCGTCAGTGCCCTCCTCTCCTTGCGATGCTCAGTGAGGCGAAGGTCGATCCGGTTGGCAAGGTCCTCCAGCTGCTCCAGAGTCCGGGGGTAGTCGCGGGTCGAAAGCTCATCCTTGATGCTTTCCCGCAGGCCAAAGAAAAAAACATCCATGAGGGCATCCTCATTCCAGGAACAATCGGCAGACAACAGATGGAAGTCAGTGATGTACTCCATCACTGACCGCTCTCCCTGTCTGAGAGTCAATAGTCCCCGGGAGGCTTCCCTACTTGGAAGAACTGGACAAAAAACTCGGATTAGTTCCAAAGAAAAATCATCAAAAGAGCGGCAGAGTTCAGGAATATTCAGCCACTCTGACGTTCCCCATAATTTGGCTTTTCCCGCTAACAGAGATATAACGTAGGCCACCTTGGCACGATCAGAAGGGAAAGCAGAGGGCTGTAACTCAAAATTAATCTCGCACTGAGTCAGGAAAGCTCTGCATTGATCAGGATCCCCTTTAAACACTTCAGGAGGGGACAGACGCGGTTCGAGATAAGATGGACTATCAGTAGAAGACGAGGGCGCGGCAGCTGTCACAGGCGGGGCAGCTGGAGGAGCCTGATTACGCAGGTAATCGAGGATCTCCTGCATGCCTGATTCTAGACGGGAAATGCTCTGATCCACGTCATTTCGCCACTGCCCGTCAGCCGATGGATCCATGTTTTGGCCAGGTTATTCTGTAGTGATCTCAGAATGTAGGACCCAGAATTCAAGGTGAGAAAGGCAGTGGGAAAGTTCAAAGCGTTTATTAACAGACAGGTGCGCAGGACTGCTCGTCTGCTGCGGGGCGGATCTCTGCAGAAATGGGAGAATACAGGTCAGCGACTGGATATGGAGCTTAACACGACTTGGAGCAAAGTCACTGACCTGATTCAAAGTTCAGTCCGTTCGCGGAGCTTTGACCGCAGTTGCGGCGGGCGATGCCCCCAGACTTCCTAGAGAGCGCGCAGCAGACACCGAGCAGCAACAGAGTCCAGAAGGGAAATCCAAGGCCGAAGTCAGAAGACAGTTCCAGGTTCAGAAGCCCGTAGATTCCGGGATCAGACAGGACAAACAGAGCAGACAGGGGCAAGGCAAAAACTCGAAATCCTCAGGGCAGAACCTGGTCAGTATCAGGAAAACAGACAGACTACAGATTGCTAGGGAACGTATCACAAAAACACAAGAATAACCTGGCGCTGATGGGAGGCAAACACACAACTTAAATAGTAGAGGAACCAGGTGGAAATGATCGACGATAATCAGTCGCAGAACCAATTAGACAGGAAAGCAAGGAGCAAAGGAAAAAACCAAACCATCAGCGCCGAGATCATGGCAACCTGAATAATCAGTTATAATAACCACAATGCTCTTTCCAGTTATGCCTCACTCACATATCTTAATTCAGTCAAGATGTCAAGAGCAATAAATTCGACCAACCTTTCTGTGATCTTCTTTGCTCTATTATTTTCGTTTGAGTATTTGTTTCTCCTCATAACGTCCAGCGTTTGTTGTTTTGCTTTAGTAACCTTTCCTTCTGCAGCTTTACAAAACACTTCATACACATTGTCATGTTTTGTCCTCAAATGACGAATCAAGTTCATGATGTTAAATGTAGCTCTGCTGCTACCTCCTCTTGAAATTGCCATGTTGCAGACATTGCAAGTAGCTTTACTGGCGACAGTAAAATACTTCCGCTCTTTTGACATGCTTGCTTTGCAACCGTCGCGGAGGTTTGTATTGCGCAACTACCGTCAACCGTAACTAGCGGGTACTTTACCGCAGTGGCTGCAAAGATCGGCGCGACTAGTCAGGTAATATAGCCGATCTCTGATCACGGGAAAATAGGAAAAGATCAGGCCGATCCGATCTCGAGATCGGGATTGGGACATCCCTACTGCATATTACATGTTTTTTCTCTGTCCAGAGGTTACGATTGCAAATCCTCCCTCTTCAAGTTGGCAATCCAATGACGAACTTGTGGATCATGAATTGGAAAGGTGAAATAACACATTTTTTTTCACTTATATCCAATGCATCACAACATCCAACTGCCATGCACGGGGGCATTGGCACTTTAACTACAGCTCTAATGAATTTCAATGGTGAAGTCCTCTCGAAGTCTTAAATAATTGCTGTTGATTGCAGGTGTGTCCAGTAGTTCCCACTGATTTTGCTTGTAAAGCGGGGAGAATGGTGCGGGGCTCACCGCACTGTGACGTCACTGCCTGAAGATGTCAGGAGCGAGGTGTTACTATATTTAGGCCAAAATGGCCTTCCCAGACTCATTGACTGGGACGAAAAAAATATGACTTTTATGTTATTATGTTTTTACTGAACGCAAAATTCATTAAATCACAGCCAACATGTTAGTTTTAGATATAGATAATGATCTATTGATTATTTCTTGCTGACCGGAATTCTTAGACTGAATAGAGATCATCTCCATAAAATAAATAACAATGAATAAATAAGGTGCTACCACTTTATTCATGTAAGGCTTATGATTGAGGTCGACCTCATTGAGGTATCAAGTAAATCGAATCCAAGCTTCTATAGCAATCATAGCCTGTGTATCTTTGTGAAGATGAGCCCAGATCTCTGTTCCCAACCAGCTGGTGGTTACTTACAGATCAAGCTAAAAACTACCTTCTCATCAGCCACTTTCTGAATTCATCTCAACAATTGAATATTAGACCTGTAAACTAAATAACTTTGTTGTTTTTATACTCACTTGAGATAAACTTAAGCTTAGGGATTAAAAAGTTTCAGATTTTTATGTTGGATTAAAGGATTTTTGAAAACATATTTTAAATATACTATTTAGATAAAAATTACTCAAATATCTTATTGGTAGTTTTTTATTTTATTTTAATGTGAATAAATAACTGTTGTTTCCAAGAGGTTAAAAACCTAACTCCTCATGCATATAAACATTCAGCCTCATTTCCTGTATCATTATCTGGAGGAGTGAAGAGAGCATAATTATCTGAATGGAGATCCCTATATGTGTCCTCAAAGCGTCTTCAGGTTTCAGCCTCCTGCAGGTTCTTAGGAATCAGCCCAGCCAGAACGTGAGCTTGACCCACACACTGGTTGTCTTTTTCTAAAGGCTGGCAGCATTTTTTTGTTTTTAAAAAAATCCACAAGTGATTATTTTTCTGAAAAGACTCCATAAATACATTTCGTACTCCTATGGTTTCAGGTCAGAGCTGCTCCAGTTTTTATTTAGGTGAGATGCTGTATGAAATATTGTGCTCAGATATAACCTTATGTAACATACTGAAGGTCATGAGCAGCTGTTGTGAATGCTGACATGGAAGTGAATGGTTGGTTTGATATTAAGCTATTGATTCGTTTCTCTGATGGTTATTTTATTCATAAGGTAATGGGAAATGTTCACCTGGAATTTTTTTTATTTATTCCTAATGCCCTTTATTTCTATTTCTTAGGTGCTTCTTAAATCGGGGCTAGATCAGAAAATAAGGCGTATTATTTTCACATGCAAAACAAGATTTATAGAGTAATTATTTCCAAAAAGGTTAAATTACTTATGTGTAAAAGAATTTCATTTTCAGCTACTTTCCATCGCAGAATCCTGCAGGAATAGACATCAGACTGTGTCTCAGACTGTTCCAGCATCTCCTCTGCTGTTTGCCCTGCTCTTCTCAGTGGGTGTATGTAGGGGTGAGGATGTCTTGCAATGTGTGTATGTGTGTGTGTGCGTGCGTTTGTCTTTGGTCACTGTTATTACCAGCTCCAGGCCTCAGGGAGAGAGAGCCACTCTCAGACCCCTCTCTGTCTTGTCACATTTCCATTAGTTTCTTTGTCCTGTCGTTCCCTCAGGTTGATATGTGTGCATGTCGCGGGCGGGTGAGCGAGTGTGTGTGTTTTTGTGGACAGCAGTCTCTTTTAGGGAACTGTGCCATACATTATTGCCCTCTGTCCTTTTATCTTTAACACCAGCAGGATCCAGAGCATCCAGCCTATTGGCTGAGATCCTGATTGCCCACTCCTCAGACATAAATACACTATAGGAGAAGATAAGAAATCTAACAAGGAGAAGTGCTTTTTTCTTTCTGTTCTATGGATTCCAAATGTGTTAACTAAACAGAAAGCTTTTAATTTTATTTTTTAATTGGAAAAGCTATTGAATTTTTTGTTACTATGCAGAACTTTGTGGCACATACCATAAAAGTCAACATTCTACCTATAAAAGGATTTTAGTCTGAAGTCAGGGGGGTTCAAAACGGCACGGAGCCGACTCAGGGGTCTCAAAACAGCACGGAGCTGACTCAGGGGGTTCAAAACGGCACAGAGCCGACTCAGGGGTTTCAAAACGGCACGGAGCCGACTCAGGGGGTTCAAAAGGGCACGGAGCTGACTCAAGACGGCTCACGGCTGGCTCAGGGGTCTCTAGACGGCTCAGAGCTGGTTCAGGGGTCTCTAGACGGCTCAGAGCTGGCTTACGGCGCCGCCGTCTCTAACGTTGGGGTTCATTAGAAGCTGGGCTAACGGGTTCACAGGCTGACTGTGGCAAAAGGCTAACTTGTGTGTAAGTGGGTTCAGGTGCAGGTTTAGCTGAATTGCTAACGGGCTCAGGAGTAGGGCTAATTGGTTCATGATAAGGTGACAAGAAGGGGAACAGATCATCTCTATCCCCGTAATAGAAGTTCCAGAGAATCAGGTTTCTCACTTGAGATGATTTAGATTCTTTCTGGTAACAGAGGCTCAGGTTTGCTAACCAAACTAAGGTCAACACTGCAGCGTTGAAGGAAGGTCTGGCAGCTGCTTATGTAGGGATGGTTCCTGATGAGCAGACGAGCTCCAGGTGTGCAGGAGGGCTCCAGCCCAGGAGACCCACGGCGCACTCTGCTGGAGAAAGGTGGTACATCCCCAGATCCCAACAGTAACCCAGTCCCTAAAAGAAAACAAAAAACAGAAGAGGATCCCCGGCGCCCTCTGGTGGGCAAGCCTCAGGATCCCAACACTTAAAATGCTAGATAATGTACAATTTGTAAGGGGAGGCCTGTTAGATATACAGCCTGCAATCTATATGCTTTCTTAATCTGGCAGACTATAAAGAATTAATGGATAAACCAAGATTCTGAGCCTTAAACCTGTCTTTGTCCTTTTGGCTTCTAAAACATCTGTTTGTAGATGTATTTAGAAGCAAATGAGACTTTATTTGCAGACACATTCTACATAGGAAGTGTTAAATTTTAGAGGAACACAGGGCTAATTGAGGTATTTTACTCTACATGTTTCTAGAGTACCGTCCAGGACTCCTTCTCATCAATGTTTATAATGAAAAGTTAAAGAATTTGCATCGTGTGAGTAAGTTTTTTACTAAAATGGGTAGGCGTCAGCTTTGACACAGTCATAGAGCTCCTGATCCCAGTTCTTCCCCGTCTGGATTTAGACGTTAAAGGGTGGCCTGGGATCATCGCCGGGACAGAGATGATGAACTCCATTTAACCGTTACATGAAAGAAACCGAGATTAGGCTAAAACTCATCCTGCTGCTTCTTTGAAGCTGTCATTGAGAGGCTTCACTGGAGAAAAAAAACTCCTCTTTTCCCTCTACAGGCAGGAATTACATTGTTGCTTGACGGCTGTGTACGTGCGTGTGTGTTTATGTGTGGGTTTCTGGGGGGGATTATAACCCACAGCTGGCCTGCCTGATTACTGACTGCCTGGTCAGCCTGTATTAGACTCACATACGAGACCGAAGGCAAAGGTAAATGCACACATTTCACTTTATTTTAATCTTAAATGCTCTCTTCGCCATAAGTCTTTGTTGGAATCTTACCGGTATGTCATGTGCAGTGGAGTGTTTCTGTTCCTGTATTTACCTCTGCGGCTGTGTGTCCGTGTGTGTATGTGAGTAATTCCCTGCTCAATACAGCAGATATATTTAATCCTTCCTCTGCTGAGGCTGATGTCAGCATCAGCTGGCTCTGTGACAGTCTGTGTATGTCCGTGTTTATTTCTACAGGTAACAGTATGAGTGTAGCTAATTCATCACAGTGTCAGATTAACCAGAATCTGCAGAAAGCTGAATCCTAATGACCACCTGAAATACAAACGAGATACAACACAAAATAACTAAAGATGTGAGCTAAGCAGGATGTTTCCTGACTAAACACTTTTTTGTTTGTTTTATGATTCTATACAATTTTAATTTAATTAGGTTATAAGCATGATGTTATCGGCCTTCTAAAATGGTCATTTAGCATTTTAATCAGTGTTAGGTTTTAGCTAATTTATATTTTGTTTGTGATTCGATTGATTTAAACCTAAAGATTTTGTTTTTGATCTTTTTAAAAAAAGTTTTAATTACTTTATTCTTATGTATTTCCTTAAAGACATGAAAATTCATTGATCAGAGAATTCAAGAGAGTTTTTGAATACCAGTTTCCAAAAGTTTTAATCTGCTGATTACACATTTGGATACCTTTTATTCTTCTTTGTTCATAGATTAACTCCTTTCAACAATGAAAGATTGAAAAGTTATTTCCGAAGACTAGACAAAACATAAATGGCTGTCAGTCTCAATTATTTTGTTTTCTGCATTTTTTAATATGTATATATTCTTTTTATATTTATTTCTTTATGTTTTTGATTATTTTTATGACTTTTTTAATGATTTGTATTTTTTAACTGCAGTGTCTGAATTTAACGCTACAGTAAAATATGTTTGTTATTAGAAAGCTAATCATTACATTTCTCTTATTCTATTGCAATTTTTTTGACATTTCATAATGAAGCATACAACAATTCACAACAAATACATGTATTCACAAGATCACTTCAAAGTAGAACAGCTTTACTTAACTATTCTAGAGAATAAAAAATGACAACTATATGGGAGCATTTAGTTATATTTGATAAATCACTAATTATTTATATAAAGGCATTAGGGTACATTTTAAATTCCTAAAAGGGATCTGTCAATGTTACACTGATCTGCAGTTAAACGGAAAAGACCTCAGTTTTTAAGATTAGCATTTTTTTTGCATATATATATATTTAGCATCAATACTTGCCGAATTAAGGCTGCTTGGTGGTGAAATGGGTAGCTCTTACTCCCACAGTCCATAATCATGACTGTTAGATTAATTGGCTTCTCTAAATTGTCCTTAGGTGTGAGTATGTGTCTGCATGATTCTGTGTCTTTGTGTGTCTCTGTGTTGCCCTGCGATAGAATGGCGACCTGTCCAGTGTGCTCCCCGACTCTCGCCCATAGACTGCCGTAGATAGGCATTGGCCCCACCGTGACCCTGACAAGGACTATCAGAAAATAAATGGATGGATGGATGGATGGAGGACTTGCATAGTTGGCATTAATAACTGTTATTTTTTCTGTAAAGTCTCCAATTAAAAACATTTCAAAAACTATCATGTTCAATAATACGCAGAGGAAAATAAAACAAAACATCTTTCCTGTAATATGTTCACCCTCTCTGATTTCAAACTGCATTTTGGGACACCTGTAAGACAGAGAGATGGGGGTTTGAGATTTGGACAGGCATTTGCTGATTTCTTGTCTTTCTCTTATTGGAAATTTGCCACTGTGTTGTAATGTTTGGCATGCTTTAAACTATTTGCTGTTTGCATTTGTCAACAGAGAGGTTCAGTTAATTTTTTATTTATTTATTTATTTATTTATTTTTTTAATGCATGTAGAATTGAGTGTGCCGTTAAATATTCCTAATAGGTAAAAGTGAAAAATCATCCTGATGACTCTGCTGTGGGGCATTTTTTTTTTTTTTGGAACATGAGCGTGTAGTTGCATTTCTAATGTGGTAGATATTGTGCTATATCAGTTTAAAAATGAGAAAGCAACTTAAACTACTTTTTGAATCAGACACAGATTGAATAATGTTTTTTTTTATGAAGATTTCAAAAGTTAAAGTTCATGTGTTAATTTAGAACTAATGACACACTTTAAAGGCATTGGAAGAGTAAATTGCATGCATTTGATGAGAAAAATGCTTTGGAGACTTTGGGTGGACTTGGTTTGGGACAAAAAAAAAAAAAAGGTTATGCTCTAGGAGCCTCTTCCACATACTGTGCTTCTCCCTAAAAGGAAAGTAGCAAGGGGAAGCAATGTTTAAGGCTTCCTATCTTAAAATGTCCTAGTATGCAATCAAGTGTGATGTGTTCAATGACTGAAAAAATATTTCATTTTTGATTTCAGTCATCCAGTTACAGATCAAACATTAAATCCTCGGACTCTGGTGAGCAGCCAGAGTCTTTAAGTTGCATTGCTGTCTGCATAAAATATGAGCAAAAAAACATGTGTGCACTATTTTTCACCTATTATCCAAAGGAGGAGAGGAAGGAGCTACTAAGGGAATGAAAACTGAGGGACATTCGTGGACAGGCCTCCCGTTCAAGTCCTTGAGAGTCTCTTTCCAACAGCTTTTAGATGCCTCCCTGATCTAAGACATCTGGATCAGATGACTGATTCATTACCAGGCTGGCACAGAACCTGATGACATGCTGAGCAGGGTTTTCAGCCATTAGAATCAGGTATATTGGAGCAGGGGATGTATCCAAAGACTGCAGGATATGAGCTCTCCAACTGGAGTTGGTAATGTGTTTTGTTTGGAGAGGAGGCAGAACATGCTACCTCTGCTGTGGCAGTAAATTGATATATTTTCCTTTCAACACAACAATCCAGGAAAAAATGTTAAGACGTCAGGAGTAAAGGCTGCAGAAATCTCTCCAGAAAATGAATGCATTCCCATCGTGTGTTTGTGAAAACCGTTGTGTCTCAGATGTCCCTAGAAGGACTTTACATGACTGCATGTTTGGAAATCCCTCTCTTTTTCCTGACAAGCCTGTTATATTTTACTCATCAACATCATGCACAACACAATTCTCCAGTGGGGAGTGTGATAGTTCCCCCTGTGCATACTCAGCTATTCTTTTCTAACCTTGTGGACTTCTTTAATGATTTGTCTGTTTTTTTTTCTACATGTTATATACTCCTCTTTGAATATGGTGGTTTTCTGGAACATGATTTGTAACCATAATTGGAACATGGACACTTCCACAGGGAGTCAATTGTCCTTGAATGTTGGAATCTGGGAGTTTTCTTGTGAGCTACTTCTTTTCATTTTGCTTTCACCGAGCTAACAAAACTGCTGAATAGTCTGAATGTTTTCTGGGTGTTATATAAAGGAAAAATAATTGTTTTTCTCCTTAGATATACAGTATTCTGCTGTTTCAACAAAGGCTGAAACTGCACTGTACAGCACCTGACTATCATACAAATCAATTCTAGGTGTCACTTGCATCAACATTATATGATCAATTATCAAATAATTAAAGTATCTGAAACAAACAGCTAACAGTTATTCTACCAATTGACAAACTTGACAAACGGTAAGTTCAAATTTCTTGCAAATTCAGAAAAAAAAAACAGTTTCCAGAACTTATTTAAAGCTTAAAGGCCAATATTAGCCATGCTATCTGAGACACTGCACCTATCCTTAAGCTTGATCTTGATGATTTCCTGCGGCATTTTACTCTTTGGGTTCTTAAACTCCCACAGACCAATTAGCAAAGCAAATATTCAACCCAACTTATAACTTGCTCCAGAATTCATGCTGTTGACCATGACATCTATTTCAAACTTATTCATGTCCATTAAGGGAAAAATGCAGCCTCAGCAGATCTGCTTGGATTCAGAGAGAGAGTAATATGAACACTGAAATTTTAAGGGAGAAAATACCATCTGCTGAAAGCTATCATTATATTGCAGTGGAAAATTAGTGAAAATGGCACTGACTGACCAATACAAGCATGTTAGGTTAGAACTGATTCTCTTTTACAGTGAGGTAATCTTGATAGTCTTGTTTGTAGTTTATCAAGTAGATTGTAAAGACTGTATTTAATTGTATGTTTACCTTAAAAAAAGATTCTCAGAAAACAGATCTTCACGATTATGGATAATTCCAGCAGATTATTTTTTATAAGCATAGATTAAAACACAACCATCATGTTGAAGGTGAGCAGACCCTAAGCATTTCTTTTTGTTTGTTTTGATTGTTTTTTTTAATAATGTAGTTTCTACTGTGAGTTTGTTGTATGTACTGATTGTGATGATTTTTGTTGTAAATGAACCCCAGGTAGAGTAGTCTCTACTGTTGTAGAAACTATTGGGGATCCTTAAATTAAAAAAAAGAAAACTTCAAGGACCAACAGAACCCCTAAGATGTGAAAAAAAGCACACATCCTATTTCTACAAACCGTTTTAAAAGTTTTTCTGTAATATGATTAAAAATTTGAAATGTACCCTTTGAGTGAATTGGGGGAGGTATATTTGTGCATCTTGTCTGTGGCCATGTGACTTGGCAAGCTGATGGGACAACAGATGGACACAGTAACAGACTGACCTACACACAATTACCCACATAGGCATATATCCACATATGTCACCCTTCCTCTGTCCTCTTACTCATTACTTCATCACTCTCCCTTTGAGGATGTATTGCATCCAGTGTCATTCAGCCTTTATTCTTGTCTGTTTTTTTGCAGATTAGCTGTCCATTCTCCCCTAAAGAGTGGCCCAGTTTAGTGTTATGTAGTGTCTCCTTCATCCTGATGGTGCTCTCAAGATCCAAGCCCATCCATTTCGAACTGAATACCAAAAACATTGTAATTTTATAACACATCTTTGTGATGTTTTTCCTTAGGGATGAAGACTCCTCTCAGCCCGTCTCTGCTCCTGGACAGTGGGCAGATATTTGCCTTTGGTGGAATGGGCCAGGATCTAATGGATGCACCCACGCCCTCAACCCTCAGTCATCCCATCCAGCAGACTTCATCCCCAGGTGATTGTTATTATCCAGGATTAGTAATATGTTACATTTTCCGGTGTCTCCGTAATCAAGAATCACCCCTGCTGTTTCCTCCAGGTCAGCATGGGGCGTTCTCCTTGTGTGAGGTGTGTAACCTGCAGCTGACCTCGACTGCTCAGGCCCAGCTGCACTACAACGGCAGGTCACACCTCCGGAGAGTGAGACAGCTCCAAGCTGGAGAGGCACAGCAGCAGGCAGCAGGTGCATTAATGCTGAAGGCCGAATTAAGGAGTCTCAGTGTAATCTCCACTAGGGAATGTTATTTTCAGCTTTAGTATCAGTAGCAACATTAGCTTCAGCAGAAGCCTGATTTTGTCAGCTTTTTGTGAGCTTTAGCAGATCGAATTGTCTTTGATTCCAGCAGGAGCTCAGACCAGGTCGCTTCCTCAGGCCACAGGATTGAACTCTAAGCCTGCAGGACTATCTCAGACGACTGGACTGAATCGGATCCTCAGTGCTTCCAACACAGCTGCAGGTAGGATAAAAGCTACTCTACTGTAAAAATAATCCAGACTAGAGTTTCCATGTCTATCATTAAAATGCCAAAGAGAAAAGACTTTGTTTCAGCAAATTACCCGAAAAGACAGATATCAGATTCTAAAAGTTTTATGCAAAACTGTAAAGTTTATAGTTCTGCAAGAGAAAATAGAGACCAAAAGGAGCATGAACTGTAGGGAAAGTTCAGGGGGAAAATATTCTTTGGATAGAAGAGATCAAAGTGGAGGTGTTTGGCCATAACACAGGGCACTATGTTTGGAAATTTAGACACAAGTTCTAGAGAGTTGATCAGTACGGGCGAGAGTTGCTTTTTGTTTTTTATTAATCTACAGCTAATTTCACAAACATAAAGCATCTTTAGGACTTGCAAGGGTATAAAAAAAAAAAAAAGCTTGTCCGAGATCATAAGGATTCACTTAAGCCTTAAAACTAGAGTCATCGGAGTCATCGAGGTAGACAAGGTTGATAGTGTCAGATGTGACAAAATCCTTCTGTAGCCAATGCTAGGTCCTTATTCACATGACACCATCTGTCAATCAATCCTGGAGGCTTTCTAGCAACTGACCAATCAACAGCGAGGCCTTTCCTGAGGTCCAACACCCCTCACCTACAGGAGCAGGAACCCTTTTACCTAGGACGGATTATCAGGTTTTTCTGTTACTCACACATAGTGGACATGGGGATTTCATTAAAACACTGAGGAAAAAAACAGCTAAATGCTGTGAATGGGGAACATGTGATTCAGATACACTTAACCCAAAGTATTTAAAGAGTGTGCACAGTTAATTATTTTTCAAAAACTGAAAACAAGTTTAAAAAAAAGTTAAAGAAGGTCTGCTTACCTCATGAGCAGCTGCATACAATAGTCATCATTAAAGCTATCCGTTGTTTGCTGGTACGAACACACAAGCAAATCCACTTATTGGGCAGTAAAAGTTTGTGTTTAGCTCAGAAAAAATATGCTTTGCTTAATAAACTGCATCCAAAGCAATGTGCTGGCATGGGCTAAAAATATTCATACATACTATGATATACGTGATAAAAACCTACTTCAGATTATTACCATCTTGTTCATTGACTTGAATCGCTTACCCACTTTCAATTTGCAAAAACCGTCAGATACAACTTTTTCACTCCCAGCCCACATGATTTTGGGTCCCTTATTATTCTTCCTCTGTCTGCCGAGAGCCGGATAAACTTTCCTGTGTATTTCAGAGCTCAGTTTGAAATGGCTTGCATTTCCAGTTGGATGGAGCAATCTAACAATTGGAATCACATCAGTTGGGCTGTTGTAAGGGCAGCATTCTCTGTCACATCACCGGTTATGCATCAAAATGGTCTGAAAAGAAGATAATTAATGTAATGGTCAATAAAAAATCTAAAAAGGTAGGAAAATTATAAAGATCTGTAAACCCCAGTGAGCTCAGTCAATTTGGTAAAAAAAAAGACAGTAAAATTCCTCAACAAGTAAAGTTGAGTTGAGTTAAACACCATAATGAAAACAACTGCTACAGTGAGTGCTGCTAAAGGGGAACTGCAAGCTGATGAATTTTTGTTTTTTTTCCTTAGTGTTTCTCTTAAAGGCATCCAGCTTTTGATGGTGAGCACAGGCAAAATTAAGGATTATGGCTACTGGTTGAAAATGACATTGGATTCTAGCTAACAGCTGCTGCCAACTTGGAAAAGTCAGAGGATGTATACACATGGACAAAAATGTTGGTGCGCCTTATTTATTGAAAGAAAAGCCCAAGTTAAATCTGGCAAAATTAACAATCTATAAAAAAAACTATGAAAATGAACAAATGGAAATCAGACATTAGTTTTCAATCATGCTTCAAAACAATGGATTTTATAGATATTTCATGGAACAGGCCTGGACAAAAATGATGGTACCCTTAACTTTATAGTGAACGTTTTGAGGTAATCCCTGCAATCAAACTATTTCTGTAACTGTTAATGAGACTTCTGCGCCTTTCAACAACAACAAACAGCTCCAGTTGTCTCAGGGTTGAAGGGTACCTTTTCTAGACGGCATGTTTCAGCTTCTACCAAAGGTGCTCCATAGGATTTAAGCATGGGATCATTGAGGGTCATGTTAGAATAGTCCAATGGTTTCCTCTTAACCATTCTTGGCTGTTTTTAGTTGTGTGTCCTTAGTCATTATCCTGTTGCAACACCAATGACCTGCACCATTGCCAACCTCTAGTACTTAGATGGATTATTACTATTTTAACTTTTTTTTTGTATTTTTCATAGTATCTAACAACCCACCCATGGACGAAATTTTCATTTCAGGAGTGGGGGGGACGCAATTATTTTTTAATATAACTACTACTATACAGTATAAGTCCAGCTTGTTTTCTTGTGGATATTCTGTGATGGTTTCCTCCACTTTCTCTTGCGTCTTTGTTACCCTGATCCTGACAAATTATATGGATGCATGACATGAACAATTAGACTTTGGGCTGCAACAATCCATGTAGATTAAAAACACCTAGTTTTACGATTATTATTAGCTTGGATTTATAAAAAGATACAGTAGTTTGTATTTTATTTCTTCCGGGTTTCCAGGCTTCAGACTGAGCTGCAAATGCACCCCCCCCAAATGAAGTCCGTGAACCCATCAATAAAAATATCGCAAGGTAAATTCTAAAGAAAAAGCAGAAGTACAGTTCAATACTGAAATGATCAAATAATGTGAATGCAGAGTAAAAGTCTATTTGGACCCTTTTAAGTTTTCCAGAATTACTGAAACCTCGATTTTTTACACATTCACATTCTGAAGAAATAACCACTCTGATCATCCTCTGGCAGAAGAGATATAGCTAAACCAGATCACTTTTCCTCAGCCATCTTCTGTTCTATAGTTAGATATGATTGGAAGAGCTTCAGAGCATCATCAGAAAGTCAGACGCAGTCCCTCTGAGTCAGATTGCAGGTCATCAGAGTAAGAACATACTGAGATGTAAAGAAGTAAAAGTAGAGCAGGCAGCAGCAGGTCATTAAACTGGGACACATCTCTGCTTTGATACTGCACTGACATTTCTGCCACATTTCGCTAATTTCTTCATTAGCCTGCTAATGTGTTAATCTCAATACATATCTATCATGACATCTTTTTAATCTGTTTGAGTTACCGCTTCACACAATATTGATCAAAATTTAGAAGGTTGATTGACAACCTTAGCACTGCCAAAAAATATTCCTTCATTGATATTTCTTTATGTCGGATAATGGTTGCAGACAGGATACAGGAAGAAAGCAGAGAAAATCACACTCTGAGACACACATACACACACCTAGTTAGTGTGTGCAGCAGCTGTAATTACATACTGTAATCCATATCATTGTGCAGGCTACAATAACACTGATTAAAGATTAAATCTCTCTCTGCACACACACAGAGACTGAATGAGTGTATCCTTTCCTTTCTTTTTGCCCATTATGAGACACTCACTGCCACCAAAAGCTCTTTGGCCTTAACTCAGTGCTTCTCCAGGCCAGTCGGAGTGTGTTTCCCTTGTGGCTATGAGTGTATGCATGCATGCGTGTGTGACAAAGACCTGGCTAGGCAGCCTATCAGCAGTGAGGTCATACTGTATGACATCACTGTAAACGCACAGACCAATGCTTTAGCTGTGGGCCGTTACCCCCTGATTTCCGAAATCAATACTTTTCACATCTGACACAATGATTTACTACTGATTATTTTTTTTTCTTTTTTCAGTCATTTTAACCCTCCAGCTGAATGTAATTTCTGTTTAGGTTTAGTTTATTTATAACTATTTATTTCCAATAAATAACCATTTTCCAATTTTGGCTAATTCTGCATTGGATGTGTAGCATGGGCAATATAGCAGAAATGATTGATCAATATTTTTCAAATTCTAATTGAATAGAAAAATCCAAAGAATAAAATAATAATTTTATACTTAAAAAAAAATCTGAAATGATTTAGATGAGTTAATGCAAAGTTCTCAATTTGTGTAAAGAGGGGTAACCTTTAATAAACACATACTTAACATCTTAACTAGTTTAGACTTTTATTTAACAGGTAAATAGAAACTGGTACTCATACTCATACTCGTCGTCTCCCGCTTTATCCGGAACCGGGTCGCGGGGGCAGCAGACTAAGCAGAGACTCCCAGACTTCCCTCTCCGCAGACACCTCCTCCAGCTCTGTTGGGGAAAGCCTAGGGCTTCCCCCAACAGAGCTGGAACGACAGAGCTGAAACGACCCTCAGTTAAAGTTTACAAACTACATGTCAAAGAGTTGTTCAGACAAATGGGATTGTTCTGTTCAAGTGCCTTGTTGTTTGAGATATTGGCTGAATCCCAAACACTAAAACTAGTCCTAGTCCTCTGTTTGCACGTTCTCTTGGAGGGTCCGCCTCTTAAAGTGTCATGGGTAGGGTGAGGGAACCATTAAGCCCTTAAATAGCGAGTCTGCATGAGTGCAGCTGTAGGTACCAGATCTGCTGGGGGCCCTGCTCTTTCTTATAATGTCAGCATATGTCAACATCAGTCGGACAAACTGTACTGCTTCCGTTTCTTAAGAATCAGATCTCTTCTGGAGTCTTAACATATTATTACCTATATTTGCTATTATTTTATATTTCATTGGCGATCTAAAGTAGCCGAAAGTAGAAAACAATCAGTCTCAGTCTCGAAATAAAGTACTGTGCTCTAAGACAGACTGAGCTCTGATATTTAACAAGGTGACAAAAAAAACTGCCTACAGGTTGGAGGTTGACCATCTGTTGCAGGGAGAACAACATGGAGCTCAGCATTCTAAAAACAGTGGAGATGGTTGTGAACTTCAGGATGAACTCAAACCCATCAGCCTCTTTGACTCCATAGTTGACACTGTGGAGTCTTTCCGCCTCCTGGGAACTATCATCTCACAGGACCTAAAGTGGAAGCTGGACATCAACTCTCTCTCCCAGCAGAGGATGTACTTCTTGCAGAGGCTGAAAAAATTCAACCTGTCAAGGACAATAATGGTGCACTTCTACTCCTCCTTCATTGAGTCCATCCTCA
Source organism: Cyprinodon diabolis (assembly GCA_030533445.1). Taxonomy (NCBI): domain Eukaryota; kingdom Metazoa; phylum Chordata; class Actinopteri; order Cyprinodontiformes; family Cyprinodontidae; genus Cyprinodon; species Cyprinodon diabolis. The sequence goes on from CM060068.1 coordinate 34,030,211, forward strand.
CCTCCTCCATAACCATCTGGTACACTGGTGCCTCGGCCAAGGTCAAGGGCAGACTGCAGCATGTTTTCCACTCTGCAGAGAAGGTGATTGGCTGCAATCTTCCATCTCTTCAGGAGCTGTATGCCTCCAGGACTCTGAGGCGTGCAGGGAAGATTTTGGCTGATCCCTCACACCCCAGAAACAAACTATTTCAGTCACTTCCATCTTTCAATAGGCTGTGGTCCATCAGGACCACAACCTCATGCCACAAGAACAGTTTCTTCCTATCCGCTACCAGCCTTATCAACAAGGCCCAGGGATCCCAGTGTCACTGACACTGCCTCTCTCCCTCCACCGTTCAGTAGCTACAAGCTACTCTAACGGAGCATCTCCAGACATTCTGCGTTACATTAACACACAGTCTACCGTGTATATATTTGGCCCTATATAGCTATATACTATATATTGCATAAACTAGTATATTGTATGTTTAATGTCGTATATAGCTATAGATTGTGTTTTATTTTGTATATATATCTACTTTGTCTGCACCATAAACACCAAGTCAATTTTCTTGTAAGTGCAAACTTACATCACAATAAACGTCATGCTGATTCTGTTAGGGAGCGGTTTGGGACTCAGCCATGTTTTCACTTGCACTATGTTTGATGGACAGCCTAAAGCCATATTTTTTCTGTATCCTAAAAACCAAATACAGTGCTTCTTTTACTTACAATTAAAACCAGTAAAGGTGTTCACTCTACAGCATAACATAATGAATCTTAGGAAAAAAAAAAAAAAAAAAAAAATCAGGTAAAAGGGAGTAAGGACATAGAATTGAGTTGCATAGAATGTGCCTCACAAAATAACACTGCCCCACATGATCATTCTGCTTTAGAAAATTGTTGGCATACTGTAATCCTTTAGATTCTGATCTTGTTTACAGCTACACTCTACTGGATTCATGACATACTGGATCTGAAAAGTTCATTGTCATAAATTGTAATGTTAAGTCAAACTTTCCATCCTGTTCTAGCTCACTAAATTGTTTTTATTCCTCTAGATATAAAAACAGTGAGATATTATTGATCAACAAACTGCTGGTGCTGATAAATGAATCTGATAAAATAATTATTACAACAAATTAATTACTGCAACAGCACCGCAGGATGCAACTATGATTAGGACTGAATGTATCTGGTAGTTAGGAGTAACAGTGGGGTTATATACAAAATACATAAGGTCTCGATAAAAGATGACAGTTCATTCTTTTTTAGAAAAGTAATTAAAAATATATTATGGATTGCCATACAATCTCTCAGTCTAGCATAAAACTGATCATGAACGTGAGTTCTTGAAACATTCACAAAATGCAAATAAACTTAGTTATAATTTGCAATGACAATTCTTCCTTTTTACTTTTCTCTTGCAAAAATGAAATCTGCCTTAATATGTGAGCACATATTGAGGTCTGGTAGGAAACAAGTTAATGAAAAAAATTTTTTTTTAAAGGTTATTGACATTTTTGAGAATAGTTTTTAAATAAAATTGCATGTCCACGTGACCTCTGTAAGATCGTTTATATCTAAAAAGTGCTCACATGTCACACAAGGAATAAACAACCCCAAGCTGTTGACTATCCAAAGGCACAATTTATGAACACAGTAAATAAAGCTGGATTAAGCATGAGAGGGTAATTCATACTAAGCCTTGGAGGGTAATGGGGTGGGGGACTAATGATGTTTTCTCTCTAAACATTTATTTACTTCAGTGTAACCACTAGGAGGCAGTAGAGACACCACAAACAGGCTTGAGTGCACACACTTATACACCCACAGATTGTCAGTAATGAGAAAAGTGAATTCCCATGATCCTCATGCCCAGCTCAAATAAAAAGCCTCTCTCACATGAGACCAATAATGTTAACAGTAACACAGCTTCTGTCATTTTCTCATTTCATCAGCCCTCTCTGCCTGTTATTTTTATTTCTATTCCTTTTTTTCTTGCCCTTTGTCATAACTTCATGCCCTTTACCAGAAAATCTTAGAGCTTCTGACTGGAGGCTAATGTTTTTAGCTTTTTTATACTGTAAGGAGTCTGCTCACATTTTCTTTCTCTACGAAAGCCTGTGTGTGTTTGAACATGCATGCATTAATTAGCTCTCCTTGGCTAATAAAGGTCACTTTGTTGTTATGTTCATTCTCTGTTCATAATAAGCTGTGAACTGGACAGATATTAATAGAGATGCATCACAGCTGTGTATGTCTTTCTCTGTGTGTGTGAGAGATGCAGAGATTGAGCAGGTGTTGATATGCAGTCTTTGGATGATGTATTCAGTAGTGTATGAATAGACCTCACCGAAGGATTTTCATACTCATAAGGGCCATATGGCGATGACAGCAGGCTCAGAGGAAGGACCTGGATGACAGTTTACTTGGCCCACCTGACTCACATTCTAGACCAAAGCACATGTCATACTTGGTCTAATGCTAACTAAGACGCAGCAAGAATTCTGATTACTACTACACCAAGGAGAGGTCTGGTATGATCAGCATGAGCTTCAGCGATTCGCTGGTCATATAAGAAGTATACTTCATGTACCATCTTCAGCCCACCTCCATTCTCGGGTCCTGAGACGTGTGATACTTTCATGGTTTATATATGTGTCCAACATGTGGTGTCAGATCTGAAATGTGTAACACGAAATTCAGTGGAACATTAATGGTGAATCTGAACTTTGAAGTTTACTAGAACAAATCAGAAACCCCCTTGTTGAATTATCAAACTGGTAATCCTTCACTGGGTGGCTAAGCTACCAAAATCCCTACATGAAAGTTCCATCAACACATCCTGGAGATCACCAAAGACATGGATTAACCTTCAAAGTATAATTATTTTTCTGTAAAGTTCCTCATTCAGCAAAAATTTATGGAAAAACAGAAATCACCAACCAAAACCAAAGGTCTGTTCAAAACTAAACAAGGTCCTTGGTTTGAACCCAGGTCCAGGGTCTTTCTGCATGGAGTTTGCATTTTCTCCCCATATATGTGTGGATTTTCTCTGAGTACTCCGGCTTCCACCCTTAGTCCAAAAACATGACTGTTAGGTTAATTTGTTTCTTTAATTTGTCCTTAGGTGTGTATGTGTGTATGGTTATATGTCTCTGTAGTGCCCTGAGATGGACTGTGACCTGTCCAGGGTGTACCCTTCCTTTCACACATAGACTGCTGGAGATGCCCCACTCTGACCTGATGGATGAAGTGGGAGAAGATGAATGGGTTGTTAGTTATGTGAACTGATGTAACACAAGCTGTGGGTCCCTTTATACCAGGGGTAAAACTAAGAGCATGAGCTTTTTTTGGTGGGAAGAAAATCTTAAAAGAGAATGGTGGGGCCATGGAGTCATCACCCTATGTTCTAGTACTTGTGGTCAATCAGAAGCACACCCACAAGTCCACCTGTGGATTGTTGGTGTATTTATTCAAGCATAGCAGGACCTCCTGACCTCCAGTATTTTCTAATTAGCAGGAAATTTCATGAAAGAAGACATTTACAGATATGTGTTAATGGTAAAAAAAGATTAATTTAACCTAAGGACTGACCTTAGGTTTGTAAATTTTCTAATATACAAATTACGATTATGATTTTTGCATTCCTTATTATTCTGTGTAACTTACAGCCAATTACATCTAACAAGATACATGGTAGATGTTTACTTCAGTGAGCATTGTCAGAGTAGTGAGGGACATTCACCTGAGCTACAGTCTAAGGTAAAATGCTTGAGGCATTATTTGTAAAGAAACCCACTCTAAGCATTTGTAAACCCAATAGGTTGAAATGACATACCCCCTAAAAAATAAAATAAAATGTATAAACTGTGCACATACACAAAACCATTTCACTTCAGAAAAAAATATTTTTCTTTATTTTTTCTCTTCAACCTTCCCATTAACTACAAATACTGTATATTAAAACAAGGTCAAACTATTGTAAGCATTTTTGGTTTTGAGTCTCTGTAATTTACTTTTAATCAAGCCCAGCCAGTGCAGACAACTTGTAAATGTCCTGAATTTACTTGGTTTTAAAGTACTTAGATATGAAACAGTTAATAAAAAAATAATCTTTTTGGTTCTGGGCTAATGCCCCCAATGTTTGAAGATCCTAATAAACACATTCCTGGTGTATTATATTTAGTTTTTGCAAGACTTCTCAACTCTCTCCCCTTTCTTTAGTATCATCAACTAGATACAAATACAGATGGAAGTTAGCATTAAGGCTAAATCTGCACATTTGGTGGTTTTTACCATATCTTTCATTTCCCTCAATCATTTTTTAAAAACTTAATTCTTAACTCTATTAATGGTCTAATAGACTTAGACAGATTTATTTGTAATTTTGTTTACACAAGTGTAAAACAAAAAGAAGTTTTGTATAAAACAGCTCTGACAATTACTGTTAATATATAGTAGAAATTTTACATATTCAAAAATAAAATGTCACAGGGATGGAATGGGGGGTGGTCATTTAAGAAGGGGGGAGGAATTTTTAAGATGGACGATGCCATCCCCCCTCATCCCCCCTCAACTTGAGTACTGAGCGTCTGACTGAGATGCTTTTACTGTATACTCAAATGCAGGGCCATGATGGAAAAAGCACCAATTGGAATCTTTAAATGCAATAACCTCCTTTCAGCCCTAAGAGTACAGCACTTAGACTGCAAATATTGAAAAAAATTACACAAGTGTAAAACAAAAAGAAATTTTGTATAAAACAGCTCTGACAATTGCATTTTAAGCAATGTTTCAAAGATAAGAAACATTTCACAAAACAGGAAGACCAGAAGAAACTTGAGGAGTCAACAGGAGAAGTTGGGGGACACTGGTAGATGGATACCAGTGGTAAACCACAGTTAGATCTTTTTAGGTGCAGGATCTTTTGGGCCCTTTATGGGTTTTGACTTTGTAAAGCCTGAAGCCGGGACTACTGAGGCAGTTGAGGACAGGATGATTCTTAACAGGGTGAGTGTCTGCAGTAGTGTAGTTGTAAAAAAAAAAAAAAAAGAAGAAGGGAAATGGTGGAATCTTTTTTTTTTTCTTGGAAGCATGCATAGCCTAATTAATACAGTCTATTAACCTAAAGCAATATGCATGGTATGGTTTTTACATGTGTCAGGTACGCCGGTCATTGACCTTGACCAAGGCACCTTACAGTAGAACTGTAGTTAGTCCTTGGACTGGCATGGATATCACTGCCCCTACATAGTTAGGGACAAATGCAGAGGATAAATTTCCCACTGGGATCAGCTTCATAGTCATGGTAGGACACGTCTTTGATTTTATTTATTTTGCTCAGGCTACTCGAAAGCCCACAGCCCACCAAATGTTGAAAGGGTGATGTTATTGCCATTACTGTTAATATATAGTAGAAATTTTACATATTCAAAAATAAAATGTCACAGGGATGGAATGGGGGGTGGTCATTTAAGAAGGGGGGAGGATTTCTTTAAGATGGACGATGCCATCCCCCTTCATCCCCCCTCAACTCGAGTACTGAGCGTCTGACTGAGATGCTTTTACTGTATACTCAAATGCAGGGCCATGATGGAAAAAGCACCAATTGGAATCTTTAAATGCAATAACCTCCTTTCAGCCCTAAGAGTACAGCACTTAGACTGCAAATATTGAAAAAAATTTAACAATTTTTCACACTATGAATAAAATAACATGTTTTGGCACATTAGTTACAATTTCCTCAGCAAAAAATAAGTTGATTTGGGGGTCTGTTACACTATAGAAAAGCTCAATAAGGTAATAAAGCAATGCTACCATGTTCTATGAACTCATATAGAACATCTGGAGGTTTTACAAGGAAGAATTATTCATACAACTAGGAACATTAGGAACAGCCTGTTGCTGCAGAAGATCCTCCCTTCTAATGGTTATCACTATCTTTAAGAAAACTTGGATAGTACAAGTTACCAGACTTTCTTTTTGTATCATTGATAATTTGTTGATAGAACCTTAAATATGCTAGAAATCATTGAAAAAGCTAATAGTTGACTTTTTTAACTGTAAAGCCATGAAGCAGCAGAGTGAGTGAGCTGCACCGACAAAGAGAGAGGGAGAAATAGATTTTCATTGAGACGGAGGGGGTGTAATCACTGCTCACCCTGGATAGCATTACCTCAGTAATTCGCTCCCACTGTAGACTTGTACTGTCTCTCTGTGGCTGTCCGTCGCTCACCCTACTCTACCCTCCCACACGCGTCTATATTCATGTTTGAATAGTCAGACAACGAGCCACGGCAATTTGTTTTGGGTTCTCTCCTCCATAGGTTTTAGTTACCGTGGGAGCAGATGAAAGAGCAAAAAAGGTGGAGGTGGAGGTGGTGGAGAAGGTGAGACAGCTGTCTTACTGTCCGTGATGTGGAGTAGTTTCCAGAGTCGAGGTAGGAAATCCTCCATGGGTTTATTTTCTCTGTGAGCTTCACATTCATTATTTTTCCTGTCTGGTTTGGGTATTTCTTTCACCCTGTGTGTAGACAGGTGGTGAGTGCAATTTGTCAGTGTTGCATTTAGAGAATGTTAACAATTACAAGCCTCAGCAGCCAAAACCATAATGTGAGCCTTGAACTGAGGTCGTAGACTAAACAAGTGAGTTGTTTAATGATTAAATTAACTCACTTGTTGGATCTGTTGTGGTTCTGGTACCAGTAGAGACTTTCATAACTAGTTGATTATAGTGATTTAAGGTTTGCACAGAACATCATATCAAGTTCTTTATGTTCTATTGATGTTTTTTTTTTTTATGTACTTTATTCAGTTTGCAAGTTTTTTTTTTAAGTTAGGCTTAAATTTTAGACCCACACACCACCCACAAAGCTAGAATATCTGCAATGTTTCCCAGTCGGCTGTTTGAAGAAAAGATGCCGTGACAGGTGAAGAAAACTGCTTCTGACAGCAACCTAAATGGCAGTGTCACGTTATCAGATTTTACATTAAAAGCACATCTGGTTTATTTTTTTTTTTTAGCTCTTGTCGTATTTAAATGATTAATATATAGTGGGTTAAAGTAACAGAACTGTGATGATTGTGTAGAGTCTGTTCATATATATTTATCTATAATTAAAATAATTTGTTTCGATATTTTATTATGCTGTTGGTAGAGCTTTAATATGTTCAATACGGGTTGAATTTTAAGTTCCAAAATGGGAAAAAAAAATTGCCTTTCTCAAATGCTGCAGACACTGTGCAGTATTCCAGGCTTCACTTTCTCACTCCCTATGATGATCCTGCTATGCATGCTTGACCTGGAATTGGGACTCGCTCAAAGAAGGTAGAATTTCCAGTAATGGCAACACCAAAAAGAAATGCCATGGGATTTCTACAGTCATACCCTCCTTTAGAGTATTTCCCTTTAACTTTTAGATGAAAAGGGTCTGCATTTGGTCTAGAATCTGCAGCTCACATCCTTAGTGTCTCTGTGAAATTCCTCTGATTATGGGTAGCATGACTGCTGTGATTACTCACACACTGCTGCTCATCCTCGCAGTTCAACATGTGAATTCATGGGACACACCAAAACAAACACAGAGAACTCCCTTGTCCCATTTCCTGTTTAATTTTATTTAATTTGTGGCAGCTGTGTCCAATGGATCACAGCTGGATGTGCATTAGATAAATATCAGCTCTGTTTTATTTAGCTAAAATGTCGCAAGATTATTGTGAACTCAAAGCGACAAACTTGTGGAGTTTTGAGGTAAGATTTCTGCTGTTCTGGTGCTAAAATAAAATTATTCTTTAATAATGATTGTTTCATGGCTATCCTCAATGATTTTAAAACCTTTTATGGATTGTTCACATATATTGTATAAAAGTGAGAGGAAAAGTCTGACTCATTTCTTTAACAAAAAGCAAAAAAACAACGTACAAAAATGTGATAAAAGAAAGAAAATCTACTCTTGTCTAACTTCAAAATGGGGGTCAGAAAGACATTTTGCAGAAATTTAAATACCACTTCACAGAGTATTTTCTTTACCATTCAATACAGTTACATCTAGTTAGAAGTTTTTTTTTTGTCTTGGAGATGTAGAAGCCTTTAGAGTTTATGATGTACATGTTGGGATCTGGGGATGTACCACCTTCCTCCAGCAGAGTGCGCCGTGGGTCTCCTGGGCTGGAGCCCTCCAGCACACCTGAGACGCATCTACTCATCAGGAGACCCTCCCTTTATAAGCAGCTGCCAGACCTTCCTTCGACGCTGCAGTGTTGACCTTAGTTTGGTTAGCAACCTGAGCCTCTGATACCTGAAAGAATCTTAAGTTGTCTCAAGAGAGAAAACTGATTCTAATCCTCCTCTGTCTTTGCTCACAGGAAACCTGTCTCAAGCCTGAAGCTCTGGGTGAGCTTAACCTGCCTTCCAGCCTTGGTGAGCCAAACCTGAAGATTCCTATTAGGATTCCCTCTGCTGCTCTCTGTGTAGAGCTGGAAACTCTGATCAAGGTCTGCCATTCAAAGTCAGAAGCTAGACGCTGCAGCTGCTTGTACTCTGCTGAACCAACAGTCTCTGGACCCAACGGTTCCCTCTCTCACTAAGAGAAACCTGGACCCCGTCAAGACCCCAGTGAACCCAACCCGGACCTGTTCCAGATCCTGTTCATGTTTTTTGTGTCTACATCTTAAAATAAACTCTGTTAAACTTTTCTCAGTCTCCGTTTAGTGTTCTGCATGTGGTCTAAATCCCTAAAGCCAATCATGACAGTACAGTACTGTACTGTAAAAACAGAGGCCTCCATAGTCTGCTGGTCCTTTGCAGACAATTAAGGGTATTGAACAACCTGCCTGATTAAGAGTGCAGGCTTTCTGCTCATGTTGCAACCAAATTTCAGCCGATTGCCCTTTAACATAACACTTGTGGACTATCTGCTGCTGCTAAAATCTGCTTGCTCCTTTGTTGTTCTATTGGCGTAAAGCAATAATCGGTTTCCTGTCACAGCCATAAAAAGATGTAAATTGTGTCCTCAACAATGAAAATGTGTTTTTTTGTTTTTACTTTTAGGAGTGGTTTTACAGTGTACTTTTTACTTGAGTAAAAATATGATAGTATCACTACTCTTGAGTAAACTTTATGGCTAATCCACCTATTGTGATGGCTCAGAACAATAGGACCCAGTATTTAAGGCGGGCAGACAGTTAGATTTATCAAAACGTTTGTTAAAGGCAGTGAAGTGAACAACAGTGTCTAAGACAGGAACCTCTGCAGGAGGAGACCACAGGTTAGTGACCACGTCTATATGGGCAGAGGATAATGAACGTTTGAGTCACTAACCTGGTCCTATAGTTCAGTCCGTGCCAAGAGGATGAGGTTGGTTCCAGCCTGTTGACTGCCAACGAGACATGGCGGGAGCCGCCCAGAGAGATCCAGACGCTGATGTGTCGAAGGTCGGAGGACAGGCAGGAGATCAGAACAGAGCAGACGGGTGAAACCAAAGCCAGTGTTCAAGAAGTGCTCAGTATTTAGAGCCAGATACTCCGTAGAGGTACTGAAGTTTAGAGCTCTGCAGAGGTACTGAAGGGAATTCCAGAGCGGTGTCAGGAATCAGTTCCAGGTTCAGTTCACAGGCAAAAATCCGGCAGGAGCGCGAAGACAGGTCAGGTTAACGGATCAGAACGGAGCAGGCTCAGAGGTCCAGAGGCAGAATAGGTCAGGATCAGGCAATCAGAAACACTCAGATACATTAGAGAGCCCTTACCAAAGGCTAGAATAATCTGGCACTGTTGACTGGTTGAAGGCTGGTTAAGTAGAGGGTAAAGCAGGTGGATCAGATGAACGGTAATGAGAACTGGGCATAGATAAGCATGTGAATGAAATGAGTGATCAGATCAGTCATTAGCACCAAGATCATGACACAAAACAAGCTTGTTCTAAACAAATATTCCCCACTGAGAGACACTTTCTTCATTTTGTACTCAAGGCTTATTTGTCGAATGTTATTTTCCATCTCATGTATTTGGAGGGTTGAGTGAAAATACAGTAAACTGTAAGCAGTAATTTAATCTATTATGAGTACTGTAACTATTGATTTAGTAAGTAACTCAAGAAATATTAAATTAGTCGTTATGATCATGGGTATTAAGTAGATCTGTTACTCAGTAATTGAGTAGTGTTTTTAACCAAATGCTTTTTTTACTCTTACTCGAGTAATTTCTTTAAAGGCCACTCTTTACTTTTACCTCAATAAATATATGAAGAAGTAGTCTTACTCTTTCTTAAGTACAATTTTTTATAGATTCTACCCATTGCTTTCTATCTTAAGCACACCTGGCGCAATCAATGGTGCCCCTGATTGGCTGCATCATGTGCGCCAGTGGAATCTGGATCACCAAAATGTGTTCTTGCAAACTCTCTTCAGAGAATTGAATTATTTTTAGACAGTAGTTGTCACTGAGAGCTAGATTTGAATTTAAAAGAAAAAAGCCTTTTAATATTCATCTTATCTATTTAAACTGTCATTGCTCAACTTGTTTTTCTTTTTTTTTTTTTGCAAAAGTTTTGGTTTTTCATTTTGTTTTTATTGCGATCATAGTAAAGATGTTCAATTCCAATCCTCAAGGTCCAATGTTCTACACCTTTTTTCTGCTTTTATTCACCTGTGTCAAATAATCAGGCAGCACTCTGTATCGGAAGTGTGAAGAACCTAGCTGATTCTGAATTGGGCAAATTGTAGCTCTTACCTCCTGTTCCTTCACCTTTCATGGTGTCAACATAAAAAATACTATAATCGGGACTACTTTGCTGAATCCAGACAGACATATCCCTTATATTCATTCTTCAACAGCTTAGTGTTTTAGATCTTCCCAGCTGTCTCTCATTTCTCATTTTTAGGTACAACTGTTTCTAAAAAAGGCCTTCATTTCCCCTCAGAAAATATTAAAATGAGACACAACCGTATGTATAACCGGATATAATTTTGTTCCTTTATGAATAATTTTTCTAATTTTGCAGCACTGTTTACATCCATCCATCATCCATCCACTTTATCCAAGCTGGGGTCACGATGGGTGCTGGTGCCTATCTCCAGCTGTCTACGGGCGAGAGGCGGGGTTCACCCTGGACAGGTTGCATGTCTGTCGCAGGGCAACACAGACAAACAGGGCGAACAACCATTCATGCACACATTCACACCTAAGGACAATTTAGAGAAGCCAATTAACCTAACATTTTTGGACTGTGGGAGGAAGCAGAAGTACCCGGAGAGAACCCACACATTCAAAGGGAGAACATGCTAAATCCATGCAGAAAGACCCCGGGCCGGGAATCGAATCCAGAACCTTCTTACTGCAAGGCAGGTGCTCAGTGGCAGCAGTGCTACCCACTGCACAGCCCACACTGTTCACCTGCCTACAGTTTATGAAGGTTTGTTTTATGTGGATAACATCACTTCTCGGGAAAAGACTGTTTGCTTGACTTGTATTAATTCAGCCTGCCTTTTAAATAGACCATAGTTTCCTTCTCTGGAGGAAAGATTACTTTAATCACTCTATTCTTTGTTTCGGTTGCATTAACACCACTCTGATATTTGTATCACAATGCCGGAGTGTAAAGACGTGTTTAACACTTATGACTTATGATAAAGTATATTAAATTTGAACTTTGATTCATGTGACTGAGAGTGGTTCTACAATATAAGTTAAGAGTGTTAAACTTGGAAAAATGCAAAGGTTGGCATCAGCAAGCCATTAAGTGGGATTCTCCTTTTTAGATCTTTGTAACCTAAGACAACTTGATTAATTTTTGAAAACATATATACACACAGGGTTCTATGATAAAATATGTTTATAGGTTTCAGACTCCCCATCTCTTGTCAAGAAATGATAAATAACATCTAGCCTGTGGCAATTGGAACAGTTTGGCACTGTCACAAAGGCCTTATACCTCATCGAAACAGCTGTTTGTTCTGTTTTTTAATATAAATGGATGTTATTTATCATTGAGCAAAGAACAGGACACAGATCAAGCCTGCTTCACGAGAACATCATTTAGATGTCTCTTATATTATAAAAAGCTTAAAATTACGGAAATTTAGGGAGAAATTGTTGGTAAAATGTTTCATTTTTACCAACATGTTCTTCTGACTGCAGATAATAACATTTTGAAGTGCCCCAAGAAGAATCCTGACTTGAGACAGAACCTTTGGAGGGAGCTAAATAGGGTCTTTTATCCTTAAATATTTGGTGTTTATTGCCAAAGATAAAACATTAAATTTAAGAACATTTGCTTTCATCTAGATTTCGCACATTGATTACTAGACATGCAAAATAATATGTCACATGTCATCTTCTACCGAAGTACAATAAACAACATATGCATTTTTCTAATTAATACATATTTTATATTTGGTTATAATGAGATATTCCTCTGGTGGCTGAGAGACATAAACACTCCATAAATACAAGAGCTTACAGCAAATTCAAAAAGTAGTGCAAACACAAAAATTAGATTTGCAAACAAACACAATAATAAAAAACTCAAACATTTCACTAGCAACCCAAAACAAGACTATTACATTAAAAGAAAAAAAAAAAACAGGTACAAAAGAAAGATGTTCAAAGTAGCAAAAACAATGTCAAGTTAGGAGAAGCTGCAAACTAACTCAGCATAATGGAGCTACTTCAGACCACTAGGGGGAGACGATTATCAACACATTATACTAGACAGTAAACATTACAGTTAATTAATGTTTATGGACCGGGTGTGTCGCTAAAACATGAATGGGATGCTGACCAGAGGACATTTGGAACTAAGAAAGTTTTCATTTTACTCTTTTTTAATACTTTATCACTCTGAGCATCTGGTTCATGTCTTAATGAAGGGTCTGGTCCGAAATGATTTAATGATTGCCTCCCTATAGTCTTGTGGAGCATTTATGTTATGCTTTGCAGCTCTTCCTCACTCAAAGTTGTTTTTGCTTGTTGCAGCATTTTGTGTGTGATTTGTGTGTTAGGATCATTTATGTTTTTGCAGCAGGTTTTCTATTTGAAGTTAATTTGCACTTCGCACCTCTATTTTCAGTGGTTGCAGCATTTTTCCTTCACAACGAATATCTTTGATGTCTTTTGTGTGTTTCTCTCATTTTGGGTTTTTGATTTTTTTTTTGTGAGTTTATGTATTTGCACAGCGTTTGCACCCCAGGGCCATCTATACATTCATACTATAAATGTAACTGGCCCCCTTTGCAGCCTTGGATTAAATCCAGTGTGACCTATTGTCTTTAAAAGTCAGCCAATCTGTAATTAAAGTCTACCTGTCTGTAACATAAATTATGTTGATCAGAGAACTTGAAAAAAGCACCATCAAGAAGACAAATGCACAGAGTCAGGATCAAAGATGTGAGAAGATTTTAGTTGAGTAATGTTATAAGAATCAAGCATCTCTAGTGTCCATTTGTAACCATGATAACATTTTGCTGACACACTGGCTCAAGAAGCACATATAATATGCACGTACACATAAAGAACACTTGGAGATAGAAATATAAAACAAACTTTAAAGCTTGAACATGTCACAGAATTCCTCATTAACTCATGACACAACAGCATGCCTTGCAAGTCATGGTCATCCACCTAAACTAATAACCAGGCAAGCAGAGGATTGATAAGAGAAGCAGCCAGTATAGCCAAAAACATTCTGGGGAAGCAGCTACAGCTTAGTTCTGCAAAACCGCAAATCCGGTCTTAATGTCGGAGTAGGACCAAGAAGCCCTTTTTGAAAGATTAATAAAAGATGTCCATCTTAAGGCTTAACATAAGTAGTGTAGGGGAAACAAGGTGATCTGATCAGATGGAACCATATTTAAATTCTTTGGCTGTAAAATGTTATAGCAGAAAACCAGTGCACATCTCTGAGAACCCACCATCCTCAATGTGACACATGGTCATGGCACTGTCATGTTTGTATGATGTTTTTCTTTAGAAGAGCGAGAGAAGATGCCAAGCTTAAAGGAGTTTTAAAACCATCCATCTTTATCCTTAATTATTCATCAATTTGTGTTGCTCTTTCAAATTACATAAAAATCAAATACAATGGAATTTGTGATTGCAGCATAGCAAAATGCAATGAGTGATTCAAATTCTTTAACACTTTCAGTAGGAAATGTTTTGCCATCTTTGTTCATTTGTTTTCAATCTTCATCTGTTTCAATATTCGCAAATAGGAGATGTTGATATATCTATGTCTAAGTTAAAAGTACTTGTGCTTTTAGTAACATTCTGTTTTTGAAAAACTATAGGATTTTTTTCTAATATTTATTGAAAACAAGAGGAAAACCTACATTAATTAATACATCTTTATTCAAAGATATTAGTTGGTCCTTTTTCTCTTGTTAGTCAAATTTACTTAGACCCATGGTGGAATGTTCACTGAGTCTCCTGTGCCTCTGGAGCTGCAGACTTTAATGTCTTATGGATTGTTTTAATGTTAAGCTATGATGGTTGTAGTGACAGAAGTGTTTAAATTTTGAAATGCAAGATTATATCAGAGACACTTTTAAATGGATTAACAACTGAGGCTTGTTTATATATAGATACAGTTAATGATCACTTTTCTTGCCTTTCACACAGCACTGCACAGTCATTAAGTTTGTTCTGTCCAACATCTTAAAAAACTGCTTACGTTTTCCAGATTCCATTTTTTTTCCCACTGCAGTGTCCTGCTTCTGTTTGTCTCCACTGTTTCTCACTGTGTCTCACACAGGAGCGCTCCTGTCTGCTTTAATATCCCTGATCGGTTGGATGAATGGATGTTTGTATGTGTGCGTACGTGCCTTTATGTTCGTTTTGGATAAAGAAGGATCAGAATTTGACCTACTTAGAAACACACACCCAGGCTTATTATGCTAATGTGTGTTTCCCTGCATAATAATAACGCACTGTGATGTCTAATGCCTCTATCAGCAAATCCACCCCTCTTTCTATAAGACCCCATTGCTATGTGAATAAGGAACGTTTATGAAGCAGATGAAAGTAGCTCGGCTGACTGTCATCCATTCAGGATCAGTGGGGCACTGATACATCATTTAGTCCCAGGTTGGATTTTAAAGCAACCTTCAGCAGGTGGAGGATGGTGGAAGTGATACGTTAAACGTTTTGTTACATAGAGGTTAAAGGGAGGGAAGATATTAAGCTGTTAATGTCTTTCTTCTTGACAATTAAGGTAGATGAGTGACTAAAATTTTTGTCAAGTCTCAAGTTCAATTTGGTCCATTGAAAGAGCTTATACTGTATGAGAGCGGCGCTGTCATCACCGGTGAGATGATCCATCTCTTCCAGAAGTAAAACACAGAGATTTAAAGACTTATTAGCTTTTTTTGCAAAGCTGTGTTTCCTCAGGTTTCATCTATTTTTATATCCGGATGAGGAAATAAAGTTTGAATCACACCCAGACATTCTTTTGCTGAAGTCCATGAATCATTAACAATTTTTTTTTTTTTACAATGTTTATCATCATTTTAAGGAATGAAAAATTATATAGTTATATAGTGAATTTCAGATATAAACCAGCCATTTAAGATTTTTAGCAGATTTGATTAATCAATTAATTAATTAATTAATTATATTTGAGGGGGAAGAAGTAAAAAAAAAAAAAACTAATTCCTGTTTATAGCTGAATGTAAGGCAGTTAGGATCAGAGTCAGCACTTCTAACTCTTGTAAGCGTGTTTTACACTGGTATCTTTCTCTGTCATCAGTGAATCAGTGTCTTGATTTGATAATGATAGGATGAAGCAGCATCTAAATAAATAAACTGATTTGGGCTTTAGCTGCTGTTGCAAAAGGACTGCTCCGGTGTGCTACTCCTTTCTGCTGCAGTGGAAAACACTGAAACACAACATATATATCGGTTTGGTCTTTACTCCAACTCATCCCTATGATCAGCAAAAATGGATTAAAACCAAAACAACATGGCCTGTACTCAGAAAGAATCCTAAAACTCTTAGGGCCGGATTTATCAAAATCCAATTTTGCGTGCAGTAATTTGCACTCGCAAACTGGAATTTTGCGCGAGGGGCTGGAGCATGGTTTGCGGGTGATTTAACAAGAGTGATTGCGTAAATGGTGGCAGGTGCAAAACTGTTGGAGACGCCCTATTTAAATGATGGTTTTGTGCGTTTTGTGGTTTGCAGCAAAGTAGTTTGTAGTATGTACAAACTAGTGCATTAAGAAATTTAAATCTCACAGTGACACCCCCACCCCCTCCAAAAAAATAAATAAATAAATAAATATATATATATACATATATACATATATATATATATATAAAAACTTTGGCAACCTTTATTCCCTAAGGTGATATGTGGCTGAATTTCTACTTCACTGCAGTAAAAAAAAACAAAAAAAAAAAGGTGTTTTGTATTGGCCTAAAGAAAAATGCGCATACCAAATGGCTCACAAGAAGTGACTGTGGATGAGGTGACTGTGCGTACGCATCCCCGCAGCATTGGCATGTTGCTCCACAGGCGCAGGGGGGAGGTCGGGGTTCTCCGGTAGGGCATCAGGGCGACATGGCATTTAGAACGTCGGACAGCACTTCTGAAAAACGAGATTGGGAGATCCCAGCTCTCGCTGCAACCGTACGCTGGAATGACCCAGATGCAAAAAAGTGCAATGTTGCAATGAGTTTTGTGATACAGTATCTGGTATTGTCTGGTCTGGTCCTCCTTGTGGCTGGCTCCAAATCCATTCGGAGTTCCCCCAACAGCTCCAAAATGGCAATGTTGGATAAACGATATGTTTTGATGATCGTTTCCTCGTTCATTCCAAAAATATTCACACGGAGTGAAAAAATGCGTTCTCTGCGTCTCCTTGCTTCATTTCGATGTCTCCTTCTTGCGACAATAACTGCTGCCATGTGTGCGCAATTACGCATACAGACCATTTGCACCTTCTTTTGAAACATGTTAAATATCGAGTCAGATACCGTTAGCAAAATTGCTTTCAGGTTTGATAAATCACTTTGCGAGTGCTAAATTAATATATTTATATTATGTTCTCCCACAAGACGTGCTTTTGCGTGTAAACGCCCCATATTGCATATTCATTGCAGAAAAAGTATTAAATGGATAAGAGGCGCTTTTTAAAGACCAAATCCTTTTAGCACGCTGTTGATAGATCAGTTTGTACATTTTTTTAGCGTGCGCAGTGAAATAGCTCACGTTTTTATACACGCAAACCTTTGATAGATCCGGCCCATAGTAAGGTTTCAGGAAAATTAGTTAAATCTTTCCAATTGAAAGTTTCTTTTCTTTTTTAAAGCAAAAGAGCGCTCCTAAAGTGAACAAATGTTAGGAGTAGTGGGAAGGATGTTTAATGAACCTAAGAGTGTTTTAGGCAGAGAAGATTGCAGTAATAGAGAGCTAATTGGCTGATCAACAGCTTAACAAGTGAAATGCATGATGACCAACTTGTTTAAAGATCGCACAATCACTATACAGAGATAAGATAAAATTTATCATCCCCATAGAGGAGGGTTAATTTCAGCGGTCCGACAGGTTAGAGGAAAACTTCTTATATTTTTTTGTTTAGGATGGATAAATTCTAGAAAATAACATTATTAATAATCCATAAAATGTAGTGAATTGAAATGTATGTATTACATACTGTAAAGTGCTCTTAATGATAAAAAATGTTTTAAAGAATTTGAAAAAGTAATAAAGAATATACATAAATGTAAAAATGGGGCATTTACTATATTATACATGCAAATGTCAGTATCCATACCTCACCTGAAAGTCCACCTGTGGGATATCATCTTCTCACTGGCTTTTGATTGCTGCAGGTAGGGCTTGTTCTGATAGAAACATCTGCTCAGTAAGGCCCTTAAAGTCTATTTTCAAATATTGGGGGTCCACTTTATCTTTTATCCTCTTTATTATCCTCCCAGAGCTGTGTGGCAGAACTGTTCCTCTGTCCACTTTAGTTTTCTAAACTTTTTTTAAAATTCCATGTTGGTTATATCACTGAGTTTAACCACATTAAACACACCAGTAGTCACAGTAAAACTGTTTAATAACACATTAATATAAAAAAAAGATGAAGTTGTATAATGACTAACATGGAGAGTAAACAATAAACAAATCAAAATAACAATGAGAAGTTTATTAAGTGCCTTCAAATACTATTTAATTTTGCTAAATTGCATAATTATTCGAAACATTTCTTATGAATAAGGTATGAATTTGATTATCGGTTGCCATGTCCCCCGTTAATTTCTCTTAACCGTAATCACCTTGAAAAGCACCTTTCTGGAATTTTTAGGATAAAATACTATTTCTCTGAGTGGCCTCTGAGAATTTTTGTGAATCCGGGCCTTGCATCTTTGATACATGCATGTGTATTAAATCAATACATAGAGGCTGGTCTTTGCCTTAAAAAATGGGAGATTAAGCTTTATGACTGGAGCTGTTCTGCATTAAAAGCAGCCAGTTAGGGGCAATCCAGACATCTGATCAGGATGTGTGCTGGGTGCTTTGCTTTGGAGGTTTACTGGAAAGATACCCTTAGGAGGAATATCCAGGGATTGGTGAGGGGGACAACATATAAACTCTCACCTTATCCCCTTCTCCCCTTCCAGATTTCTGAAGATATAGAATAGAATAAAATAGACAAGAAAATCCCTTTATTATCCCATAATGGAGAAATTCTGGTGTTTACAGCAGCAAAATGATTCTAGAAAAAATGGTCACACAATGTGGACCTTTGAAAAGTGTATAAGAATAAAATATTAGTGAAGATTTGAAAAATAAACAATGAAATACTGTACTGTAAAAGTGTTTTAACAATATAAATACTGTGCACCTGGAGAGTAAATTACCAATATGGACATTTTTACTGTAATGGACATTTGAAAAATAGCAGCAACATTAGAGATGTGCAAAATGACAGCAGCTTGTTATTTGACCGACTAAGGTAGAACATGTGCAAAATCAGGATGAATGTAACAACTTATTGAGGTTGTTGGGAGCAGTGATGGTTATAGAGTCTTCCAGCTGCTGGGAGGAAGGATCTGTGATAATTATCCCTGGTGCATTTTGGGTGCAGCAGTCTGTCACTGAAGGAGCTCTCCACTTCTGCAACAGCTTCATGAATGGGGTGCAGAGCATGTGAACAGAGCGGAGCGCTGTGCTGTGCAAAGGAGATTGTTCGCTCATTAGCTCCGCCGCCTAAAGTTCCGCCAGAACATTCTGCTTAAAATCTGTTCCACACTCACCTTAATTTTCCTGCCGCCTGGGCCTTAGGAGAAGGCATTTTCTGACATTTTTCCTTCATGTAATTATGCCAGGGCCCTGGGACACACGGCGTTTGATTTAATGATGTGACCGATACATGTGTATTGTCTTATATAACTGGCTGTTAAATTATCGCACTGTTTCCCAGCTGTGAACGTAACACCTCGCTCCATTCATGTTGCCCCGTGTCTCCTATTCAATTATTCTTTTATTTTACAAGAGTACATTAAAAAAGGTCACTTCGTATCCCATTGCAAATGAGATAACAGCATGTAATGTATGTATCCGAACCATTTTCGAAAACAGGCTCTTACCACAACAATCACTTTAGGTAAACCCGCTCTGTATTGTTAGGAATAGTTAGTGTATGTTTTTCTGATATTTTATCCAACTTTTTATCACACAATATTCAATCCTCATCTCGCCGATTCCGTGGTAAAGTTGAAACATGGACTATAGCAGATTATAGGCAAGACACGCATTGGCTTAGGTTTTAAAACAAACATGTATTTAAATAAAGTCGGAGCGAACTGGAGCAGAGCAAAATTCTCACTCCAGCCTTTGAATTGAAAACTGATCTGCGCTCCACCATATTTCTTCCGCTCTGGTCTGATGGGGTGGGAGACATTATCCCACAGAGATGTTAATTTCTGGATCCTTTTGTTTCCCACCTCTGCACTGAGTCCAAAGGGCATCCAATCACATAGCTGATCATCCTGATCAGCTTATTCAGCCGTTTTCTCTTAGCTGCTAAGTCACTGCTCCAACAGACAGCTCCATAGCAGACGGCTAAAGCCACAACAGAGTCATAGAAGTTCTTTAGGAGCACCACATGTACTCCAAAAGACCTCAGTCTCCTCAGCAGGAAGAATCTGCTCTGACCTTTCTAATACAGAGCCTCAGGGTTGTGAGTCCTGTCCAGTTTGTTATTCAGGTGAACATCTAGGTATTTATAAGAGTCCACTATCTCATCACCAATGTCCCTTCCCTGAATGTTCACTGGTGTCAGTGGGGTGGATCTGCTTCTGGGAAAGCCCAACACTAGCTCCTTGGTTTTCCCTGTATTATCAGAAGGTGGTTCTGATGGCACCAGACCACAAAGTTCTGGATCCATTGTCTATACTCTGAGTTGTACCCACCTGTAATAAGGCCAACTATGGCAGAATCGTCAGAGAACTTCTGGAGGTGGCAGCGTGGGGACTTGATGGACAAGTCTGCAGTGTAGAGGGTGGGACCCCCGTATATTGCAAGCCAACCTATCTGAGACACAGCCCTGTGCCCTCACATACTGCTGGTGGTCATTGACGTAGTTCAGAATCCACTTTGACATGTGCTGGTCCACTCCTGACAGCTCCAGCTTGTCCCTTAGCAGTCCTGGCTGGATGGTTATGAAAGCACAGGAGAAATCAAAGTACATGATCCTCTCAGTGCTTCCATGTTTCTCTAGGTGAGTCCGCGCTTGGTGCAGAAGGAAGATGGTGGCATCATACAGTATGCCCCAATCCCATGACGATAGGCAAACTGCAGTGGATCCAATGAAGTTTTAACCAGGGGGTGTAGATAGTGTAAGACCAACCAATGGAGGGTCTTCCTCAGGTGTGAAGTCAGCACTACCGGCCTGTAGGTGCTGAGGTCCTTTTGATGATTTGTCTTGGGACTGGTACCAAACAAAATGTCTTCCACAGTTGGGGTACTTCTCCCAACCTCAGGCTTAAGTGGAACATGTAGCACAAGATGCCACACAGTCAACTGGACTGTGTGGCATCACAGCATCTCAGAAGCCTGGACCTGATGCCTTCTGGACCTGCAGCTTTTCTCACCTTGGTCTTTCTGTGACCTGTGTTGTTGAAAGTGACAAAATTGCAAGTGACGGGGTGAGCTGTGTAATGGAAATTCTCTGGTTGGACTTCCAGAAAACTGTAAAAGTGCGGAAAGCCTGAGTTCCTTTAAATCAAGACTAAACACACATTTGTTTAGGATTGCCTGCTACTGTTCTAGTTAAACAGTTCAACTAAAACATATTTTCTTTATTCCAACTGTTTTAAATATTCTTTTTTGTTTCTGCATTTTTTATTTTAGTTTTTATTTTTTCCTACTTGCTTTGATTCTGTTTTATCTTCTTTATTTTAATCATGTAAAGGACTTTGCATTGTCTTTGTACTCAATTGTGCTATACAAAAAAAAATGCCTTGCCTTGCCTTGGATGATGGTTTGGAGCTGGGAGAAATGAAGTTGTCAGTCGTTGAAGAAGAGGAGTGGGGAGTTGGTCAAACCAATTGAAAAACTGGTTCATATATGGGAACCCATGAAAACAGAAAAATTAAATAATACATTTTTAATTTACACCAACTGTGGACTCAGAGTAATCTTGTAGAGGCTTGGCATTTATTAAACATGACAAAATTATTTCTTTTCCTCACCTTAAACCAGGCATCCCCAAAGTCGATCCTGAAGGGCCGCTGTCCTGCAGGTTTTAGAGGTTTCTCTGCTCCAGCACAGCTGATTTTCATTGATAGCTGATTAACAGGCATGTGCTGAACTGGAATAATCAGAATCAGCTGTGCTAAAGCAGGGAAACCTGTTAAACCTGCAGGACAGGATCAGTCCAATTAAACCATCCAAATATCCTTTATTTAAATATTTAACAGCACATATGTTTAAGTTTTTTTTTCTAAAAAGGAGGCAGGTACCAACAACACCAGTTATAAAATATTAATACACCAACAGACTCACAGACGCTGTAAGAGGAAACCTGTGAACCAGCAGGTACTTTCTGATCTGATCACAAGGCACAAAGGCGTCTGCGGCAGGGTAATTTAATCTTTAATCCTCTGGTATAATCTGTAAGTGTGGCTGTCTTTTCTTTCCTCAGCTCTCGATTGCCCAGGGATTGAATTTCCTCTCGCTGGAGGAAAAGAACGGCAGCGGGGATTAGGAAATAGCACACACACAAAAACACATGTTGAAGGTTTCAGGGCTCAGATAGCGATGACACATGCCACTCTTGCTCCAGTCACTTGATACTGTATGTTCTCTCTCTCTCTCACTCTCTCTCTCTCACACACACACACACACACCCATGGGGTGTAAATTGTGGGTGTGTTTGCCCGTTCTTTGGTTTGTAAAAGTATGACAGCTCTGTTACAGGGCTATGTTGTAGATCCAACAGATCCACAAAGCAGAGAAGTATCAAGATAAAGACAAAAAGACTTGAGGTCCAGGTAGGACTTTTAATTTAGCGTAAAGATCAACAACTCCATAGATCCTGTCCTCATCCTCAGCCTCCATATGCTCCTGCGATCTGCGTGTGTTTCCGTTCGTTTCACTTTAAGTCCATCCGTTCAAATCACTTTACAGCCTGATTAGCAGCACCAGATGCTGCTTTTTATTCTCTGTTGGATATATTCATGGTGATGCTTAAAACCCTGTTATTTTGAACAAAACATGAGCTACTATTCTCCTGAAAATGAGATTTGTATAAATATTGTTTTACATTTTTTAATGATCTAAAGAAAAAAACAGTTTCAGAAAATAGTATTAGAAAATCATATTACAATGCTTGTGCTTGATATTTATTTAGCACATAATGCTATTGATCGTCTCTGAGTCTCACCAAATTATTGTATTTCATTTCGAGTTTGTCAAATTGCATTTGCCAGAATGGATCCTAGAAGAATTGTATTAAACTTCCACAAACATAAAAAGTGTCCATATGGTAATTAGGGAGCCTTTTGGGTATTCCTTTGATTTACTTAGACAGTATTTGGACTCATAAATTCCCATTTTCTAAAATACCAATCACTGTGTGCAAACAATAACTGTGGTGAACAGATCAAATTAAAAAACTAAGGAAAGTTATCCTATCTTGCTCTCACACCTAAGAGGTCTGGCTTTCTAAGACGTGTCCTGCAAAACCAACCTCCCATTTTACAAGACTTTTTTCTTCTGTGTGCATCTGCACACATTCTAATATATAAATTGTTTTATTCATTTTTTTCTGTATTGGTTAAAATGTTGCTTCATTCTTCAGGAAGGAAGGTTTTTTCACAACATGTTAAATACATTTAGATCTTGCCCTGAATTTTTATCTGACAGTCAAATATAGCCAGATAAATATGATTTCTACACCACTGCCTGATGTTATACCATTCCATGAAAATGTGTGCCTTCTTGTATTCCTGCATAGACTTTTTGTAAATGATATCTTCCTTTTCTCATGGTTTTAATGTCGTGTACTTGGAGGGTTAATCAGTGTCTAATTTTAAATATAAAGTCCATTGTTATGATGAACTTGGAAAAAAAGGATAACTAGCAATCATCCAAGATGTGTCTATAGGGTCATCTGCATTATTTGGCATCCTTGTATTTGTTTCATTTTAAGTTTGCACCCAGAGAAAAACACTCAGCCTCTAATGACCAGTCTATGAAGGTGTAGCAGGCAAAGAAGGGTAGATTTAGAGAGTAAACAATTAACCAGTGGTCTCAAACTAAAAACCTTTAGTGTTAAAGTCCTGCAATATTTAGCTGGTTCTCTTTCTCCATCCAGAACTAAATGGTTGAACTACCTCACTAGCCTGCAGTCAATCTCTAATGAGCTCATATTGGCTACAGGTGTGTTAAAGCTACCCAGAGAGTTTGGGTGTTTTAAATTTTAGTCGCTGGCCTATTCCTAATAGGCCACTCCTACTGCACCTTATGTTATATTCCCTGCAGTACTGTAACCCATGGATGACCTACAGTACTTCTGCTGCTACCTGGTTTCTCAGGTCATACGTGGGACCCAGATATAGAGCAACCCCCATGATGGAATAATGCAGGAGTGTCCAACTCAAGTACTTGTGGGCCGGCGTCCTGCAACTTCTACATTTTTCCCTGGTCCAAAAACACCTCAATCAAATGGCTTCATTACCTCTTTAGCATGTAGTCAAAGGCTAAATCAAAGCCTGAATTTAGAATGACACTTCAGCTACGACCGGGAGTGGATCCACAGTCACCATAACAAGAGCCATCCAAACAGTGCTGGCAGTAAGGAGGAAGCCTAGAAGAGGAAATAGGATGTCTCCTAGCGCCAAATAATTGAGCACAGAGACCTCCTAGTGTTCTAAGCTACCACTGAGACCTTCATGGTTGCCCACAATCCTTTGCTTGACATAACATATAGATACAGCCTTCCTCACAGTTTAACAGAAATATATTATTTTGTGACATTGTGTTTGAGCTATGCGATGATATGCATCTTAATATGTTTTGGGTTTATTAGCAGACAGTTTCAGCTGTAATGATGTCCGTAAGGCTAAAGGCTGTCTAGATTCTGCACAGTAGTCTTAAGCTCCCTCCTTTAAGGGACATGGTTCTTACCATTGAGCCCACGAAATGTAATGGGATGTACAGGAGGTAAGAGCTGCAATCTTAGGTATTTGGATCGAGCCAAATTTAGCAAAGTCCTGTTAATGACCTGATTATTTGACTCAGGTGTGTTAAAGCAGAGACACACGTAAAAGATGCAGGATATTGGCCCTAGAGGACTGGAGTTTGACTATTCTGGAATAATAGACACCCTGACAATGGAAGTTTTGCGCATTCTTAAAGCATTGGAAAGCTCATACGCTTCATCTTGGTTAATGGGAGCACACTGTGCTCTATATGCAACAAAAACAGTACAAATTGTGGCTGACTTTGAATGTTAAAATTTCTGTCTTTTTATTGAATCAAATCTTTGAAATACACATTTATCTACGCTGGTTTTTAACAGGGAGCATTAAGGCTGGTTTATGCTCTGAAACCAGTTTGTCTGCGTGTGTGTCGCAGTTTACGCAGATATGGCCCCGCCCCTTCCGCAGACACTCTCAAGCACCTCACCAAGATTGTAGGTGACCGCAGACAGTCTCACAGACAGGAGGCTTCTGATTGGTCAAATCTATATCCGCTCTACACTAGCGTATTTCCTGTTTTGTACCTTACCGGCTTGTTTTGTTTGTATGAACGCCATTGTGGAAAACGACTTCTGAAGTTGGACCAGCTAGAAGAGCGAGTTTTTCCACTTCCTCACCACTTTATCACCGCTGTACATAGACCCACAGCTAGTTAATCATTGTCCCCCTTGTGTTGTGGCGTGGAATAACATAGCGCAGACCACGCTTCCAAATTGGGCATCATACCTGCGACAAGTTCACTGCAACACACTGCTGCGGGAGTATAACCAGCCTTTTAGTAGCCCAGTTCTCAAACTGCCTCCATCTTCATCTACTGCGTATATTTTTTTATTTTAGTGTTTTTATTGTTTTACTGTTTACGGCTTTTTTAATTTTTAGTCTTATTTTTAGTCTACTTTTAAGTAGTTTGTATTGTAAAATGCTTTATAGATGAAAGTTTGATTGACTGATTGAAGTGTGTATATAAAGGAAATGTTGGTAATGGTTTAGAAATATAGTTAAATAACTAAAATGTAAAGTAGCTAAATTGATTTAATCAATTTTGATATTAAACTAATTTCTTGCATGTTTAAAACACACAAAATGCTTTGATTACCCAATAAAACTACCAATGTAACTAAATGACCTGCTGCAAACTCAGTATGCCCATTTTGACTTATGTACCCTGAGGCTGCATGAGATGTCAGCCATTTTCTAGTAACAAAACCCCCTGTACAGAGCCATCTAGGTCAGATTCAGTCTGCCCCTCGCTGTACAGCAGAACACAGCAGGACATTTTCCTTCATGTGAGCTTCCAAGTCCAGCTCACTGTTGGTGTAAATATGTCTGTGTGTGTGTGAGCCAGAGAGGTGTTAATGCCAGAGAGGCCTGAACTATAAATCAAGCAGATAGTAGTTTCCTCAGATTACTGTAGAGAAAACTCCTATCTGACCAGCAGGACACTGGAAAGTACTGAAGAGAAAAAGATCTGAATCACTTTATTGGCCGTTAAATCTCAGCAGCTGTGGAAGTCAAGGAAGGACACATCAGGAGGGAAACTGCGATCAGATTAATGCGACTAACGGTGATGTAGACTGATTTTACAGCACAGCAAAGTGCCCATGATTTCACTTGATCTTTGCTGTGACTGAATGTTTTTAGATATAGAAATTGAAGCTTGTAGCAAAGTAGAGACCTAAGATAGAAAAAGTATTGTCCACTTAATTATTTAACCTAAATCTCCATTATTCAGACTGTTAAATGACAGGATATATATTTTATATAGTGACCAGCAGCGGGGTTTAAGCTTGGCTAGTCAAACTGATCATATTTAACTAGGAAGTTAAATGTATGATACAGTTGACCATTATAAAGGCCACAGCATTTTTTAAAATACATTTAACCACCAGATGTGTAGCAGAAACAATGTTAAAATGCAAAACGTCAACTTAGCTGCATTAAATCTAATTTATTGTTGCTATGGGTGATTAGTAGTGCTTTAGTTCTTTAGAAGTAAATATTTTGTGATTAAAATAAACTAAAATATGTGTATCAAAACTATGACTAATGAGGTACAATATTGGCATGAAGTCAACACAGTGGCTCAGCTGTCAGCACCGCTGTCCTTTGCTGTCTGCATGTTCTGCCTAAGCGTCTGTAGACTTTCTCCTTGCTCTTAGGTTTCCTCAGTCATCCTGGAAGCCAGTGTGCCCTGTATATGTGAGATTCCGAATTATCTTTCAGTCCTCTGTGTTGGCCCTGTGATAAACTGAGAGTAGATTTAGAAGAAAACGTTAAGCCGAGATTATACCTGCTATTCATACACCTAAAGGATTTAGATTTCTAAAAATTCTTATTTACCAGAGAGGTTTTTTTTAGGAAGTAACATCCTCTAGAGGAATATTTGTTTTGTCTCTTTGTCCTATTTTCTTTATAAAAAATTAATGATTGGGAAAAGGAAAAGTTTAGAGTGGATTCTGTGACAGCTATTTCTAACTAATCTATATGGGCCTTTTAGCAGTTTTTCTCTCAGAAACGCACCCAGAAGAGACAAAAAAAAACAATGCTAGCCGAATACATTTTAGTTATTAGTCATTAAATTGTGACTATAAAGAAGGAGATGGATATTAAAGCTTTGTTTGGTTCTTTTTCATATTAGATAAGCAATATATATTTTGAAATAAAACATAAACCATTTTCTTGAGCAAAAGTTAGAAAATCATCTTATAAAAATCAGATTGGCATGATTGGCCCATCATTTAGTGTTCCTACTCTTTGGGGTGTTTGTTGTATTGTTTAGATATATTTTTAGCTTGTTGAAGGGTTATTATCCTTAACTTCCTTATTGAAAAGCAGAATGTTGCTCAGAGGGGTTTGAATTTTAAGGTTAATCCAACACATAAAATAAATCTTTGGTTTTCTGGTGCAAATAATATATATCATGTCACCACACATCACAAGCTGGTAAAGACATGATCTTTGACTATGTTGAGGAGTTTATATTTCCTAGCTAAACAGTTCCTTGTAGATTTACCTGCTTTAATTTCTTCCTGTTTTTTTACAGGTCATCTTTTATTCAAGTGTCCTATGATTCATGTTAGAAGTCATGGTGCATATCTAATGATGAGTGGGCTGATTTATCATTCCCAAACCATGACACTTCTAAATATGTACTATACAGATGATATGAGCTTATTTATCTTGAATGCTGTATTTGGTTTGTCAAAAACATCGTCCTCTTGTGTGGTGTCTGAACAAATTAGTTTGAGATTGATTTTTCTGATGAGCTTTATTATAGCAGTTCTGATCTTTGTCTAAGTTTTTTTTGACAAAATTAGGTCAGCCCTCTGTGGTTTTTATAAAGAGCAAAGGCTTCCTCTTTTGTAAAGATCTATGTTTTATGGGGACTTCTTTTAACAGTCTGCTCTTAGTGAGAACAGCCCTTGAAACATAGACCCTAACATGTTGGCAGCCATTTTGAAATTCTCCCATTGCAAACTATTTCCTTTACCAAATTTTTTAAAATCCATTACTAGACCCATGAACTGTGACAATTTTCTGTCACAATGCCTCAAGCCACTATTCTGCTCTCACCTTGGTGTTTGCACAAGGTTTAAACAGCGCAAAGCTCATTCAAAATGCTGAATAACAATTCACTTGATGTCATAACACTACTTGGGAATTTATCTTTTGAACTAGGAAGATGTTTTGGCTTTGAGAGTCTCAGGCTAGATCGTGGAAGATATGCAGTCCAAGAAACCATCAGACTTTTGCCTTGACTTCCCACATTATGAATTTCCTGGAGAGACAACCCTCTGCATTTTGTTTATTTCCAAGTCGAAGATACCATCATACACCTGCTTCAAAAAAATCCACTGTCATTTGGATAAAGCGGGAATCACAGTCTGGAACGTGGTCTTAGAATTTTCCAGTGCATATAACCAGAGACGGGTAGTAACTGGTTACATTTACGCAATACTTTTATTTAAATTTAAATCAGTTTATTTATATAGGCGCTTAATTATAACACATCTCATTTGAATATACTTTACAGACACGTTCAATCCGATCATCCAGATTGGTTAAAAATCTTCTAGCAGCTGATTGCATCAAGTCTTTGACTTTGCAGGATACGCTTCTGTTCGATGAGCACATGGCGACAGAAGACATTTGCTTGCATTGTATCATTGACTCTACAGCATTCATTCACCCCTTTATTTGTACTTTGGAGTCCTTTGTACTTGTACTTTACATAAGAATTCTGAGATTGAGTGGAAATACAATAAACTGTAGATGATGTTTCTGGAAGTTCTTTATCTTTTTCTAATATAACTAAACGCTTAACATTCTGTACATATTGATTTTTTAAAGTTTACATTAAATAATTGTTTGGGAAAAGTGGTTCTTTTGTCCAAATTTGTTGTATTTTAATCATTTGATTTTTCTTGGGATGTATAAGTGATGATGAAGAAGCTGTGTACAAAGGGCTGAGAAATTTGTCGGAGTGTATGGTGTGAAAACAATGGGAAAAAAACACAGATTTTATATTTCTTGCAAAACAGAAGTTTCCAAGCATTATTTCTACCATGGGAGAAGAAGTTGAGGTTATGGAGGAGTATAAACACCTTTTTGTTCACCTAAAGAACAGACTGGATGGGAGACAGAAAGGTGAAGCTGTCTTCAAGAAGGGACACAGCAGACTGTTCTTCTTTAGGAGGCCTAGGGTCTTCAGGGTTTGCAGCAAAAACACCCAAAATGTATAAGGAAAAATGCACATGATAGTCTATGGTATCCTAAATTCCTCATGACTTTACTTTTTTCTTTCAAATAAATCTCCACTTTTTGACAGATTTGATGCTTTGAACTTGCTTAGTTAACATGCAGCCAGATGTCTTGATGATATTCTGATAGTACTTCTTGCCCATCAGCTAGCTCTATATTTGTCTGACTCTTTGCCACATCCACCATTTGGTATAACATGCTTGGCTCTAGATTCATAAGAGCTATTTGGAGGTTCTCTGAAAGAACAAAGCAGTTGTTAACAGATCTTCTGGCCAAACACCAGTGACTTCAAAAATGGCACACTGGCTCTTTGCTTCTTTGCTGGCTGGTTTTCATGCAGCCTGTTCCCAAGTGAAGACATGTAAGATGTATAGGTTTGTATTTATAGCAGCTTCTTAGAACAGAGACTTACTGTAAAGGAGAAGGGTCACAGTGTGTGCTCTTCTCTGTGTACATGTGGTTTGTAACCAGATCGCAGAGGACAGAAGGACAGAATTAAGACGACTCTGTCACCATGCTATTCATCACGCTCGCACCCAATGAAAATTAGATTAACTTTCTGGAAATAATACACAGACTGGGGTAATAGTGAGGAGTAAATGTGTTAAAAGGAGTAAAAATGTGTTTTAGTGCCTAAATCTTTACTTTAAAGCAGACTATTCAATCTAGCTTTGAGGAATGTGGCGTCTATGGTTGTCTGACAGCAGGGAAACTGCTGGTGGTATGAAGTTTTAAAGTCTTAAAGAGTATTAAAGAAAGTAGAAATAGTACTTGGGGGTCCTTGAAAAGGTTTAAGTTGTCACTGATAAATGTTGAAGGGTTCTTAGAACCGTTTGGCCTGCCATTCATTCTGACTGTGTAAATACTTCAACTAAATTAAAAACTGAAAACTAATATGGGGCTGAGAGTTGGAAAAAAGTATTTTTTTCAAAGCTGAATGATGACCAAGAAAAGATGGCAGAATAAAAGGTTCATTGAAATGTGGGCAGTGATGAGTTAATAGCCTAAATATTCATAATCTCTAAAGTTGTTTACTCATCACACTAAAAGCTCAAGCTTATTGTAAAGTTTAACGTAAAAGATTCTCACACTTTTTTTTTAACATGTTTGTAGTCAGCTTTTTTAATACCCTTAATTAAAATCCAGTGTAACCAGTTCACTTTAAACATCACCTAATTTGTAAAGAGTCAGGGATAAAGTTGTAGAGAAGCTTAAAGTGAGATACTGATATGACGCAATATCCAAAGTTTGGGACCCATTATCTGCAAAAAGAAAACCTTAAGAGATGAGACATTCAAAGAGAGATCAACGTCTCAAGAGGAAAGTTCTGTCCACAAAACGACTGTTAGTCCTGAACTAATCTAATCTTTATGACTCAGAGGCAAGAAGGACTTGATTAAAAAAGGTGAGGTCCAGTTTGCAATCTGCCACTAACCATGAAAAAGAAACAGTAAACGTATTGAAGAAAGTGCTCTGGTTAGATAATACTAATAATTAGCAATGTGACTTACTGCACAAGGAAAAGGCTGTGCATGTCATGAAGCATTCCATATTATCCTAAACGCACCATCACCATTAAAAACATGGTTGCAGCAGAATCATGCTGAGGGGAACTTTTTTTTTTTTTATTTACCTGAGCTAAGAGGATAGTAATAGTATTAATGCATTGGGAGAGACAAAAAACAGCGACAGATGCCTCTTGTTGCCAAAATCCTTATTTTATTGATTAAAAAAAGGGACTGATATTTTTAGAGCAGACCATGTCAGATTGAAGATCCAGGAGACTTTCTTTGTTACTGTGAAATCATGCAATACACGGCAAAAACGTAGAGTAGTTAACTCTCCTGTAATTGAACACTCTTTACTGATTGGTTAAAAGCAACAAGATCGAGAAACAAAAGTTGAACACTTCTCAACCCTCTTGCATGGCGATGCAAGCCTGTAGGTGCACGTCTACATGTGTGAGCTCAAGATATCACGCATAATTTCAAAGGACGCTTTGCTGGAGGAGGGCAAGCAATTGTCGCCTCATTGTACAAGTTCCATGGGAAATTAATGGAGAGAGAACAACGTCGCTTTCTGTGTGTCGAGCCCATTAGAGTTGATGGAAATCAAAACAGGACAATCATGAAAGACAATGTAGGTGGAAGTGCACTTCAAGCCAACCAATTACCTTATGGATGTTGACAAAGGTACAAGAGAATGCTTTAGATCAGGAGTTCCCAGCTCCAGTCCTCAAAGGCTGGTCTCTGTATATTTTAGATTTCTCCCTGCTTAAGCACACCTGGTTGCCATTGGTGATTACAATGCTTTTTCTGAACTTTAATTATCTATTTCAGGTGTGTCTTAAAGGTATAGCGGAGTATTTACAATTTTTTTTTTAATGCCCCGTCCTCTCCACTTAAAAAAAAAAATGCACATGCACAACCCTGTACACGCTCCCGAGATGGAACGCCTATTAACCGTGTGTCAGAGCGTGTACAAGCCCATTTTTCCTCGTGCACACTCTGTTTAAAAGTTGCTGTTTGCATCGCTCTTACAAGCTTAGTTTCCAAAAGAATGTTTGCAATTTTTCCACTATGTCGGTAAGTGAAAATGGGGACAAGAACGTAGGACGGCCTTACCTAAACATTTCACCAGAATGATTGACAATTAGGAGGATCACTTATTTTGATGATCCACCTGGAAAAAGAGCATCCTCCACTATACCTTTAAGAGAAGAACACTTCTGAAATCATTAGCAGGACCTAAGATTTGACTTTTTTTTAAGTTTATAGATGTGCAAAGTTGAGAAAAAGATGTTTAAGATCTTGTTTCTAGTTTATTTCGATAAACTTTTAAAGATTTGTTTAAAAAAAAAATCTTTAACTACACAACGGACTTCTCTTTGTGGAGAAGCAGTGAGTTTTAACACTTGAAATCTAACAGGTTTTTTTTCAGGAAGCTTAAAAAGATATGTGTGTGTGTGGAATATATTAACATCTTTTTTTAATGCATTTACCTTTAGATAATGGTAAACAATTACCAATGGTAACAATTACATTTAGATAATGATTTGGTTGAAAAACGCAAGAACTTTATGATGGGTGTTTGTTTTTGTTTTTTTTTAGCATTTTTAGACATCTTCAGGTTGAATCAATTCTTACCTTACTGCATTCTTTTTAAAAAACATTATGGATAAGTAAGCTTAACCATAAATAAGCAGCATACGTTTTGGATATTAACAAAGTTCTATAAAGATATTAGTTTTTTGGTAGTCACTAGCAAAGGTGGCACAAAACATTATCTATAAAAATAGAAGCTAATCTGCTTTTACCACCATGAATAATCTCAGCTCATAGCAGCTGATCGACCTTACCAGCTGAGTCAATGCAATCAACTGGTTTTCCTTAGATAGAAAACTTTGTATCAATTTGACTGTATGATCTGGTTGAACTGTAAAGTGCCTTGAGATGACATGTGTTGTGAATTTGGCGCTATATAAATAAACTGAATTGAATTGAATTGAGTGAAGTGAGTGACAGGCTGCATGTGTTTGAATACAGCATTGTGTTGAGTCATGTTTTTCTGGAGCCGATAGTGATTCTCATAAAAACAGACACTGACCACCTGATGTGCTGGGAGAAAATAGACTAAGAATGGAGCAGGTTTCTCAGATTTAATATAGATACATGCCTCTTTAATATAAACACACATCGAAGAAGAAAAACATAAATAAAACACAACTAATAAACCAGTTTAGCTTGATTATTATTGAACCTATTGAACACACCTCATACTGGATATTGCAGAAAGTCTGCAAAGCATTGAGTCTGTGGCTGCACATATTATTAGAAATGACCTTTCTAGTTTAAACAATTTAACTGATGGTATTATAGTATCCATTTTTTAAGTTTTATAAATGGCCCAAAGGAACATTTTATGATTTTTAATGCACTTGATTTGCTTTTGGCATGCGATTCAGAGTGTTTATCTTATTAGAAGAATACCAGTGCTTTTCAGGGTATAGAGAGTTAGATTTTGTAATTTAGAAGATGCAAATAATAATTAACATTTCATTTATGCCATTAACGGTAATGAACTTGACTAACTTTGTATGTTTTTTAAGATAAAATAGAAGCTGTTAAGGTGAGATGTACTCATGGAAGAAATTCGGAGTCACAGATTCTATAATGGTGATGAATAATATTAGGAGTATTATTCTTGCTTTATTAGTATTATAAGTTGGGCTGTGGTTTTCTGCATTTTTCTTACATTTCAGTCATGTATTTCTTTTATAACATTATTTATTTTTGACCTGTTTTCATAAAGGATTGATATTTTGAAAGGTTACATAAGAAGACCGTGAGCCATCATTTTAATAATGTTCGCATTTAACCCAGCTAAGATTACCTACATTTATTTTTTTGTAAGTTATTATTGGATTAAAATCTTTTTTAAGGTGAAATATGTCATATTTCCCTCATACTTTTTTTTTACTAAAACTTATAAGTCATGTATTTATTAAAGGGTTATTATAAATGTAAAAATAGCAACATTTTTTCTTTCACCTTAATGTTTTAAAAGGATCGGATATGTATACTTAATTTGGAGAATTGTATCTAATAAATGTAATATTTATTCCCTCCTTTCCCTCCCACTCAGTGTCAGGACTGATTCAGTTTTCCTCTGTGTTTCCACCCACGCCCCGTTGTTATGAAAGATTTCTCTGTAGAGCTTCTACAAGCTGTGAATATGGATATGCACAGATAGAAGAAGCTTACTTATCTCTACTAGCTACTTTCTCCTCAACACACTATATGCTGCATATGTAACACCTACCTACATTACAAGGACAGCAGAAGGATTCGCACTTCTGCCGTCCTTGTAATCTGTTCTGTTATTCTCCTCCATATTTCACTTAAATAGACTTAGACAGATTTATTAAAATGAATAAAATAAAATGAATTAAAATAATTTAATAAATCTGTCTAAATAATAATAATAAATTGGCAATAATAAATTCTGTCTAGAAAAATACAATTTAGAATTGGTAATGTGGTCCTTTTTCATGTGAAAATACCAAATGAATTCCTGTAAATAGGACGTTTTTAAAGGACATTAATAATTCCTGCTTTATCAAACATTGAAAAACATATCAAATATAAAAAGAAATATAACGACATGTGTAAACACTTATTTTAAAATAATTTCTTTCATTAATACAGTTTCTTGTTCTCGTTCCTTGCTTTTTGCTCCAGCTACACCTAACCCCCCATGTTCTGGTATATTCTTCTACCTTCTCACTTAAGACATGTGTTGTACTGCTAAATCTCTTCTTTTAATTGTACTTTCTAAAGCTCCAAAAACAAGATCCAGTGCCTTGCCAATAAAAGGAGTTACAGGAGTAATCATTGAAATAATTTCTCTTTACTATACTGTACATGTGTGAGTATGAAGCAAGTTCTTGCTGCAGCTTTAAAATCCCTTTTAGCACTAACTTTAACAAATCATTAAATTTTTTATGTCTCTGTTACGACACAGAGGCTCAAGTACTGAGAAAATTGTTCTGTCCAAATTCTCCAACTTTTGTACGCTTGTAACCTGAGCAATCAAGCCCTTATGTACACTTTGAATAAAATACACACTTCATAGAGGGATGTAGTGTGAAACCTGAAGCAGGGCCCATTTCCAGACAGGTGTGATAATTACCAAATTAAGACCATCTGTGCAGGGAGAGTAAAGAAGAAGAAAATAAGGCTACACAAGCAGAGCAGACCTGACAATACTTACCGAAACTAAAGTGAAACTTTAACACAATGTTGACGGAGAATGTTTTTTTGGGGGGGGTAATTTCATGAAGGTTTAAGGTATTTTATGGTATTTATTTGTTCATTTGATCATTGTTTATAATTCTAACTTGACCATAAAAGTGTTAATTGGATATTGTTACACATCTTTACATTGTTCTTATTCATATTAATCTTCTGAACCAGTAAAACAAGAGATTATTCATTTATTTTCAGGAAGTGGGAGCGGTGCAGGTAGTGGGCCATTGCCCGGTCTAATTGGCGCCACCAGTCCCTCAGTGATGATGAAACCATTCCTGCCGTTTCCTATGGAGACACCTTCACCAGTCGGACTCTTTCCAAACTTTAACACGGTACATAAACGTGTGCATGTTGTCTTAGCTGCGTGCTGTCTAGTCTGACTGAGATAAAAAAGCTGTCATCACGGCTCAGATAATCATCTGCAGCTGCTGTTCTCTATATCCTGTTTGTTTTGAGCAGATGGATCCAGTGCAGAAGGCTGTCATCAATCACACATTTGGTGTTACTATGGTACCCAAGAAGAAACAGGTCATCTCCTGTAGTGTTTGCCAACTGAGATTCAACTCTGATGTAAGTTTGTGTCACTGTTGTTACATGGAGGTATATGAGAGCCATAATTTAGTGAAGTCTCTGCCAATGGAACAAAGTTAAACATCTTGGGCTTGTTTCAAATTCATTTTTTTTTATGTTTTAAAACAAAGAAACGTTAAATCTGAACTACGGGGGATTCACAGTGTCAAAAAAAGTCATTGATCACACACAGAAGAATGTGTTGGATTTATTACAGAGTTGGGATTATCCAAAATACCTAATCTTGAAAACTACATTCATGAATTACTGGCAATGTTTAAATTAAGGAGTCATTCAAATTATTGACAGTTTTGTTTAATCTAAGTTGAAGGCAGGGAAGGTTCGTGTATAGCCCCATTAATAGGCAAGGCAAATTTGTATTTCTTTAAAAGTAGTGATAAAGATAATCATTAAGGGCTAATTTCATTAAGTAATCTTTGTGTTAAAATCTTCACCACTTGGCTTTACGTAATGAGTGCCTCAAAGACCAATATTATGATTTAAAACTTTACTTTCACCAATAGTGAGTTAGTTCAATGGGTTAATTAAGGAATTGTGTGAAATGTTCCATTATTCTGGTGTCAGTCAGGATTGTGGCAGAATTGTCTAAATGAGCCTCGACTGCCTCATTGGTGTGTTTTAAAATTTTGTGTAATTTAGTCATCTGATCTAGTAAGAAATACTGTAAAAGCATACAGGAAAGTTTTTTTTTTTTCTTAATGCATACCAGAATTGTCTTAGATAATTTGGTGATAAACAGTTTTTTCCCCCCATTAAATATGAAAGAAATTATAAATTAGACCAAGAATTGTGACTTTTATGGGACTAAGGAAATCACACTTGGTGACCGTTTGGGGGTGTGGTCAGAGGGTGACACAGAAATGCAGTGGAGAAAACTTAAAACACTGCAGATTTAGCAGGTTTTGACTGCAAAATGTAAGTCTTTAATATTTATCAAAGCTTTCTCCAGGTTTCAGTGACATAATCTTAGTAAAGAAATTGCAGAAAATCATTGTTTTGTTCTGATTAGATTGCATTTTACTTTATGAAAAAAGTTTTTGATAAATTAGGAAAAAATAGATATTGCATGTTTCCTTTAGGGTTGCACACAGTGTAGCAGATATTTTGGACCTCATATACAGAGCTTTTCTGGAGGCCTTATTTATCAAGCTTACAGATGCACAACACAGGGCCTGGAACTCATGTATGCCACATTCTAAATGTTGTGATTTTTCATAAACAAACCTGCCTTGGAAATGTTTAGGAGCTCACAGCAACTCTGACCCATCCATACAGATACAAACATTTTGGAGAGAGAGGGGGAAATTGGCGACACAGATGACGAAAACTGAAACCAGTTACCATCAGAAATTAAGCCCATCTGTGACATTATCTCATCATACAGGTACACAGAGGCCTCAGACAACACTGAGCCATATTTTCACCTGTTTTAGGGACATCAGAGTTGTGTCACCCTATAGTGTGTTTTCCTACTTTTATTTTGTATGCAACTTCAAATCCAGGCCTCCATTGGTTAATACACTTTATTTCCATTGATGGTTTTGTGTGGCGTTTGTCAGCATATCCAACTTTTTACAGAACAAAGTACTCGCTAAGAATACTTCATTCACATCTAGGATGTGTTTTTGAGTGTTCCCTCTGTTTTTTTGAGCAGTGTACTTATCTCTCTTTCAGAATAGCAAACAAACACCTTGGTTAAACTTCATTTTCTGGCTCTCTTGGCTACAGTTGCCATTGGTAACCATTTTCATAAACCTTGATAAGCTGGCTCATTTAAATACAGAATGACATTCAAG
Source organism: Cyprinodon diabolis (assembly GCA_030533445.1). Taxonomy (NCBI): domain Eukaryota; kingdom Metazoa; phylum Chordata; class Actinopteri; order Cyprinodontiformes; family Cyprinodontidae; genus Cyprinodon; species Cyprinodon diabolis. Next base: position 34,067,861 of record CM060068.1, read on the forward strand.
TGTTTTACAAGGTCCATTTATAGTGTAATGTTGGTGTGTGGAGGGCAGAGCATTATCAGCCTTGTATGCAGACATTAAGGTACAGCTGTGATCTATACATGAAAACTGCTTGGTTTTAGTGAGTATGCACAGTTTTATAAATGCATTATTTTTTCTTTTTCTTTTTGTACAGATTCCAAACAATTCTTGATAAATTAAACCCAAGATCCTTTAGGTTTTGAGGCTGTAGCTGGGCAGCTTCCTGTGAAAATTGTTCTGGATGTTTGGAGATTGGCTAGACTACTCCAGAATCTGTAGATCCTTCTTCCAGAGCATCTCCTTAGTTTCCTTTTCTGAGCACTTCTTGTCCTTGTCATTCTTGAAGACCCATCCACCCCCACCCATAACCCTATCTTTAATGTAATTACTGAGGGAAGGAGGTTGTTGGCTAAGATCTCCCAAACGATGGCCCCATCCTCCCTTACCTGCAGTTGTGCTGTCAGATTTGTGGTTAAAAAAAAAAAGCTGGCAACTGATTTTTCCACCTTCATGCTTGCAGGTGGAATGGTGTTCTTGGTATTATTTGACCAGTGGAGTTTAGATCAAAAAAGTCTATTCTTGTCTGATCACATGATCCATTCCTGCTTTCGATTATCCAGATCTTAATGGATCTCAGACAGGCCTGGAAAAGCAAGCCTGTGTCCAGACCTGACACTAAGGGAGATTGACAGTCCTCTTGAACTTCTTCCATTTTCTTATAATTATGCCAATTGTTGCCTTCTTATCAAGCAGCTTGCCTGTTTTCTTGTGATTTTTCTAGATGGATTCTGTTCCTGAGTTTTCAGACCCCCTGTGATAAAAATTAAAGAGTTCTGCATGCTTTGCAAAATCAGCATCAAATACTTGTTCTTGCTACTGACCCAAAAATGGATTATTGAGGAACTCTCCATTTCACAGCCAGAATACCAGAATAAAGTTGTCAAAATATGTTCACTTGAGGGTGCTAATTGGGCTTTTTTTTTTTTAATAGGTGATGTATTTTACTTTCCAATGGATTCTTTTACTTCAGAACAAGTTCCATTATACATCTCTAAACATATTGCTAATTCTGGTGTTAACAGAAAAAACTTTTCTGAATGCAAATCAGTACTGTTAAATTGAATTCACCATTCACATTTCTGTAGGGGGAACGCTTCTCCAGGCTCGTTAATTGTTGCTTGTATGATAATCAGGTGTAAGCTACACTCCTCTGCGCTTTATTAACACGGCACTGTGTAAATGATGCGCAGCAGTCTGCTATTTATGTCTGCTGAGACCTTAATGAGCTGCCTCATTACTAACATGTCGATCAAACATGACTTCTCAGCGAGATGGTAGCATTATTCATGAGCGAACATGAATAGAGGTATTACTGGTGATTAAAAAGGAAATAAACAAGGAGCGTTAACTCATTCTAACAAGCTAAGTAAAGGCTGAGTAATAGGGATGCCAAAAATTCACAAGAGTAGAGTCATAGTAAGCTGACTCACTCTAAAAACTCTGTGAAAAAGAGAACAATTTGTTCAGCGGTCCCCTTATTTTTTCAAATCCAATGATCTACATTTTGGTGGATAATTAGAAAGGATGTGAGGAATCATTTTCAGAATTTAAATTAATTTATGAAAATCCCAACATTTCCCAATCTTTGAACTTGTCACACAACACTAATCAGTCTGTCATTTTGAAAATGCAGAGTACAGTACAACTGTAAATCTACTGAGACATGGCTGTCAGCTGATTGGCTATCCAAAGAGTAGGCTGTTTATTTATTAGAGGAGCAGCCAAGAGTTTCTGACAAGCATTGTAGGAAACAAAGAAAACGTATGGGGGGCCCTGTGGCCTGTGCCCTGTGGCCTGTGCCCTGTGGCCTGTGGCCTGTGGCCTGGTCTTATGTGAATAGAATTAAACATTTTTGGCATTAAAATGACATGCGTGACAGACAATCAACACTTTATCATCCTGGTGTTTTTTTTTTTTTGTTTTTCTTTGATATTTACAGTCTTACGTTTTTTCTTATTGAGCACTAAATGAAAACCATTCCTCCTTATGCAGCTTTTAGTAATATAACAGCTCTAAGTTGCAGTAGGCTTCTTCAGGATCTCGTCTTCTGAGTTGGTATTAAATATACACCCCAAACTAGATTTCCAGGCTCCTTGTTTGATGTTTGCCACTCTGATTGAACAGCTCACTGTTTAATGGATTTTCTTTCCGCTTCATCAGTCCGGATGTGTGCTCAAGCAAACACACTCCAATATTATTCAGTCCACTGTTTAAGTTTTTTTGGTCTAAGCCTCCAAGCACAACCTGAGGCGCAGCTTTATGCTTCCAGGAGTAGTGCCTAATTTTGTAGGTGTAAAATAATGGTGATAATGCTGTGAGAGCTGTGGGCTGGCAAACCTTACTGAGTGGTACGCCTGAACTCTTCCAGCTGCTGCAAGGCCTGCTCTCCTAATGTGCTTCTCATGCTACACCTGCAATGCTGATTCATACTGAAGTCCTCGTTGGTTAGTAAAAGAAGCTTAAATTTAGGGATGCATTGTGTTTTCTTGGGTGCATGGGATACATTTGGTGAAAACTATTATTGAAATATGCAGGTGGCCTTTGAATTCCTTAGTCCTATTACAAATGGGTTAGGTTTGTTTACCCCTCAGTTATATTATAACCTGCTCTGTAGGGAGACTTGATACTTTTCTGAGTAAGCTTACACATTTACACACTAAATGAACATGGGACACTGAAATAATTAATAACCCTTCCACTATCTGTGTTTGGGCGCCCTCTAGTGTCTTAAGGAATGCAACACCCTGGGGTTAGATGTAACCTACAGAAAGGGGGGGGGGGGGGGGCAAATGAGATCAAAACTTAGATATTTTGGTCATATAACATATTTTGTGTATTCCTTTCCATCTCAAGATGTATTTCATCTTCTGGATGTGTGCTCAAGCAAAGATGTATTTCATCTTGAGATGGAAAAGTAGGATGAGATCCAGGTGGCAGCACGAAAAGTCCAGAAGAATGATTTATGTTGCTATCGAAACACCTTATCAGCCATCATGCATCCTCCATTACACACACATTACAAAAGGACAAACAGTGGCTCAAACGTCAGCTCCTATGTTAAGGAATCATATCTGTTGAAGAGGTGAGGGAAAATGTCTGACAGATGTAATTTGACTTAAAAAATTAGCACCCTCCCTGCTAAGGCTGTGCAATTATGCCAAAATCAAATATTAATAGTAATTTTTAGATTTTGTTCTGCACTGACTATAAATATGCAACAAAGACATTCTATACAAGTGTGCATGTTTGGAGACGAGGCCTAATTAAAATTAGAAATGTAACTTTTTTCCTAAGTTTTTAATCCAGCTTGTTGAGATGAATTTCATTCTTATTGGACACATTTGTGATTGTTTTCATGGCCTTTAATGCTCTCTTATCCAGAGTGACTGTTTTCTGAACTAGTGCTTTCTTCTAGCTCTCATGAATTGATCTCAGCACTAGCTGTAATTTTCTCTTCCCCTTTGTGCAGCAGTAAACCCACTTCAAGTGTATTACCTCCATCTAAAAGGCTGGAGTGAAAAGCAATGCATGTCTTTCTCTGGTAATTGTATAGTGACATTTACAAAAAATTGAGTGCCTCTGTAATTTGGAAATGGGACTGCTTTAATCCAGATTCTTTTGCAAATGCTATTATTGTCTAGCCCTTTTATCTTGTGATTTAAAAGCCTTTTTTGTTTATTTTTGGAAACCCCCAAATGCTATTTAAAAGACCACAAAAGTAGTACAATAAAAAAAGTCTTTCTATTCAAAATATCTTCAGTCTGTAAAGGTTTGCCTCCACAGCAGCAGATTTTAAAGCACAAACCTCTTTCACTCTGCTGAAACTATTTGAAAACATCTGCAGTTAGCTTTCTGACAACTTGCTGCTTGGCTTAAAAAATAATAATTTCAAGCTAAGATGAGCTGAATTTATTTTTTCCCCCCCCCCACTGCAAAAAACCTAAGAAGTTTTTCTTTAAATTCTTGCTTTTCTTATTGAATTGAGCAGTAAATGTATCACTTTACCAATGGCATAAGACAATTGACATTTAAAATAAGAAAAAAAACAACTGCAGTCTATCTTTAAGGGGAAATATACTCGTACCACTATTAGATTATCTTATTTACCAACTCATGTTAAGGCTAAATACTCCCATTTTAAGAATTTCTTTACTCATATTGCCATTGTAGTCAGACACTTTCTCCTGCATTTGGCTGATACAACATATAAATTATTCAGTGAACAATTACTTATCATGATGTGCAGACATCAGTAATTGTTTCTGAAAGAATTCAAATGAAAATAAAAAAATCTGTGACAAACCAGCATTTCTCCTAACCTGACTCCGCCAGATGGATTTGCTCCGCATATCCATCTGGAAACCTTCCGTTGAAGTAATTTTGGGAAGGGGCGAAAATACTGGTTAGCTGATTGGCCTATGTTGGTGATAAACGGGCCAAATAAGCCAAATAAACCAATCAGATCAACGAGGCATATGACGTACTAACAGAGCGACGACGAAGAGGAGCCAATTGATAGATCAAACTCTTGCCGAAACCAGTCGGGAGAAGAGCAAAAACATCTTTTCCTCTGAGAAAAGCCTCCAGAGCAGTGTTTTGCTCTTCTTTCAGTGAAGAAATACAGTGTAATTCCGATAAAACTTGCTCGATAGCCATGCTAACGCTAGTTTCATCGGCTGAAGCCGCCATGTTCTTTAGACTGAACTGTCGCGCTTCTCGTTGCGTCGCACCTCAACCCGCCTCAAAGCCAACGCTGATTGGACGTTCGTTTGGTGAACGGCTCCAAATTTTCTTTACTGGAAAGTCTCCAGACTGATCTGCAAGTGAAACCTTGAAAGCACGCGAGAACAAGATGGTCTCACGAGGCTACATTTCTCCACCTGTGAACGCATCATTGGCCAGGCTCCTGAATCAAAGCTGTCCATGTTAACTTTGACACAACGTGTTTGTCTTTGTCTCTCAGGCTTGTTGTTTTCATTGGTTTCAAACTATTTAGGCAGAAACGTTTCCAACAGAGCGGGTGATGGATGAACACAAATCCTTTATGCTCACTGCTTGCACAGGTTTGTATGTAGAGGATCTCTGTGAAAAGCAAAAGTACTCCTTGTTTTGTTTCCATTAAAAAGCCACACATTCAGTCACAATATTTGAAAGGTTTTTTTTTTTACTAAAATCAACTATTTCTTTATTCATACCGATATATTATACTTTATTATTCTTCTCTAGACATGTTCGAAGCAAATTTTTATCCATTATAACCGTGAGATTGAAACAATCTTGTTCTCTAGCTGTAAAATGATATTTGGGCTTTTAGCAGATTGAATAAAAAAATAAAAATAAAAAATTTATTCATACTTGAGAAGTTCCCCTTTATTGATTCTCTCAATGTCCTGCTTGCTCCTCTCTGCTTGTCTTGGCTTTGAACATTGACGTTTCAGCAGAGGCAGTAAGATGAGAATATTTCACAGAATATGACCTCAAGTCAGATTCATCACTCTACACTTACACCAATTGGCTATGACATGTGACTGAGCCGTCACATCTTGCAACAGACTTTAATGGTTTTATGAAGGTGCTGTTAAAGTCATTTCAAGACATGATTTATTGAAATTAGATTGAGGTTTAAAACTTCTCCCATAAAGGAAAACTTGCTCATATCTCATACAAGGACCCTTCTCCTTTTGGATGCATGGAAATCCTTCAGGAAGGTTACTAAGAAGCCATTCTGGGTCACATGGATGGGAGGAAATTATGTTTTGTCACTGAAAACTGAATCGATTATGCTGTAAATAATTATATTTTATTGAATGTGCTTATTTTTTATTTAAAAAAAGAACCAAGCTGATGCTAAATTGACAAATAAATAATTTGATGCAAACACTACAAAGCTGTTTAGGCTCTATTTGCAGGGAACTAAAACCTCACATTAAACCAGATATAAAGAAAATTATGCTTTTTCAGAGTCTCTAAACCAGGGGTGCTCAAGTCCAGTCCTCAAGAGCTACCATCCTGTAACTTTTAGATGCAGCTCTTCTCTAACACACCTGAATCCAAAGGCTCAATCCCCTCATTTAGCCCAGCAGAGGTGTGGTAATGAGCCACTGATTTGATTCAGGTGTGTTTAAAAATGGGGTGCATCAAAAAGTTGTAGGAAAGTAGCTCTTGAGGACTGGACTTGAGCACCCCTGCTCTAAACTGTTTCTTCAGCAGATGGAGAACACTTTGTTCCTGTTACATTAAATGCTCTAAACGGTCAAGAACTTGTCAGAAGCACACACAAATCTAAACTGCACATGGTCTACAAACAATCCATAAAGTCCAGCCTAAGTATTATTTTTTTTTTCTTTTAATACATCTGACTAAAGTTATTCTCAGCTTTAAAAGCTACAGTAAATCAGTTGCAAGGATGTCATATTTAGAAATGTCTCATTGGGTTTTAAATGGCCCTTTGCCTCCTGTCATGTTGGGTTTTGTTCATGCTTTCTACCTACTAGATGTATGAGGGTATGCATGCTGGTTGCTGAACAAGTTTAAAAGAACTTACAAATCCAAAAGGTCAGGAAAACCCTCTCTAAGCTCTAAAAGGTAGAACCTGATGTACAGTAAGAACGGTGCCTCAACCTCCACAGCAAGGCTGATACTGATGGTAGAGGGGCAGAAATCTTCTGTATTTCCAGCAAAGAAAACTGAGGATTCTTGTTTATAATCAGCAGTCTTACACTGTAGTAGGATGTTATGATGATCAGTAAAATGCATGATCGCCGATCAACTTTTTCTTGCCGAAAGTGCTGCTATGAAACACGCTGCTTACTTGTTCTATGTGAATTACAAGTAATGAGTGTAATGAGTAATGAGATCAAGAAATCCAAAAGGGTGACAAAGGTCAATGAGATTAAAAAAAAATAAAAAAAATAGGGAAAGCAAATTGGCTCTCTGTTCTTTTTTTTTTTTCTCTTCAGTCTCAGGCAGAGGCTCATTATAGAGGCAGTCGCCATGCTAAGAAGCTAAAGTCTCAGGAGAACAAGGCCAAAGCTAGGCTGTCGGGCACCCCAGAGACCAATAGGAACAGCTGTGGTCCTGCTGGTTCGGTCCATCCGCTTTCCTCCAACTGCAGCAACAGTCAGCGCACAGGTTCAATTTATCTTCAGATAACTGACTCCAAGCTGAATACTCCAGCTATTTATGAGATTCACTCCTCCTATTTCTCCTTCTCTATGCAGAACTACTATCGAGCTCCAGAGACTCTCTGTCTTCTCCTAAATCCTGCCTCCCCTCCTCCACCTCACCTCTTTCCTCCTCACCCTCTGCCAGCAGAGTCGGCAGTGAGCCTCCACCATCCAGTCCACCCTCTGCTCTTCCTGCACCTGGCCTCTCATCTTCTTCCTCATCCTCTTCCTCCTCAAAATCCTGCCCCCCATCTTCAGTCACCTCCTCCCCATCCAGCGCTGCACCTCCTTCTCTAAAGACGACCTCCTCCTCCCAGGAAGCTCCTCTGTCGGTGGAGTCTGAGGAGGAGAAGGCAAAGAAGCTCATGTACTGCTCTCTTTGTAAAGTTGCCGTCAACTCTCTGTCTCAGCTGGAGGCTCATAATGCAGGTTAGGAAAGAAACTGGATGCATTTTGTGTCGTTATTAATTTTAGTTTTGCATGTTTGGTTTCAGTACAGATTAAATGTGAGTTAAATGGGTCATATCTCATTATCCATATCCCCCCCATGCTTAAACACATTAAGGCAATGTGTGTACATGTTTTAATAAGATCTTTGTACTGTCGATCCTAACTTCACCCTACTCTTAGGATTGCCTAGGCCTATCGAGAATACAGTACCAGACAATTTGTGTTCAGTCATTTTTAAGCTCATTTGAATCTCTAAAATGCATAGGGATGTGCCAAACTACTTACTCTTTTGACATTTCATCACATTATAACCACAAAGTCCAGGTCTGGGATGAGATTTCTCATGAGACCATCCACACCTCAGCAGGAGCATGCTCAGCTGTTGTAGGGAGGTCCTGCAGGTACATGGAGGCCAAACGCAATGCTGAGCCTCATTTTCATCTGTTTTAAAGACATTACATCAAAGTTGGATCAGCTGTAGTGTGTTTTTCCACTTTAATTTTGTGTATGACTCCAAATCAAGGCCTCCATTTGTTGTTAAACGGATTTCCATCAATGAATCTTGTTGTCAGCACGTTCAGCAAAGTATTCGACGTACTGTATAGAACAAAGTATTTTTATTTATTCAGATCTAGAATGTATTATTTCAGTGTTACCTTTATTTTTTTTATATCTTTATTCATGCATGTATTTCTATCACATCCTACCATGAATAAATTGCATGACAATGACTTATAAAAATGAATGCAAAAGATACTCTGGCAGCTTATTTTTGGCACATAACTTGGTTGTTCTTTTACTGCAGAGAGGCATCAAGAATAGCATGACTGCCTAAATAAATGTTTTTTCCTTATTCAGTTACAGTTCAAAGAAAGTTTAGCTTCTTCTCTAAATAATTCCAGGAAATAAGTGCATGCATGTTTTCTGTCCTGGCTTGATTCTTTGACCTTCTATTCTTTTTGTCTCTCAGTGTAAAGTCTACCCTAATGTTTTGGGTTTTTTTTGTTTCTAAGGATCAAAGCACAAAACAATGCTGGAGGCTCGCAGTGGTGCAGGCCCAATCAAAGCCTACCCACGACCAGGAGCCAAGCTGAAAAACGCCAACGGCTCAGTCCTGAAGGGCTCAGGCCTGCAGAACAAGACCTTCCACTGCCAGATCTGTGACGTTCACGTTAACTCTGAAATACAGCTCAAACAGGTAGACCAAAAGTCATGTGATGAATAGACCTTTGATTTTTGTTGCTCCCCCTGATCTTACTCATGTTTTGCTGTTTTGGTCCGATTTTACTTTCCTTTCTCTATTTATATATTTGCTATTGCCTGTCAGTCTATTTCTGCTGATAGTTAATTTCTGATTATCAAGACAAAAAAACTAAAACAGCCAAGCTGGGTAATTAATTATTAAAATCAACTACTGAAATTTTTGTTTATGAAGATTTAATTTTTAGAAGATCATATATTTTTTGTGTTTTACCCATCCATTCTTTGGGCTACCATGGTTCACAGTGGCATCAGTTCTTAACTTTTGGTTCCTAAATGTGCACTTATCAGTGATGTCACTTACTATGCTGCAAACATTTAGTCTTATATTTTCATTGCTTTTGTGGAAATTATTTTACAAGCATGTTTAACAGCATACATTTTAAATTAAGGTCCCCTCCCAGATGGGGATGCTTGAAACCTGTCATTTTTATTATGAAGCTTAATTAATAAAACAGATTAATTGGATATGTTTAGGAAAAAAAATAAAAAATGGAGATCAGATTTTTTTGTGTGTGTATATAATTTACGTTGGATATTATTTGCTGAAGATTTCACATGGCTTCCTAGTTCACTAACGTCTGTAATGACTATTTTATTCAAATTACCCTTTTAAACTATCAAACCGTCCTTGTAGAACTTCCATTCTTAATCCAGCTACTGCATAAACTAAGAGCTGATTATAGATAAGTACTTTATATATGAGTATGAAAAACTAAATCTTTGGGTAAAGCTTCATGTTCCTATGTCTTTTTCTAACTTTGCAGCACATTTCAAGCAGAAGACACAAGGACAGAGTGGCAGGAAAACCCAGCAAACCCAAATACAGCCCTTACAACAAGCAGCAGCGCAGCTCACTTACTGTGAGTATCCTCTGGCAACTTTTTGTTCATCTGAAAAATGTTTTATTCACCAAGAAAAATAGATATAAACTGAATCTTATTTTCTACTTTTTGTCCTCATTTGATTTGCTCCTTTATTTAAATATTCCTTTCTCTGTAAATCTTTATTTTCCTCCTCTGTTTTTCAATTTAATCTCTTCTCCTCTGCCTGCTTGTCTTTTCATCAAATCATTTCCTGTCATGCGTTCCTCTTTTATTTATACTTTTTTGTCCTTTTTGTTTCTTTATTCTCCTTTTTGCCTATTTTGATGCTTTTGTGACCATTTTTGTATTTTTACTGTTTGGATTTTTGCCTCTCCATTTCTTTTTTTATTTAATCTCCTTAATTTGATGCTTTCCTCTTCCTTTTTGACTCCTCCTGCCATCACTATAATCACTCCTCTCCTTCTTTCCTCAGAAGGAGCTGGTGAAGCCCTCCCTATCTTCCTTTCTTTCCTCTCCTTTTCCTTCCCCATCCTCCCCACTCCCATCTTCCATCTCCATCCCTCCATCATCTCTTTCCTCCTCTGCTCTTCTCTCACCCACCTCCTCACCCCTCGCCCCAACCATCTCCCTCCATCCTCGCCCTCCGTCTTCCTCATCCCTCTTCACTGCCTCCTTCCTGCGTCCAGCTCCTGGACCGATCAGAACCAACCAAGGATCCATTCTCTTCACACCCTACTGATGTCAGCAAAAGCAGCAGGGAGTTGAACTAGCAACCACTGCCCCGCTGTTTGCTGCAGGTTCAACTGCTGCCTCGTCTTGCCCACCTGACTAAATCCTCCTTCAGAAACATGAACGGATGACATTGTCCTACTTCTGCCAGGGACAGAGACCATCTGATGGAGAGGGGAGGCTGTGTCTTTGATGAACACAGTCACTTGAAACTCAACAGAATCAGAGTGTGAAAAGCTCAAAGACGTACTGGGAAGAAGGAAAACTGTATGCAGTTATTGAAAATTCAAAAATATCTACTGAGCATTTTAAAGAAAGCAATAAGGGTTGTTGAAATTGGAAGAGAAAAAAAAGATCATTCCTGTTTACTGTCCATTTAACGGGGAAAGAAGTAGAGAAAATCAGATTTAATGTTTTTGTATTATGAATTAATTGGAGCTGATTGGCATAAGAGGTCTCATTAAAAAAAAAACTATTTTCCATCAATGAATACTAAAAAGAGCTTTTATGAGTTTTCTGGCAAATAGCAAAATTCAAACCATAAGATCCATACAGTTACATTCATAAATGGGGATATTGTTGTAATTGTTTTACCTTTTATCAAAGAACCGTCGGTCCAGCTTATTTGTTATAGTTCTTAAAACAAAAGTCAGTATTGATCGAGGTGAGAATCAGACACAGAATTCAGTAATCTAAATTTCAAAGCAGTGAAAACACTTTGATAATCCACATATTTTAGGTTTTTATACAAAGGTGGAATAAAAAAAAAAAATCCAACCACTTAGAAACTATTCTTCCTCCCACTGAGGACACAAACCCGCACAAATAAGATATCACAAACCAAAAAGACAACAAAGAAAACTACTGCTGTCCTTCTGTTATCCCTCAGACATTGCTGGTGGTGTGCTTCTTAACACTGATCATCCCAACATATTAAAACCAAGAGTGAAGAAGATGGATTATCGTTTTGTTTTTCTGATATTCTGCTAAACTGGATGTAACCCTTTCTAATTTTGCAATGCAAGTAAACTGATGGTTTACTTCTATTCTGTTAGACGAGGAGCAAATAAAACCAACCGGTGTCATATTAGCTTAAACAACAACAGCAGTGAAAGTAATTTTCCTCCAGTAACATACATCTTCACATAACAGGAATCAAGCTAATCTATACTTTGATGGGCGTCTCTCCTGGTAGTGGTGGTTTTCAATAAGGGCAGAAATGGTTCTCTGCCCTGGGCAGCATCCTGCTGGGAGTGGCACAATGACTCAAAGGTTCTGCATTGAACTAAAGGGCTTATTTCCCTTCCTGTCTGGATTTAATCTTTATCTATCCTTCGAGATCTGGTCTAGCCTAAACTGGATCGTTACAAACTAGAGGTTGTTCAAACCGACGTTTGAAGTTTATGACTTAAGTCTATTTTTCAATGGCCTGCGAAGCGGTATCTTCGGGATTTTTCTGTTCTGCATCTGTAATTGTTTTACAAAAACTGCATCCATCATTTGACAAATCAACTGTGTTTAATACACTGTAAAAAAAAAAACGGAAATCTAAAGTTATTTTTATCTTAAATTAGGTTCATTTTTTTCTTGAATTGAGGTAAGTCAATTTGCCAATGGAACAAGACTATTGGCAATTAAAATAAGAAAGAAAAACAATTGCATTTTCTTGTTTCAGGTGCATAATATTATCTAATCTTATTTCAAGAGTAAAAATACTCATTCCATTGGAAATGCACTTAATTTCAAAAGTTTTTGCTTATTTTTAGATCTTTTTTTTGCAGTGTATGTATCTCTTCATGGATGTTGGAGGCATAACTGGATCAAATGTTATAAAGGCTAAAAGTGCTGAACCCCCATCTTACAGAGAAAGCGAAGTAAATAACCTTTTATTTTTTTGAGGAGAAAACTGATTGTCAGATGACTTAGAATGGTTCTGGCAGTCGGATCAGCCTGCAGCTTGTTTAAAACCACAGAGAACCTTAATAGGTCTGATGTTTCAGCTGTGATCTTTGTTGCTGCTTTTGCATCCAGTAGATTAATTGTAAACTGAAATTCCTGGTTAAAGCCTGTCTATGTATCACTGACCCACATTTTTATTTCAGAGCAGATGGTTAAAGTGGAGCACTTCAAGTGAGACTCTAAACTCAGACATTATATGGAACAATCTATAAGTGAACTTGGTGTCTTTGATTTATTTATATATATATATATATATATATATATATATATATATATATATATATATATATATATATATATATATATATATATATATATATATATATATATATATATATATATATATATATATATATATATATATATATATATATATATATATATATATATATATATATATATATATATATATATAAATAGAATTTCTTTACCTTGTTTTGAATTAAGACCTTTGCTTCAAGTAATACATTTCCCCATAACTATTTCAAGAACTTAATTATCTTATATTGACTCCCAGCTAATTAATCTTATCTCTAACTACCAGAGTATAACTGAACTACAAATAATATTAGCAGGAGATTTTAAAAGAAAACTGTATCAGTGCAAATGTTTTTGAAGCGGATTTGTCTTGTTTTCTGTTATGGTTTCAAATCATCAATGTTTCTCTTGTTTTCTTCCTCCTGAACAACTTGAGGCATCCCAGTCTTCCAGTATTGAACTGACAGGTTGAAGGACTTATTGTGTGTTTATCTATGCACCCTTTTGTCCATGTGGAACATGTATGTAAAAGCCAAATCCATACTGGTTCACCAACAAACTGTCTGAAAATGAACACATGGCCGTCATCTCCCTACTATGTTGATGTCATAATGCAATAATGTGTATATCAGCTGCTGCTTTTATACTACTTCACCTTCCTCATCAGCAATACTAGTACCTGCAGGGGTCTGCTACTGGACCCAAGGTCTAAACCTGATGTGAGGTTAGCAGAGATGCACTGGCAAAACTGAGCTTGTCTATGTGTATTTTTTGTATAAAGGTGATGGAATTATTTAATATTCTAAAAGTAAAGAAAAAAAATCTTCATAGTTAATTTTACACATTAACTTGGAGGCAATAGGAAATGTTATTTAATGATGCAATAGGTCAAAGATCAGATGACAGCGATTGAATTTTGTTGGTAAGCTATGCCCTGGAGCCAGGGTGGAAAAAATAAGCATCTTAATTTTACTGCTGTGCAAAATTTCCTGAACTGCAAGAACAAACCTTGTGTGACTTTTTTTTTTTTTTAAGAGACAGAAAATACTTCTTGTATAATATGCATTTGACAGATTTAAGCTCTGAATTTCTCCTTCCTTAAATGTAAAAAAGAGTCTAAAATTCTTTTTCTGTCTGCAGATTTATCGCTCTATATATGTACAGTATTTATTTCTTCTGAACTTGTTTTTTTAATGCAAAATTATAAAGTGGAACAATATGCAAATGTAAAACATGTCAAGTCAAAATGATGTCACATTTTACGTTGGTTTGTTTTCATTAAAAATAGGTGGACGGCTTTCGATTGTGAGTTTTTAATGGGCATTTGGGATCAGCAATATTTAAGAAAATGACAGTTCTGTTCCGAAAACATTGTGGTTGTAGTAATTATTCAAATGAGAATTTTTCATGATTTCCCTCTGCTGCTATGAAGTGAGTTTTAAAGTTTTTTTTTTTTTTTTGAAAATGGTCTGAAGAAAAATCTGAGTAAAGGTACAGATGCAACAACATCCAGTTCTTGCTCCAAAAGATAAAACAGGACGACGAGAAGAGTAAGAAGAAAATAAATGAGGAAGAGCTGCCGTAGCAGGGGAAAGGGGCGTCGTTGGTCCAAAGTGACAAAGGGAAGTGGGTGAATGAGTAAAGTTCTAGCAGAATGCAGGGTTATTAGAGGTCTGGTTGAGACCTGTCTTTGCTCCTAAACCTCAGTTCACATATTAACTTTATTTCACTGATCTATTTTCCCTGACATGATGCTCAGAGTTTAAGTATTATTGGATATGAATAGAGGAAAATCGTGGAAGAATATCTAGTACGATTTTCTAAAATATTGAGTTTTGGATGATTTTTACTTGCTATCAGGAAAAACAACCCTAAACACACTGAAAAAATTATGCAACCGCTTTTGCATTTACGTTATCATATTTAGTTTAACACAATTGCTTCATGTTAGCAGGGTAGGACATAAAACAATTGTGTTGAAGTAACTAAATATGATTAAATGGAAAAGCAGATGCATAATTTTTTTCAGTGATGCTACATTAGAACGGTTTAAGTCCATCCATCCATCTTATTCCATCATTTCGCCAGTCTGTCGCAGGGCAACACAGACACACAAACACCCACAACCATGCACACACACTTTCACACCTAAGGAGAATTTAGAAGAGCCAACTAACCTAACAGTAATGTTTTTGGGCTGTTGGAGGGAGCTGGAGTACCCAGAGAGAATCCATGCATGAGCGGCAGTTCAGAGCAAGGAATAAATTGCTAATGGAACCTAAATCTTATTGTCAGTTACAAAATATTAGAAATATTACAGGTTCTTTCTATACAACCTGACTAGCTGTTTGATTCTTGCAAATTCTGAAATAATGGGCAAAGATATCAAACTCAAGATATGAAAAATATAAAATAAGCAATCTGCCATCATGCAATATGCAAGAGTTGGTCCATCATTCAGATAAAATGTGGGAAAGTTCAATACGGATGAAAATTTTGCCACTGCATCAATGGGTAAAAAAAAAGATGAACAAAAGGTTGAGTATGCACTGGAGCAATGCTACTTTCTGAAATTTCCAATCAGCAATGTAACATTTTGACTAAATCATTGAGATACAGTCAAGTTGCAGGCTTTACCTTGAGAGGACATCATGTGCCCTGATAGGAAGGTGCTCCCCTTTCTCCTCCCACTTCTTGTAATGTTGGAACTGCAGACTGATTTTCTAAACAGGAAGGAAAAAACAAACAAAACACAAGTGTAACATTAAAAATCCAGCCATAAACTATTCATGGCTGAAAAATTCAGTGTTGAAGATTGTAACCAAAGTAACAAAAAAAAAAAACTATCGGAGTTTGGGTTGCAAAGTGTTACATATTATTTTGCACGTTGCTCAGAAATTTAGACAGAGACCTGTGCAAACTGGACTGAACTGGAAGCTTTTATCAAGCTTTATGATTTACTGCGCACTCAGCATCTCATGCTTTGCGAACATGTGTTTTAAGTCGAGTTAAATGACTAGGTGACTCTTGGAGCTTAAAAGTATGACAAACCTGAGAAATACTTCATGCATTCAAGCTGCAGACAAACGATTACTGATCCTAGATTAAACATTAAGACAAAAATTGTTGCTGCCTTGTAATGCAATTTCCAAAAAAGGCCCAATCGCGCATCACTTAAATGTATATTGTGGCTTTAGTGTTTCCACTTGAGTTACAAATAGATCCCACTTCATTATGTGTGCAGGGGAAAAAGAAACAGAAATTCAGATTGAAGTAGAATTCACAGACGAAGTAGGGGGGTACTTCACTCAGACATGAATAAAATATCTTACAAGTAAAAATGGAGTGAGGCATTGTGGTGGTGAAATTGTGCACAGGAAATAATTTTCATTAGCAGAATTGAGAAACAGGAAAATCTGTTGCAAGGATTAAAAATTAAAAAATATGAAGAGATTTTCCCCAGTTTGACTGAGTTTGAGCTGTTTTGCAGAAAATAAGGAGAAATATTCAGTCTTTAGACATGCAAGGCAGTGAATGACACCAGAGGCATACTGCAGTAACCTAAGAGAAAGTGATAATTTTCAGACTTTAAGCTGAAACCTATTGAATTATTAATTATTGTTGTAATTTTATGTCCTTTAATAATGAAATACTTCCAGAGGTTCTAACAAGTTGATTTGAAGCCTCTAATGATTAAAACTAAGACAAAACACTAAAACATTGTGAAATATGACAAAGTGTTGATATAGTCCTTTTGCACATTACCAATTTGGTGGAGAATAAAACATAAGTTGAAGTTGACAAATTCAAATAAAATTATATTTCTCTATTGCATTCAGGCCTGTTTAGTTGGTTTGAAATCTTTTTTTATGGATCTTTACGTGTATAAACTCAGCATGTAATGTATCATTACTGTCCTAAAACATTCATCATAAACAGTTTAGTTGAGCTAAGATTGTTACATTTTTGTCAAATTCAATTTTTATTTAGTATATCAGGTCTCACGGGCAAACAGAAGATAAGTGTGGTTACAAAATTACAATCTGGCCCTCTGTTGTACTTGAGCCTCCTCAGATTAAACTCTTAACTTTAGCCCCAAGAAGCAGTTTCCCTTTGCACTGTTATAACCAGCTTTAATGTGTGAAATCCTACTTTTTAAAGAGACGGATGTGAGGGGTTGGATAAGAGGAGGAGTTTTTGAGACACTTGTGAAATAAAGGAGATATGAAGCTTCAGATGGACTCTGACTGGCAGCAGATGGAGCACAGGCCTCTATTTATGAACTTTTTTTCTAGATATAACAACTGTTTCAGTAGTTTTTATGTGCATTATTTGGAAGACATACATATCTGTTACAGCAGTATTGTGTTATGTAGATAAAATACAGAATTTCTTCAGTTTCCAGACAGACATAGGAACCTGCCTGGTCCCTGTGTGATAACAGAGCCAATTACAGTAATCTGAAATTTTGGATTAGTTTTTAAATTCTAACCAGAATAATGCAGGATTATGAGGAGTCTGTGTCCTTTCTGGGGGACTGGGGCCCATTCCAGAGGAAGATCTTCTTTGTTCTCTGCATCACCTGTTTTCCTTGTGGATTCAACATCCTGTCTGTCATCTTTCTGCTGGCCAGTCCCCCACACCACTGCAACATCCCAGTCAGCAGCAACCTAAGCCTGGAATGGATCCAGGCCAACATCTCATTACAGGTCAGAACTGTAGCCAAACTACATTAAACCACAGGTGTCAAAAGTATTCATGTTTATTTCTCAAGTAGAAGTATAAATCCTACTGTTTAAAAAAATATTTTTGTATAATTTATATTATCAATTTAAGCTTTTTAATCAAGTTAAAATTTAAAAGTAAATTTTAAAAAAAAATACTTAAAGTATAAAAGTAAAGATAATTCAGGAAAATTATTAAGGACGGATGGTTTACTGCACTACCGTATTAAAGGAATTTTTTTTTTCTACAATTCTGGATGATAACTTCCTTAGAGTTTATCTTTTTCTTAGTTTTATAACTAATGGTAACAGTGTCAAATGTAACTTTACATCATGTTGGAAAAACTATTCCTTTTGGTATGTGGCGAAGCAGAAGTTGGTACGGTACCGAGTCCAACCACAAAGAAACCGTCTTGATGAAACAAATCATTTTGATGGTTTTAACCTTTTTTTAAATACCAACAGGCAATAACTAAAACGAGCTTAAATGAAACAGAACTAATGAGTCTATTTTAAAATGTAAGGAGTATAAAGTAAAGATAAGTGCAAAAAAATGTAAGGACCTGGAGTAAAAAGTTTTCTGAAAAATAATTACTCCACTAAAGTATGGATGCCAAAATGTCTACTTAAGTAAGGTAATGTAAGTATTTGTACTTTGTTAATAGACACCTCTGATGAAAACATTCATGTTCTCCAATGTCTCCCTTGAATATTACATGAATGATAGTTTAATGAATTGTATTTAATCAATTCAGTTTATTTATACAACACCAATTCACAACAACTTTCTTCACGTGTTTAATACTTTTTCCCTGTGCCTTTTCACTTCACTAGACATAACATCATTTCTGAACATCTATTCAATTCAATTCAGTGTATTTATACAGCGCCAATTCACAACACCCGTCATCTCAAGGCACTTTACAATTCAACCAGATCATACGGTCAAATTGATTCAAAGTTTTCTAAGGAAAATGAGTTGATTGCATCAAGGCCAATCCCAAACACCAAGCATGCCTGTAGCGACAGTGGAGAGGAAAAACTCCCTTTTAACAGGAAGAAACCTTCAAGAACCAGGCTCATTGTGAGTGGCCATCTGCTGAGGCCGACTGAGTTCAAAGAGACAGAAGCAGAGATAGAAAAGGTAAATGTCAACCAGCTCTACAGGTGGCCCCATCCAGGAAACACACAGCCAGGCAGACGAGCTCCGAGCTAGCTCCCATGTCAGAGAATGAAGAGAGCACATTCAGCCATTCACACTCAGAGAAACAGGACTACACTCAAAAACAGGCCAAGCTCCAACATCTATAAAAAAAAAAAGGTGTTTATGACAGCAGCACAGTTGATGTGTCAAAGCCAAACAGGACCAGATGAAGCTTCTATGAGAAAAAGGAGAGAGAGCATAATGTTGGAGAATGAACTAACAAATTCTGCTGAGAGGGAGAAAAGAGATAGAATGATGCAAAGGGGTCATTATGTCCTCCAGTAGTCTAAGCCTATAGCAACCCCCATAAACCATGTAATAAAACATTTTGTCTCTTAACCTCCTGTTATGTCTCCAAATATTATGCTGTTTTCCATATTTTTCTGCTAACTTGACGAAATATTTTAGGATGGTTTGGTTATCAGCCCTTAAACATTTAATAGCAATTTCCAAATAGATTGTTTCACTTAATATCAGCTGTAAGACTCAAAGATAACAAGTAGCAAATATACACAGTATTGAGCACTGTATGTAAACAGTGTCATTAGTGAGAGGTACATACTAAATATAGAGCTAAAAGAGACTTGACCAATAAGAGGATTGCTTTGCAACAGTTGAATGAGATCATTAACTGTAACTGTATGTTTTTAAACCTTAAAGGAAATACTTGTATGTCATTATACTGGCTAAGTTATAAAAATAAAATAAAACTGTAGATATTTGAATTTTACCTACATGGTGATTGTTGAGATTGCCACTCGTGTTCATATTCAAGTTTTAGTGAATCTGGAGATCATCCCAAAAGGAAAAAGTCAGAGACATTTTCCTAGTGTAAGAGTACTAATTGAACAATTGTTTTACATAATTAAGTGTTAAAAGTGCTCAACCATAACATTTATAAATTATTAGCAAAGAAGCTAGTTAGGTACAAAGTAATTCATCATAACATCTGATTCACTATTTTAAATCATGTTATAAAAGAGATGATAATTTAAAATTATGTATAATTTCTGGAATTTATAAGACTATAATAAAACAATTAAAATAGATGAATAACAAAAATGACCAAAATCCTTGTAGAAGAAATACTGCGTGAAACGTTTGAAACCAGGCGACATAGCAGGCATTGTAAACGTTTAATAACAGTGAAGTGGCAATACTCACTCCTTACTCTAATTACTAGCTTAACTTCCAAATAACCCGGTCAGTTCAGATATAAAATAAGCTTATGTACAATAAGAGAACAGTTATTTTAATATGAATATAAACTTTAGTTACTATTAAAATTACTCTTAAAAAAGTTGAACGTTTTTGTAAGTTTATATACCTATGTAATTAGTTTCTACCCACTTCTGGAGATCCAGATGTGGGTAGTAACTAAGAGGCTCTGACTAGGAAGGGTGAACAGATCTGTGCAGATTTTTTTTCAGTTTTCTGCTGGGGTCCGAGAGCAAAGGATCCTATCTCATAATGTCAGTATTTGCTTCTGTCTTTAGAAGCCCAGTCAGCCTCAGCAGACGGCCTCTGACCCCGTGCGGGGTTCTGATGGAGGTTTCTTCCTGTTAAAAGGGAGTTTTGCTCTCCACTGTCGCTACATGCATGCTCAGTGTGAGGGATTCTTGAGAGTCAACGAGTCTTTGCAAACAGCTGCTTTTTCTTAGATAGTAAATCTTAACTAATCTGACTGTGTTATTGGAAATACATTGAATTGATTAAAACTTTTCTACAGTAGTAGCCATAGCTGTTTCCTTTCCTCAATGGGTCCTTGGCTGGTCCTTAGCTGGCCCTTTTTTTAAAAATCAATCTTTTTACTAAAATATTCTTTCTGTCATGATTTGTGGTCATTAAGATCTAAAGAGAAGCACTTTCTCCTGGTCAGACCCTGTAATTTAGTGAAAGGGTAGAGTCAGAGTAGAAAAATATGCAAGAGGAGGTCACTCTAGTGGCTGGAAGTTGGCTGCCATTCTGCTGGGGTTTGACCTGGAAGGGCCATTTTGAATGGTTGCTACTTGTAATTGCAACTTTTCCCTGTGTGAGTCTTTCCATGTTGGATTTACTTTTTTTTTTGTTTGAACTATAAACAATGAGATTTCAAGAGATCTACAACAAAAACAGGCAGATTTTCCAACATCTATAAACAAAAGTGTTGATGGCAGCAGCACAGCTGGTATTTTTCTCCAGGATGGTGTCACAGCCAAACAGGAAACTACCAGATGAAACTACTATGAGAAAAAGCAGAGAGAGCATAGCGTTAGACATTGAACTTACAAATTCTTCAGGGTGGAAGAATAGAGATAGTACAAAGCAGAATGATGAAATGGGGGTCCCTATGTCTTCCAGCATTCTAAGCCTATAGCAGCATAAATATAGAGATAGCTCAGGATAACCTGAGCCACTCTAACTATAAGCTTTATCAAAAAGGAAAGTTTTAAGCCTACCCTTAAAAGCAAACAGGGTGTCTGCCTCACGGACTAAAACTAGTTGTAGGTTCCACAGGAGAGGAGCCTGATCATAGGTGGATTAATGACCGGGCCTACCGGGCCCAGGCCCAGGGGGCCAGAGGCCCCAAGGGGCCAGGCCAACTTGGCCCTGCGGCCGCGACCCAAGCAAAACTACTTTTGCAAAAATAATAATCTTAGGCCCCAAGGGGCCAGGCCAACTTGGCCCCGCGGCCACGATCCATAGAGGGTAAGAGGCCCCAAGGGGCCATGATCCATAGAGGGTAAGAGGCCCCAAGGGGCCAGGTCAACTTGGCCCCGCGGCCACGACCCACAGAGGGCCTGAGGTCCTAAGGGGTCAGGCCAACTTGGCCCCGCGGCCATGATCCATAGAGGGTAAGAGGCCCCAAGGGGTCAGGCCAACATGGCCCCGCGGCCACGATCCATAGACGGTCAGAGGCCCCAAGGGGCCAGGCCAACTTGGCCCCGCGGCCACGATCCATAGATGGTCAGAGGCCCCAAGGGGCCAGGCCAACTTGGCCCCGTGGCCGCAAGCCACAGAAGGCCAGAGGCCCCAAGGGGCCAGGTCAACTTGGCCCCGCGGCCACGACCCACAGAGGGTCTGAGGTCCTAAGGGGTCAGGCCAACTTGGCCCCGCGGCCATGATCCATAGAGGGCCAGAGGCCCCGAGGGGTCAGGCCAACTTGGCCCCGATCCATAGAGGGTCAGAGGCCCCAAGGGGCCAGGCCAACTTGGCCCCGCGGCCATGACCCACAGAGGCCCCAAGGGGCCAGGCAAAATTGGCCCCGCGGCCATGATCCACAGAGGGCCAGAGGCTCTCAATCATTATTATCAAAGCTAATTCTCAAATTGGATGGATCACACAACCTCACTCACATATTCTTTATCAATTATTAAAGGTTGTTTCTGAATTTTGATCACAGAACTTAATGCAAATATTCTTGATTGATTGACAAAGCTCATTCTCAAATTTTGATTACACAACCTTACTCTGAAAAATTATCATTATCAAAAAGCTCTATCTCGAATTTGGATCACAGAATCTCACTCAAGTATTCTTAGCTGTGCCCCTCCCCCATCGAGTCTTTCATAAACCGGTCTGTTCTTTTAGAATCTCCTCATTTGGTATTTTGAACTCGTGAGAGACTGCTCAAAATTTGGTTTCCTTTCCCTCAGTTCAGACTCAGAGATAATTTGAAATCATTCAACAAGAAGTTTAACGCGCGCACACACACACACACACACACACACACACACACTTGAGTTGAGCATTACTTGGAAATTCTTATATTTTCCATTTTGCTGTTACTATCAGCATCTTCCCATTTTGTCCTTTTCTTTCGAAAAAGTTTACAGTCTGACATTTGTCACTGCTGTCAGTTAATAACTTTTTGGTCTTTGACCCATTTTGTCATTTTCACCACTCTCTCCTGTCTGGCAGACATCGTTGCTGCCATCATAGCTAGCAAGCTGCCTGCAGATAGCAACATTTTGGTGTCCTTTGTGAAAATATTTAGATAGAAGAAAAAAGTGCACAAAGTTGTACAATTATTATCTTTTCAAAATATTTGTTTCACTGTCAGTGTGATTGACCGACTTTGCCGCTAGATTTTCGTGTCTTTTGGCCATACCTGGCTATCGACTAAAAACCTCATTTAGCGACTTTTTGGTTGTGAAGATAAGTGGTAAAAGCAGATCTGCCTGTTGGTCTTCCCACATTTTGCCATTTGGTACTTTGCACTCTTGTTGGTCACTCCAAGGCATTTGTCCCTGCCTTCAGCTAGTCACTTGGCTCTTTTGGAATATATTTCACTGTAATTGGCTCTCTCTCTCTTTCTCCTCAGTACAAATCAGTCTGTTCCCTTGCCATTTAGACATTTTCTTGATTCGATCATCACTGACCACTCTGCTCTCCTGCTGTCTATCAGACGAATCAGTTGATTCTCTGCTCTCAATTGTCTATGCTAGTAAGCTGTTATTCTCTGCTTTGGAGTGTTGATGCTGGGTTGCTAGTTTTCTAAATCACCTCACACACTTGAAGGAAGCAGCACCGATCATAAACACACAAACAAACTCACACACACACACACACACACACACACACACATAGTTGGTTTATCTGTTGTGATAGGCAAAGAGCCAATGTGCAAAGAAAGAAGGGAAATATGGATCATAAACGTTTAAGTGGAGGAGCTAGAAAAAAAATTCAGCAAGAAAAGAAAAAAAAGGAATCAGTTTTACTTGAGAGTGTTCCAAATATCTCCAGCTTCTTCAGTACAAAGACATCTGCTGAAAGCAATTCTATAAATGCTACTGCAAATTCAGCTAAGGTTAGCAATGCACCTGAGCTAGCATGTAGCTCCCAAGATCCTGAGACCACTACAAGTGTAGACACTGAACCAAATGCTTCTGATGCTTATGATTCAACCAATTCAGCAGTAGCCAGTTGCTCGGATGAATGTGAGGTCACTGCACCTCTGGACAGCATAGAAAATGAGCTGAATCTTTCTTCAACACCATCTACAGTGACAACTCTACCTAGTGATCCCGCTAAATGGGCTGAGACCCTCACTGAGTCAATGAAGGAAGTTCTTATTCAAAGAGGTGCAAAATCATTTCACAACCGTCACAGCCATTATCCAGCTTCTGTGAGGAACAGTGGGCTAGGAGGCAAAACCCGATGCCTAAACAATGAACATTTTACTTCACACTTGCCCAATGGGCAACGAGTACAAAGAGAGTGGCTGATGTACTCTCCCTCTACTGGTAATGTTTACTGCTTTGCATGCAAACTGTTTTCCCCAAAAACGCATTATTTTGTGACAGGCTATTGTGATTGGAAACACTCAGAAAGATTTGGTGAACATGAGCGAAGTGCTGAGCACATAACCTTAATGCAAGCAGTCTTGAACCGCGCCAAAGGTGCCACAGTTGATGCAGACCTGTTCAAACAGTTTCAGGCAGAGAGCAGCTATTGGAGGCAGGTGTTACAAAGAGTTGTTGCAGTCATTAAATTCCTTGCAGAAAGGGGCCTTGCATTTAGGGGTAAAAATTAATCGTTAGGGTCTCCTCTCAATGGGAACTACCTTGGTATTCTGGAGGTCCTGGCTGAATTTGATCCCTTTCTAAAGGATCACATCAGAAAGTTTGGGCAGATGGGTCGAGGTAATACCTCATATCTGTCCTCCACCATTTGTGAGGAATTCATTGAATTGATGGGTGCAAAAACCAAACAGGCTATAGCAGATGAACTGCAAGCAAGCAAATACTACTCTATCATTGTGGATTCAACCCCAGATTTATCTCATGTGGACCAATTGACATTCATATTCCGTTTTGTTAGCAAAGAGGGCAGTGTTGTTGAACGCTTTGTGGGTTTTGAGCCCATTACTAGCCATACAGGTGAAAGTTTGGCTAGCTGTGTCATGTCTGTGTTGGAAAATCTAGGGTTAGAGCTGTCAAATTGCAGGGGGCAGGCTTATGATAATGCCAGCAACATGTCAGGGAGGTATAATGGGTTGCAGGCTCACTTAAAGAAAAGCAACCCATTAATACACTATATTCCATGTGCAGCTCACTCTTTGAATTTGGTGGGAGTCAACAGCATTGACAGATGTGGAAATGAAGTCTCTAAGTATTTTGACTTGATTCAGTCTATTTACAACTTCACAACTGCATCCACACACCGATGGGACAGGGTATTTGGCAATTCCAACATAGATCTCACACTTAAAGCTTTATCCAACACGCGTTGGAGTTGCCGTGCAGAATCTACCAAAGCACTGTGGCAGGACTACAGTAAAATAAAAGCAGCACTAAAGGTTATTTCCACTGATGACACAGAGAAACGAGACACACGAACTGAAGCTGACAGTCTAGTGCGGAAGCTGGATTCACTTGAGATGGCCTTCATGGCAGGCTTTTGGGACACTGTTCTGTCCAGATTTCAGGCCACAAGTCTGCAACGTCAAAAAGCAGACATGGACCTTGGTACAGCAGTTAGATTGCTGGAATCTCTGCGCACCTTTGTTCTCTCCCAAAGAGATCTATTTGATCATTTTGAGCAGAAAGCCTTAAACATGTTGGGTGGCACCCCATCTTACAGGGCTGAACGGACGAGGAAACGTAAAAAGTTTGCTGATGAATCAGCATCCCCAGATGTTGTGCTTGAGGGAAGGCAACTGTTTCAAATAGAGACATTTATTGCCTCTATTGATCAACTGAGTTCAAGCCTTAATCACCGTCTGGAGGCCTACAAACATCTGAACAATTTGTTCAGTGTCCTTTTCTCTTTGGATACAGAGTCCAATGCTTCAGTCCTTCACAAGGCCAAGATTCTCACTGAATCATACCCATCTGACCTCAATGAAAGTCTTGGACAGGAGCTTATACAGTTCAAATCTTTTATACAGCTCAACAACACTGATGAGGAGAGGACCCCTTCAGGACTGCTCAAAACAATAATACATTTTGGACTACAGCCTACGTTTCCTAATACATACATTGCGCTACAGATTTTTCTCACTCTACCGGTCAGTAACTGTGAGGGAGAACGCTCATTCTCTCTTTTGTCAAGAGTAAAAAATGAGCTGCGCACAAGAATGACTCAGAAAAGATTAAATGCGTTATCTCTAATGGCAATTGAGAGTGAGCTGACAAGAGAGTTGGACTTCAATGATGTGGTGGATGATTTTGCAAAATTGAAAGCACGAAAGAAACCCCTTGCTTAAAGGTGCACTGTGTAAGATTTTTAGGTTATTTCCAGAATTCACCCATTCACTAATGTTAGGCTACCTGTTTTCATGAATACTTACCACCACCATAAAATTCTAAGTATCCATTATGACTTGGAGAATTGCACTTTCGCCATTTCTGGGAAGTGTCACCTGGATTGTGAAGATAGGATTGACTTTAGGCAGAAGCTTGGTGCTTTCTCTGGCAAACTGAACCTCAAGCTTCATTCTCTGCAGCTTTGCATTCTTGTGCAGACTTTCATCCACAAGGAACTTTTCAACTTCCCCACTATCGTGAAGGGGCCATAAAAAGATTTCAGTGTGTCCAGCATGTCTAGTCTCTTACTCTCCTTTCTTTGAGCCATCTCTTGTTTCTCATCTGCCCTACTCTCGAATTTTGCCTTCATGAATTTACTCCAGTTGAGTTCAACCTCCCTTTTTGCTTGTGCTGCTGCCTTGAAACCTCTGAAGCTCCTGGCACTTCTGTAAAATTATTGACCTATTGACTGCGTTCAGTGTGCCCAACTTCTTCAGTTTGTAGTCCACCTTGCCACATTGTCTCTCCCTCCCAATGTTGTGCACAGGGGTGCCATCAATGTTACTAGCCTGTTCACTGACAGGGTCCATTGGGAAGGTCTCCTCATCCATCCTCTGCCTGGCCAGGACAGTCTTCAGATGGGGCAGCATGAGATCTGTCAGCTGCTTCACTTCATCCAAGTATTCGGCAGCCACGTCTGACACTGAGTTCAGGACATGTCCACTGCCTGTCCAGCCACTATAGCATTCTTGGAAATGGGCTATCTTGACCTGCATGCAGCCCTTGTACCATGAACTGGCCTACACCTTTCTTTGTGGTGCTCTCCGATGCATGTTATCATTTTACCTTTCTCCTTCTCCTCAAGCTTAACCACAAATAGATAGACTTTGAGCCTCAATTTGCTGCACTGCTGCCGTTATGCCAAAGTGTTTTCCTAAGATATTATTTTATTTTTAATGATAGAAGGGAGGAAAAGGGGGCAAAAATCATGTCCGATTTAGTTTTTTGGGTGGGGTGGGGGGTTTATTTCATGATAGCTACCAACTTCCAATACATAATATCTCTCAAATGACCCAATGCACCATCACTGAAGTGGGCATAATCATTTTCCAAAATGTTTATTTTTAGGCCATTTATCCCCTCCCCCTGTGTCTGTGTGAAACCTGTGCTTGTCAGTGTCTGTGTGGTATACCTAATATTGTGTGTGCAGTATGTGCACTCTTCTGTACAGGACAGTGTGCATGTCTGTTCACAGTATACAGTATTTCTTGCATAGTGCGTGCGTGTGTGTGCGCCCGCACGCGCGGGGGGTTGAGGGGCCAAGACCATGTCAGGCCCAGGGGGCCAAAATTTCTTAATCCGCCCCTGAGCCTGATAACTAAAAGATCTGCCTCCCATTCTACTTTTAGAAATTCTAGGAACCACTAGTAAACCTGCTGATTGAGAGTGAAGTGCTCTGTTAGGAACATAAGGAACAATCATATCTCCAATGTGAGATGAAGCTTGGCCATTTAAGGCTTTATTTGTCAGAAGGAGGATTTTAAATTCTATTCTGGATTTAACAGGAAGCCAATGAAGAGAAGCCAGGATAGGAGAGATATGATCTCTATTTTTTTTTAAACTATATATTTACTTTAAGTTCACCTGATCTCTGAATCGTTTGAGTTACTCAAGGTGGGGTAGGATAAGATTAAACTATCAATATCCTCACAAAAGCATTCCGTAAAAGTGAAAAACATGGTAAAGAACAAAATACTACTAAAAGTAGTTTTTTCCCCTAAAAGTTACTTAAGTAAATGCAACTCAGTAAATTTCAAAATTTACATAAAAAAATAACAAAAGGGGCATTGAAATACATCTGAACAAAGAGAGCCTTTTGCTCTGCTGTCTCTCGCTGCATCCCAACTGAACATGATCTTCATCCGCTTTCATGTGACCATATTCCTCTGACAAACTTGCACAGCTCTGCTTTTTCCGCCAAAAAATATAAAGATATTCATTCAGGTAGTGAGTTAAATATGCAAGAATTTCTCCTCAATGTGTGCATAATGTTTTTTTTTATGTATGTATGAATTTAATTATTTATGGACGAGAGATAAAAAGAAACTAAGAAAAGTGTCTAATTAAAGGGATGAAGATTGCTACTAACCACATTAAGACAAATGGAGAGGATTGTTAGCAAATATGAATGAAATGAAATGAAAATATTTGCTATGTTATCTAAAAAGGATAAAATATTGTAGTGGCCATGCTTTGCATAAGTTAGAAAAAATTCCTCATTTGAATAAAAAAAAGGTTTTAGGAGCAGATCTGCCACCGTGTTGCATAAGGTATATATTTCCAGGATTTTTTAAAATAATACATAGAATGCTTTAATCATTTTGCAGTCCTCATGCTGGTTAATGCTGGAAACACCTGATATGATGCAGTCGGATTTCTTGTCCTCTGAATCAGGGAAAGAAAATATTAGCGACATAATAATGATGCTTCCTGGTTGGCAGGTGGCTGGGCAGACTGAGAGAAACAGCTGCAGTCGGTATGAGCTGGACTCGATTAGGAACCTGTCTGCAATGGGGACCAGTCCAAACTGGATGAAAAACCAGTCTGTGGAGGAATCCATGCCAGAGGTCCTTCTATCAAACCTGAAACAGGAGGGATGCAAAGATGGATGGACGTACAGTACTGAGTACTTCAATTCTACTGTGGTCACTGAGGTATATCACTGCCCATCTGGAATATGAAGCACCAGGAAAATGATGGTTAATGGTTATTTTAGCATTTCATTAACATGGAGTTCACCTCATGGCCAGACAGTCATTCTGGACAGAATTTTATTGTGCAATCCGCCGGAGGTTGTGACCTTTCTAAGTAAACAGAAATTATTGACTGAATCTTGTTTACCTGTCGTCTCTAAACAGTGTAATTACTTACAGCTCAGAGTTTTTTTGAAAGGCTCTATAGAATTTCAGTTTTGTTCGACCAAAATAAAGAAAATTAGTTTTCATTTTCAAACACTTCTGATTTCCTGCCAACAGCTCTTAACTTATTCAACAGCTAGCTGGAACAACACCCTGACATTATGACATTAATCCCTGTTGGATAAAAAGAGTATTTTTGAATTAATTTTGAAATTGTATAAAGGCAACTCTGAAATTGCAGAAACTAACAGTTTGGAAAAAAATAGAAACAGTTTAAAAGCTGCATTGAGAAAACCGCTGCAGCAGCATGAAATGAGAGAGATGAATCTAAGGGCCGGATCTATCAAAGGTTTGCGTGTATAAAAACGTGAGCTATTTCACTGCGCACGCTAAAAAATGTACAAACTGATCTATCAACAGCGTGCTAAAAGGATTTGGTCTTTAAAACGTGCTAAATAGCGCCTCTGATCCATTTAGTACTTTTTCTGCTATGAATATGCAAAATGGGGCGTTTACACGCAAAAGTGCGTCTTGTGGGAGGAGAACATGTAAATATATTAATTTAGCACTCACAAAGTGATTTATCAAACCTGAAAGCAATTTTGCTAACGGTATCTGACTCTATATTTAACACCTTTCAAAAGAAGGTGCAAATGGTCTGTATGCGTAATTGCGCACTTGTCGCAAGAAGGAGACATCGAAATGAAGCAAGGAGAAGCAGAGAACGCATTTTTTCACTCCGTGTGAATATTTTTGGAATGAACGAGGAAACGGTCATCAAAACATATCGTTTATCTAGTACTGCCATTTTGGAGCTGCAATCCCAGTGATTTGCTCCTCACAGAGCGTCAGCTGTACTTGTTCCTCAATGCTGGTCAGAGGCATCTCATCTACTGTAACCCCTCCTCTTTTGTTCGCAGATGTTTTGTTATATGCCAGTTTTTCTTTGGTTCGCCTTCTAATATCCTGGCATCTTCTTTTTACTTCATCCACTGTTCGCAAGGTTTCACCAACAGCGTTTACTTTATTACAGATTTGTTCACATAAAGCGTTCCTCTGTGTGACAGGCACACTTCTTTGCTGTAGCTCACTTAAATGTTTGTTGGCTTCATCCACCAATACCTCCATTTCCATGGGGTCGAATTTCCTTTTGCGCCTTCTGCTGTCCAAACTCGCCATGCCGCAAACCACAAAACGCGCAAAACCATCATTTAAATAGGGTGTCTCCAGCAGTTTTGCACCTGCCACCAGTTACGCAATCGCTCTTGTTAAATCACCCGCAAACCATGGTTCAGCCCCTCGCGCAAAATTCCATTTTGCGAGCGCAAATTACTGCACGCAAAATTGGATCTTGATAAATCCGGCCCTAAATGTAGTAGGTATGAAAATGGCATTAAAATGTGGCCATAGGTTGAGATGAGCACAGCTGAAACATGTTAGTATGCTCTCTTTGTTTTGGATTAACGTATATATATATATGCTCTATACTTGCCCTCTAGTTTAACCTGGTGTGTAGTGACCAGTGGAAGCAGCCTTTGTCTTCACTTATCTACTTTCTGGGAGGACTCTCCGGGTGTTTTATCTCAGGAATGATCTCCGACAGGTACATTTCTCATTTTATTTCATTAAATTATTTGCAAAAGGGAATATTTTTCCAAAAGATAAATAGTATGCAAATGGGAATCATGTTGGAACTATTTTGTTGAAGAATTGCCACTGTGACGGTGAGCTTATCTATTAATCTAAACACACTTATTAAAGGAAAATGTTCAAACAAATATTTGCAGGTTTTTCTAAACTGGACCCTTTTTGTCATGGTCAAACTTCTGGTTTGGTTTTTATTTTCAAAAGCTGACAAGCATGAAGTATCAATAAACCATTTCCTAAAATTGATGAACTCCAAATATTTTCAAACTTATTATGGTGGTAACATTTTCAACCCTAACAGCCTAGGCTGTCTTAGTCCTAAACAACTCTGAATTGTAAGCTTTTTTTTGGGTAAATATTATTATAATACGAAGCCTAGGCGGAAGTGCAACTGAAGAAACTCATTGCTTTCCTTCATCCACCTGTGAAATCACCTTTGAACCACGCCTCCCCGAAAGCAATCTGCATCCAAAGTTCATCTTAAAAGGCCTCCAATATGCACCTGTCTGCTCCTGTGCGCAGACGGTGGATGCGCTGTGACTTCATTCAGATGACACCGTTTCAACCCACCACCAGCCCCTCCTCCACCTTTGTAGCTAAAGCTAATCAGTGTCATTCCTCCTGGACTCTTACTGCGCTCCCTGTCTCATCTTAACCAGTTCGGCAAAAGACTGCCATGTTGAGGCTGGTTCTGCCAGAGGTTTCTTCCAAATGGGGAGTTTTTCCTCTCCACTGTCACTTAATGCTTGCTCATCATAGACAGGTTCTCTCCAAACTGGAATTCCATCTTCTAGGTCCCAGAGTGAAGCTCTAGAATCAGCTCACGCAGTCCACTGGATCTCCCCATAAAGCTCAGCATACCGTCT
The DNA here is from genome assembly GCA_030533445.1 of Cyprinodon diabolis. NCBI lineage: Eukaryota > Metazoa > Chordata > Actinopteri > Cyprinodontiformes > Cyprinodontidae > Cyprinodon > Cyprinodon diabolis. The sequence continues at coordinate 34,099,176 of CM060068.1, forward strand.
CACTCACCAGCAGTCTACAGACTGACCAACTTCATCTATCTTCACTCCACCACTAGTTTCAGCCCTGGGGGGAAAAAGCCCTGTTCTTTGCTCCTGTTCATGCATATCTATCAAAATTAAGCGCTATGTATCCTGCCGATTTCTGAGCGCCAAAGACAAAGTAATTGTATCAATAAATTTCTCCTAATTGTCTTTTCTCTTTTTGTGAGTTTTCTTCAGATTGAACTGTAAAACTGTCTATTTGCTTTTTGCAAAAGTTAAAATTGTTATATCTTTGCAAAAGAAATTAAAAAAAGCTTTATTTTGCTTGGTAAATCTAAAATAATAAGTATTTTATCTAAATTCAACTTTAAATTTGAGGTTAAATTGCACTATGCATAATTAACCAATAAACAAAATTTCCAGTGCAGGTTGAATGATTTGTGATTGAAACTATAAAGCTAATTACTTTTTACCATGACAGTAAATGTTGTTTTTATGCCTGCATCCTTCCCTATGCCGGTGCTGCAGGTTCGGCAGGAAGCCTGTCCTCTTTGGATCCATCGCCATCCTCAGTGTCTTCAGCAGCGCCGTGGCTTTCGCACCATCCTGGCCGATCTTCGTTGTTCTTTTTTTTATGCAGGGTCTGGGTCAGATTGCTTCCTACATAGCTGTATTTGTATTGGGTAGGTATAATCATACATCTTTAATCTCTCTGTATCCTAATGTACAAGTCAAAGCAGCTGAAACCAGTTAACCCTTGGTCAGAAATTAGAATAGAATGGAATAGAATAGAATAGAAAAAAACATTTATTGTCCCGCAATTGGGAAATACTGGTGTTACAGCAGCAATGGTCACACAAATGTGGACCTTAAAAGAGTGTATGAAAAATAACAATAGTGAAGAATAAAAAAAAAAAAGTAAAATACTGTACTGTAAAGTGTTTTAACAATATAAATACTATGCACCTACACAATATATAAATAAACAATTAATATAAATAAAGAGGGGAATATGAATATTTAGAAGGAACAAATGTAAGCCGTATATAAAGAGGATTAAGAGCATGTTAGCACTTAGCTGTAAACAATGTGATTGAATGTTGGATTTTTTGTCATTTTGTAAATGATTAGCATATATTATATATCAAATAATAACAATGAGCTGAATAATTCATTTATGCTAGCTATAGAAATGCACCAATCCAATTCCTGGATCAGATATCATCTCTGATATTGACTAATTAGCTGGATTGGATATCGGAGATCCAATCCAGTTCACTTCAAGGGAAACTGCTATTTCTTTCTTTTTTCTGTTTACGTGTTAATAAATAATATAAAGTACATTTATATCTGTGTTCATTTGACACCTGTTTTGAACAATGTTTATGTCGAGGCTAAAGCTTTCACTCTCATGGCAAGACATATGGTTCATCCATTAGACAGTTGAATTGGATTATGTTTAGGTCCAACTCTATCGGTACCAGATTAGATTGGGAAAAAATGGGCTCAGTGCATCTCTTATGCTAGATAATAATAAAAGAAAAATAGGAGTAAAATCCTTTGATTTATGCGAGTGTTTTATTCACAGGTTCAGAAATCCTTGTGGGCTCAAACAGAGTCCTTTTCTGCAGTCTGGGTGAGCCTTTTGCCTTTGTGTTCTCCATGATGCTTCTGACTGCAACTGCATACCTGGTCAGGAGCTGGAGATACCTGTCCCTCATCATGGCTGTACCTGGCTTGGCTTGTATCCCCCTCTGGTGGTAAGATGGTCTCACTACAATATTTACTTCCCTAAAAGGGGGAATGTGGATCACAATGCATTGAAAACTGGTCTAACAACAAGTAGCATAATCTTAATCACAAACTAGTGAATTCTCCTGAAACACTGAAATAAAGATATTTCTGCTGGCTGTAGTTTTTATTGCTGAGAGATAAAAAATAATAAAAGACCTCAGCAGGCTGAAGGAGTGACTTTTAACACAATACTTTAAATATATTTGCAAAGTGCTGTTTTTTGGAACTGAAGTGCATTTTTCGTTTTTTGATTGTGTTGATATATTTTCATGCCCAGCTCTAAATGTTTATAAATATCCATTAGGATGATTCCAGAATCTCCTCGCTGGCTGCTGTCTCATGGCTGCTTGCAAGAGGCTACACGTCTGCTGAGGTTAGCTGCTCTGGAGAACAGAGTGGAAGCCCCACCTGTCATTTTCGACACTTCCAAAGTAAAAAAAAACACCAAATGAACTTCAGCAAAAGGAGCTCCAATTAGCTGTTGGTAGGTTACTGATGTGTTTCTGTTTTACTCTGCAGGCTGAAAAAACTGAAAGACAGGAGCCGGAGTCGGTCAGGTTCCTGGACCTGTTGAAGAAGACAAAGATTCGAAATGTAACAATAAAACTGTGGATTATTTGGTGAGCAGCAAAGGTTTCCTTAAAAATAAAGCAAACTCTGTGGAAAACATCTTTATGATCACTGCAGCCAAGCTGAAAATCTTTCAGCAAATTGCAATATTTTGAACTGTTTTTTTCTCCATATGATGCTACAGACTCAATTACTTTATTGATCCAAAAAAGGAAATTAAAGCTGAGTCAGTTTCTCTTGTTATTTGCAGGTTTTCTGTGAGTGTCAGCTACTTTGGCCTGTCCTTTAGTACGTCTTCTTTGTATGGAAACCCCTATCTGAACTACTTCCTACTCACAGCTGTGGAGCTCCCAGCATACTTTGCCAGCTGGCTGGCTGCCCGAAGGTGTCCTCGCCGTCTTTCATTTGTCAGCTTCTCCCTTCTGGGGGCGCTGGCACTTTTTCTTATCCAGGTCACCATGAACAGTGAGTGTGATAAGTATATAAGAAGCACCTTTATCACTGAACACTCTGACTTTTTCAGAAACATATTAAAGATAGAGGGGCAATCAATAAGTAATGCCCCAGACCCACTTCCAGATGTTTGATCGAGCTGAAATTTTGCACGTAAGGTTATTTAAATCTCTATAGATTAAGTAGCAAATTACAGCTCTGAACTATTTGTGGTTTCTGACTTACAGGTGTTTGAACTGAGTAAAGTCTGAACTGGAGCCTGTGGACTCACACCACGGGAGACTTTTAATGAAATTAAAGTAACGTATGGTGATGATGCCCGTTATATGACCTTGCAAAATGTTTTACAATGTTATATTATGGGACATTATCACTATAAGTTACTTTCATTTGATCAAAAGTCTACCATTGTGTGTGCCCTTTCAAATGCAAAAACTCAGACTTGACTCAGTTTTAACACCAGTAAATCAGAAACCACAATTAGTTCAGAGCTGTAATTTACTATTTAATCTATAGAGATTTAAAATACTTCACATGCAAAATTTCAGCTCAATCAAACATCTGGAAGTGAAACAGGGGCATTACTTATTGAACGCCCTCGTATACCTCTAACTGGTATTATCAAGTAAAAAAATGTGTCAGTAACTGATTTACCACTTTATCACTGTGCTTATTTCTGATAAAGTATATCAGGATTCATTTATCAATTTATCAATCAATTATCATTTCAAGGGTGACAAATGATTGTGCAGTGAAGTTATGAAGTTATGAGAAACTTAACAAGATGGCAAAGCTTTTTGTTGCAAAATATGTTGGCTCTATTAACAGAAAACTGTCCAAACTGCCACTTAGTTCTGTTAGGTATACAATTTCAAAGTAACAACATAATTACAACAAAAAAACAAATTTAAAAAAGTGCTAAGATGATGTCCTCCTTGCAAAAGGAGAGGAAATAATTATCAGAAATGTCCGAGAGCCAATGAGTATTTGTGGAGAGCCTCAGAAAGGTAACCACAAGGATTCCACTGTGGAAGAAAATGCATATATTTATAAAAGCCAGTTGAATACTGGGAAAATACAATCTGGCCAGATGAGACCGAATAAAACTCTTTAGCTGCAGTAATACACAATGGATTTGGAAGTCAAAAAACAACAGATATATCAACCTAAAACCTGCATACCAACAGTGATGATTAAAGGTGAGAACATCAACCTTTCAGCAGGTTTCATGTAATTGGAGAAAGATGACGCAGACATTCTAGACATAAACCTGCTGCAGATGGTGATGATGATGAAGTTTAATCATGAGTGGATGACTCAGTAGGTTAATGATCCCAAAATGTGCATCTAAGGAAACCTATAAGTGCTTTCAGAGAGATTCTAAAACTAGATTGGTTCAACCAAATGAAAACCTCTGGAAAGAATATAAGCTCAGAGTTCATCCAGTAGACTATTGGTTAGAGTGTATAGTATTTTTTTCCCTTCGTGGTTAATCTTTGGTTGGTTGATCTTTTTATCAGCTTGTGAGCTCACAGGACCTCCTTCTTGCATGCAGGTCATCAAGCTCTTACCATGTTCCTGGTGCTGTTGGGTAAATTTGGTGTTCTGGCTGGGAGTGGGATGATGTACACCTACACAGGAGAGCTGTCTCCCACAGTGATCAGGAATACAGCAATGTCCTTGTGTGCCATGTTTTCACGAGTGGGATCCTCTGTATCGCCATATCTGCTGGAAATGGGTGAGACCTTTAAATCTAGTTGCCTGTGATTGACAGCAATGCTATTTTACCTAATAAGATTTCTTTACATTTAAAAATAATTAGAACTGGAGATCCATTTGTGTTAAAATTACAGTGCTTTTTTTTTCTCCTTTTAAATACTCCCTGAAAAATTTGATTGGACTAAACTTGGAAACATTTAATCCATCGATCTTAAAAGATTCGGTCTGATTTTTGTCCCCAGCTAAGTTCAATGAGCTCCTGCCATGGATCATCATAGGTGTCCTGTCACTTCTCAGCGTTCTTCTCTGCATCTTCCTGCCAGAAACTTTCAGAAAGCCACTGCCTGATACCATAGAGCAGATGCCAGACTCACAGTGGTGAGTGTGCACAGTGCCTGAAGATGTTCATTATAAAGATACAGACTAACACAAATGAATGCACAAAAAACATTTCAAAGATATGGTGCAAAAACATAAATAAAGTTTTGTGTACATGTGGGTTCCGCTACTATCTTTAAATACCTTTAAAAAATCCAGTGTGACTATTTTGCTTTAGAGGTTATTTTCCATCCATATGGTAGATAGCACAGTTGATAATCAAATAAGAGTTGGCCATCTTTCATAAATGAAAAGATTGAAAGAAACAGCATTATAATTATCTGAACATAGAATCTGAATCTAGATTCACAGCTCAGGTGAGAGAATCTGGATACAAGATAACTATAAAATATTCTCCATAGATCTAGCTTATATAAAAAAAAAAGTAGCGAGAGGAAAGCTGTTGTAGGAAAACTACAACTAGAATATCTTGTAGATTTCCACTACACAAGTGAAAGAGACAGAAATCATGCAGAAGGAGCTAATCAGGTCCAATTAAACAGGAATTCCTCTCATGGCCTGAATAAAAGCACTAGTGTATGGTGAAAAACCACCACTGCTTTGCAAGTCAGTTTCCATCTTTATCCTCAAGAGTCGAGTAAGCAAGGACAGAGTTAAATCCTAGTCTGAAACTTTAAATTTCAGGTATTTTCTTAATTTATTTGTTTTAAGAAAGTTGAATATGTTAAATGTAAATGATTCTGCATGCGTGCATTTTTTTTTAATCTGTATTTATTTCTACTCCTGGTGACAGCAGGGCTCTGAGTGGAAAGACAGAGAGATGTCTGAGAAAGAAAATTTTATTTGTAAATGAAAAAACTAAAAACAAAAGCAAAAATAAGTTTATTATAAAAGAAAGAAAAAAGATGCTTGTGTTTTGTTACAAAATGAAAAAAGTGTACAAATCCTTTGTAAAGAAAATAGGTATAACAAATAAAAAATAAAATTAGAGGCAAGTGAAAACTAAAAAATTGATGCAGTTCTCCTTTTCCGATTTACAGGTTTGCATGGCCCTGGACCTCCAAAGCTGCCTTGAATGATGAAGGAAAATGCTCTAAAGAACTGGAGTGTACATCACTAGAGATTATCTGTACAACTCGTTTATGAGGCACCTGATTTAAAAATAAGATGTTCTACAGAAAATCAAACAAACAAAAAAAAAAACCTGTCAGATTATGGTGCATGAAAAATCTATGGTCTGAATATTTCTAATAACATTTGTCATCTTATGAAAACAACTGTTTTCTAGGAAGGTTTTCAGATGTTACTACTAAGGAAAAAATGTAAATGGGGGGTGTCCAAACTTTTTGCAAAGAGGGTCAGATTTGTTCAGATGAAAATGCATGTGAGCCAATCATTTGGCCTGACAGTCCTCGAACCATTATCATTGTAAATGAACATGTAAATATGTATCTATATCACTTTGCTGTCTGCAGATAGGACAATATTGCAAATCAGATTCTGCTGTCAATTGCATTACCATTATTATAAATACAAATAATTATAAATATAAATAAACAATTTTCTGAAAGTTGCCTTAATTTTGTATCACATATTGTTTTTTTTTTTTCGACAAATCACATCCTAGCACATTTTGAAAAACATTGCAGTCAAATCAGATAGAAGATATATGACAAAACTGTGATCTGATTGTCACAAAAAAGAAATTCTCAGAGACTTTGGAATTTATTCTCCTCAGAATAGAACAAAATACCAGTGGTGTCAAAAGTACACACTTTTGTTACTTAAGTAGAAGTATAGAAGTATCAACTTGACGTCTTCACTCAAGTTAAAATGAAAAAGTATTTCCTCGAAAAACTAATTCATGTATAAAAGTATAAAGTAACCTTAAAATCAAAAACAGCCAGATGCCACTATATGAACTGAAAGCTAAATTTTTCGACTATTTCGGAAAAATTCTTTGATATAGGGCCAAGGATGAGGGAGGTCTTGTGGGTCTCTGTCTCCATCTCACGATACGCTCTCGCCTGTGTCCAACCTTTCAGACATTTCAACATCTTTATCTGAATCCCACATTGTAGCATTGAATAGACAATTCACGCTTGCAGTTTGAAAAACACCTGCTTGCTTCTGATGATTACCTTTGGGGTCAGCACAAATTAGACAAATAGCTAACCAATGAGTGTTTGCGCTACATGACTCAACCAGTGACACTAGTTTTCACTAGATGTGGATGGCGCCAATGATCTGCATTGGATGGCGCTCATGATGTGAAATAAATATTTATAAACATTAAACCGAAGCCAAGAATAACGAGTAATGTTTGTTTTAAAAATGTAAGGAATAGAAAGTACAGATCCTTGTGTGAAAATGTAATGAGTAGAAGTCAGAAGTTTGTCTCTGTGTTGCCCTGCGATTGACTGGTGACCTGTCCAGGGTGTACCCTGCATTTTGCCTGTAAACAGCAGGAGATAGGCACCAGCACCCCTCCAACCCCACTTGGGATTAAGCGAGTTAGTAAGTCGATGGATGGATGATGATTTGATTTCTGCTTCATTAAAAGCAAATGCATTATCATTCAAAAGACATCCAAGAAATTATTTCGAAACTTTATCTTTTGAGAGAGTTTTGAAGTGGATTTGGGGGAAAGAGCATTTTTATCTCTTTTTTTTTTTGTCTTTTATTTTATTTTATTTATTTATTTCTTGATCAATTGAGATTTTTTTTTAGATCCAATCTGGATAAGCCGGAAATTAAGCGAAATGAGCTCTAGGAAGCAACAGCGCCCCCCTGAGTCAGATTATTGAAAATACAACGGTAATCAAACACCGGAAGTTACTGTATTTTATTTGACTTTACTGCGCATGCGCAGTGCGACCAGCTCCACCGCCTGGCTCGTGTGAGCTTCTGGTGTTAGAAGGGGAGAAGTGAGCAAACTGAGAATTTCAGTACATTATTCCATAAAACGCGTCTAGTTTCTGGTTTTTCACAGAGTCTGGAAACAAAAGAAAAGGGAGAACGAAATCGAAGGCATAAAGAGGAAAGAGAAAAGGAGGAAGACGGGGAGGATATTTTTTTTTTACACAGTGGAAAATGCTGCGGATTTGACTAAAAGGTAAGAAAAGCCAGCGGATCAATACTCATTGTTGGTTGAGCTCAAAGTTGTCGGTTGTGGGCGGAAGGAAGACGTGGTGATGGAGGTTTACAGCCGCAGTCTGCGGCTGCTGAATGTAGGTCATTGTGTCGCTGGGTCGGACTTGAACGATCGGAGCCGAGACCAGCTGGATCGAACCGAGCCGTGCTGCAGGGGGGCTGCAGGAAGGTGATGCCCTGCAGCAGGATAGACCCCTGGGCTCTTGTTTACAATCAGCAATCGTCCTGACAGGCTAAAAAATGTTGAAATAAAATGCATGAGACCACACATGTGATATATTGATTTTAAAATTCAAACAGTTAAATAAACTGCTTTGTAAAGAGATGGATGAAAAGAGCCTTGAAATGAAACATGCATGCTTTTAGAAAATACAGTTATCTAAAGAAAGGGGGAAAAATTATACTTATTATACTTCTGCTTTGTATGAATTTGGGTCTGTAAGATCACAAGAGGCACACGAACCATGGTGATCAGCTGGTATTATTTCACATTTTCTATCAACAGTTTGATCACAAACATGCAAATAGAAATAAAAAAAAACTGCAAAGAAAGAAAGAAAATTAAAATGTGCAAATGAAAAAACTACAGAGAAAAAAGGCAGAAAATAAAAAACTGCAGAGAAAAAAAGAACATAAAAAAATGTGCAAATAAAAAAACTGCAGAGAAAGAAAGAGAGAAAAATTCCAGGTAATATCAACAGATGCATTGGCTTTCCCCCTAGAGTTTTTATCTATATTAGATATGATATGAAGTAGCTAAAGTGGTGGAGAAACGGGCCATGGTAGCTTTTTAAAAGATAATTAGCCATATTCAAAGGGAGTTAGTAGAATGAAATAGAATAGAATAGAAAATCCCTTTATTGTCACGTTATATTAGTGTTACAAGAAGTAAGAGTTCTTCCTGCAACTGCAGGGTTGCTCTTTTGAACCCCAAATTGAATCCAAAATACTGAACTTTTAAAAACTAAACAGGTAAATTGGGATTATAGCTTTTTGTATCCTAAAGTCTAATCATTGTCTGCACTACTATCACTATTAATATGCTTCACAAACCTAATAAACATTTTCTGCTACTAAAAATATTATGTATTACAGCAGTATAACAGCTACTTAATAAGTCAAGCTATTAGCTGTATTTTTTAACAGATATGCTGATCAGAGTGAAACATCTGTAGTTGGAAAGAAGCAACACCATCATATTAGCAGATGGTTGCAGCCCTTTTTTAATTCCACTGAATGGCCTTTCTATTCTAGTTTATTGCTGCTATAACCTTTTTATCATTAAAGATGGCTTTATCTTTTTTGCAAGAAAGGAAAATTATATTAGCCCTCCTTTAGGTGTACCCCTAGCTGTGGATAGGCAGTTAAAGTAGGGCTGCAGCTAACCATTATTTAGCAGATCGATTAAAATGTTGATTATTTTTAATAATCGGATGGCAAAAGGTTCCTTAAAGAATATTTTTTGCGAAATTAAACCAGGTGAAACTAAAACACTTTCCACTTGAGGAACTCTGGATAGAGCAGATTGACAGACAAAAAAAGCTTTTTTTTATCTTACATGCAAAATGTGCATATGTTTTTTTCAATTTTGGTATAATTGCTGCTCAAGGTGGGTCGCTCTGTCAGCTATAGGCATATTTTAGTCTCTACACTCCTGTTTAACGATTAACCGCTTACTAATTTACTCGATGATTATTTCAATAATCGATTAATCTGATGAATTGTTTCAGCCTTAGTTTAAAGACCTTAAACACTAAGAATGTCTCAGTTGTAGGAGGAATACGTTTGTTTAAGAAAATTAAAATTTAAGCTATGATTGAATTTAAACATTTTGAGCCAACGGTTCATATCATTGAAGATAAAATCACAAGCTTAATTTTAAAGAGATTTTTAAAAATTATTGTTATCTCTGAACACTTTGCTAACATTTGGTATTTGATTTTTCACTATTAGTGCAGCCAGGCCCCAAACTTCCATAAGGTAGCTCGTCTGTCTGGCTGTGTGTTTCCTGGATGGGGCCGCCTTGAACCCCAGACGGCCTCAGCAGATGGTCGCTCACACTGAGCCTGGTTCTGCTAGAGGTTTCTTCCTGTTAAAAGGGAGTTTTTCCTCTCCACTGTCGCTACAAGCATGCTTAGTGTGAGGGATTGCATTCGAGTCAATGAGTCGATGCAATCAACTGATTTTCCTTAGATAGAAAACTTTGAATCAATTTAACTGTATGATCTGGTGAACTGTAAAGTACCTTCAGATGACATGTGTTATGAATCGGTGCTATATAAATAAACTGAATTCAATTGAATGGCCAATAGAAGAAATAACTGACTGATGAGAAGTGCTGGGTGAGCAGTTAAGCATCAAAGATGTTTCATCCAGAAACAAAAACCTGCTGATTTACTAGCTGACTGCTGAGTGCGACATGAAAATAAAACAACAAAAAAAAACCTGATCAAACAAGCAGTAAATCATGGGCCGAGCTGGAGCCAGCATCTGAATCTGCTGGGAGGAATGCCAGCTGGGAGAAAATCTGTTAGGGAAAAATAACAGTCCCGTCCCTGTCTTATTTGTACAGCATGTCAGCCAGAGCGCTAATGTTTATCTTTATAAACTCTCACATTTCACACTTTTTTGAATATTCTAACAGTTTTGTTTTGCTTAAAAAATCAGTTTGGCTCCTCGCTGCTGAAGCTCCCTGAAGGAAGGTGACACGATTTCGTAGAAACATCTGTAAAACCCGACGGCTAACTATTCTTTTGTATGTTTCCAGCTCTTTTGTTTGCAGGTGGTTTTAGGTGGTGTTTCTGCAAACGCACTCATCCCCTTCCTTCTTCATTGTGTTTATCTTTTAAGGCCTTATCCAGTCACATTACACTCAGTACACTTTTAAACATTAGAGAGCCGACGTCCCCAGCTTAACAGTCTGTTAATATACTGCATGCACTGTGGTTAAATTTTTATTGTTGTCTTTCAGTTCTTTTGGGATTAAGAGTTAAAAATTTATTTTAGCATTTAGTGTACCTTGTTGTGTTCACAACTTGTTCAGTGACTAAACAAATTAATCATTAAGCAAATGATATAGTTTTTGCTGATTGGCGACAGAAGATTCCAAGTTGTAGGTGGAAAGTAAACCGCATAAAGAAAGGCTGGATTTTATTTTAAGAGTCACAGATTTAGCTTTTTTAAGACTTTATTTTAATACAGTGAAGATCAAAACATGCTGCTGGTCTCTTAAAGGATGTAGTAAATGTAGAATTAGCAGCATATGAGCCTAACCAAATATTTTTGAAGGAATACTAATAATTTCTTCTGTTTTCTATTAAGGTCCATATATTTGAATTTAAATCTTTGATGGATCATAGATGAATGAATGAATGGGTTACATGGAGAAATAATGTACTTTTACACCAATGAAGCAAGAAAACTGAAATGTTTCTTTACTGATTTTTAGCTGGCTGTTAATTCAGGCACTGGAATATTTTTTCAAAGTGATCTTTTCTATAATGTTCTCCCTCCCTTTACTCAAAGTGCTACATCAGGCTATACAACAGTTCCTCTGGACGTCTGTGATTGATGGCAGTAAATTAGAAATCTCAGCTGTAGTAAATCTATCTCTTTATCGGAAGGAGTTAACTTGTTTTTCTTAAACCTTTTAAGCTTCTGGAGGTGGTATTGTATGTGTATGACGTGCTCTCCTAGTAAAAGAAAAATCTCTTATTTTGTTGTTGTTGTTAAATATTCTTGCATCTTTTTAGATGTCTGCCGTCACCATGGAAGCGAACTCCATCCTCCCGGTCCTAAAAAAAAAGCTGGCCTTCCTCTCAGGTAATACCCAGTGTCCTCATGCTCCTTTAGTGCTAAATCTTCGCCTTCAGTAACCCAATGTCTCTTGGTGTCTGTTAGGAGGCAAGGACCGGCGCAGCGGTCTGATCCTCACCATCCCCCTCAATTCAGATCAGACCAGCATGGAGGAACTCAGCGCCACGCTGGATTACCTACTCAGCATCCCTAGGTACAGGCATGCTTGCTAAGGTAGCCTAGTGTGTCTAAACTATCACTAAAGCTAAACTCTCATCTCCCACTTTCAGTGACAAGTGTAAGGCTCGTGGTTTCACCGTGATCGTGGATGGCCGGAGGTCTCAGTGGAACATCGTGAAGACGGTGGTGCTCATGCTGCAGGTAGGAATCGAACCTCCGTCGAGGATTGTGGTGTTTGGTTGTCGGTGTAGGTTTTTAAAGATGCGGCGTGTGGGTGGATGTTTCAGAACGTGATCCCAGCGGAGGTGTCGCTGGTCTGTGTGGTGAAGCCTGACGAATTCTGGGATAAGAAGGTTACACACTTCTGTTTCTGGAAGGAGAAAGACCGCCTGGGCTTTGAGGTGAGCCCCTCACCTGCTAGAGGCAAACAGGCTTTTACTTGTCCTAAAGCTCGCATAAATATGAAATATAGCAGGAATTTCAGTTTATTCCTCTCTGTATGTTCAGATCTTCATATGGGGAAACGATATTAAATTCCCCCCACTAAGGCAGTGTTTCCCAACCTTTTTGACTTGTGTACTACTTTGGGCATTTTATCTTACCATCAGTACCCCCCTTAGTCAAAAGTATTGATGATTGTCCAAAAGTGGAATGTACAATAACTGATTATAAAATAAAAACTATTTTAATCTTTTAGTTTGACCATTTATATCTTAGGCATTTTATTAATTAGAAAAGCAACATAAATAGGTTGTCTGGAAGTTAGTGAGGAATCAAAATTAAAAAATAAATAAATAAAATGTTGTACCCCTTGCAATGCACCCAAGGGGCTCTAGTACCCCTGGTTGGGAATCACTGCGCTAATGTGTCGTTTCTACTTAGAAAGGAATAATAATAACAGAACCAAATAGAGACCAACTGTTGCTTGATACCAGGGTAAGGATTCAGTTCATCTGCCTTTTTTGTCATTTTTTTTAGCTTAAATAAAACAACATACATTTAACATTGTTGAAAAAGTAGACCTTTATGTTTTTTTTAAACAAGCATCATCGTTGTTTTTTCTCCAACTTCAGATCTTTTTCAGGTTTTTCTTTCCATCTTTTTTGGAGTTTTTATGGCACTAGTGGCTCGTTTTTCCGACAGTAGGCTGACGGGAAACAGAGTATGAGAGAGGGGGAGAGACATGCAGCAAAGGACCTTTGCCTGGATTCGAACCCGGGTTGCCCGCGTCGAGGACTAAGGCCTCCGTACATGGGTCGTGTGCACTAACCACTGCGCAACCATGCCCTAGCTAACATTTTCATTCACTGCTATGTGTTTTTACCTACAGTGATCTTGTTCATAGAAATCTGACCGTAGTGGGCTGGTACAGATGGTGATATTTACACCATGTGCTTTATAGTCAAGTGGACGTTAAAGTGGACTAAATGGTCTCCACTGTGATCTTCAGAGTCCAACGTCTCCTGGTTAATTCATTCTTCTGTCCTTGTTTCCAAACACTAGATCTTGTGATTTTACTCTCTCTGTATGGATGAGTGCATTGGCTAATAACCTCTCATTGCATTGTCTCACTACACGTAATCATTAAAACATTGATGAGGCATCCACCTCTTTTGGTGGTGCCATTAGTCTCACTATAAAAGAAACATTGACAGAAGGACAATCAATCTGTTTGTGATGCTAAGGTTGAAATCCAGCTCAGAGCTTTTTGAGAGATTCTTAAAAAAAAACAGTTAATGGTTCATAGGCTACATTCACACTGCAGCCTGAAGTGACACAAAACCAATTTTTTTGGCCCATATGCGACCTGTATCTGATCTTTTCATGGCTGTCTGAAAAACACAGATCCAATGTTTTTCCAATGTGACCCAGGCCACTTGGCTATGTGGTCCTGAATCCGATACGAATCTGATCTTTTCAGATGCGAGCTGTGTCTGAACAGCCAGGTCGCATTCATCCGACCTGAACGCCATTAATGCTTGAAAAAGGTCACTATTCTGCAACTTGCTACACAGAAGCGGCAAGAAAATCAACAACCATGGCAGACAATGATCCGGAGAGCAGTATTTATTTTTAAACATATTAACCATATTGAAAAGATTGTGTTAATAAGGTTGGGAAAGTTGCTCCAGCACTACCATCCATGTTTTACTTCCGTAAACACAGAGCACGCTTGCTTGTGACGTCATTACGTCCTCTACTGCGCATGGGGGAAACTTGTATGAAACTTATATGAGTATTGTATGAATGCAGTTCACACAGGAGATCACATACAAGTTTCATATATATGGAAATGTGAACGGCAACGCAAAAAAAAATCAGATTTCACAAAAAAAGTTGGAATTGAGCATCAAGGCCTGCAGTGTTAACGTAGCCATAGATCCTTTTTTCTGGTATTAGTTCTCTCAGAACCAGAAAAGATATGGATCTGTAGCAAACAAACCTAGATTGGATCATTCTAAAATGGTAAATAAATGAAGTCAGGTTTCAAGATATTAGAAAAACTGAAAATGAATATAATATATTTGTGAATACTTGTGTGTTCTTGTTTTGCTGGTAACTATTTTCCTCATACACCCACCACTCTGCTTTAACTTCAGCATGTCTTTCAATAAACTGTGTATCCAGTTTCAGTTTTAAAGGTGTTGAAAACCCATCAGACTGTAAGCACAGCAATAAATGTGCAGTATTGGAAGTAAAGTAGGCTACCAAATATTGCAACAAATAATCCCCTCCCAGCGGTGGAATTGCAGACATGGATATTTAGAAGACGAGTAGGTTGCCATATTAATAGGAAGCTTTTGGGCTTTATGAAAATGATAATCAATAGTTTTTCAACAATATTCTAAATATTACCTTCTTTTAATGTTTAGTGTGGTTTTAAAAGCTAGTTTGGCTTTTCCTAGTCAGCGTCTACTAACTTTTGGCATCATAGAGAAACCTGGACGGTTCATAGTGTCTGTTGGCATCTGTGGTTATGGTCACCACCACCTCTATCATTGACAGATGGTTTTGCTAATATAGATCTGTAGTCTCGCTGACCCAAATTTTTGCAGCCATGTTGGCTCAGCCATGGTTTCTATGGTAACCGGATCAAGTCAGCCGGTCTGTGGTAATTTGAAAGTTGTTAAAGAAGGATAATCCTTTGCAGTAGATGTGAAGATAAGCCTATTTTTAACCAATCTGAAGATGTTTCTGATTGCTTGAAGAGGGAGTTTGCACATTAAAAAGCAACAGGCTAAGTTCATTACCTCCTAAAGTCAGTTTTACTGAGGTAGCATGTTCTAGTTAAACCAATCTGCGGGGTGGCTTCCCCTCTAGTTTTCTTTCCATCCTTGAATAGCAGATAACATCCACAGCAGCTGTGAGGGAGATCCCAGTGACGGTGCTGAAATGTGACTCATCTCAACCATGGAGAGGGTTGGTGGCGGGGTGTGTGATCTACAGCTGCTGTAGCGCCTGACCTGGCACTTAAATCAAAAACACACTCATACACACGATGGACTGAGTCCAGGTTTGCTGTTGGCATCGTTTGCCTTGACAACTGGAAGACAGCCTCTCTGCCAACTGTCTTTTCAGGTTTATTTATGGGGAAAATTGAACTGCAGTGTGATTCATGTGATAACGAAGAAAAAGGTTACTTTGCTTGATTTCTTTTTTCTCCTTATAAATCCTGCTTTTAGCTTGAAGGCTGACATTAAACTCACAACGCCCTGTATTCTGATTTAGAAAACCATCAGAGACACTCGGGCTGGAGTTTATCTTATGATCCAGCAATTTGCTTTGGTTAATAAACAAAAAAAAACATATACATTGTGATCTGAGAAACTAGTAGTTGAACCAAAGGGTAACCCTAAACAAAGTCAATGGCCCGCCCAAAATGTTGCAATGGTCTGAGTTTTACGAACAATTCTAGTCAATACTTCTACCTTTTCAGCGCAAGTGAACGCAGCATCATGCAGCACACAGCAGTGGCTTCATTCTACCTTCTCATTGGTCAAGCTACTTTCTGCTTCTCTGCAACAGCATTACAGTGCAGAGGATATGTAAAGGGTTTTATGCTGGCGTCTATGTTATTGATAAGTGAACCACTTAAATAGCGCAGATGTAAAACGGTGAATTTTACAGCATGCTGTCAAAAAGCTTTTTAATTCACTCCAGCTGTCCAATTAATGAGGCTGATGCCAACTAACTACCTTACAAAGCTTTAGCATATTACTGTAATAGAGTACCTTTCGAAACGACTTTCTCACAACGCTGGGTGTTGTCATGATTGGATGTTTTCTTGTTATTCTACTTTTAGAAAAAGAAAACGTTTAATATATAATTATAAATATACTGCATACATAAGGCGTAGTATTCACTATAATGCCACCTCAAATAATCTTGTGGCACCCTAATTTTAAAATCCTAACTCCACCGCTACAGGAAACGTGTCTTAGAGTTTGTTGTTTTATTGTAGAAGCTGATTAAGGATTAATAATGGTTCTAAACTACAGCGTGTAATAATGACAGGATTTATTGACAGATATATATTATGTAATATGTTATACGTAAATGTGTCTCAATCATTATGTTTGCTTTGCCTTAAAAATTGCTATTTATAATTCCATAGTATTGGGTCTCGCATTTCTGGAGGTAGACGTCTTTGCACTACGGCAGCACAGAGCTGACAAAATACCGACTAGTGAGATCGTCGTTACGCTCAAATGTGTTGAGAGTAAGGATGTCCCGATCAGCATTTTAGGCCTCCGATCCTTATCCGATCTTTTAACCTCAAATCCGATCCGATTTTGAGTCCCGATCCGATATTTTCTCTTTAGTAGTGAAATAGATAAAACTCAAATATATTTTGTCGTGGGAAAAAAGTATTCAACTATTCATCCTAGTTAAATAAACGGAGATCGATGGATTTCACTCAGTCGGCACATTTATTAATCATCTTTGCAAAGAGAGAACAGTCATCATGGCACAGCATTCTGCTCTGTTCTGATCTGGGCAGGGTTCGTCCCCCCCTAGTTACAACAATGGAAAGCAGTCAGAGTCATAACAAATTACACACACTTTGCTTAACAGTAACATGTTATGAATAAACCTTGAGAAAGAATCTGGATTATTATGGGAAGAAGCAATGTCTGGTCTACAAACAACATTCTGCAGGGAATGGTGTGGCCTTGAGAGAGAAACAGACTGAGTGAAAACTTTTATAGTGAGTAAATATGAATATTAATATATAATAGAAGAAAGATATAAATTTTCCCACAACAAGCAAGTAATTCAACTTTTTATTAGACTAATATCTGATCAAAAAGCATTACTGTTATTATTGTAAATCCCATTAAATCAAAATCTTACCAAAGATTAAAGGTCAGCTTCAATTTTGACTAAGTTGGTACAGTATCAAGTGCTATCCAAGATCCACTTTTAGCTTATAAGTGATTAATATAGGCTGCCATAAAGTCAATAAAAATAAAGTGCACTGACCACTGAGCAAATTTAAAATGCCCTTGCTCATCTTAAATGTGGTGTAAACGGATAGAAGACAAATAGTTACAATTCAGTAAATGAATTTGAAAAATCTCAATCCAACTTAAAAAGTAAGTAAAAAGAATTCAATCAAATGAATTCAAAACTTCAGGACTGCAGCTTAAAAGTAGCATGATCACTGAAACATGATCAAAATCAACTAGACCATTCTTCAGTCATGAACAAACACGTACGTAGCCCTAAAAACAACTAAACAACCAAACCTGAATACTTAATTATAATAACCACAATGCTCTTTCCAGTTATGCCTCACTCACATATCTTAATTCAGTCAAGTTGTCAAGAGCAATAAATTCAACTAACCTTTATGTGATCTTTTTTGCTCTATTATTTTCGTTTGAGTATTTGTTTCTCCTCATAACGTCCAGTTTTTGTTGTTTTGCTTTAGCAACCTTTCCTTCTGCAGCTTTACAAAACACTTTATACACATTGTCATGTTTTGTCCTCAAATGACGAATCAAGTTCATGGTGTTAAATGTAGCTCTGCTGCTACCTCCTCTTGAAATTGCCATGTAGCAGACATTGCAAGTAGCTTTAGGACAGTCTTCACTCACTACTAGGGGTGTAAATCACCCATCATGGCGATTCGATTCAGTATCGATTTCCTGACCCAACGATTTGATTATTTTCGATACTCAAGAATACACCACGATTCGATTAATTGGTGAATTTTTTTTTTTTTTTTAACACCTTACAGGCTAGACAATGTTTCAAATTTGAAATAAATCAATGAAAGCTGTAATATCGTTGTGCTTTTTTTTTTTTTTGAGAAACTACAGAAAAAAACAGAAGTAGAAAAGTTGCACTCCATCTATCCCATTTAAACCTCTTCCACTGAAAAATAATAATGCCCCAGTGTTATAGATTCTGCAAGGCTTTGCATCAGAAAATACTGCACAGAATCAGTGCAATGAGTGCAATGCAATACCTCGGCTCCAGACACCCCCCCCCCCACACACACACACACACAGACACTCCGCTGCACCTCTCCCAAATTGTAGCTGAAGGCAGCCAGTGCCACAGACAGTAGGCCGGCTTGTTTTGTTTTCATGACCGAAACTGCGGAAAACAACTTGTGAAGTTTGACCCGCTAGAAGAGCGAGGTGCGCGAGAATGGTGGGACCCTTTTTTCAACTGGATCTCCGCTCTTTTTAGCCCTCACGTCCCTCCGTCGTCGGACTAAACTCGCCCCCACTTCCTCACCGCCTCGGCCGTATCAAGACCCACAGTGTGTAACACAGACCACGCTTAAATACTGAGCATAAATATAAAAATGTCTGTGTCAAGCTCACTGCAACACACTGCTGTAAGAGTATAACCAGGAAGCCCGGTAGGAGGGCAAAATAGGTTTTAGCGTTCCCGCAGCACGGGAGGGAAAATTACGCCCAGGAGCAAATGGATAAAAATAGACCGGAGGAAAAAAAACATGAATCGATTCTCTTGCAGATGTATCAATGCATCGGATCGTCGGCTGTTGGATCGATGCGTCGATACAAAACTATTATTATTTACACCCCTACTCACTACAGTAAAATACTTCCACACTTCTGACATGCTTGCTTTGCAACAGCTGCGAAGGTTTGTATTGTGCAACTACCATCAACCGTAACTAGCGGGTACTTTACTGCAGTTGCTGTAAAGTTCGCCGCGACTAGTCAGGTAATGTAGCTGATCTCCGATCACGGTAAAATAGGAAAGATCGGGCCGATTCCGATCTCGAGATCGCGACATCCGTAGTTGAGAGGTTTGAACCGGATGGTGATGAACATTAGATGTCAGCAGCAACACGCTGAAGAATGCTGGTACTGTGCAGCACTTAATCATGCAGTGACAAAAAGGGCTCCATATAAGAGGCAATAGGAGGATTAGCTGTTTTGGTTTGTCAGACTGGATAATTCTCTCCTTCTACAAATCCATTTTCCTTATAAATGTTCCTGCAAAGAAATAAATCAACCCAACACAAACTCCCTGAAATTTTATGCTATGTTTACATTAACATGTATTAAACAATGTTGCTATAGCTCAAGGTCTTGTTTGTCACAGATTCAGTCATTAATTATTGCTCTGACTGTTGCAGGTTTAGGCAAGTAGCTACTCTTTACAGCCATTTCCTGACTTATAAGGATCAACGCTCCTTTGCCTCACTGGAATGGAATGATCACAATGTTTCCAATGTTCCTGCAATGATAAATTACATTATTTTAGAGCTTAAATATCTGTGCTGATGTTTGTAGACAGCTTTTTATGAGAATTATGGAAACAGAGGTGATCTATATAGTCAGTGTTTGGACAACAAACCATAAAGATGATGAAATTCTGAGAGCAAAACTCCTCAGTTATGATTCATTTTTTAACCTCAGAACATTTCTAATGTTATAACTCTGCAGAGTTTATTGGAGGTCCAGAGCATATTTCAACTCCTGAGTGTATTTTTAGGATGTCAGCAGTCTGTATTCGTTAAACAGCCTAAAGGAGGACAGCCTTCTCCCACTTTATCTTTTGCTCCATTGTAAATCAGAGACCTAGAGAATGGGATCGGGGATGAGTGGACAATTAATAACTGTTATTTAGCAAAAGTAGAAAACAGATGTAAGCGAGCAATAAACACTTCAAGTTGTTATATAACCTGTAATCATAGTTGTCCCTTTCAGGGCTATGCAGTTGTCGGGGCACGTATGATAAAGAGGCTGTTGGGAAAAATAAAAATTTAAAGCTGGTTCTTCATAGCAGACACAAGATAAGTGAGAAATGCTTAATGAAACCGACCTACTTTGATAGGAGGTATATGAAGTCTAAATACATTAAATTTAATTAACCAAAACTTATCATTATCAAAGAAAAATTAAATGTGTTTCTGTACTCAATTTTTTTAAAAGTCTTGTATCAAGTCCTTTTGATATCAACATGACCACATCACTGTCGCCATATTGGTTTAGAAGCTATGTATCCTGGCACTGGCTATATTTATGTACATAAAAAAACAACCACAACCAAATCTCTAGTTTCATACCCACCACTTTAGAGAATATTGAATTTCAGAAATAAAAAAGAAGCTTTTTTTCCCTCCTGACTGAGGTAAAAAAACAAATGTTTTTTATTTGATTTTCTTTATTAAAGCAAACCAAAAATGTAACAATTCCTCATTTTTTTAATGTAATGATCCAAAAAATTATGAGGTCAATTAATAAAAAAAATAATTAATCAGAAAGATAATAGAAAACATAATGAAAATATATAACACTTTGAAATATATCCTTTGATTAATGTTAATTGGTCTGGGAAAAAAATACCTTTGCATTGCCTAAAAAGAAAAGAGAAAAAAAAAGATTTTTTTTATTACTGAAAAAAAAAACATCTTTAGTAGTCATTTTTATGCAAAATAAATAAAAAAGAAGTATGGTTTATGTTGTTTGCCAAATTACAATATAAATGATTTTGTCTAACTCAATAATCCTTTTTATTGTTGAATTACTGACTGATAAAGAGACACCCTTTCAAAATAAAAGGAACCATTTGGCTGCTTAATTTGACAAAATTATATTTCCAAGTTTCCACTTGGTTCAGTATTGCAATTTATATTCTTGGAATCTATTTCAGATAAAATAATGTCTGATTTGAAAGGGTCCGTGTTTAAGATTTACTTTCTTAAATTTGATTTATTGGAAATTTTTTTCAGGTACTTCAGGAAAGGGAAACAGCTCTTTAGCGCATTGCTAAATCGGAAGCCAGCTTCAGCAATATAGGCAAATATAGTCAATGTTAATGTTTATCATTTTTATACAAACCGCCTGAAAATACTATGAAATAAATTTAGAAAAGCAAAATTTTGAAAATAGAAACATATTAGTAACCCTAACTTCTTAGCTCCCCTCACTATCCTTTGCAGGGCTCCTTTATTTTCCATATTGTAATTGGAATACCACACTGGGATAAAGTGTCAACATGATTTAAATTTTACTTTTAGTGTTTGATCAGGCTGATTTCTGACTTTATGCTCACTTTTAATGCTTTGGTTCAGGTGATCCTGGTTTCGGCCAATAAGCTCACTCGTTACATCGAACCTTGCCAGCTTACAGACGATTTCGGAGGAAGTCTGGACTATGACCACAGCGACTGGCTCAACAAGAGACTGGTAACTGAAATATATTGAAAACTTTTACAGCTTATCCTAAAGTGGATGTTGCCATGGTTACTGGAAGCTTGGTACTTATTTGTCATTCGTTTCAATTCAGGTTTTTGAGAAGTTTACAAAAGAGTCGACCGCGCTTCTGGACGAGCTGACCATCATCAACGACAGTGAAAAAAGTGCCTCGGGGGACAAAGACAAGTAGGCCCGCAGCCCGTAGTTATTGTGATTAATCTCACAGCTGCAGTTTTATAAGTATGGTCTGTTTGCCATTGCAGATCAACCGATGGAGCTCTCTTGCCATCATTTGATCCTGAAACTGTCCTACAGAATGGTAAAACATTTTTTCCTAGATTAAAACATTTAAAGCAGGTGTTTCAGAACCCCTGTGGGGTTGCGAGACAGCAATTGGGGGCTCCAGAGATGGTTTTAACAATTTTCTTTAATATGATTCCTGAATAATATGGCTTAACTTTGAAGCGGACACTATACAACCTATTCACATGCAGCAATGCAGCATGTACGGCCATAGTGGTCTAAAGGCCAATTTATGCTTCTGACACATAGCCTATGCAACCGTCAAATCTGTCTCTGTGTCCCTCAATCTTTTTCTTCTTGTCCATCCTGCCTGTACATACACACACACATATGTATGTACACTCACCGGTCACTTTATTAGGTACCCCATGCTAGTAACGGGTTGGACCCCCTTTTGCCTTCAGAACTGCCTAAATTCTTCGTTGCATAGATTCAACAAGGTGCTGGAAGCATTCCTCAGGGAGTTTGGTCCATATTGACATGATGGCATCACACAGTTGCCGCAGATTTGTCGGCTGCTCATCCATGATGCGAATCTCCCGTTCCACCACATCCCAAAGATGCTCTATTGGATTGAGATCTGGTGACTGGAGGCCATTTGAGTACAGTGAACTCATTGTCATGTTCAAGAAACCAGTCTGAGATTATTCCAGCTTTATGACATGGTGCATTATCCTGCTGAAAGTAGCCATCAGAAGTTGGGTACATTGTGGTCATAAAGGGATGGACATGGTCAGCAACAATACTCAGGTAGGCTGTGGCGTTGCAACGATGCTCAATTGGTACCAAGGGGCCCAAAGAGTGCCAAGAAAATATTCCCCACACCATGACACCACCACCACCAGCCTGAACCCTTGATACAAGGCAGGATGGATGCATGCTTTCATGTTGTAGACGCCAAATTCTGACCCTACCATCCGAATGTCGCAGCAGAAATCGAGACTTATCAGACCAGGCAACGTTTTTCCAATCTTCTATTGTCCAATTTCGATGAGCTTGTGCAAATTGTAGCCTCAGTTTCCTGTTCTTAGCTGAAAGGATTGGCACCCGGTGTGGTCTTCTGCTGCTGTAGCCCATCTGCCTCAAAGTATGACGTACTGTGCGTTCAGAGATGCTCTTCTGCCCACCTTGGTTGTAACGGGTGGTTATTTGAGTCACTGTTGCCCTTCTATCAGCTCGAACCAGTCTGGCCATTCTCCTCTGACCTCTGGCCTCAACAAGGCATTTCCGCCCACAGAACTGCCGCTCACTGGATGTTTTTTCTTTTTCGGACCATTCTCTGTAAACCCTAGAGATGGTTGTGCGTGAAAATCCCAGTAGATCAGCAGTTTCTGAAATACTCAGACCAGCCCTTCTGGCACCAACAATCATGCCACGTTCAAAGTCACTCAAATAACCTTTCTTCCCCATACTGATGCTCGGTTTGAACTGCAGGAGATTGTCTTGACCATGTCTACATGCCTAAATGCACTGAGTTTCCACCATGCGATTGGCTGCTTAGAAATTAAGTGTTAACGAGCAGTTGGACAGGTGTACCTAATAAAGTGGCCGGCGGGTGTATATGTATGTCTAATTTATCTAACATTCAATGGATCACTAGACTATAAAATCGACCATTAAAAGATTAGATGTCCTATTAGATAATTAAAAACTAAAATGAAAATAAATAAAATAAATGTATGCCATTTAAAATTAATTGTATTTATAAATGAATATATTTAACTGTATATTATATAGATGGATACATTTAATGTATATTTAGGGGGTCATCAGTCTGAGGCATTATTATTCTCTTTGCTTTGTATTGAAATTAACAGGCAGGCAGAAGAAGTAGAAGAAGTAAAAAGGCTTAACATGTGAATGGCAAATAATTCAGGAATTTAAATATTCTGAATGATCTTTAATTAAAAGGTGTTTTAGGGATATTATGATATATTGTCGTTTTAGCAGAAAGCAGCCCTGGTCTGATTAATATTTATGACTAGCTCGTCAGTTTTCTTTATCAACACTAGGACTGAAACAATTAGTTGATTACTGAAATAATTGCCAACTAATAGTAATTGAAATGTTAAATGGAGTATAGAGACTGGAAAATGCCTTTTAAAGCAGTAATTATATCAAAATTGTAAAAAAAAATATACAAACATTTTGCATTGAAGATTAATTTTTTTTTTTCCGTCTGTCAATATGTTCTATCCAGAACTCCTCAAGTGGAAAAATTTTAGTTTCCCCTGGTTTAATTTAATAAAAAGATCATCTTTAAGGAATCAAAAAAATAATCGACAGATTAATTGATTTGCAGAATAATCGTTAGTTGCAGACCTATTCAACACACCAGGATGAAATTGCAGAATGCATTGAGAAACAGCTTCAAGGCTTCAGGTCAGACAAACAACATGAGGATAAAGGGTCCCTCATAATGAAGCACAGACTTGATGCTTCACCAGACAATCACTTTTCTGTCCTCAAGACACAAACAGGCTTTATTCTCCCAGAATTAAAATAATTAGAACAGAGCGTTTCACAGAAGCATCGCAGTTACAGCTAAAAGGAATCGTTAAAGAAATAAGTAAAAAATCCTCCCCCACTGAGAATAAATGTTCTGAAAACACGTGGATGTGGAGGTTTTATTAAGGTGATATAACCTTGAGGTTTTCAGTTTGTCAGTTTGGATGTTTTCAGACCACACATCAAGGACGAACTGAGAGAAGTATTGAGTATTGAGTCTGAATGATACAGTCATTGCCCCAGATATTTCCACCCTATTTCCTTTTTTGCCACATTTATGTGTCTCAGATTACTAAACATTTTATTGCTTGTAATGTTTTTGAAGGATTATTTCATTCATTAGTGGCTGTGCGCGCCCTGGAAGGAGTTACTGTAATTGTTTTTTTTTGTCTTAAGTCAGCCACAAATTGATTGATTGAATAGATTTTTTTTTTAAGCATGAACATCCTATTTACTCCAGTCTCTTCCTCCCATTTAATTTTTTAACTGCATACCCTTTTTGTTTCCTTAACCATTAGGAGGTAAATTTATGGCTCTTATTAAATTTACTAAGGGTTAAGTTGGTTTGCATAACTATTTTTTACCCTTTAATAAAAGTACCGTATTTTCCTTACTATAAGCTGCTAGTTTTTTCCCCACGTTTTGAACCATGCAGCTTATAAGTTGTGGCTTTTCTATAGCCTGATTAACCAGACTAAATGTCTGAAATATATCTTTCAAACCCTGTCTGTGCCTATTGGCCAACGCTCTGACCAATAAGCGCAACTGACTGTGATGTAGTAAGCGCGACAGAAAGCTGGTGGCGTCTTTGGAACTGATTCCAAAGTCAAACGAGAACCGTTCAATAGTCGTTGCCATCTTCCTTGTTGAGTTTTCTCCAGCGTCGCACAGCTTTGTCGTCGCGCCCTCAAACCCCCGCCTCCTTTGCATCCAGAAATTTAAAACACGTCTCTGCGTTGCGATTGGCCCGCCAGTTCTAGGGCCTGGGGCATTGATCGAGGTTAGCAGGTGGGGCTACTTTACTAGGCTAGTTTTTCTGTGGATTTTTCCTAACCGCCAACAGGGGACGTCATAGTTGGATATTAAAGAATAAGGGGCTGATTTTAATTTAGCACAAGAACATGCTAGCAGCAGACACGGAGGAGATCAAATATTCTGAATTCACACATTTTGACATTTATTCGATGCATTAAAGTTGCCAAATCAATGAAGAGACTGGGCTCAACTCCTGCAGAGCTGACTTAAAGAGCTGGAGAATGTCCGTCTTTCAGTAGAAGCTCTTACTGCTATGAGCCAACAGGCTAACGGGAGCTAGCATTCTTCTTCATCCCTACTCGGGGGAGCTCCCCCTACAGGTTTGGTGGGAGACAGTTTAGTAGATATGAGTGGCTTACAACCCAGTGTGGCTTATATATGTATGTTTCCATTTTTTTCCCCCAAGAATCTTAGTGGGCGCGTATAGGAGAAAAACGGTCTCATTGGAATCTCCCTTTTTTTTTGTACACCAAATTTTAAACAGTGATTTTTTTGAACACCAAATTTTAAACACTGGATTTATATGTGGTAAAAATTTGCCTGCAAAAAATTCTCTTGCAAAAAATTCACCTGCAAATGTGTTGCCCTTTTGGTGAACTCAAGCCAAAGCAATCGACACTCGCTGCTGTCGAGCAGCTTCTAGCCAATGAAATGAGCGCATTTGGTCACATGACACAACAGTATAGCTTTGTTCCAGGCTGAATGAAGCTGAATGAGGAGTTTTCTTGTTAAAAGGATATGATTACAAAACGTCATTTAGCTACTAATAGGGCCCGCAAATCTGCCCATATTACACCTATTCTGCATTACCTTCACTGGCTTCCCATCACCTGCAGAATTCAATACAAAATCGCGCTCATCACCCATCAGTGTTTAAACGGATCCTCACCGGATTATCTGAAGGACCTTCTCATTCCACATTCATCCACCAGATCTCTTCGATCACAAGACTGCAACTTCCTTCACCTCCCTCGCTCCAGATTAAGGTCCATGGGAGATCGGGCTTTCGCTGTCGCTGCCCCCCATCTCTGGAACTCTCCCAGATCATTTGAGAGCTCCAGAACCACTGATTGATTTTAAAAGAGGCTTGAAGACTTTTTTATTTAAGCAAGCCTATTCTGCCTCCACATGATTTTTATGATGTTGATTTTTATCTTTGATTTTATTTGCACTGTGTAGCACTTTGAGATTTTTGTTAATGAAAAGTGCGGTACAAATTGGGTTGATTATTATTATTGTTATTATTAATAGACAGCCATTAGGGTTTTTCATATAATCGGACTGGGTGAAATAACTGAGCCGATCACAGCTAGTGCAGCACCCCTGTCTGCCAACGCTCTTGGTTTGATCTGGAAAAAGCGGCCGATGGCAAACTTCCTTTTTTTTTTTTCTGACAAAATGAGCTAATTTTATTGGATAGAAGCTGCTCGACTGCATTGAGTGTAGATTGCTTTGGCTTGAGTTCACCAAAAGGTCAACACATTTGCAGTTTAATTTTTTGCAGCTGAATTATGGGGCCAAAATTGTTGCTTTATTATTTGCAAATATGTGTGGAGAGTTGTGTATGTGTAAAACAATCTGCAGATGTTTAAAACTACTGTGTGTGTAATCGGGTTTGCAAATGTGTAAAAAATCCACAAATCTGTATTCAGATTTACAAATATGTACTGAGATTTAAGAATGTGTAAAAAATCCACAAATCTGTATTCAAATCTGCTGCAGTAATGTCACGTACAGTACATACAAATCTCACACTCTTACAGTCTCATTTGCACATTTTCAAATCCCACTGCACACACACAAATCGAGATACAGATACACAACTCTCCACACACATTTGCAAATAATAAAGCAACAATTTTGGCCCCATACTGAGTGTAAGGAATTTAATGTGTAAAAAAATTCAGTGTTTAAAATTCGGTGTACAAAATAAAAGGGTAGATTTCTATGAGACTGTTTTACTTCCATAGGCGCGGCTTATAGTCAGGTGCACTCTATAGTTCACTTTTCTGGTTATCTTTTCCTAATTTTCTAATTTGTATTACGATCTGAAATAAATGGTACAAAAAATACAGAAGACAACGGAAAACCTATTTTATCGCTTTAGTTTTTCCTACTTCAGGATTTTGTCATTTTAAAGCTTTGTCTTGACTGTGTGAGCCACAGAGTCATAGAAGGAGATGTTTGACACCATTTGGCAATTTCCCTGAAGCCAAATGGTCACAAACAACATCTGGATGTGCTTTGTGGATGTGCTTATGATAAGAATTAGCCTGAGTGTGTGTGTATTGCTGGGCAGAGGTTAAAGGAGTCTTTGTTTATGGAACCACCGTTCTCCATCCATAATCTAACAGCATGTTAACAAACGCTGTCATCTTGTTGTTTCACATATTTTTGTAAAGCTTTTGAATTTAAAAATTTGTGTACGCAGGTCATGAGCTGCTGTCTGAGCTGCAACAGCGCCGGTTCAACGACTCAGAGGGAGGAGGAGGAGGCGGACAGGCAGGTGAGGAAGAAACTGACCCTCCCTTAAAAAGAAACAGCGGCAATCTATAAATCTGTGTTCATGTTTATGTATATCACTTCTGCTTTGATGCGAAATAAATTGGAGCTTAATTAAAGGGTTTTAACTGTGTTTAATGATACATAAAAATCACTGAACAACACACAGTTGATTTTAACTTAACGTAAACAACCTTGTCCTAGTTTAATTGTTTAGTTTGTCATAAACTGCATTTTACAAAGTTAATAATTCAATTATATGATTAGAATAGATGAATATTAGTTAAGGTTGTCAAGATACTAAAATTTTAAACATATACCCAGAAAAAAAAATTGATGCTCAATACCGTTTTTCATGTCATTGGAATTAAAAACGCAAAATAATGAAAGGCATAAAAAGCACATTTATCAACATGAAAACCCCTTTTTTATCTCAACATGGTGTTCACTCAACAGAATTACACATTTTCTTTAGTCAAATATGTTTAAAAAAAACAAAAAAACAAAAATAAATAACCCAAATATGCAGAATTATTTTAAGGTTATTTGGGACCTTATTTTATTAATGTGTTAATATTCCTTAAATTTAAAAATATCATTAAAAAAAGTATGCAAGCCTTGAGCCAAACAGGTGGTAGAAATGATGTGGCTCTCGTCTTGGTCTCCCCCAGCTCCAGCATGGTGCCCTATGGACGAGGAGCTGCTGGCCCAGCCTCAGGTAATGAAGCTGCTGGACTCGCTCAGGGAGCGCTACACTAAATACCAGGAGCTGTGCAGACAGCGGAACAAGAGGGCGCAGCTGGACGAGATCCACGCCAAGGTCATGCAGGTGACTGACGCACGATTACAGAGGTCATGAATATTATCAGAAAGGTCCAATGTGATCTGGAAAAGAATGGAGTGTGGTTTTGTATTTCTTGGATTTTGATCAGTACAGCAAATGAGAATGTGTGCATGGAAATTTCTCCCTATTCTCTTTTGTGTCCTTTCTTCTATACAGTATGAGCTCTTTCTTTGCATCCTTCCTTATTTCCTTCTGATTTTATGTGATCCTTCCTGCTATCCCCTTTTGTAACCTTCTTTGTTCTTTCCTTTTCTTAGGTCCTTTCTTCCTATGATTTTTTGTTGCATTGTTTCCTACTACCACTCTGCTTCATCCTTTGCCTTTTTTGTGTCCTCTCATGTGTCCTTCCTGAATGTTCTGCCTTCCTTGTATCCTACCTTTTCTTTTTGTTCATTTTAATCCTTTCTTTTGCTCGTTCAGTTTCCTTTCTAATCTATTTACTTTCTTTCATTCTTTTTATCTGTTTTTAAGCTTAAAAGACTAAAATGTCGATAAAATGAAAGGAATCCTAAAAAATATCACAGCTTGCTGTCATTTGAATATGCAAAACTTTTGTCCCTTTGCAACAGAGTTTCTCCCCATATACCTTTTAAAAGTCTTGGGTTAAGGTTCATGAACCAGCTATAAAGATGTAGCTCTGTTGTTCTCCGCGCTCTGACTGCTTTCTGCATACCTGAATGAGCTGCAGGGTTCAGTCTTCGGTGCATTTAGCCATTTTATTCTTCCACTTAGAAACTGTGTCTAGATGCAGATTCAGAGCTCTTCAGTCCAAGAACAGTACTGTCTGCTGACTGAAGGTCTTAGAGCCACAGGGGCTGATGGGTAACATGATCATCTTGGAAACGGGCCTGGGGTTGCTATAGTAACTGCAACAAGGCTGCCAATAGCTGAGGATTTGAGGCGGTGGGTTGGCCTAGATTTAGATCAAACTGTGGCCTTGTTTGTGTGCTGTTTAAGGCATCACTGACCTGATAAATACAATTGACTCATGATCCTGACAGAAAAGCCAAACGCACATCTGCAGAGATGTGCTGTGCTCTGCTTGGAAAGATATGATGATTTACACTTCTGTTAACAACATAGCTATGCGGAATCTAGATCACTTCCTTCATTATTTTTAATAGTAAATTGATTAAACAATAAAAAAATGGCCCCCAAATCCTTTCTGTGTTAAATTTTTTTGTTTAATGCTAACTTGCAGTGATGTTATTGGTGATGGTACCAGTATCATCTTATATTTATATTTAACTCCGTATTTGGACAGCTGATTGGAGTTAGAAATATTTCTTCACAGTTTTCAGCTTGTATCCAGTACAACGAAACTAAATACAGCCCAGCATCAGGTTGGATGGATTAATCACTAACTCTAAGATCTTAGATATAACTTTATAGTTTTTTTTTGTTTTGTTTTTTTTTTACTTGACCCAAAGGTGAAAAATAAGTATATATGATGAGGTTGGATTATTCCCAGTAATGATCCAGTGCAGTATTCGAAACTTTAGGAAGAAATGAGCATTTTCCAGGTCTGGATAACTGTGCAATTATGACAACAGAATATAGACAGATGTTTGAGGTTAGATTTATCTAAGATGGATAAGATAGATTTATATATTTTGTTTTTCCCCCTTGCTCTTTTAACTTTTCAAACCTCTGAGCTTAAAAATGCTTACATAGGTTCCTGAATATTTGGAAAAGTGTGAGAACCATTGGTTAAATTCTTCTAACTAATTTTCATTTTGCAGATTTTTTGGCCTCTAGAATTTGGATGGTAGTTTTTGACTCAACCTCTGTGCTATTTAAGAATAATGTCTTTCCTGGGTGTCTAAGAATGCACTTAAACCAACACTAAGTAACTTTTCAACATTCATAAAATATTTTCATAACTTTTGTGATCATTGGTCAATTTATATGTAGTTGAATGCCAGCTTTCATTGCCTGAGGGGGTCTGTATGGCTTTTTGTGGCACTAAGCAGCTTTGAGGAGGGTGGCAATAACCGTGCCACACAAAAAACCTACAGAGGTACAGACTTTCACAGCATACATCACTTCCTCCTTTATCCATTTGTTAGAAAAACAGAAGTCAATAT
Source organism: Cyprinodon diabolis (assembly GCA_030533445.1). Lineage (NCBI taxonomy): Eukaryota > Metazoa > Chordata > Actinopteri > Cyprinodontiformes > Cyprinodontidae > Cyprinodon > Cyprinodon diabolis. The sequence goes on from CM060068.1 coordinate 34,130,128, forward strand.
GACTACCATATTCTGTAGACTATAGAGCGCACTGAGAATTTTGTAGTTTTTTTTAAACTGATAACTTACTACTCAACTGTACCCCACCAAACCTGTAGGGGGAGCTCTACATATCACCCGTAGAGTAGGGGGAAAGAGAATGCTATCTCCCGTTAGCTTGTTTACCCGCAGCAGTAAGAACTTCTAGTGAAAGATGGGGCTTCATCAGCTCTTTATTTCATCTTTGCAGGAGTTGCATGCAGTCTCTTCATTGGTTCAACATTTATAGTGCAGCAAATACATTTAAAATGTGTGAGTTCTGGACATTTGTTCTCCTCCTTGCCTGCAGCTAACATGTGCTTGTACTAAATGGAAATTAGCCCCCTCTGCTTGGACTTGCGCCCCCTGGCGGTTAGGAAAAATCCACAGAAAAGCAGCACCTTCGTATAAGCAGCATGGTTCAAAAGTGTGGGAAAAAAAGTAGCTGCATATAGTCCAGAAAATACAGTAAATTTCACTGTATATTCATGCAAATCGTGCAGAGTTTATATTCAGGCAATGCTGCACCTTCATGCTGGGATCTATTTGCGTGCTTACTGTGAAATTATCAAACATAACATTGCATTTAGGCTCTAAACTTTTCAGCACATCAGTCGCTGACGAGTCTGGTGAGGTGACATTGTTTCACCACAATTAAATTGATTACGTCATTGTTGTTTATCTTTCACACAGCCACTGGAAAAATGGAGAAATGTTGTTAAATCCAACTACAGGCGGGCAGGAGATCAGCATTTAACCAATCAATGCACAGGTCTAAATGGAAAATGCTGTCTTCTGTCATACAAAATAATACAGCCTTTGTCCACTGGGGGGAGCCAAAATCGACCAAAACTGGATGTTTTTTTTTAGAACTCCTTTAAACACTTTATTTATGAAATTGCAAAGTGAATTAAATTATTAGGATTTCAAGCAATCATAAATGTTTACAAATATCTAGTGACTTCCAGATAAATCCATTTCATGCAATGTATTAACCAGAAAGCCTTTGGAAGGAAGGAGAAATCCATGATCTGCTCTGACACGAAACAGACATCAATACTGACATTAACAATTAATGATGAACTGCTTTAATGTTAAGGTAGCCTCTTGCTGTCTGTAGCTCACAGGCATGAGAGTCCTAGTAGATATTTCAGGTCATGTTTAAAGCTTTTACTGTTCTATAAGATGTGGAATAAACATACAAGTTAACTAATAGTTTTAATCACCAGTTTCTTTGTAACCCCCATCAGGTGGTGAACTGGCTGCAAGGTCCTGGTTCAGAGCTTCTGAAGACCCAGCAGACAATCGGGGACTCTATGCGAGCTGCACAGGCTCTGCAGCAGAAGCACGAAGAGATCGAGAGCCAGCACAGCGTAGGGAAACACACTCACCTCAACATTCAACAAAATGATCGCTAACTTCTCTTAATTATGTTTACTGCTGATGGATTAACTGTAAACATATTTGAAAACAAAGTTTCCTCTCAGCTCAACTTCACACATATTCATACATAATAATAACGTAATAATTTTTGATCAAACCCTGTTTACGTCACATTATTATTGACGTATTATTATTATTCAGTAAACCATTCCTTAAACCTGAAAACCTCCGTGAAGAAGTGGATGTTAATGTTGTTCCTTTACGTCATCTTTTTTTGTTCGCAGGAGTGGTTTGCTGTGTATGTGGAATTGAACCAACAGATCGCTGCCTTGCTCAGTACCGGGGAGGAAGAGGAGGTGGCGGAACTAAAGGCGCTGCAACAGCAGCTCAGTGACGTCTGCTACCAGCAGGCGTCCCAGCTAGAGACCCGTCAGAATGTCCTGCAGGCAGCACAGGCCTTCCACAGCACTACACAGGAGGTAAAGCATGTGCAGATGGATCAATGTGGTTGATAAGCTGGAGATGATCAGGATGAAGTGACGTCCATGTCTCTACAGTTGTCTCAGCAGCTGGACGGGCTCCTGGGCATGCTCTGTGTCGATGTGTCCCCTGCTGACGGGACATCCATTCAGCAGAACCTAAAACTGTTAGAGGAGAAACTGCAGACTGTTGGTTTGTATCTGATTAAAGAATCCTCCCCGTTTTTCCTCCTAAAGTTTCCTTATGATAACTTTTTTAAATCTCACCGGACGTAGAGGCAGGTCTGTCCTCCCTCCGTCAGAAGGGAACACTGGTGCTGGAGCAGATGTGTGGCCAATCGTCCTGGTCTCTGGAGGAAGCTGAAAGCCCTCCTGGAGAGCATCAGGAAAACGTGCAGCATGTTCAGGCTGTGATGGAAGAGATGGAGCTCCGCAAGCAGAGGTAACTTCTATCTTCTTCTCTTTAGGTGAGCTAATCTCAACACAAGTTGCAGAATTTCTGTTAGTCTGGATAACTTTGAGTCATTTGAGGGAAAAGGAGAAAAAAGGAAGGTTTTTAATGGAGCCAAAGAGGGTCCGAAATTAACACTCGCCACTTGTGAAATACGATTAAGTTTTTCATTTGGCGGATTGATGCCAGAGCCAGCTTTGCCACAAGGCGAGTAAATGTTTGGACCACAGCTGTGCTTCAGTTATGTCCGTTCATCTTTTATTGTGGTAAGTCTCCCCTTTGTTGCTTTGTTCCTCTGCTCTCTGTTCCGTACAGAGAGAGAACCACTAACATCCTGAGATTTAACAACAACGCCACCGCTAGGCAAACTGTGGGAGTAAACAGTTGGAGTAACCAGGTCTTCTAAAAGACAACATGCCCATGAGGAGCAGGGGGAGCAAGGATCTACAGCCTCCAAGGCGAATAGAAAGTTTACTGAAAAATGGCGCTTTCTGAAAGACTGTGGTCGTTTCTCCATATATGTACTTGTGCGTTCTCATGTGCCTGTGTACTCGTGAAACGTCATCAGCCTCAGCCCTGGTACTGTTCCAATTCACAAGAACAAGAAGACCGAGAACGGACAAACTCCGCGGATGTTGTTCTCGCCCCTCCCTATTTACCGAGTTTGCATCAGAGCAGACTTGTCCGTTCTTGAGATTGACAGCTGTCCCAGCATGCACTGCGGCAGCAGCAGGTTCCAATGGAGCGCTCCATTGAAAGTTAAAAGTTCTCTTTTCTGTTGCCGTTGTTCAATAAAAGTACGTTGTAAAATCATTTGAGGCAAGAATATTACACTTTTAAGTGTAACTATATGGCTCATTTAAGGATTTAGGGCGTAATTAAAAAACTAAAAATTCCAAAGTTGAGAGGACCGCAGCAACCAGCGTACCTCCGAGGCTAACGGCAGCCAGGGCTAATCCTAGACCGTCTACAGCAGCCCTCTCTCTGCATAGCCGTGTGTGAAGGACCTCTGGCTCTGATGGCAATTTTTTTTTTTTTTTTTATTTGGCAAAATGTTCATTTGATATGTGTTTATCTGACTGTGTTAATTATTATTCCCCCACTATCTGGAAAAAAGTAATAATTTATTATTATCTAAAAACTATTAACAACAGAAGGTGAAATCCAGCTCCAGAAGAGCAGAGTGTGTGGTGACATCATGTGTACGCTTCCATTCCTATTGACCCATATTTATGCTGTGTGCTCCCGTTCTCTCCGAGTCCAAACTTTCCTGTTTTCTTCTGAAGAACATACTTGGCGAGAACACGAGTCCATTCTTGTGTTCTTGTGAATTGAAAAATGGCCTGTGTTTTGCAAGAGACTGGCTTATTTATGACGATGATGATACGATGATGCTAATACGCCATAAGAAACGTATTAATTTCTCACTGGCTGTCAATCTATGAACCCTGAGCACATCCATGAACACAAACACAGTAAATGCCACATTCCATGTATGTCCATATCTCAGGCTAAATTGAAACAACCCATTTCACAGCAACTGTGAGCGCTGATGGCTAAATCAACACAAACACACTTAGATGAAAATATTGTTTTGCACTGCCTATGCCATGGGAACAGAGGCTACACTTTTATTTATAGAAAATATATCAAATAAAAATATTTTCCTGTTTTCTTAATAGTTTTATTCATGGCCGCATCATCAAATGAATGTATTTTGCATTTGCACTCTTAAATAAAATATCCTGAAATTCCAAGTTATAACTTTATTCAGTAAAACTAGAAAACCTTTAACTGCAACTTTGTTTGCATTTAACATAATTCATTAGTGAAATAATGTTTCCTTAAAAATATATGAGAGCAAATTTTTTTCTTTTTTCTGGTCGGTAAAAAATTGGCCATTAAATACTTTTATCATCAAAAAGTTGACATCGGAATCTCAGTCTTCGTTTTTATGACGTTGCCAAGATTCTGGAGAAAACTGCAACATTTTGATGTGGAAAAAAACCCCTGGATAGATGAAGAACAAATTGATCAAAACACAAAACAAATATCTTTAAAGAAATATAGATCAGATTTTATATTAAAGTTTATAATAACATAACATTAACCTTGGGGTGTTACAGGTGTGAGGACATGGTGGATGTGAGGAGGCTCAAGATGCTGCAGATGGTCCAGCTGTTTAAATGTGAAGAGGATGCTTTACAGGTCAGCCACACATGGGTTTAAAAGCAAACACTTAAACGATGATGTGTACTTCCTGTATTGATCAGATGATGAGCTTTATGTGTGTATGTGTGCGTTCAGGCGGTTGAGTGGCTCAGTGAGCTGTTGGACGCCTTGTTGAAGACCCATGTCAGACTGGGAGATGACTCTCAGGAGACACAGACCATGCTGGACAAACACAAGAAGTTTGTGGATGTAGCTCAGGTGAAAGATGCCATTAATTAACGGCTTGTAGGAATTATTTACGCTGATAGAGAAGTTTTGTTTCTATTATTTATTATATAAAAGTTTTTTGTTAAATCGCTTCTTTTTATTGAATTCCTCTGCAGAGCACGTACGATTACGGCCGTCAGCTTCTGCAGGCCACCGTCGTTCTCTGCCAGTCTCTGCGCTGCACCACTCGCTCCTCCGGCGACACTCTGCCGCGACTCAACCGGGTGTGGAAGCAGTTTACCGTCAGCGCAGACGAGAGACAGCAGCGATTGGAGCTGGCCCTGAACTTTCACACCATTGCTGAAAGAGTGAGTAGGACACGTTTGATAGGAGATGGAAAAAATTATTAAAAGCTCTTACCTGTCTGGGCTGACTGAAAATAAATCCCATACTGTTTGATACCAAGGTTTGCTATTTTTTTCTACCACAAATATCACTGTTTGGTTCCCGTTTTAGCAGTTAGCAGGATTAGCATAGTAAGGATTGTTTGCCTGGACAATGTAGACCATTCTTCATTATTCTGTTCAGTAGGTCACAAACAAATTTTAATTCAGTGTGCACAATTTAAAATAAGCTGATAGATTACAAATGATAATAAAAGAGAGCACCCTGCTGCTGTGCTGCGTTCAACCGTTCTTTTCTAATACATAGTTTCTGCCGGTCATTAAATTATTATTTTTTAAATTAAGACCTTAATTGGCATTAAAATTGTGATTATCGCGGCATTTAAAATGCTTTATTTTCATCAGATATATCAGAGAGTCATGGGTACTAGGCATTAAAATGATTTCTAAGAGCATTAAATTAGTTACTCATTCCTGTATAAATCCTGTAATAGCTTCATGCATATCTGTGCCTCCTCTGGCTTCACCTCACTGAAATTTGGAGTCTTATCCCATCAGTAACTTGTACGCTAAGAAGTGTTGTTTTTAACACTACGTTGGAGCAGGGAGGCGTGAGGCGTTAGCTGATCGTAAAAAGATCATTTTTGAGCTTCCATCCTTCTCAGTTGTTGGATTTTAGCAAGCTTCTCTGCCTGTATCTGTTCACAACCTGCTGCTGCGTGATGTAGAAGGTTTGAAGTAAGGGTGCAACAATATTTACAGTTTATAAACATTTACAATGACTGTTTAATATCTAGAAATCTCTATCAGGCGTTTGCTATTCCTGCTCTTACTACTTTATATTACAATAGATCAAATCAAATCTCAGTTCTATACCTTTCACTTTATTCTAAGTGTTAGAACATGATATATCACTTGAATAAATTCCTTTTTTTGAATGTACTAACTAGCAATCATACATTTAGATGTAACTGTCTTTATTGAAGCATTCAAAAACAATCAGAACCATTGTGTTGATTTCTCTCCCTCTTCATGCTGCAGGTGTTGCAGCAGGAGCATGTTGAGGTGGAATCTCTGGATGAGGTCGACTCTTCAGGGAGAACTCTGCTGGACAGACTCGCTTTGCCGATCATCTTCCCAGATGGGTACAAACACACATTTACCTTTTTCTTTTTTTACTATAACTTCTTTTTTATGTGTGGGACACAAATGTATGAATAAAGCACTATTTTCCTCCTTACATAACATTTAAGATGACCTTTTTTTATTTAAAGGAACAGTTTTTATGTTTATTTTATTGGTGAAACAAAATTATTTTAAGTGCAATGCTAACCTTTGTTTTAATTCAGGATTATTCACTAGTTCACCTGACAGATGTAATCGATAACACTGATCCTTTCAGGAGCGAGCAGTTCTTTGGGAGTCCCATCGACACAGCATCTACAGCAGAGGGAGTCAGAGAGCGCCTCCTACTGATTGAAGAGCGGCGGCTGCAGCTGCAGGAGGTGCGGCTTCTTAACAACGAGGAGGAAGAGGAGGAAGTGGTGAACGGTCTGGAAGGGAGGTTGGATGTAATCGGAGAGGAACTGAGTGAGAAAGAGGAGCAAGATGAGGAGGTGAAGGAGGCAGAGCATCAGGATGAGGATTTGGAGAGGGCTACGCAGGACTGCTAATGGCTGTTAAACTTGCAGCCTTGATGAAGCTTGTTGGTGAAGGGCTGCTGACATCTGAAGTGATTTCTGAGGCACAAATCATATAAAAAAAAAAAAGCTATTTTTCTGCCTGTCTGCCTTCCCTTCAGTTCAGACAGCGTCTCTCCTCAGCCTCTCTATGTAACCTTCCTGCAACTGGACTAACCCGATGGATCGTACTCCTAGTCCCGGTCACTTTAAAAAGAAACGGACTACTGGAATAACTGCAACTTGTGTTTCCGCTCTGTTGAGGATAATCATCGTGGATCAGTGCTCCTAACACCGCTGCTGCCTCCTCCTCATTTACAACTTGAGAAAATCTTCCATGGTGCTTAACCCAGCTTCTTGTTGACCTTTTGGGACATTTTCCCATTTGTATCTACATAAATCTGTTTAAATTCAGCGCTATTATTTCACAGCAGCTCACTGAAATTAAACATTTATCTTGTTTGGTGCAATATTTTACAACTGATCAGATTTTATTTTCCTCTTTTGAATTTATCTACTATAGTCAGAGGAGTTTATCTGTAATCAGGATGCAGTGTTCTATACGCTTCTCTAAGAAAGGATAATAACGTAGCCAGACATGAGGAAGATTAAAACGATGATTAAAGGTACAACAATGATTACAACATGGCTGCACAACAGCAGGCCAGAAGCTGCTGTCTGAGTTATTAGACATGGGAACTAAACCAGGAACTCAGAAACATGAGCAGTTAAATAAAGCCATAACATTAAACCTAAAAAAAGCCAAACTGATAGGACCTTTAGGCTCAAAGAAGCACAGCTGTTAAATCTCTGTGCAGTTTGGTCGAGTTTATCCCTCTTTGTGTGTGTTGCATTTTATCCTGCAGATCAGTTTTAATTTGCAGCGTAAATATTTTAAAGCAGAATCTGCAAGAGATTAATATTCTGGTGATCATTGATCAAATAATGACTGAAGCAACACAATATATATTAAAAAAAATGTATATGTCAATGTATTTCTTTTTTCCTGCAGGATTCTTTTAGATATTCTGATGTGGTTCAAACGCACAGCTTGCTTTACTGCAAACTTGAAACATGAGCTTGTGACCACAGTCTAGTTTTTAAAAAAGAAATCAGATATAAACCTGGAAACTTCAGAAAAGGTCAGATTCCTTTTGTATTTTATTTATTCTCTTCTTTAGGTCAAACATTGAGTTACCGGTTTGTCTTTTCTTAAAATCTGCTGCTGTCAGTGTATATCTGCTAATCGCTCTGTCCCGCTGTCGTTACCGTCCAATGGCAAAAAACAACATCCTCCTCTAAATAAAGGTATATAAGACACCTTTTTGGAGTTGGTCCTTTCATTGTGTGTGAGGAATAAGATGGAAAAGCACTCATACATGCTGACTGTTTGAGTACCAAAAACATGTCATCTTGATTTGAGAAACTTTGTAATTGGCAACACTGATGTTTCTCATGCAGCTGCATTGGAAAAAGATGAACCAAACCAAATCTGTACAAAAAGTCGTAGTAGAAACAGGAATGCAGCTCCCTCTCTCCATTATTCACCTAAATGTTAAACATTGGTGGAGAAAAGAACAGCTGATAGTCAGATGGATCCCTGCAGCATCCAGTCAGATCGTTTCCATTTAACTTGGATGAATCTCAGCTGATGAGGGGTTTGTTCCCCAACAGCCTTAATGCTGCATTCAGGTACAGCTGGGAAAATACACTATATTGCCAAAAGTATTTGCTCACCTGCCTTGACTCACATATGAGCTTAAGTGACATCCCGTTCCTAATCCATAGGGTTCAATATGACGTCGGTCCACCCTTTGCAGCTAGAACAGCTTCAACTCTTCTGGGAAGGCTGTCCACAAGGTTTAGGAGTGTGTTTATGGGAATTTTTGACCATTCTTCCAGAAGCGCATTTGTGAGGTCGCACACTGATGTTGGACGAGAAGGCCTGGCTCTCAGTCTCCGCTCTAATTCATCCCAAAGGTGTTCTATCGGGTTGAGGTCAGGACTCTGTGCAGGCCAGTCAAGTTCATCCACACCAGACTCTGTCATCCATGTCTTTATGGACCTTGCTTTGTGCACTGGTGCACAGTCATGTTGGAAGAGGAAGGGGCCAGCTCCAAACTGTTCCCACAAAGTTGGGAGCATGGAATTGTCCAAAATGTCTTGGTATGCTGAAGCATTCAGAGTTCCTTTCACTGGAACTAAGGGGCCAAGCCCAGCTCCTGAAAAACAACCCCACACCATAATCCCCCCTCCACCAAACTTTACACTTGGCACAATGCAGTCAGACAAGTACCGTTCTCCTGGCAACCGCCAAACCCAGACCCGTCCATCAGATTGCCAGATGGAGAAGCGCGATTCGTCACTCCAGAGAACGCGTCTCCACTGCTCTAGAGTCCAGTGGCGGCGTGCTTTACACCACCGCATCCGACGCTTTGCATTGCACTTGGTTATGTATGGCTTGGATGCAGCTGCTCGACCATGGAAACCCATTCCATGAAGCTCTCTGCGCACTGTTCTTGAGCTAATCTGAAGGCCACATGAAGTTTGGAGGTCTGTAGTGATTGACTCTGCAGAAAGTTGGCGACCTCTTCGCACTATGCGCTTCAGCATCCGCTGACCCCGCTCCGTCAGTTTACGTGGCCTACCACTTCGTGGCTGAGTTGCTGTCGTTCCCAAACACTTCCATTTTCTTATAATACAGATGACAGTTGACTGTGGAATATTTAGGAGCGAGGAAATTTCACGACTGGATTTGTTGCACAGGTGGCATCCTATCACAGTTCCACGCTGGAATTCACTGAGCTCCTGAGAGCGACCCATTCTTTCACAAATGTTTGTAAAAACAGTCTGCATGCCTAGGTGCTTGAATTTATACACCTGTGGCCATGGAAGTGATTGGAACACCTGATTCCAATAATTTGGATGGGTGAGCAAATACTTTTGGCAATATAGTGTATATTCTCATAGTGACTTAAACACGTTTTAATACAGTATGAGCAGTTTTGTTTTCAAGACATCAAGTTGGATTATATAGATGTTTATATAGTTCAATATTGCTAACCTTGCATTTACTGCTATAGCTGGAAATCCAACTCAAATCTCCAGTTAGCTCTATGCTGTCCACTTTTGAGTTGTAGAACATTATAGTCCAATTAAGTATGTTTGTTTTTACTGCCATCTTGAAGCGGACCAAGGAAAGTACAGAGCAATGACCTAAAGCCCCAATGCTCTAGATTTCTGAGTTGTTAAACTGTCAGCAGAGCTCTCAGGGTTGAAAACACTGATCCTGTTTTGTTAACCAGGCTTGCGAAGCAAAGTTTGCTCAATTTTTCTTTTAAAAGCTGCTCTTCATGATTAACCTGGACCACAAGCAAATTTCTTTACTGTGCAATGTGTTTTAAGCTTTAGAGCCTTGATATATATTTTAGAGCTTTTAAAATAGCTGTTGTATTTAATATATATATATATATCTATAGAACATGTTTTCATATCTCTCTGCATCAGTTTATTAGAAAACTGACATATCAATAAGGATGGGCTCTTAATATCATTTCAGTAACACCACATCGTGATGAAAGCAGACAATTTTAAGCTCAACAGATCTAATTCAGTGAGAAGTTTTTTGATCCATATTAACATGAAGCAAGAGGCTCGTATAACACTGTTAATGTACACTGTTAACAGTTGCACATGCTTAAGTTTTTTTTATGTACAAATACACATTTCTCACTCCACGGTTCTTTAAGCAAATCTTTATTGAACACCTTACATGCTAATATATGTACATTGCTATTAACATAATTTATTATAATACACAATAAATGAACTCAGCTGCATTTTAGTCAGCTACCACTAGGGGGTGACTTTACATTTTTTACAACCAGTTTAGTTCCTTTTAAAAGATTACTTGTATAAACAAAGACAAAACATTAATGTGTTTAATTCATAATCTGTACTTTTTTTTCTATGAGCCTGAGAGGAAGTGTAGCTGTAGTTCTGACATTAATGCAGCAGTAATAATCATCATCGGCGAGTCTCCTTTTCCATCAGGTCTTTGGCCTCGTTGATTTTTGCAGCGAGATACGGAGAGCCACCTACACACAAACACGAATCAGACCTATGACTCTTAAACCAACCCACACACATAAAAATGTACACCATAATAATCTACCTTTCAGGGTTAAATCTTATTACGTTTAAAGATTTAGCTGCTCACAAGCTTGTTAAATAATGAAAGGGATGTTTAACCACAGCATAAGATGGAGAACATCTTAGGTTTAGTTAGATGTATGTGTCATTCTTCTTTTTAATGGTATAACTGCAGCAAGTCTGGCTGTGGAACAGAACCAGTGGAACTGAGTTTACCTTTATCTGGATGATTTAGGACCATGATCCTCCGATGCGCCTCACGTACTTTAGACTTTGTGGCAGCTGGGCTAAACACGACACACAAAGAAAAGTGTTTGTTTTCTTCTATAGGAAAAAAACGTAATATTCACATTACCAGACTCTGCCTCCTACCTGACACCCAGGATGAGGCTTGCCTCCCGCCTGGACATCTTCTGCTCAAAACCTCCTTTGTAATAAGATGAGAATGCCTGAGAGGACAGAAGGTTGGAGGTTCAGTTACCGACTGGCTGATCATCATTTAAAAGCTCTATTTATTAAAGTCGCAGGGAAGCGGATGTTCCAATCGTTGCATTTCCGAATTCTCCTAAGTTGTGCCCGACTTTACACGAGTGTTTATCAAGGGGGCAGGGTTGTTGTGGCGGAAGGTTCACAAGCAAGTTTGATCGTGGTCAGTGTCTCTGAAGCATCTTGCTAACCAGTTAGCAACTTAGTGCTAGTAGGTTCCCAATGGGGAATTACATTGGGACCAAGTAGGACCAAATTGGTGACTTAGAAACGACACTGCTAAGGAACGCTATGGACAGCGGAAACATGCAAGAGGAGGAGAGTTTTGTGTTGGAGATCGTGGGTGAGTCTCCTCTGTCATACATTTTTTATTTAGAGGAGGAAAGCGGGGATGAAGATGTTGTGGAAGGGCGGCAGAAGCTTGTTTTGTTGTAGAAGGCTTACAGCCGTACATGTTTGAGCCCTTGCCTCGCAACGCTGCCAGTTCTATTAGCTCTACGCCTGCCGAAGACACAGACGTCCATCCCTGTGAACACTGGGACGGAACTCTATGGTAGTGAAATTATTCTTATTTCTAATTTCAACCGTTGCGTATATTAGCTGCGACATATAAACCAAGATGCTATCATATGATTGGCTGAGTTTAGGTGTAGAAGCTGACGTATAACTAACTGGCCTGCATAAAATAACCAAAAAAAACAAAAACAGATTTTAAGACAGGATTTTTTTTTCAAATAGAAATTTTCTAAATTTTCGGATGATATTGTCTGATAAAGAGTACATTTATATACACGTTTAAGCCAGAATGATTTGACATTTAAATATGACTTCCCTACGACTTTAAATATGCTTAGGTAATATTTCATATGGACCACAATTAGATAAAGAGTGGAAATGAAAAAATGATTTAAAAATATCAAATGAATTCTTCCATTCTGTAGGTCAACAATATAAAAAGCTGACTATTGTTAATTTAATAAAGCAGATTGGTCAATCTCGATTAAAATACTGTAGCATAATGTACAAACCAAACATCACTGCAATCAGAGCTTTTACACATTTTGGATACTTTTTTCCCTCATGGAACATTTTCAAGACTCTTTTTCCTAAATCTGTTCTACTCTGAAACATTTATTATGAGCTAATCTACTAAAACAGGAAGTATCTGTTAAAAAGAAAGTCTTAATACTTTATACTTAATACTACTCCTTATATGTAATAGATATGAGAGGAAACTGATTTTTAGAGCAAATCCAGATTTTTTGGGGATTAAAATCTACCATTTTAAATCTGGAGAAAAACATAAAAATCTAATTCCATAATTTCCATGACTATGAAATAAACCTGTATGAAAAAAAAACACAATGAGGTTTATAAGAAGGCAAAAATGATGACATATTTTTCTCTCAGTAACTCGAAAGTTCCATTGAATATATATAAATTAAACAGCACAGATAATATTCAGGTGTTTGCTTACTGATGAGGGCATCTTCTTGACTGTTTCAGAGAAAACCTGTCCCAGTGGCTTCCACAGCTGGAATGCATAACGACCTGAGGACAAAGGAAAATAGTTAATTACGTAACTTCAGCTCTTTGATGTTAAACATCTGAAAATAAAAGGCGTTTTTTTTTTTACACAAACAGTTTTAACAGCAGAAGTAATAAACATTAAAAGAAAAAAATGTAAATGAAGGCTGCTTTTTATTTCATGTAGGGGAAGAAGTTATTTCACCTGCAAATCCTGCAGCAGCTACACCAAGGCCCACTGCAATCAGAGTCCCTCCCTGTCAATGAGAAGGTTAAACTGGTTGGTAACCATAACAACACAAAAGCTTTAGCTTATGGCATTACATATTCTGTCAGAGGATGTTAGATAATGACACAAAACATAAAAATATATATAAAGATGAAACACATTTCACCTCTATGTGGCTGTTTTTTATTTTTTACACCTTTATTAATAACAAGTCATGCTGCTAAATTAAAAAAGAAAGAACCCATCAAGGCTAGAGATGTACCGATCCAGTCAGATACCTGTACTGAGCGTATCGGCCAATATCTGAAGCGATTCAACTGTTGAATAAATGAACCATACATCTTGCCATATGAATGAAGGCTTTAGCCTTGAAGTAAACATTGTTAAAAGAAAAAAACAAAGTAAGACAGATATAAATGCACTTTATATTATCTATTGACAAAAAAACTGCAAAGAAAAAGAAATTCAATGTAAAGTTTACTTGACTGAATCTACGATATCCAATATCTAATTTCCTGATATGGAATCCAGCTAAATTTCGGAGCCAATATGTGATCCAGGTGTCGGATCGGTGCATCTCTAATCCGGGCAACAAAGGGCCCTATTGGTTAAACTATGTAAGGTTTCTAAATATTTCTCCTGCATAAGTTTGACACTTTTCAAAACTCAATTGTAAAGATGAGCCCATTCTAAAGTGGAAACAAAGATAATAAAACAAAAATGTTTTTGTTTTTTTAAACAATAGGTTGGATTAAAATATGGAATGTGAAGAAACTTAGGTGGACGGCTTAATTAATGGATCGCTGAATGAAGTGATGGACAGCTAATAGGTTCATGAATCAATGAGTCAAAAGGTAAATAAACCCCGTCCAGATCAGAAGGTGTAACCTGATCACAGAACAGCATTATGAGAACAAACAAACACCAGTGAAGTTATTCGATAGCTAATGTATACAACGGTTAAAAGCTGATTGACACAGAAAGATGGCTAACAGACTATTTCTATAAACCGATTTCCCAGCTGAAGCCATGTTAATTTTAAAAAGAGACTTTTTTGCAGCTATAGTTCTTCGGAAAACAAACATTAAAGCTTTATGAACATCTATAATCCGGTTATCAGCAGTGGACAAAAGACTATGGTTGAAAAAGATTTATATGTCACAACCTAAAAATTAAAAACAGCCCATATTTTGCCTTTATTTTTAGTTTTTAACTTCACTGGGCAAAAAAAAAATTGTTTTAATTTTTAGATTTTTTTTAAATATTATTACAATTTTTAAATACTCCCAGACTTCCTTTAAAACCTAATAAATCGACAGGTTTGAAAAAAATACAATATTAGTGATTTATTCCAACAGCCATAATGGTTAGATTTGATTTCTATCTCTATTTCTGCCAATAGCGTAAATATTTTATGTCACCATGCTCAGTGGTGAGCGATAAGAACAGAAAATTTTAATAAGGGTGGCCAGGCAATAACCAATGTACACTGAGGGGTGGCCGAAAGGGGATAGGCACCAGAACCTCAGGGTCAAACTACAAAGTAATGAGCATAACATCAATATTTTCTAAATAAAGATGAACTTTACTTTCTTAAAGCCTTTGTTAACAAATAGACACATATATATTTAAACATCTGTGCTTTCTGGATAAAAGGTATAGTGAATAAAATTCTTTCAGCTTTGAGTTCTGGGGTAATTTTCACGAAATTTTCTCTTTACCCCATATAACACAATATCTAGTTCTGAAAAGAGCATGCATTCTGTACTTATCATATTTAATGTTAGTAATATAATGTGCATAACTAACCACAGTGTTATTGTTGTCAAGTAATTGTTAATAAATGAAAAATTAAATTGTTTTTAATATTCCACTTGAGAGTATTACTGTTGCCACTGTCTGTATTAGAGGGGGAAAATTGGTAGGGGTGGCCAATGATTGGCTAAGGGTGGCCATGGCCACCCCTGGCCCCCCATCTATCTCCAGCCCTGGACAAGAATCCAATGGCTTTCAATCAATAAACCCTGACTAATGTCATAAATATTTTACCTATGTCAGTTTTAAATCGTGTGAAAATAAATAATAATAACCAGTGATAATTGTTTATTACCAAACGCGCTTCGTCTTCGTGCTTTATCTCATGTTTCTGACGTAACTGAGCATGATGATACTTAGCGGTCACCAGGTTAAACCTACAGACCTTGTTATTAAAATCAGATTATTTCAGGATGATAGACGCGATAAACACCACAAACCGCAGCTCGCTAACTTACCAACTGCCTGTCTATTTCTGCATCACTCCTGACATTTGTTTTAGAGGAATATTCCGCATGTCGCATCGTTTCTTCCAGTGTTGAGCCGCCGGTGCTCGCCATGTTGCCTTCCTGACGTAACGACGAACTTATCATATCCGGTCAGTTCTTTCAAAATAAAATTCCCTGCTAAAGAATTTCTGCCCACTTCCTGGACCACGGATCTGTTGTTTATTATTTTATTACATTATTTGTTTATTATTTTATTATTATTATTTTCTAAGGAAAAGAAAAACAACCATATATATATATATATATATATATATATATATATATATATATATATATATATATATATATAGTATATACATATATATATATATATATATATACATATATATATATATATATATATATACATATATATATATGTATATATACATATATATATATATATATATACATATATATATATATATGTATATATACATATATATATATACATATATATACATATATATATATATACATATATATATATGTGTATATATACATATATATATATATGTATATATACATATATATATATATGTATATATATATATATATATATGTATATATACAGACACGCATACACATACATTAAATAATTTTGTTTTCTTTAAAAATCAAATAACTATTTGCATATGTTTACTCCCAAAATTCTTCCTCAAAATATCTAATAAATTAATCTTTTCCTTAATACAGTCAACAACCTTTTACTTTCGATTCAAAGAGGCCCTTTAACCCCCGGTGTTACAAAGTAAAACATTTTAAAAACATTTTAAAAAGCCTACGGAATAAAGCTTTCTCTATTGTATGAATATATATAAATAAAAACCTTCACAGCAGTTTTGTAGAATGAGAAAGGCTGGGTGATCCCTTATTATTATTACAGATTATTTAGGCACATAAAAAATGTAAAGCACATAGTTAAAACCCTTCGTATTACCTTAAGAAATAAAATTATATTGTAGTATAATATTATACTGTTTCATTAAGAGCCAGGTCAGCCGTCAGCTTTGCTAGTGCCTTGGACTACACAGTCACTACACAAACTTTGTAATACTTTATTTAAATAGCCTAAATTATACTTATATCAAAATAATTTCATTGTATAATGACAAAACTATTTTAGATCTCACTTGTTTTCTTATTATTTGCATATAAATAAAGTAGCAGTTGAGATTTTCACTTTGAGCAACACTGCAGAATTTACAGCATTACACATGTGGATGTTTAATTCCCTGAAATGTCTAAATAACTCAATCATGCGGTCATAGAATCACCCTGACGGCTCTTTTCTGAAGTGTGTTTAATGACTGGAGTGAAGATTTGTGGGTTTTTGCCTTGAATTTCCAGACAGAAATTCAAATACGTCAGAGTCAGTGAGCAATATATATATCATAGTTTGATGTATGAAAAAATGTTTACTGAGAACTCGAATACTTTTACATAATTTGGTTTTAACATGTTGAATGTGACGTTAATTATCACAGCCACAAACTTCCTTTCTATAACTCTGTCCACATTTTCAGCTGCTGTCACACTTTTTAAATCAATGCTTGGGCCCTTTCTGTCATATAATAATTAGAATTTGTTAAAAAATATTTCATATGCTTTATTAATGTTGTTCTCACCTAATTTTGCCTTCTGATTCTGTTTTTAAAGCTATTCTTTAAATGTGTTAATCATCTCCTCTAAGCCTCATTCTTTTAAACCCTGTCTGGTATCCTTTTCAACTTGTTTGGTTTCTGCTGTCAAATATAACAAGGACTGATAGATGGTCACAAGTCAGGGGGGTTGTCATGGAATTTGGGGCCCATGAAAGACATTGATATTGGGTCCTCAAACCCCCACCCCCCAAAAAAAGTTAACCCAAGCTTTAAAAGTGCTATAAGGATGCACTGAAGACTATCGTTTACAGTGTAATTTTTTTTTGTAATATTTCTACAGAGGAAAATAATCAGAACAGGAAAAAGGTAAATATACATTAAGTTCTACATATAGTTCTGTCCAAATAATAGCAACTTATTGAAAACAAAAACCCAACTGTATCTATGTACACACGAATATAGAATAGGCTTAGGATGATGAAAATGTATTTCTTTTAGGCTTCACTGTAACTTTTTTAAAGGGTTTTTAAAGTTTTTTTTTTTATGCTGGCCCTGAGAGCATATTTTTCATTAATCTGTACATGTAATGACAAAACATGTATTTTTGGTGTGGCAGCTTCAGGCTGCTCATGAGAATAATTAAGATTTATAGATGTCTTTTAATGATTAATCTGAGGATAAAAATCTAGCTGTTTTAATATTGACACAGATTTTAATACAGGCTGCTGGAGGCTGCCTAATGCATTTCAGGTGTCCAGGATACAGTATAAACAACTGGAACCCTTTCATTTTATAATTTCAATTTTTTTTTAAACAACGTTTTTGTGTGTATATATATATATATATATATATATCTATATTAAAAAATATATATACAGCAATTTAGACATTTTGTAGTTCATTTGTTTCTTTCATTATCACTATGTCAAATGACGTGCGCGTGGCATTTAACCCCAACTACATGCGATGCAGGGCCGGCCCGATGCATAAGCGAACTAAGCAGCCGCAAGCAGGGGGGCCCCAAAAACAATGACCAGGTCCTGGTCAATCGTTTTTAATTTTCTGCATATATTTTCTATATAACTTCTAGTCTCAAATTTAGGTCTCTATTTCAATTTCTTGTATTTAAAAAAAAAATCCTTAATATGGTGCAGCTTCAGTCAAAAATGCATGCATGAAAATTTTTTTTTTATTTTTTCTTACAATATACATTATACATATATACATACAAGACAATTATATAATGTAAATATTCTATATCAGCTAAACATCTTCTAGTGTTTAGCTGATGTTAACCCTCTGATGACTTTCCTGTTGCTTGGTCTGGTTTGTAAAGATAAATTCTGAACTCTGTAAGCTTTCTGGCTTAGTTGTTTGGCCTCTATGTTTGATACAGACAGGCAATAGGCTCATTAAACGCTGGATTAATCCTGGTTTGATTTTTCTTGGAAACTAAAAATGAAACACAATAAATAATAAAAATTAACTTGCAATCATTCTCCGTTTCAGAGGGCTCCCAGTTGGGCAGCATCATTAATGATGTGATTCCCCTCCAACATTGAGGAAGAATAACTAAGTAGTTGTATCCAGCTGATCTATTAGCAGGGCACACAAATTAAAACGTCCTGCGAAGATAAAATATGACAAATTACTGGATTAAGGACATTTCTAGCATATGACAACACACATCACAATTTTGGAGAATTTGCACACAGTTGCTCTTTATTTCCCAAAGACATGGGAGGAGGAGAGGAGAGAATGGATATTTCAGCTGCCTGAAATAATCAATTCGCCCTCCATAACATGGGAAGAAATGAATTCACCTGCAAGTCTTCAACTGCTTATTCCTCTCACCACCAACAACAAACCGTCTGGGTTTGGTGGCATTTGATCATTATTTGCCAAAATTAAAGGAGGGAAACCTTATATTTTAGCTGCCCGAAATAACCAGTTCCCCTCTAAACACCTACCTAGATAAATTAATATTAATAACTTATTAATATACATTTATCTAGGCGGGTGATAGATATTGGGATAAGTTGGAGAAAACACAGATGCCAGCTTAGCTAGAATTGCTGTTTGTGTTGAAGTGAATGTACTATCTTCATCTACAAAGCACGTGCGCTCTCTGCTCTAAGATCTATGGTGAGAGATGGTATTTATCTTTATCAGAAAATATACCAAAAAAATGAAAATAGACTTCAATTGTATTAACATGGTGGTGAGTGATGACACAGTGCTTTCCTCATATTTAGGCTGCAGTAGATCACCATGTTAAGTTTTCACCATATGGCAATTATGCCACATTTGTCAATAGAATATAAACTGTCAGGCGTGGTTTGGAGTTTTGTTGTGTTGTCTGGTATGACATTTTGTCTAAAATTAACATCACAAGAAAGCTTCTACAGTCAACAAACATGCTGCTTGATGTAGCGGTTAACCTTGTAAAAAAGAACAAAGGCGAACTTATCAGTTACTGAAAAACAGGCTCCTGTGATGCAACGACATCTGCTGAAGAAATTTCTTATTAGATGAACACAGAAGCAGTGCTGAAAGAGAAGTGATTGCGTTCAACAAATAAGCACTTTTCCCACGAGGCTGCAGATGAGCCTATAGTGGATGCTATGAAGAGGCTTGGAGTGTCATTTTTTAATGCTGTAGTGACTGTAGCATTCAGTCATTGGAGGGTAGATTTACGTCTCTAAGTGAGGTTAAAGATAACTTTGGAGTGCTGCTCAATTTTAGGGAGCTTGATCAAAAGCTCCAGAGGGAACAGTGTGGGCTTCTTGGGGAAGAACTCTTTTGTGGAGAGGAGGCTCATATTAGCGCACTAGCATTAGAGATGGAGAGTCTTCCTGAACTTCCCCAAACTATGAAGACTGCCTTTGAGCTTCTCACATACCTCTCACAAAATGAGATGTGTTTACCCAGATCTTCGGGGAGCTCTTAGAATAGCATGCACTCTGCCTGTGACAGTTGCCTCAGCAGAGAGGAGCTTTTCCAAGCACAAATTAATAAAATCATACTTGAGATCATCAATGGCCCAGGAAAGACTAAGTGGACTTGCAGTCATAAGTATTAATTACAAAATTGGCCAAGCAATACCATACAATGATATCATCAGTGACTTTGCCTCCAGAAAAAACTAGGAAGGAACGATTTTGAGGTAATTGTTGAACCCTTGCTGTTCTTACGTTTGCTTTGCAAATCAAATTCTGCTTCGGGCCCCCAAGAGGCTTTAGGCCAGCACTGGATGCAGGAGCTGAGCACTAAACAATTTATTGCAATTTCACGGGAGTGGGGGTGCTTTGTTTCACTGCATACTGATGAGAAATGAGGGAGAACATGAAGAGTATTTATTTTACTGCTGGATTTCTTTTTAATATTTGAAAAATATAGCGGAACAAATTTTTCCGTTTGTAACAATAAGTGGACTATTCCCAATTAATGAAAAGTCTACTTATTGTTTATGTAGTGGTGATTATTTACCGGTCCAAACATCCAATTGAAGCCACTACTAAGGCAATGGGGTCAAGTTTCTATACACAGGCAAAAAGAAGTTTCAATGTCCAGTCTTGATGATGGTTCTGGATGGTTTATTTTCTAATTTGCCAACAATTAAAGAGTACAAACTTTTCTTTTGTCCTACCTCTCTTGCACTGGTAAAAACCATAGGCCCCAAACCCAAAACGCCTGCTGGTTCCCTCCCAGGCCCCTACACTTATAGAAAGTGGACTGATCCACATCGCTTCTTGTCATACCTCAGAACAAAAAAAAAAAAGATAAATAGAATCAACAATTATTAACCTGCAAATAAACTCTGTAAATAATACAAAAAATATACATTTGGAATGAACACAATTCAAATGGATAAAGAAATAACAAATAGCTCCAACAGTTTATTTTTGAGTACGTTTGTAAATATATTATCTGTTAAAGTCTAATGAATCTAGTAAGATGAATGTAAGACAGAGAAAAATTTTAATTTAAACAAAAAATGTCTTCCGGTTTCTGGAAGGTATCTTATGTACATCCAGGAATACATGAGATACACTGAGGATGTTCAGTCCTTTTCTGTATAACATAAAAGTAATAAGACTGAATTGGGCAGATAGAAACCTAACTGAAAAATATAACCCTTTTTTTAAAGACATACAGATGTATGTAAATATTGCATAAATTTGAGATCTGCTCAACAGCTCTTCTGTTGCACCAGCATGTAAGAGTAAAAATATTTTTTTTTGTCATGTAGGCATTTTTGATTGATGCTGCACCATCAAAGAGAAATACTATGGACATATTTGTTATAAAATACAATAACTAAAAAAAGAAACCTTAGATAATGTATTATCTAAGGTTATATAAATTTTATTAAATATAAGTAAATGAGATTAAATTATTTATAAAAAAATTTATTTACCTTTTTATCTTAAAGTAAGTGTTTAGTAAGAATTTAGTGTGTTATTTTGATCTATTTTAGACGTTGTTGAACAGTCAGTCATCATTTGAACAGCTGAAGCTAAGATATAGCAAAGCATTACAAGAAATAAACAGGTTTTTTGAATGTTTCTACATTATAAAAAGGAAGAAATGGTTGAACACTGCAAACATACTTGACATTAATTAGAAAAAATCAAACTTATTGTTTGTGTTATTTTTACTTTCATTATCGATTGTTGAGCAAAGACCTGACTTTCTTGTTTTAATTAAATAACTGATAATCAAGCATTAAGCATGTTTTGATAGTGTTATCTTAGTTTTTGATACTTAAAAATAGTTTATTTTCTTCAATCTATCATAGATGTTTAAAACTGTCTTTAGTCAGAGCACATGATAAGAAACTGATAACTTTAGACTGACTTTCTATCTTCCTCTTTGATCTATAAAAATACCCCCAGTTTCCTGTGTCAATGGAAAATGGTGTATCATCAGTTAAGTGTGCATAAACAACAGCTCTCAGTCAATTGGATGTAACATTTAAATGTTAAGCTGTTTTTATGTACCAATAACTAAGATAACATCATCACAACAAGCGAAATGCTTAATTATTAATGAGTTGATTCGAAAAATGAAATCATATCTTTGCCTATTTAGTATTTTCTGGCTAAGCAATTAATATTAACAGTCAAAAAACAACAGCAATCATTACAACTGGACATTTTTTAATTCAAAAATACACAAAAACTTACAAATAAAAAAACTTTTACAAAAAAATTTCTTATCCATTCTGAAGAACATTTTTCAAGGTTCAACCAGTTCTTGCTTTAATAACATTGAAACCTTCATAAACCTGTTTATGTCTTGCAAAGGTTATTCCAATGCTTTGCTATATTGTAGCTATGGCTACTCAAATGTATTAATTAATTTACTCCCAATCACTTCTATCAAATAAATCTGCATATATTTACTATATAAATTCTAGTCTCAAATTTAGGTTTCTATTTCAATTTCTTGTATTTAAAAAAAAGAATTCCTTAATATGGTGCAGCTTCAGTCAAAAATGCATGCATGAAAATTTTTTTTTATTTTTTCTTACAATATACATTGAGCAGATTTCTATATATACATCTGTATATCTTTAAATAATGTTGCGCCTCTTTTCTGTTAGGTCTCTATCTGCCTAATTCAGTCATACTACTTTAGTGTAATACAGTTTAGGACCGAGCATCTTTGGTGGATCTCATGTGTTCCTCTCCAAAAAAATCCAGAATCCAGGAGGCATTTTTTTGGTGTTAAATTAAATTAAATTTAAATTAAACTTTTCTTCTGTCTTACATTTACCAGGCCCAGTAGAATTATTTCTCACATTGCCACTTTAACAGACAATATTTTTACAAACGTCCAAAAAATAAACAACAAGTGGAATATTAATTAATTATACCAAATAATATAAAAGTATCGCAGTCGTCAGTAAAGCTGACATTTTTTTAGTTATCAAAGCAAAAGCTTCCTGTTTGTTTAAAGTTTGGTTTTCTGCTTGCATGAAAAAGCCTCTCGCTGCATACCTAACCATAGAAAAACAAAGATATGAGAAGATAAGAAGGATTTATCTAACATCCAACTGTACTCGAGCAGATGGGTGTCAGATAAATCTTTTTTTATCTTCCAAGTCTTTTTTTTTGGCAGCCATGCAACAAAAATTAAATTTATGTAACTATATGATGTCAACTTTGCAGCCTTTAAAGTAAAATTTACAAAAAGGATTTGGGTATTTACTGGTTTTCCTTTTAGTCAGTGGATGAGAGGCAGCATACATGGGAAGGGGAAAAAAGAATAGTTCAATACATGAATTTAAAAATCATTATCATAAAAACACACAAGGTGTTTTTTTCCTGTTCTTAGAACAATATAAAAATATAGATATAGAACTACAAATTAGGCTACTCTTTGGAAGACAGTGGATTTTTTGCTGGAATTTTTCAATACATAAATTCAAACAATTTATTCTTCACATCATAGGAAAACAAAATTGCTCGTATTTTTGCATCTAAAATACTTATAATGTAAAAACAAGTGACAAGTGGCAGATTAATCAATTGGCAAAAATACTCTAATACGTCTAATAATGTTAGTTGTCCCTAAAATAGTATAAATATTTTAGCTGCATTAACTATTTCAAATGAAGACAATAAAATATAGAAATGGATAAAAGCTAATTCTATGTAGATAAAGTATGAACGTTAATCTGTTATAATTTTTGGTAATTTTTTTTTTATGCATATTTGCCCTGTCATAGATTTCTCTTTCAAGTCTTTCATATTATCAAGCTAATTTTATTTCCATAAAAAATATATAAATAACAAAAATTATTATTTAAGTGAAAAATATATCTAAACCAAGGTGTTTGGATATAGCCTGCAAGTACTCAAAAACAACACTTTATGATCTAATTAATATTCAATAAGTGATGAGAAAATTTTTTATTTAAAAATCGTATTAAGTCTATCACTCTGAGAAAGCTTTGACACCATTTCTAAAGGCAGTTAATCAGAGAGAGATATCTAAAAATAAAGAAAACATGGAATGTTTGTTAACGTCCCAACCAAATTTACTCAAATAGAAAATCATCAACACATCCAGGAGGTCACAAACAAACCCAATGCAGGCTTCAGTT
Source organism: Cyprinodon diabolis (assembly GCA_030533445.1). Classification (NCBI taxonomy): domain Eukaryota; kingdom Metazoa; phylum Chordata; class Actinopteri; order Cyprinodontiformes; family Cyprinodontidae; genus Cyprinodon; species Cyprinodon diabolis. Next base: position 34,154,336 of record CM060068.1, read on the forward strand.
CCTTAAGGTAATGACAGCGTTTATGATTAAACAAGAGAAAGACCAAAAAGAAACGGCATTCATGGGAAAATTTGAATGGAAAAAAGACTGCTGGGAAAACCAAAGACAAAAGCATGTTTAACAATTACCCAGAAAAATTTCTATGCTCCCCAAATCATTTGGAAATATATTCAGTAGACAGGAGAGAAACGGATAAACTTTTTGAAAGTTCATATTTTCATGTACAACTGTCACTGTGTTTCCTTTAACTGAACTTAACGCATTCAGACAAACATCCAGCGATTTCACCTTTCTTTTAATTTTGGCATTTTATGTTTAGTAATTAGCAGAAAGCTTTTGAGGTTGGAAGCCCTCTTTACCATTCCCCTAATATTTAACTTCCGCTGAATATTCTCTTTGAGGTATACAGCATGTACACTATATTGCCAAAAGTATTTGCTCACCCATCCAAATTATTGGAATCAGGTGTTCCAATCACTTCCATGGCCACAGGTGTATAAATTCAAGCACCTAGGCATGCAGACTGTTTTTACAAACATTTGTGAAAGAATGGGTCGCTCTCAGGAGCTCAGTGAATTCCAGCGTGGAACTGTGATAGGATGCCACCTGTGCAACAAATCCAGTCGTGAAATTTCCTCGCTCCTAAATATTCCACAGTCAACTGTCAGCTGTATTATAAGAAAATGGAAGTGTTTGGGAACGACAGCAACTCAGCCACGAAGTGGTAGGCCACGTAAACTGACGGAGCGGGGTCAGCGGATGCTGAAGCGCATAGTGCGAAGAGGTCGCCAACTTTCTGCAGAGTCAATCACTACAGACCTCCAAACTTCATGTGGCCTTCAGATTAGCTCAAGAACAGTGCGCAGAGAGCTTCATGGAATGGGTTTCCATGGTCGAGCAGCTGCATCCAAGCCATACATAACCAAGTGCAATGCAAAGCGTCGGATGCGGTGGTGTAAAGCACGCCGCCACTGGACTCTAGAGCAGTGGAGACGCGTTCTCTGGAGTGACGAATCGCGCTTCTCCATCTGGCAATCTGATGGACGGGTCTGGGTTTGGCGGTTGCCAGGAGAACGGTACTTGTCTGACTGCATTGTGCCAAGTGTAAAGTTTGGTGGAGGGGGGATTATGGTGTGGGGTTGTTTTTCAGGAGCTGGGCTTGGCCCCTTAGTTCCAGTGAAAGGAACTCTGAATGCTTCAGCATACCAAGACATTTTGGACAATTCCATGCTCCCAACTTTGTGGGAACAGTTTGGAGCTGGCCCCTTCCTCTTCCAACATGACTGTGCACCAGTGCACAAAGCAAGGTCCATAAAGACATGGATGACAGAGTCTGGTGTGGATGAACTTGACTGGCCTGCACAGAGTCCTGACCTCAACCCGATAGAACACCTTTGGGATGAATTAGAGCGGAGACTGAGAGCCAGGCCTTCTCGTCCAACATCAGTGTGCGACCTCACAAATGCGCTTCTGGAAGAATGGTCAAAAATTCCCATAAACACACTCCTAAACCTTGTGGACAGCCTTCCCAGAAGAGTTGAAGCTGTTCTAGCTGCAAAGGGTGGACCGACGTCATATTGAACCCTATGGATTAGGAACGGGATGTCACTTAAGCTCATATGTGAGTCAAGGCAGGTGAGCAAATACTTTTGGCAATATAGTGTATGTTCGCTGATATCAGATAATTGGTCAAGATTAAAGCCCTTAAAGCTGAAATTGTTATGGGGAGTAATAATGTTAATGTTTAGCTTTATAATTTAGTTATACGGTTGTAACTTTTGCTTTCTTTGAAACAAGGACAAAAATCTTAATGCTTAAAAAAAAAAAAATGCAGTTATGGTATATGTCTTGGTGCTTCAGAAATTAAAAAAATATTGCTGTGGCTTAGTCAAAATCTAGGCTGAGCTTAAAAAGGCTACAAAAACTTCTGTGTGACTAAAATGACACATTTGCAAGAAACAGTTAAGAAAAATTGATAACAGTCATGCAAAACGTCGATTGCTGATATAAAAACAAACAGACAAAAACACTTTGCAGTTCTTGCTACCAAAGGTTGATCTACCAATTAGATCAAAGTTACTATTGCTTTTTGCTGCTTTTTTTTTTTTTTTTTTAGATTAATACACCTTTTTCTGATGATAACTGAAAGTGTGAGAAAAAAAACAATTAAAAATATCAGAGGAAATGTTTTTGGGAAGCAACTGCTTGCATTACAAGATTTTCAACACCAAGAAGGTCCTAATGTAATTACCTCTGGTTTTCTAAACTAGTTTTACTACTTTGAATCTTAACTGCAGCATGTCATTAATCTTTTGTATTTTTTATCACCTAAAACTAACATAAAAAACATTCAGGTTACATTTTTTTCCATGCCAGAGATTTACCACAAACCTCTTGAACCTGCTGTATTACACATCTCAGAGAAAGCAGGATGTTGACTCTTTGTAGGAGTTTTTTTTTTTTTGTTTTTCTCAAGCAAACCAAAAGATGAAAATAAATGTATTGCAAATGAAACTGCAAACCAAAAAGTGCACAAACACATGCAGCAGATTCCTGTCAGATGCAGCTTCCTATCATATCTGTTGGGCGTGTCTTACTCCAAATAAGACACTTTGCAGACAAATTTTCCAGTACATTTTACATTCACGTTTATTAGGTTACATCCTTTTCAGCAATGGAGAAAAAGCACATGCATGTTCGCCACAGCAGAGTTTTCAACTCCCGTTATTTATCCAACTGCAGAGGTAGGTTTAGACCAACAGCTGATGTTATTCTGCTGTTCAGTGTCTTGGTTGTAATGTTCATTCTGTGCAGGTTCAGAGAGGAGCTTCCATCTGTGTGTTATTCTGCTTTTTGGAGTGTTCTGCATCTGCCTTCTCATTGGACTTCTGATCGTGAATAATCAGTGTGAGTCTGCTTAGAAACCTTAACGATATTTTATTTTAACTGTTTTCCTTATACTTAAAGACATCTTTATTTCAGTTAATATAGGCTTTTCAAGATCAAACAGAATTAGTAAAAGAGAAAATCTCTTTTTTTTTTTAAGAACCACAAATCTAAGATCATATGTCTAAAGTCCTTTAGATTCACTGATTAAAAAATATATTCATTTTTTTATTTTGCTTGTTATTCTATGTTATGTCTAATGGATTAACCCCAAGCTGTATATAACTACTATAATTTAACTAAGCCCATAAGGGGATTACATTGATCCCATGGTGTATATGCGTTATTGTTTTTTTTTCTTTTTAAATAAAAAAGATGTAAGTTCACAGACTTTAAATTCAGAATTTAAAATACTCCATATATATATATATATATATATATATATATATATATATATATGTATATATACATATATATATACATATATATCACAATCTAGAGAAGTCAACTCATCGTCATGTTGTTGGACTGTGGGAGGAAGCCTGAGTAACCAGAGGGAACGCATGGAATCTCTTATATGTGTGTATATATATAAATATATATATAAATATATATATATTTATTTATTTATATATATATATACTTCTTTTGCTTGTCCTTCATGGTTAATGATTATCAATAATAAAAAACAGGAATAATAAAAAATGTAATATTTTTCTTTCATTTCTAATAAAGACAAATATGACAAAGGGCGACTGAGTAAAGATCTCGAGGAATTTGCAAAAACAACTTCAAAGCTAAAGAAGGAAACGGCAGAGCTGGAGAGTGCCTTGAATTTGGCTAACAACAGTAAGTTCCCTCAATTTAAACAACTTCCCTGATCATAGCTCTTTAGAAAACACCACATATTCTTTTTCATTTTATGTTTTTTTGCTACTATTTTTTGTAGATGTGACTTTTAAAACTTTTAAATCTTAAGAACTTAAAGCATAGAAGTATTACGAATAAGTGTCACAAAGAAGACAAGAATTATACTAAATATTATTAAACCTAACCCGATCTCTTGTGTCTCTCACCGGCCCTCTTTTATTTATTTATTTTCAGAGGGTGATAATAAATGTATTTCAAACGAAGAGCTCCAAAAAAATCTGACGGATCGACTCCATGCCTGTGATGCTGCCCTGCTCAACAGGACCGAGGAAATGAAGCGGCAGATTGTCCTGCTCAGGGAACAGAATACAGAGGGCAGCGGCCAGAGTTTGTCTGAACAGAGTAAGTCCTGAACATCTCATTTCACTTATTGTTGTTTTTTAATTTATTTATTTAGAAGAAAATAACAAATACTCATAAAGTTTTTTGCTTAAAATCTGATGTAAATGAGACATTCTTTGTGTCTCATCTTCTTTTCCGATCTACCTCAGATACCTCAGAATGCATTTTGAATAAAGAAAATGAGCTCTCCACACTCTCAGACAATCTGACTGCATGTCTCGAAGACAGAGATGAAAAACTCTCTTTCATGTCCCAAGAGAAAGCCCTGCTGAACACCAAGGTCAGAAAGACAAGAGAAGAGTTGCTCAGGCTTTGCCATCTGTTTGAAAGTAAGTCTTTTATTTCTTGGTATAAAAAAGAAGAAAAATTGATCAATTAGGATGCATGATAAGTTCATCTAGTCACAGGTATGTTTATTTGAAAAGAATTTTGAAAAACTTACCCTCAGGAGTACTATGTGTTATACTTTTCTCATTCACTTGGTTTATAATATTATGAAGTATTGTTATTATTGTTTAGTTTGGGATTCCTCAATCCAGTGGGGAAAAAAATGCTTTACGAGATAGTGACACCTAAAATTGATGTTACGGCGAGATTTCTTGTTTTTATTCTAGTTTTATGGTTCTGGTGTTATTTAAATTTTTTATTGAACCGCTTTGAGATCAAGTAAATAAACAGCAAACAGTAGATACGTAATTATTCTTTTATTTTGTATTATTTAGTTTTTTTTATTGTATAAGTTGCGCATACTTTGATGATTTTGTCTGATTGTAGCATTTTTAAATGTTAGATTACATGTTATAATCCATTATTCTGTACTTGAGAAACCTTTTTATGAAATACTTTTTTACTTGTACCTCAGTAATTTCACGAATTGCTACTTTTCACTTTTATATACGTAAAAATGTGATGAAGTCTTATTTACTCTTACTTTTGGGTACTCTACCCACCTCTGGTCTGAAGACACCACTGACTTACAATCTTTCTTTTTTATATTTGTTGTCCTTTTTTCTTACTTGGTTTGTAATAAAAAGTCTCAACTATTATTGAAATATTAAAACCGTTATCCTCATTAGTCACTTTCTTCAGAATCTAAAGACTAAATTCGTAAGCATTCTTTGAACATAAGAAGGACGTAGAAATGTATCTTTATTGAGATAGAGAGCTGCCACCCAAGCACAAGAGACATAGAGCTACAATATATTAGAAGATTAAAACAAAAAAAATAAATCTTTTTATGTTTGTCCAATACCTTATCATTTTATAACAATTTATTTTTAATATTTCAACATTATAATATAATGCTATCTCAAAATACATAGTATTTCATTAAAAAAAATCGTATACAGGAAGAAAATTTGACCAATAATTTTATATGTTGATTTGTATGATGGCATTTCTAAACATACATGTTTTATGTTCTGAAAGGAGTGAGCATTGAAAATAATATATTTAATATATGACAAATAAATGATGATTTACGTAGAATTTAATATCAAAAGTGAAAAGGTTTTTGTCACTATATAAGTAGACATATTACAATAAAATAATAGAACACTCTATCATATATTGTTAATAGCTTAAAGCTTTAATGTTACAGTGTGACATACTGAAGGTATATTTAATTTTGCAAGGGTGTTAGCTCTATGTATAAAATAAACATTTAAAACTGACTTTCAGATAAATACAAAACTAACCTGATTATCCTTTTTCAGATGCATCGTGTCCTGCAATGTGGTTACGGGTAAATTGTTCTTGTTACGGAATCTTTGGTGCTGGTACCTGGGATGAAGCCAGAAAGGACTGCATAAGCAAAGGAGGAGATCTGCTTGTGTTAGAGGATGAAGGCGAACAGGTAATCTGTGTTTTTATTTGGAAGCTCCTGAAAATGTTTCAAAAGAGGCACTTTCTAAAATGGGTCATGTCTGAAATTTTAATGCTTGTATTTTCTAAACATAATATAAAGATAAGACCCTCAACAGCTGTATCTATTTATTATTCATTGATGAGAAGTCAGTCTTTTTTTTCTTAATTGTGAATGTTCTCATTAAAACATCTATTGAAGTAGTTAGAGGTTCAGTGGTGTATTATCTGAAATTAGGTACCAGAGATATCAATACGTTTTTATGGATTAAATAAATAACAAAACATCATAGAAAGTGATATAAAACTGTAATAGATCAAATCTAACATGAAACCTTTTTTTTATGACAGAATCGTTTATATGAAATTGAACTGCATTCTGGTTTTGAAGCTTGGATTGGTTTGACTGACAGAGAGACTGAGGGATCCTGGCAGTGGCTAGACGGAACCTCTACGACTTCGAAGTGAGATCCAGATTTTCATTTGGTGCTAAAGTATCAATAACTAAGGATGGTTATTTCTTTTAGTTTGCTCCATGGTTTTGGTATGGAAAACAGCCATGAGTGCAAACTTAAGGGCTTACTTTAAAATAAGTAACTCCTTTAAATCCTTAATGTTTTATTCCATTTATTGGTATTAAACTAACTTTCTAATCCAACCAGCATGTCTTTATTCCCAATTATTATCAACAGTGTATCACTGACTCCTTGATACTGACCATTAGTCTGATATCAATAAATAAATCGGTTGAAAACCACATTTCCACAGCATTCCAAGTCACAAAGCAGTAAAGTTTAGGATGCTGCACCCTGACATATTAGGTTTTTTTTCAGTAGATGTTAATACACTATATTGCCAAAAGTATTTGCTCACCTGCCTTGACTCACATATGAGCTTAAGTGACATCCCGTTCCTAATCCATAGGGTTCAATATGACGTCGGTCCACCCTTTGCAGCTAGAACAGCTTCAACTCTTCTGGGAAGGCTGTCCACAAGGTTTAGGAGTGTGTTTATGGGAATTTTTGACCATTCTTCCAGAAGCGCATTTGTGAGGTCGCACACTGATGTTGGACGAGAAGGCCTGGCTCTCAGTCTCCGCTCTAATTCATCCCAAAGGTGTTCTATCGGGTTGAGGTCAGGACTCTGTGCAGGCCAGTCAAGTTCATCCACACCAGACTCTGTCATCCATGTCTTTATGGACCTTGCTTTGTGCACTGGTGCACAGTCATGTTGGAAGAGGAAGGGGCCAGCTCCAAACTGTTCCCACAAAGTTGGGAGCATGGAATTGTCCAAAATGTCTTGGTATGCTGAAGCATTCAGAGTTCCTTTCACTGGAACTAAGGGGCCAAGCCCAGCTCCTGAAAAACAACCCCACACCATAATCCCCCCTCCACCAAACTTTACACTTGGCACAATGCAGTCAGACAAGTACCGTTCTCCTGGCAACCGCCAAACCCAGACCCGTCCATCAGATTGCCAGATGGAGAAGCGCGATTCGTCACTCCAGAGAACGCGTCTCCACTGCTCTAGAGTCCAGTGGCGGCGTGCTTTACACCACCGCATCCGACGCTTTGCATTGCACTTGGTTATGTATGGCTTGGATGCAGCTGCTCGACCATGGAAACCCATTCCATGAAGCTCTCTGCGCACTGTTCTTGAGCTAATCTGAAGGCCACATGAAGTTTGGAGGTCTGTAGTGATTGACTCTGCAGAAAGTTGGCGACCTCTTCGCACTATGCGCTTCAGCATCCGCTGACCCCGCTCCGTCAGTTTACGTGGCCTACCACTTCGTGGCTGAGTTGCTGTCGTTCCCAAACACTTCCATTTTCTTATAATACAGCTGACAGTTGACTGTGGAATATTTAGGAGCGAGGAAATTTCACGACTGGATTTGTTGCACAGGTGGCATCCTATCACAGTTCCACGCTGGAATTCACTGAGCTCCTGAGAGCGACCCATTCTTTCACAAATGTTTGTAAAAACAGTCTGCATGCCTAGGTGCTTGAATTTATACACCTGTGGCCATGGAAGTGATTGGAACACCTGATTCCAATAATTTGGATGGGTGAGCAAATACTTTTGGCAATATAGTGTATATTCAAAACTAGAGTTTCTTTAGGAGCGTCAATTTGATGGCGCCTTAAGGCATTTCTAAGTTTAACAAGCTATATTGATTTTGACAGTACGTCAGCTTCTATGCACTTTAGCTCTATTTTGTGTCTCAAAAATGTATGATCTGTTGTAACCTTTGCTCAAAACATAATTTGGTGCTGTTCCTTTAAATGATTTACAGATAAAAATGCATTCTTTCAATAAATTTTAGAGCATCCTAAGCATTAAGCATCAGCTTAATAAATAACCACAATGCAGCTCCATACTGTTCTGCCTCAGTGTCTTAAGATGTTTGGATAACGAAACTAAAAACTTTTACCAAAGTTTTTTATGGTTGCAACATCTTCCTCCCTTGCAAATTCTAGAATTGAGTACTTAAAAAAAATCTACTTAAATTCTGATGCCAAGGAAAAACGGTACCCTAATTCTCTCTTCCAGGTTCTCGGAGACGTATCAGCCTGATGGAGACTCTAAGCTGGAGGAGAAGGATTGTGCCCAAATAAGAAAGGATGATGACGGTTGGGTTTGGAATGATAGATCATGTCATGATTCCAATGTTTGGATATGTGAAAAGATACCAACTTTATTGTAAGAGATTTCTTTTAATTCCATAGCAGTCAGGCAGACAATAATAAAAAGCTCACAGCAAACAATGGACAACTGTTGACCTGTACAAGCACTTCTTCTGTATGCCAGTAAAAAAAATATTTACACTTCAATTAAAGCTGTAAGTGAAATTAAATGTTTTAGAAAGATATATCAAAATATTGCTCTTTTGATAATCTGTTTAAAAAAACAGAAATACTTTTCTTTGTTGCTCACTGGATTGTTACTTGTAGAGCTCCACATAGATGTTTCCTCTGGAATTCATTACCTGATTTGCTTCTCATTGGCAGATATGTTTTCTGGTTTGTGTATATAGGCTTTAAGCTCTTTCTCTCTGATGAAATGTGGCCATCTTTCCCACATTAAAAAGTAAAGATTATGTTTGTGAGGGCTGCCAAATACTAATGTGCCCTCTTATGTAAGATAAACCCACTTGAAATAAATTTTGAGCAGAAATAACATAGTTTGTGTATGCTTGCATTTTTTTTTTACTTTGCTCTTTTATTGCCAAATGTTCTTTAGTCTTAGTTTGATGTTGTTTGTCATAATACTGTAAGTTATGTTCAGTTTGGAGTTAACACTGAAATTCAACTGTTTCCATTGACGTTCTCAATACTATTTAAATGCAGCCATCATTAAATTCAGTTTGAACACGTAAAGGCAGCGAAATGACCAACAAGCAAGGGAGAACATTGAGGACGCAGAGCAGCACACTGTTTACAGAAATAGAAATAAATGTTAACGAATGCATAGTCTATGAATTTTAATTTGATGAGCAGTTTAAGCAAACTATATCATAACATGATGAATAAAATTCTACAATTTAAATTAAATACATTTCAGAGTTTTGATGCAGGTCAATGGGAGCTAATTTTATTCGTTATTTTTAGAACATTTTTTCAAAACATTTTTTAAACCTTTCATACCGTAACTTACTATAATTTATTAGTGATTCACTTTTAAACTTGCTGTACGATCAGTATTCAATGAATAGCTAATTTGCTAAATAAAAAAAAATACAGATCTAAAAATAAAAGACACATTTTAGTGAATGGCGGTAAGTAATATACAAGATGCTGTAGGCAACATATAAGATCATCATCTTAAAATGGTTTGCATGTAGAAAAATACATGCAAACCAGTCAGCAAGAGAAAATCGAGTGTAGATGAATGGAACAGCTTGTGCAAACATGTTTTACTTTAAATGGTTAAGTAGTGCTAAAAGAAAGATATGCAAAGGAAATTACTTACCACCTGCAAAGCAATTTAACAGACATGAAACCGATTGTCTTCATCTTAATTTATCACCTTTCAAAATTCGGGTGCAAATATTTCTGTGTTTTTTGTGGTCATAATGTAGGCACTGAAGTGATGACTGACAATGAATTCAGAATCTGTAGGCATGTGAACATATTCGCAGGGTTAAAAATGATAGTTGAATAGCATCATTAAGGAAAAAGACATCTGGGTGACACAGAATAATGCAGGAGGATGAAAATACCTTTTATGTAATCAAACCAAAACAAAAAACACCTTGATTAAACTTAAATAGTTAAGGATAAATTAGCCATAATTAATTTCTCTATCAGCACCTCAAAGTTCTTATACTAAGAAATATTTTTTTTCTCCCTAATTGCAACTCAGTGCCCAACTACCCACCAAAACCATTCTTTCTTCACTTTTAAATATATGTGAGTGTATAGTGTTTGCACACTCTGTGGGTGTCACGTTTTGGTTGAGGACTGAGGACAGAAATGCAGAGACTGGGAAGCAGAGGTGAGTTCTTGTTGATTTAATCAGAGGAAACAGTTTAACAAAGGCAGGAATCCTAAATTCAACTTAATATGCAACACAAACCAGAACCATGACATCAGGGGAAAATAATCACGAGGAGCCAGGGTGAGAGGAGGTAGGACAGAGTAAGACGAGGTATGACTATGTATGAAGACAACAGGACCAGCAACAACAGAAGCAGCAATTACAGAGGAACCAACCAGGAGTGACAGCAGAGGGAGAGTAAAGCTGACTGAGACAAAGGCAGGGCTAACGAGCTGATAAGGAGCAGGTGTGAGTGGAGACGACGAGGGAGCCAAGGTTAAAGGAACACACACAAGAGGGCAACAGAGGACAACAGAAAAACCTGAGAACTAAAATAAATCTAGAAACACAAAGTAGGAAATAGACCAATGAAACACATCAAAGTAAAACAGAAAGTAAGACCGTGGTAGTGGGCCTAAATGACTCAAATAAAAAAAAATAGAACAAATGTGGTTTTTAGTTCTTACAGATAACTATCTCCTTTAAATGAGTTACAGCTATATAATTAATTTGGATCATGTGCTTTGCTGTAGATTAACACACCTTATTTGGAATCTTTTAAGATCAGACCAAAAGCCTGTTTCCTTTATTGTATAGGTTATGAACATATAACATGTTAGACGGATATTTGACGTTGCAGTTCTATTTATATCATTCATTAGAAAAAATGCCAATTTACTTTTGATGCTCACACATACACTCACATATTTACACCACTATATTGGGATCTTTTCTCTTTCTATTTCGGTTGTTTTTTTAGTTATACTGTATCACATATTTGGTTTTTGGAAATAAGGAAAAAATATATTTTTACTTTTTAAATAACAAACCCTTAGGTATTTCTCCAACTACTATCTTATTTTTTTCCATGATAATTAAAATGGTCAGGTTTGGTGGATTGTTAGTTGGAGGCTTTGTGGAGAAATAAAGAAATAAGTAAAAACATATGACAGAGACTTTCAACCAGGCTTGATAAAAACAGTGCCTGACAGAAAAAAAAGAAAAAGTGAAAATCACAAAAGTTAAATTTAAAGATTAAATATGAATATTAAAACTCTGGAAAAGCAGAATCTTCCTCACAACTGCTGCTTCAGGCAAAAGTGTGCTAACTAAGGAATACCCAACTAATTCAGTACAACAAATATGGTTCAATTTATCAGTCAGGCATTTAGGAAAATCTAGTTTGTCTTTAATGAAAAATATGGACGTGCTCCTTAATTTTCCTGTTGGAGCAGTATAGATTGACCCTGAGGTTCTGGCACCTTTCCTTCTTTTGCTATCCTTCAGTGCACATTGGTCCCTGCCTGGCCACCCCTAATTTTCTAGCTCAGAGCTCTCTTATAAGGCTGAACAGGCCTCCTCAGTCCAAACCGGAAAGTTAAGGATTGGTTTGGTTCTGCAGAGCAGTCTGTAGGCAGGGATCAGGTCCACAAAGGTGTTAACATTCACAAGCAAGAGCTGATTTATCTTGATCTGTAGTAGCTGTACAACTGTGTTAATTTTGTCATGATGGGATACTAAAAGTTTTCCCACATGCAGAACACCACTCAGAGGCAGGGTAAAAATAACCAGTTTATTGACTGTTAGGAAACAGAGACAAAAGAAAAGAAACATGGAGAGGCTAAACTAAAGGGGATTCCAAACGGGGCAAAGACTAAACTAAGGAGGTCTTTAGAGCGACCTGGCTGGGTTATCTCAGCTCTTGGGGAAGACAACAAAAGAGGTTCTTAGAGAGACCAACAGGTGGGGAATCTCTGCAGGGCATAATCCTGCGGTCTGGTGAACCGGAACCGGAAACACTAGAGGGGAGATCACAGTGATGAGTTCATGGTCCGTTGGGCAAAATGATTCTTGGCTGATGAATGCTTTGTATACACTCACATAACTGGAGTTCTTGGTTTCTCACTGGGTCCAGTTTGTGGGTGGTATTGACCGGAGGGTGGACAGGCAGACTAGCGTTGGGTCCAGAGGAGCAATGAAGCGTGCTTTCACCCGGTTTTCCTGAGGTGTGCTTGAATGGATCAGGTGAAGGTTTCCCTTTAGTCAGAGAGACACGAATATTTCCTTCCAATGGGGAAGAAGGACCAGGCTTATCCAGCGGATCAAGAGGATTATCCTACCGGAGAACACAAAGGATAAAAAGGCCAATTTAAACTCAGAGACAAAGGCACAATGGTTAGACTCAGCTAATCTCAGTTTGGCTAGAGTACCCAATACTGGCAAAAATTCTGGCCTCGAGGTAGTGACAACCCGCTGCTCAAATAGTCCTCCGGTGATGACCCAAGCCGCAGGTGTGCAAGGAGGCCCCAACGAGGAGAGGGCACCATCTAGTGGTGGAAAGGGAGAACACAAGAAAAACACAAACAGACCCCAAAAACAGGACCCTTACAAATTTACTGTGGTTTCTGGTTGGAAACTTCAGGAATTTGAGATTAAAATCTCCAACCTATCATTATTTCTTGGTGGTCGGTAAGAAGCTTAACTAGAGTTTAACCAGTCAAAATGTTCTGCACTACACTGCCGGATATTCTAAATTAGATAGACTTAGATAGATACATATACATATATTTCAGGTGTATAAACATTCACATCAGACAAAGCAGGCCGAGGTAAATACAAAATGCTGCTTTTGAAGGATCTCTGTCCATATGAAGGAGGGAAAAAACAATATATCATGGTGTTGATTCAAAAATATGAAATGAAAAAAAAATCAGAAAATGACTGATAAAAGCTGAATGACAAAATGTGATTGTTGAAACTTTTACTATGTGTAAATTCTACTGTATGATTCCCTTCTTTTGCTGTAATTCAAGTTGAATGTTTTTAATGTCTGACCATAAATATGCACTGTTAAGATACTTTATTTACCACACAATGGTAAAGAGATTCATGTATACCATTATAAAACACTACTAAATTACTAATATTTTAGCAGATGATTTTATGTCGAGAGATTGAATCTTGTCCTGGAGTCTTTCTGCATGGAGTTAGCATGTTCTCAACTTACATGTGTGGGTTCTGTCTAGGTGTTCCAGTTTTTTAGTATTACTCTGTCTCTCTAAATTGCCCTTTGATAAGTGTGTGTGTGTGTGGGGGGGTGGGGGTGGGGGGGGGTGGGGGGGGTGTGTCTGTGTACTGCATATGAGCATGGTTATCTGCTCTGTCTCTATGTTGAGCTGTGATGAATTGGCAACCTCAGCAGTAGCGTGTCACACTGTCACCTAATGACCTTTAGTGATATGCAATCAACCCCCCTGCACTGATAATAATCTTAATATCTTTTATTTGTGCCACACGGTTCTTTCAGTTCGCCTGAAATCAAAGCAGTCAATACTTTTTATCATCCATTGGAGAGAAAAAGCAGGAGGTTTTTCATTTTGCTTAGCTATTAAATTAGAAAAGGGTTAAGAATTTGTTGGAGAGTTTCATTTATTTAAACAAGAAAAAAAAAGCTTTATTCACTTAATGTTGGTACTTTTTCACAGATCCAGAAGAAAGAAATTTCACATGAACGATCATTCCAAGATGCCTTCTTATCAGCTCTGACATGTACACAGTCCTCCTCCCCCCACTTTGGGTTTCCTCCACTGTTATCAGGCTGATCCTCCTCCCAGTTCCTAAAAGATTATTGAAAGATAGGATTTATTATGATATTAGTGTTTTACAGCACATTAAAATGACCTGTTTTGTCCAGTTATTCCCAATTCATTTGTATGACTTTAATGAAGTCAATAATATACAGGGGTGAAATAAGTATTCAATACATGCCACCATTTTTCTCAATAAATATATTTCTTGAGGTGCTATTAACGTGACATTTTGACCAGATGTTGGTGACAATCCATGCAATCCACACATACTGAGAAATCCAAAACATAAGAAAAAAAAAAACACTGGACTTTCTTTTCCAAGTTTGAAGATGAAGTAAAAAAAAAGAAAGTCAAATTGATTGTTTTTTGACTGATAATCTTCACTGGCATACAAAGAAATCAAACTATAGATGTCCAGAGATTAAGTTATGAAAACACTTACAGAAATGTATTTAATACAAAAGCCTTTGTTGGCAATGACAGCTTCAAGACGCCTCCTGTATGGAGAAATTTCTGCATACAATGCTCAGGTGTGATTTTGGCCCATTCTTCCAAACAAGCAGCCTTCAAATCTCGAAGGTTTTGTGGACCCTTCTATAAACTCTGATCTTTTGTTCTTTCAATCAATCAGATTCAAGTCAGGTTATTGACTGGGCCATTCTAGCAGCTTTATTTTCTGTCTCTTAATCAAATTGAGAGTTTCCTTGGCTGTGTATTTGGGGTCGTTGTCTTGCTGAAATGTCCACCCACGTTTGGTCCTCATGATACCGGTAGATGGCAGCAGATTTTTATAAAGAATATCTCAGTACATTTTTGCATTTATCTTTCCTTCCTTTATTTGAAGTTTGCCAGTACCATATGTTTAAAAACACCCCCAAGCCATGATGTTCCCACCACCAAACTTCACTGTAGGTATGGCGTTTTTGGGCTGATGTGCAGTGCTATTTTGCCTCTAAAGAGTATGTGTATTATGGCATTCAAGGAGTTCAATTAAGGTCTCATCTAACAGAATATAGTCTCCCAGTATTTCACAGGCTTGTCGAAATGATATGCAGCAAACTTTACAAGCTTCAACACATTTTTTTCTTCAGCAATTTAGTCATGTGTGATGAGCATTCATACAGGCCATGGTGCTTCAGTTCAATACTTGTTTTCTTTGAAACATTTGTACCTGGTAATTCCAGGTCTTCCTGAAGCTCTTCACAAGTGGTCTTTGGCTCTTTCTCTTCTGATAATTCTTTTCAGTCCTCTGTCAGAAATCTTACGAGGAGCACATGGGCATGGTCAGTTTATGGTGAAATGATGTTCTATCCACTTCCAGATTATGGCCCCCAACAGTGCTGAGTGGAACATTAAAAGCAGCGCTATAGAGAACCGCCTACGGGTTGGGGCATCGGCACCCATGGCACGCATGGCCTCAATAAACCGTTCCAATGATGAACGGTTTGTTCTGAAACTGAAATCTCGATTACAATGTAAATTGTAGTCGACAATAAAGAAATAGATTGACATTGATAAATTTAGAAGTCCTTCTGTAACCAATGCCATCATTATGTTTTGCAACAATAAGGTTCCGAAGGTCTGGAGAAAGCTCTTTACATTTACCCATCATGAGATGTTTCTTGTGATAGCCGAGACACTTCATTTGGGGCTAAACCAGCTGATATTAATTTGCACTGACAAGAAGGATTGCATTCTAATTACTGAGAGACATTGGGTGGTGTCTGGGCTTTCAGTGCTTTTTTGCACCTCCCTTTCTTTACGTGTTTAATACTTTTTCCCTGTGCCTTTTCACTTCATTGGACATAACTTCATTTCTGAACATCTATTCAATTCAATTCAGTGTATCTATACAGTGCCAGTTCACAACACCTGTCATCTCAAGGCACTTTACAATTAAACCAGTTTCTATCTAAGGGAAACCAGTTGAATGCATCGTTTCATTGACTTGAAGGCAGTCCCTCACACTAAGCAGTAAGGTAAGAGAAAAAAAAAAAAAAAAAAAAAAAAAAATATATATATATATATATATATATATATATACAGGACAAGAAGAGACTGGACAAGAAGAGATGTTGGGAAGAACAAGGTGTTAAGTTCTGTTCCTCGGTTAAAAAAATCTCAATTTTAAACAGTAGCTCGAGATCTAAGGATAATTTAATGTTTAAGTGTATATTTCCCTTGTTAATGTGTTGAGATATTGTATTACCAACCATAATACTTACTACACTAAGTTCACACTAAACACAAAGATGTAATAGGAGCAAGGGATTTCAATGTTATCCCTATGCAGAGGGGTGTTTAGGAGGTACTAAAAGGCTGGTGTTGCGAAACTTTGATCATATTGAGGCATGGTCACGGTTTTTATCTGCTATTTCTGTTTCCAAAGCTGCAGATGGTTATTGACTTCCTTGAAATTTCAAACAATGAGCCATCGCTTTCTTTTTTTATTTTTCATGTGGTCCCCCAATAAAAAAAATAAAAAAAAACACTGGCACTTGGCCCTGCTAAATTTGGTCTTAACCACGACTGTGACTCTGTGAAGCAAGCTGGGTGGAATTTCACATGCTGTCTGTAACAGGAAGCTGAAATGTAAAAGAACAGTAGGTAGTATACTAGAAGTATACTAGAACTAGAAGTATATTAGCTATATTAGCATAGCTATATTAGCATAACTTTAGTTCTTGTTTTTATTTCCTTGTCCTGTTTTCCAGTATTTAAGTGTATAAACAGATTATCATTTCATTTCTCACCACTTGAATTTAAGAATGATCAGTTTAACCATTCATTTTTTTGAACCCTTTGTACCTTATTTATCTTCCTTAATACAAACCGTATCATTCTTTGGAATTCACAAATATACCTTTTCAAAGTACAACAGAAACTACAAAAATGTGCAGTTATTAGGCAAATAGTGAGAGACTTACGCCAGGTATAGGGAAGTTTCATCAACCCACTTCCAGGATCCCTCAGTGTCTTTATCATTCAAACCAATCCATGCTTCTTTATTAGCGAATGTAGAAACAAATCTCTGTCACATGCAAAAAGCACAATATGTTTTGATTTTCAGTACAGCAGTGTAGGTTTCTTATTAACATATTGTAATAAAAAATATATAAGTAGAAAAACTTTTTCTAATAAAAAGCCAACCAGCTTCAAAAGAAAAGCATTATTCTTGAGCAAGTACCTAAAACATCACAACTCTATTTTCTGCAGTACAATTTGTGTTCATTTTCATTAGATTAGTATTTCTAAGATAGCATTGAATGTGTCCATATTGTGGTCAATAGGTCAAAAAAATAAAAAATAGAGTTATAGCAGTTAATGTATCAGTATGAAGGTGCCAATCCTCAGTCTTTGGGGACATGTTAGCTTTAGAAAAGGCACTTCAGTTTTTGTTGCTAAAAAGGTTCTTCTTTCTCGCAAAAGTGTTTAATAGTTTAAAGATAGAGATTGAGAACTTCTAGGCTTTAAAGGGGCACAGTCACATTATATGCCTATAGAATAAGGCCGAAAATTATTTAATGATGAAACAATAAGGCCATATAATAATATGGCCTTATTGTTTTGTTTTTTTCCTAATAATGTGTTGATATATATTTTTTTAAATTCCTGCACCAAGAATGATTAGTAGATGTGTGTCATCTTCTTGCAGTACCGTGGAACTAACTTCATAACAGAGCATGAAAAAAAAATCAATATTTCTACCAAATACAAACAGGGAAAGAGTTTCAAGATAAGAAACATTTCTATCATGGCTGTGAGTTTGAAGGGTTAATTTTATGAATTAATTACACTGCATATGAAAGCGTTATAAAAAATTCATAGAATTCAAATTATTTATTTCGACACCTTTAGCAAAGTGATGGGCAACCTTGTACCTTATACTGCGAGGTTACTGTTAGGGTTCCTCTTTGTGTGGGTTGTTTTTGTGTTCTTTTTTTGTAGTGTCTCCGTGCATCCACCAGATGGTGCCATTGTTTCTCTGTTGGCCTGGAGGGCCTCTTACTGGTTTCTACTACCCACACCTGCAGCTTGCTGGTCATTACCATCTTAGGAGTATATGAGCAGCGGACTGTAACCATCCCCTCACCAGAGTGTTTGCCAGTATTGGGTACTCTAGCCCCTCTGAGTTTAGCCAAGTCTAACCTTTGAGTTTTCATTTCTCTGAGTCCTCTAGTTCTAACCCTTTGTCTCTCTTGTGGTCTTTGGCAGGATTATCTCCTGATCAACTGGATAAAGCTGGACCTTCAAGCCTTGGTAGGAATTTGTTCGTCTCTCTGAGAGAAAGAAACTATTCACCAGATCAGTACACAGTCCACTTCAGGAAAGCTTGTGAAAGTCTGTGCCGCTGCTCCTCTTGACCACCATTAGTGTGCCTGTCTGCCCTCCAGCAAATCATCTCTTTAACTGAACAAGCCCCCCCACAAACAGGAACCAAGGAGCAACCACAAACCTCTACAGTGAGTCCTTATCTGGCTTTTTTTCAGTATTGACCAGTTTTTTCCTATGGACTGTAGAGTCATATGTTTTCCTTGTGAGAAAGTGTGCCTTTTCTCTTTTCCTGAATAGGAATGAATACTTAGAAGCTTATCCCCTAGGGGGAAACTTCATTTCATCTTAGAACAAAGCTTCTAAGTATTCACTCCTATTCAGGAAAAGAGAAAAGGCACACTTTCTCACAAGGAAAACATATGACTCTACAGGACCTAGAACTCACCACTCTGATCTCCTCCTAGAGCTTCCGCTTCCAGTTCAGCAGACCACTGGATATCCCCCAAGCTGTGAAAACCATTGTTTTGTCTCTCTGAGCTTTCCACCTTTCAATAAACTTTTTTAACTTTTTCCCAGCCTTTGAGTTTTTGCTTCTCCATGTTGGCTAAACATTTAAAACCCATCATGACAGTTACCTCGTTTCTCTGCCCCGACACACCTGATTTTAATAGATTAGTCACCATTCAGAATTCAATAGGCTGTGTTGGAGCTGGTTGCATGGAACACTAAAAGGACTGTGGCCCTTGAGGGAGTGACAGAGTGAGCCAAAAGTGTTATCTGGCATGCCAGTTTTATAAAGTGGCATAGGCCAGTTAGAAACGGGTAATGTCAGTTGGAAACCAACAGATCCCATTTGAAAAATTGCATACACCAGTTTATTCAAAGGCCCTACATCAGTGCTAAATATCCTAATCTGGTTTTATTGACAATATGTTTTTGCAGTTATGATAAAGTATATTTATGAAGTTACATTAGTAAATGTGTGTGTGTGTTGAAAAACAAACAGTCATACCGCAAAAACTTGTAGTTTTGTTTGCTTTGACAATGGGACTAAATGTTCCGAAAACGGCAGCATATTGTCAGTATAACAGTATGAAGTGCAGGGTGAGTGATCTGCCAAGCAGTAGCCTTCCACCATCTTGTTCATCTGTGGTTGCCAACAACAGGTGATTTTCACCCCCTGCAGCATATAGTCATGCGACATCAGATCAATGAAAATATAATTTTCATACATTCAGTTTTGAAATAATAAAAAGATCTTCACATTAAAAACCTAGTATTGTTAAAACATAGCCAAACATTTTATTGAGATATATATCAGTTTGTAGTAGGCTAAGTGATGCAGTCCAAAATCCTTTCAAAAACTAAAGATAAATTACAAAAAAGAAATATTGTTTCCAACTGACATATGCAGGTTTTGACTCTACAGTAGGTGCTGCTGCCTCGAGATTCCATTGTTCCCCATGACTGCTTAAGCAGATATGAAATAAAAATGTGATTAATTAGATTAATTACTTTAAAATTATCTAATTAACTAGATATTTATTTGAATTGCCTTACAGCTCTCATGTATATCAGTTGAATAATAAAAAACACCTAGACTAAAACATTTTCCTTGGAATGAATGCAAAGTGAAACACATCAAAATGCTGTATCTTGGTAAATGATGAGACCTTGTGGAAATTAATTTCAAACACTTTTTGAATATTCTCCCTCTTGGAAACAAATTTTTTCTACATTGTATTTTGAACTTTCCTTCATTATTTCACAGTTTTGCTGTGAGCTGTAAATTGGCTTAACCCCATAATTCCTTGATTTCACAGCGTGCCACTTTGGACTGTTACATTTCTGGTTATATGGCGTTGTTCTGTTGAATATATGCAGAGGGGTTTTATTTACAGGTAAACTGAGCAAATAAAGTGTAAAACGAAAAAAAAAGAAATTATATGTGAACAGGATGCAGTTTGTTTTTCTTTGGAAAACTTTGTTATGTAACCTTATTGAGCTTCTCCCATATAAATAGGATGCTGTTTGAGCCATTATTGCCTGGTTAACGGAGGGAGATTGAATCTGACTGAAAAATTCAAACTTTATATGTAGCTTTCCCAACCAACCTCATTACCTGTTCATTAGCATCATCTATCACCAAAAGATCTCCTCCTCTGTTTTTGCAGTCATTTCTGCCCTCCTCCCAAGAGCCAGGGTTTGTAGAGAGGAAGTAACAGGAATGCCCATACATATTCCATCCTTTCGGACATTTCTTCTCTAAAAGTAACATCCAAAAAGATAAATGTCAATATTCTTTCTATTGGCAATGAAAGAGATAAACTGATTTAAAAGTTGAGTAAGATGAGATGTAGATAGAAAAAAAAGGGCTGCAGGCAGGGATGTCAACTCAACCCCCCCAAAACTGATTTTTAAACGGGGCCTTACCTTAAGTGGACAAACTCTGAAATCTGATGAGCTGTTTAGACATTTGTGTAATGTTTGAATTCAGTAGGTCTCTTTGTTCAGTCATTAAGGCAAGCTGGTCATTGATGGCCTGGAGATGATGAGTCAGATTGTCTTTGATGTTGGAGAGACCTCCTGTCAAAGGGCCTTGATCCTTGACCAAAAAAACCCCAGAGATATTAGTTCAGAGAAACAATAGCCTCTTTTTAAGGCTAATGAAATATTTTATCAAACTTGAATTTATAAAAAAAAAAACTATCACATTAACAGCAACTATACCACTGAAATTTGCTGACTTTTTTATTTCCTATTTGATCAGCAATCATTCTCAAATGGCTTGTCAAAGCAAATCTGTCACACAGAAAATCTACTAAAACCTTATACACAATTGCAATAATATATTTAAAGTCTTTCTTTTTATTAAAGTAAAATGATAAGAATTTACAACATCAGAACACCCAAATACAGCCTCTCCTTAGAGCTGCTAGAACCTTAACAAATAAAATATATTCTCACAAATACATTTTATGCAATACTGCAAAATAATGAGAATATATATTTCTGTTTTTCTCTCTTAGGTCAGACGTACCTTTCTTGTTAGTAGTACGTTTTGCAGAATCCTCATTAGCATACATTTCCTCCATTGCTTTGACATATGCCGTATGCACCAACGTGCATAATAAATAAGCATTGTGAAACTGGCTTGGTCATATGAGGAAGTTGAACATTGTAAGAATGACAAATATAGATACAATATATAAAGACTCTACTTTCTGACCATTTCTATTGCAAATTGTCCCACAAACCTAGCCCTAACCTATACACAAGATTCACATGGATTTTCCATAGGGGTAAAATTATTTGTATTCAAAGAACCCTTAGAAGATGTAAAGAGGATAAATCTGCTGTAAATTTAATTTTTTTTATTACACTGTAAAAAAACAACAACTGTCAGTTAGGTTTGGATACAGTATGTCTAGATGTTTAAAGTTCCTCCTTTGATAAAATATAGTGAAATTAAAATACGTAAGTATAGGCAGGTTTTCATGGCCCCTTTCAGGAGCTTTATAATGAAAGCAAGCATTAAACCCTGAAAGATGAAAACATACAGTAGAAGATAAAACAGTACATGTAACACCATACGGTATAAAACACATTAAAAGATAACAAGTCTTCAACAACATGCTAAAAGAATAAAATTCAAGACAGCACAATAAGGGGGGGTAACATTTTACACTATCTTCAGGTCACTAATCTAGAGTACAGCCATCTATGGTTTTATTCAGACTACTCAATGATAACTGGACCATCTCAGTAAGAAAACAGGATGTAGAAGTAGGTGTGACTGCTGTAAGAACTTTCTTCATAAGAGCTTTACTTTATAAACATTTTTTTTTTTTGCATCGGTACTTATGTGATTATTTCTAAACTGTTTCCACTGACTGCTATTCCTGCCTTTAAAATGGGGCTTACACCTTACCAGACTGATTTGCTGTACATGCTGTGTACAGAGAATATATTACTCTGGCTTGGCGGGCTAGTCAAAGGTTACTATAAGCAAATATGTTTCAAGTCTCCAGTTAGAGCAACTTAGGGTTTAAGAACTTTCACAGTTTTTTGGAATTGTGTTCCAGATTAGTGGAACATACTTAATCTGAAACACACTGGAACATTAACAGCTGCTTCTCCATGATTTGGTTTTGGGTCCCGGACTTGAGCCACAAAGCATGTTTACAGGAATGAGGGAAAGTTTTCCATTTCATCAAGAGATTTTACTCAACCTCTGTTTCTGTTACCATAGCAACATTCTTCCCAGAGCTAAACTGGTCAGGAGCAGGTTTTGTTCAGTAAACTCAGTGTCCTCTGTCTCCACCCTCCTTAAAGCCAATCAGTTGTTTTATTTCCTCATTTGATAAGCAGAGTTCTGTCGTAGTTGTGCAATCAATCAAAATTTTTTTTTTGCAAACAACAAAAAGGAAATCATTTACCCAGCCCTTTTGACACATTAGGTGTTAAAATAAAAACATTGCATGTTTTCACGAGGATACAATTAAAGAATGAGCTGCAATACTTCACTAAAAATATAATAATTATTGGGAGAGGGTTTTTAGACCACGTACCTTTCATATTCAGAAAGTTATCTTCATGAGAGCTACTGTTTATCTCCCAATCCATCACATACATCCACAACCTCATCCGTCCTCACATTGGCAACATTTACTTCTTTAACAGGTATTTATAATCAATTAATATTGGTGAGAACAGATTGGTGTGTGATAACAGTTTTATAAAATGGATCAAATTTAGGAGGAACCCCATGAGATGATGCGCAGGTCTTACCTGTTACCTTTTTGTGTTCCATCTTCACCTGCTGACAGTTGTGGTTTTTCTCCCATAAGATTTTACTTAAATATAATAAATTGATACACTACCATGCAACCAATAAACTAATTTTCCCCAGTAATGTTGTTGTGATTATAACAGGTTATGGGAGGTCATATAGATATTTATTAGTTTATTTGAAAAGGTATTTCTGATATCTGAAATACCATTTGTCCTTGTAAAAATAAGCTTTTTTAATAAAGTGATGTTCTTTCCTTCTAAAATAAACATTCCAGATGTCAAGAAATACATTTTATATCACCATATTCCTACTGTTGCTGGTCATAATTTGTTTTTTGTATTTTTTAGAAAGAAACTTCAATTTATTATATTCAATACATATACAAATATTTATTCACATCAAGCTGACGTTAAGTGTGCAAACATTTCTAGGTATATAAATTGTAATTATTAAAATGATATTGGGTAAAATTATTTATTTTTTGACATTCACTTTCTGCTGTCAAAATATATATATATAGGTACTTTAGATCCATCTATCCATTTGTTGTTGTTTTAGTAAATAATAAAATTGATTAAACTGATCGCTTGTTAATCAGATATTCTTTTACTACCAAAAAGCTATATGTTGATCATGGACAGCTCTAGACAGAGGCCAACAGGGGCCCGTGTTCTGGTAGAACCGGTATCCTGACCCCTTTTAGGGCCTCCCTGCTGAGAAAATGATACAAAATTAGTTTTGTATGATGAAATGTGTTGGTTCAATAAGTGTAAATGTATTTCTCCTTGGACATAAATGTTTTAACATTGTCCAAGGCTCATGAGAGACTTTATCTCAATGACCCCAGAGCACACCTGAACATTTGGACATCTGTAACCAGGGCAGCTTGCCTGTAGCTCAAATTAAGAGCATCCTGCTGCTGTGCACTTTAAAATCTATTAGCAGTTTAATGTAACAATAGTATTTCAGAGTGTTATTTTGATCCTGTGTTCTTTATTTGATCGATGTGAATAGCTCTATCTGCAATTGTGCCTTTAAATTGTCTGGAGAGCAATCTGTCTGTTCAATAACTTTTAAAAAGTATAATACTATAATTATTTCCTTGTGGTTTGCAAGTATTTTTGAAGCTAATAGAGTCACATGTGACATAAACGCAGGGAATCATGTTCATGCCAGATAACCAAATTAACATTTTTATAGTGTTATTGTGAAGTTTAATTAATAACGCATATATTCACCTGAGAACTGATGTCTGTGTGTTACAGACCCTCGTTGCATGCACTTATGTGTATATGACTATAAAGAAGTGAATCTCAATATATTTACTTATTTACTTTATTGTATTTTTAATAGGCCTATATGATCATAGAGCTTTTGTCTAAAAAAATAAATAAATCTATAGACGGAAGCTGAGGTGGTTTCTTGGAGATTTAATCATCCAAATGCTGGAAACTGAAGCAAATGTCCACAAACAAAATACATAAAACGAAAATCCTGGAGACGTTAAAGAAAACACAAATGAGAAGCAAAGAAACAATGAGGAACCAGAAAGCAGTAACTGATGAGGAGGAGTATAAATGGGAGACTGAACAAACACTAGGATAATCAGTAGACGAGGAACAGGTGTAGATGGAAGCATGTAGAAGAGAGTTAGGGGAAGGAAACTGACACATGAGGGCAAGAAAGGGTAGATTAAAGATATTTTATCTTTCTTAAAATATCCACAAAAGAGATCTGCAGCCAGCAGGGAAAGTCAACATATTAGTCAAGTACCAGGTTCAAAGTCATTACTAAAAAAGAAACTCTTTTTTATTCAGATTTATATTTAGTATACATTTTGGGTTAAAGATTGCTATGTTGAGAATTTAAAAAAATGTCATTCCTTAAACGTGTGTACTGTGAAAAAACTGCTTCTTTACAAACGTCATAGTGTTGAAAGCGACGTATTATCGCCATCTGGTGGTCAGAGAAGATAATGCATATTGTGCTTAATGAGGGGTTATACAGTGGGGTCCAACCACCCTTTCCTTATGATCTGCTGTTATCATTCACCTCTGATCCAGTTCCTCTGGATCCTTTTGGAGCAAGGGATACATCACAGCCGCAACGGTTTATTTCCTCTTCCTCAATCATCTGACACACCTGTTGCCACACGTTTTGCACCAAAACAATGTGCTTCTTTTGATATTTTTGTTTTCCACAACTAAGTTATAAAAGTTATAAACTGTAGCACTGGTGTAATAAACACAACTTTTTTATTCACAATGAAAACTTCATTGAACAATTATCTGAGAGTATCAAGTTACAAATTCAATTACTGCAATAAATCCAGTTCTGAAATGACAGAAACATAAGAGATTATAGGTACATCTCTTTAATACCATGAGACAATGCAGTGCTTTTAATAAAACATATCCAGTGAGGCATTCAGCAATACTTTAAGTGACAGAGTCCAGCAGATGGCATCATTTATTATTTCTCATTTTTTTTAATCACCCCTGCAGGGTTTTATAATTGACAGTTTCAGACAATGCATTTTGACTAACAACATAATAAATGTAAGATTAACATAACATATTCTTTTTTTTTACGTGCCTCAGTTATTAAACAGTAGTAAAAACAATTAGTATTTAAGAATACATGAGAATATATTTTTAACTGCAGCAGAAACAGTGATGGTTTGTAATTTGAGGTATTTTTAACTAAAAGTGTAATTTTACTTATGCAACACTGAATAATCAGAGAAGGCTTTAACTGTGGATTTTATTTATTCAGTGGTCTTATGCGTAAATTGTTTTATTGATCAAAGATTACAGAGGCTGCTAAAACAATGCTTGAAATATTTGAAAAGGCATTTAAAGTTGTATCTTTTTAGTTACAGGCACAGTATAATTCAAAATGGAATTATGACCTTTATGTAAAGCAGCTGTTGATACTTAGACTGTGAAATTATTTGCTTTTTCACAGATCCAGTTCAGACAATAAGAACATGGAAGGTCATTCCATCCTTCACCAGTTCTCATGTGAGCACAATCCTCCTCTTTGGCTCCATAGTCTTTGCCACCATTATCAGGCTGATTGTCCACCCAGAAACTGAACATTTTGTGGGGAAAAAAAGAAAAAAAGAATTACTGTTATTACATGTTAGACCAAAAACAAGATCTAATCATTTTATTGAAAGACAAAGAACACCTGTTCATCTTAAAAGAAACTATTACAATTATTATTATTTATAAAGTAAGCAGGTTTTCTGTTTGGCAAATTAAAGAATTTTTCTGCTACAGATGAACCGATTATATTGCAACAAACACGTACAACAATTTTAATAAATATATTAAAAGAAAATGTTATTTATTTCTTACAAAAACATTGATCATCATGTCTTTAAAAGTTGCTAAAAGAAAAGAAAAGATTATGTTGCCAAAAGTTTGGACGACTGCTAAAAGACTGCTTTGGAAAGTAGTAATGTTCGATACCATCAATTTCTCTTCTGAACTGATACTGAGTCAAATAAAGGCTGGTTTCAGACTATATTGATCTGATACCATTTTAAAAAACATCTAAAATTTGTCTAGTAAATTAACACCTTCTTAAAATGGGTCATTTTAATTGAAATTTCCTTTGAAGAGTTTGGTTAAAGGCACACCATGTAATTTTTGGCCACTAGGCATGATAGACCTTTAACTGCCCGTAGTTTGCTTCATCTAAAAGTCAAAAATAATAAAGATTTAAGTCTGTATACTAGGAGCAAAGTGTTAACTTACCAGCCTAATAATAAAGTTGAGAAAAGAGAAGCGGTATCTGGCTTCTTCTTTCAGCCTGCACCAACAAATAAACTCCTTTCCATGATCACTTCTTGTTTTTCCTAATGCACAATCCCTTTCATGTTTTTTCTTTTTAGCCTCCTCAAGAATTAAACTTTTTCCTTGCCTCAGCTATGACCAGTGGTCGGGGAAGCAGAAAAATGGTAGAGCAAAAGCCTCAGCTCCATGACTTTATAGGAGTATAATCTCGCTCCACTGTAACTGCCTTAAGCACAAAAAGACTTCCCCAGAAACTTCTCCTCTACCTGCCCTAACAACAGCCTTGAACAGAGCTCTCCTCTTTATCATCCAAGCTGCATATTCTGCGTTTTGGTTTAAAGCTTCACTGCAAGTTTCTATCCCTTCAACCCAGTGGTAGTCTTGCATCTCTGTTCTCATTCTCCAAGTATTGCACCCAGCTTACTGGCCTCTGGCACTAAAGGCCATACACAGCTTGCACTTCACTAACAAAGGAGCTATCATAGACCAGTTTTTTATTGTATTTTTAATGATATATCAGAGCCAACATAGAAAAAGGTAAAGAAACCCTTTGTTAGATTAGAAAAATGACAATCTAATTAGCAAAGGGCTTACAGATGATTGCATTTGGGCATTTTCTCCCCTGCAAGACTTCAAACAGAATCAAGGCTGCAAAACTAATCTCAGTTAGTGTTATTATTGTTACAAACATATAACATGGAGAGGCTGCATCACCTTATGAGAGCAAATAAAAAAAAGTTTACTTTAGGGCCAAACTTACACATAACTTAGTTTGTTTGAATAACAATTTAAACTGAAAAGACTGCTGTACACTAGCCACCACTTCAGACATATGGCCGTAGTATCTGTCTTCCTGCTGCTAAGAGCATGACAGCGCTTTCTGTTTTGACTGTGTGGTTTTGAGAGAACAGTCGTTTTTTTTTTGTTTTTTTTTTACCACTGTGCTATTTTTAATGAGTGAAATGTGACTCGAAAATGGCTTTATGCTGCTTTAACCAAAGACCCACACCAAAATCCACTCACACCAAGTTTGGAAAGTGCTATTTTACTATCAACTGCAAGGCCAGACTTATTAATTAGATTGACAGACGAGGGGAAAGGATTTATCTCTTCAGAAATCATGTTTCTACAATGCTCTGGGGTTCAATAGTGGACATTTTCACAGAACTGAACCTGAGATTGCAGCTGATGCTAATGTAAAGCTTGATTGCAGCTGATATGGAGACCAATTACATGAAGTTATCTTTGTTATCACTCCTAAATCATTCCAAAGCCTAAATTTTGGAGTTATATGACTATTGACTCTAAGGTCTAAGCTGGTGGTCTAAGCTGATCATGTTTCACAGCATCTGCATTTTGGGAACTATAATTTTGAACAGGTTATCACATACTAACAACTAACTATGAAATGTTTAGTAACAAGGAAGGGTCATGACTTATTATACAGACATGCAGCATGTGTCCATCTGATGGAGCATAAACTTATTCAGGTTGATTGTTGAACTGACCTGCTAAGGAGCTACAATTTTAAGGCATATTCCAGGTGGACCACAAAATAAAAAATAAAAAATTCCTCACACTTCAGACTTTCTTAAGAAACATGACCTAAAGTGTAAATCAAAGAGAACCAACATTTTCAACATGCACTGATTGCAATGGGATGAAGGGAACACTTACGTCAGAGCTGGAGACGTTCCATCAATCCACTTCCATGAACCCTCATTTTCTTTATCATTCAAACCGATCCAAAAGGATTTCTTAGTATATGCAACCAGAAATGTCTGTTAAAGGTAAAAGTTAAGAATTAGTTTTAAATTATAATAGGCTTAGATGTATGACTCAGAGGAATGCATCTTGTGCAACTCTTTTCTTTACAGTTTTACTTATAAATATTACTAATTATACCTCTTGATTTAATTATTCTATATCTCACAGTTTTCTTACTTCACCTTATGTCTACTGAAAAAAACATAATAATCTTTTATGTATGTATATAAATATAAAATAAAAGTTGCATTGATCTTAAGCTGGGACTGCATGGTGTCATAGTTTGTAGCACTGTAGCCTGGCAGCTGAAGGTCCTGGGCTCGATTGCATTCTTTCTGCATGGAGTTTGCATGTTTTCCTTGTGCATACTCGGGTTCTCTGCAGGTACTCAGGCTTCCTTTCATAGCCAAAAAACATGAGCATTAGGTTAATTTGTGCGTCTAAATTCTCCTTAGGTTAAATTGTGTGAGTGCATGGGTGTACAGTATATCTCTGAGATCAGAAAAATGTATTTACTTTCACATCCCCTCTCCTGTTAATTATGATTTAATTTATTTTTAAAAGTATTTGCTCTAACAGAGCAGCTACTAAACAAAGCTGAATACGGGTCTTATCTTACTGATGCCTCAGAAGCTGTTTTTCAGTTTTAGATGTCTTTGTAAGCAGTGATGGGAGTAACGGCGTTGAAAGTAACGGCGCTACTAATGCCGCTACCTTTTTTTAGTAACGAGTAATCAAAATGATTACTCTTAATGTAACTATAACGCAGTTACAATTGCCGACACCCCGTTACTGCACGTTACTCAGGTCGCACAATTAACCTTTTTTCATGATAGGACTCGTGCGCGTGTCATGAGGAGACTACGGAGAGCGTGAACGATCATTAGCCTATATGGAGAAAGAAAGAAATATGGATGGATGGATGGATGGATGGATGGATGGATGGATGGATGGATGGATGGATGGATGGAATAGATAGATAGATAGATAGATAGATAGATAGATAGATAGATAGATAGATAGATAGATAGATAGATAGATACATAGATAGATAGATAGATAGATAGATAGATAGATAGATAGATAGATAGATAGATAGATAGATAGATAGATAGATAGATAGATAGATAGATAGATAGATAGATAGATAGATAGATAGATAGATAGATATAGCTACATGTTGCAATATCTATAACAACCCAAACACAGGATTTCAGAATTAGACATCCCCAGTTATTAATTTCATACACTCTAAAAAGTAACGCAATAGTTACTTTTACTAGTAACTAGTTACTTTTATTGTGGAGTAACTCAGTTACTTACTCAGTTACTTTTTGGGAGAAGTAACTAGTAACTATAACTAATTACTTTTTCGAAGTAACGTGCCCAACACTGTTTGTAAGAGACTAGATTCCTTTAGACTCAAGTTTAGTCAATAAATACTTTGGTTTGTGAAAAACTTTTTTGTCTGTGAGAATCTCTCCCTGAACTTCTTCAGTAGTCAGTGAAATCCTCTGTGACCAGAACAGACAGCAACGTCAGTCAGACTGCATTTGTTCTCTGTTTGCAAGGTGTTAATAAAATGCTGCCTTGAATAAAGAACACCGGATTTGAAAGACACAAAAATTGAGACAGAAGCACATAAATCATGTAAAATTCTCATATACAGAACGAAAAGTAACTGAATACAACACCTGTTCATCAGCGCTGTCTATCACCACCAGATCACCGTATAAATTTCTGCACTCCTCTTTAGCATCATCCCAGGAACCACATCCAGACAAAATATAACAAGAATCCTTGAACTTCTTCCATCCTAGAGGACATGTTTCATCTAAAAGAGATGCTTCCAATTACATATTCTTAAACTCTGATTGTATATTGTAAAAAAAGTTCATACAAAACATATATTTTTCATATTCAAATATATATGATTTTAGAAAAAAGGAAAATTTTTGTATGTTAAATTCCCATTCCTATAACAAAAACATATTGTGTCAATTAAACAAGTATTCTCACTAGCAGCTGAAGACTTACTCTGTTTGAGCCTCATCAGCTCTTCAGTCTTGTTAGCGAGGGCGGCATTCAGCCAGTCTCTCTCTTCAGTCATGGAGGAAAGCTTGGTGGATAAATCTGCTGCCAAACTGCTATGTCTGAGATCTAAAATGAATAGATATACAAGGTAATCTAGCATTAAAAAAAATGGATGCAGTGTTTTAACTGAGGTCCCACTGAAAAATATAAACCAACCGTTGTTTTTCTTTAAAAAAAAATCTGATTAAAAAAGAACATGTGATAAAAAGAGAAATCCCATGAAGATAACACTTTTTTCACTGAAACATTTGTTCCTTTTAGTAAAATTATTATTGAATTGAAATAATACAGTAACACGCCCAGCATTAACTGATTAAGGGTACAGAGTTATACCGTATAACTTTTTAACATATTTGTTCTTTTGGTTTATTATAATTATTTATTTTATTTTATTTTTTTTTTTTTTTGCTCCAGCCATTTAAAATAGTTACAAGACTCCAGTTTTGCAGTGGAGAAAAGTTGTTAAAATAAGTACAGGAGATCATTTTCCCCATTATTCTACAGTTTGACAAATAGGAAGAAAATATGAAAAAAGTTAAATTTGATTTAATTTTAATTTTTAGGTAGTGCATAAATACCTGGTTTCATGTTTCATGTCTTTTTTTTTTTTCTTTGTTAGATTTTGGGGTAAATACAGTGGGACCATGGTATTTTAACCATGTTTTTGTATTTAAGAACACTAAACTGTTCCATAGATAGATCAGACTTCCCAAGTATTGATATGTTGGGTGTGTTCTTCCTATAGTTACATCAGATCATCAGACTCACAAAGGTAGACGAATCCAGCCACCAGAACAGCAATTATTAGCACCAAAATGATGATGATGATGATAACCCACAGACAGGTTGACTTTTTAGAGTTGTTTGAACCTTTAGAAATAAGACACAAGAATAAAAATGTTGCCAGAAACAGAAACAACAAAACACAAAGACAATTCTTACCTTCTAAGATTTTTTTGGAGGCATTGGGGGCAGGTTTAATAGGTCTGGTATTAAAATAGACATTTTCCATCATCTGGGGAGGTGATGCGCTTTTGCTTTATTGTCAGATCTGCAGCATTTGCATTGAGGAAGAAATACATACTGATTGTTTGAGGAAGTTGCATATGCCAATGGTGACAAAGCCTGTCTTCTGAAACAGTTTGAAGGCACATTTCCTGAACAGTTAAAATGTGTGATATTGTTTCTCATCATAGTAGTTACTGAAAACTGTTACCCAATTCTCTGTTTGCTTTAACTACATCTGCTGCACTTGCATGCTTTTTTTTGCCTTTTAACAGCAAATCATGAAAAGAAGAAAAGAAAAAGGATCTTGATCTGCAAAGAATACACACTAAATTTTTGTTCTCAGTTCCTAAAAGAGTTTGATGACTTTGTTGAAATAGAAACCTTTTGTTCCCTTTTATTTTGGCTTCACAGCTGCAGTTCATGGGAAGGACATTACATTTGAATAAGTTAAGGTGCTGTGGGAGATCATGGAAAAATGGATCCAGCAAGCTATTTTTTGAACATACACAACCATGCCTCTCCCTTCAGTCCACTCCTCAAAACCACGCCTTCAAAACACTTGAAGGCACATGCTGTCTGCAGCGCGTCTGAGCAGCTGAAACAGCGCAGCTGATCTGGAAGCTGGCAGGGAAACAGGCACAGCACTAATGATGCAGAGAGCTATAATCACTCCTCTGAAACAGTTTATTAATAAACATAGGCTGCTGATGAATGGGTTTCGTGGTGACAGTGTATGTAGGGGTCTGAGCAGCTCCGACAGAAATAATATTTGAAGGCAGGATGGTAATCTGGATGAACTGACTGCACTGACAATGTTTTCAGGTGGACTTTCTCACTTCAAAATAGATTCAAACTACTTTTTACCCACTGATCACAGCAAATATAGCTGCCATTGTTACATGCAAAGAAAGGATAGGGTAGTTTCGCCCAACACACATGGTCGGCATCAGCGCATCAGACCAAACTGATCAATTATTTTTTTTCTGCTCCAATCAAAAGTTGCCATGATTAATGTTTTTGACTGGAGAAACAATGCATGACCTATGTATGATGAGCGTTTTAGCCAAAATACACTGAGAAAATTGCACATACTGTTTTTTAACAAATCCCTGTTTAAGCAGAATCTATAAATTGATAAATCTCTACAAAATCGCCTAAACCTTGTGTAAAGTGGGGTCATACCGTCCTTTGACCTTTTTAGATTCCACGCCTTATTCCTTTTTAGATAAGTCAGTCACTTGAAATGAGCAGTTTCACTTTTTTATTATCTTTTTAGATGATGCACTTCCAACTGAAAAGCAAACTAGTGCAGAATTATTCCCTGATGGCTAAATAAAACTTCTGTTGACTAAACATAAAAAACAAAAAACGTTCTATTCAGCATAATCATAGCTAAAATATTTTAGTAAAATATTTTCAAAACAGATTAGTGAGACTAAAAAATATCAAATGTAAGCCTAATATGAGAAACTGCACAATTTGAACTGATGGTTCAGCAGTGAACTAGAGAAGACAGGTCTGGACTGGGAGATTTTTTCAGTCATGACAAGACTGATTTCTTAGGTAGTGAAATAATATAGGGTTGGGATCTGTTTTTTTTTCTTCTGAGAACCCAACTGAAAAGTTAAACAAGCTTTTATAAACCAAAAAGTAAATTCCTCTGCTTGGTTTGGACACACATCCAAACCAAGCAGAAGAACAACATGGATGGTAGAGAACTGACTGGGATCTGCTGTTTTTCACACTGAGCTCATCAAAGCTGCTCAAATGTCTTGATGAAAACAAAACTAAGTCAGTCTGACAATATTTTTTGTTCCCGATTCATCAAGTTTAAATGTGATTATAGTGCAGTTCAATTTTTATAAATACAGGTTTATAATATGATTTTATTTTGCATTTATTTAAATTCTTTACTAAATTTCAGGCAACATATTTATGTTTTTTTTTTTTCATTTGAGAAGGAAAACATGTTAGAAAATCTTCATGCTGATACCCTCTTTATTATCCTGTAATACGATTTTCTGAGACCTTACCAATATCCACATGGTGTCGGCTTCTATTCTTAAGGTTAACTGTATCAAACGCTGAGCTGATGAGACTCTTTTTACAATGTTAGTAGAAACAGTTTGCTGGGACTTGATTTCCTATACCCTTGGAATTGGAGTGGTTTGCACACACTCTCTTTTTTTTTTTATATCTCAACCAACATCTCAGGGGAAATGGGGCAATCCTCAATTTCAAGGCTTTTGTTTGAAAAAAGTATTTAATTATAATTTAGTACATAATTTACATTCATTCAGGTATTCATTTATACAATTGTATGTGTATTTATTTATTTATATGTGTCTCATTAATTAATTTAATTAATTCATTCATTTTCAAATTACATTTTTTTGGTCATTTTTTGTCCCTCATAGAAAGGTGGACAGCACGCCTTTAAAGGAAATAGTCTTTTTTTGTTTTTTTTACTTTTACTCTTTTTTATTTTTTTTTTATTTTTAGAAATCTTGAACAGGGGAAGTACTGTATAAAAGCACACAGAAAAACTACATTCCGATTTCCTGAGATGTTAGAAGTACAGTGGAAACAAATAGATTCACATATGTGAATGATTCTGGGAGCATTATACCTTAAATGTATAGTGAATGATATTCTTTTTCTGGGTGGATCATCAAAATAGGTGTCATGAAACGGGACAGATGGATCCAGTATTCAAGGCAAGTTAGAACAGTGGGAGGAACAAAACGTTTAATGACAAAAAAACAAACAACACAGACACAGAACAGAACAGAAGGGAAGGCTGCTGTGGACCAGTGGACCTGCAACGGCTGTGAGGGGGGCGGGGCACAAGCCATTACGGGCACTCTGGTTCAACAGTTCAGTCCATCCTCTCATGAAAGGCAGAATCAGCTGATGCACTGCCAACGAGATGCGACGCTGAGCCATCCAGAGTGTCCCTGGTGCAGCAGCCCCATTGAGCATGCAGAAGACCGATCCAGATCAGGGAAACAGTTCAGAACAGGACCGTTCTGAGGTCCGTAGTCCAACCAGGGGTACAGGAACAGACAGATCCAGGGTTCCAGGAATCTACCGAGCATTCAGGCAGGTTCAGAGTTCCAATGAGTCCAGCAGCGGGCTCAGATAGACAGGCTCAGCTATAGACAGGCAGGTTCATTGGTAGAAAGGAAACTGGTACCAGAATAACTACCGAACTTTAAACTGTAATCAATCTCGAAGCCAGAATTACAGGAAAAAAACTGACCACCCCGCATGCCAAGCGAAAACCCTGAGGCTTCAGCGGAGAAGAGCCAAGATACAATCAAAAGACACGAGACAAACAACAAACCCTCTCAATCCACTGGTCTCCGGGGATTGGAACATGAACCGAGCACCAAACAAACAATAAATGACATAGAGAAAACATGGATAACACAAAAAAGCCAATAATAATTGGTCTAGCTGGGCTGAACTATATATAAAGCAGGGGGAGCATGTGAATAAGATAAATGATAATTAGAGCACAGGGAGGGAAAAGCAGGTGAATGAAGTGAGTAATCAGACCAGCTACCAGGGCTGATCCAATAAGTGGTCCTTCTAACTGTCAATCATTCTGGTGATTTGTTTTTATGTAAGGACCACCTAAGTTCTCATCCTCATTTTCACTTAATGGTGGTGAGCTGAAATAGTGGAGAAATTGCTAATCTTCTTTTGGAAAGTAAGCTTGTATGAGCGATGTAAAAAGCAACTTTCAAACAGAAGCCGTTTCTCAATTCGTAGTACGTACTCGCGTTCTCGTCAAGTCCGTTCTTGGCAAGAACGCAGGAAGATCGGACTTGACGAGAACGCGAGCACGCGAGCACGCAAGCACGTATGTGTATTGGAACAGAAGCGTACTCGTGACATCATCACATGCAACGTTCTTTAGCATTTCTTTAACAGTCAAAACTATTTATTCCCTACACAAAACATTTTGAAAACAATATTTTTAATTTCTAAAGCTTAAAAAACATTTTAAAAAATTACCGAACCGGTGGGTATAAAACAAGGCAGTGAGATAAACACAAAACAAATGGACGTTTGGCCGGATTAAAGCAAAAAAACGCCATCAGAACGAGCGGTAGTTCACACATAACTAGACCGAGAGAAGTGCACTACAGACGGGGTAACATTAGCTCTGGCTGCGGTTACCCTCGGAGGTCTGCTGGTCACTCTGGTCCGCTCAACGTCGGACTTTTTTTTTTAATTTCGCACTAACTCTGTAAACAGGCCACACAGGGAGGCTTAAATGTATAATGTTATCGCCTCAAACGATTTCAAAACGTACTTTTGAAGAATAACAGCAGCAGAAAAGGGAATGTTTAACTTACCACTGTGGGCGCTGTCTCGAATCAAGCTGCGGTCGCGGGGCATTCTGGGGAAGCGGTCAGTCTGAAGAACGCACAAGTCTGCTCTGATGCATGCTCGATAAAGAGGGCGGGGCGAGAACAACATCCAGGGATTTGGTGCGTTCCCGATCTGGCGTTCTTGAGAATTGGAACGGTACTCGGGCTGAGGCTGATGACGTGTCACGAGTACACGAGCACACGAGAACGCTCAAGAACGCATATTGAGAAACGGCCAGTGTGCACGAAGAGAAATGGTGGACTTGTGCATGCTCTTGCACGGGTTTAATAGTCATTCCCTCTCAGAGCAGGTACAGGGTTATATATTTTTTGTTAAAGTAATATGGTTGGGTCTTTTCAAATATTTGCAGAAATCCTCCACTATACCTTAAATTAAGAGAAATATAATGTTTAGATTACATTAACAGCAGATATTTTTCAGGCACTCCATGTTAGTAGTTTTTCACAGATCCATTTGAGAGAAGCTGCACAGGAAAGGTCGTTCCACCTTTTGTTTATATATTGCCCGCAGTCTTCATCACCCTTCCAATTATCAGGCTGATCGTCTCCCCAGAATCTGAAATATTTAAATAAAAGTGAGTAATTCCACAGTGTACAAATTATTACATAACAAGCATAACTAAATAGGATTTTCTATTTGCCACTTATTGTCAGTTAATTATAGAACAGTACAATGTTAAACACAGAAATTAAAATAAAGGTTCATGGTCAGGGTACACAGGACGTCATACATACTGCACTTTGTTTAAAAAAAATATAAATATAAAAAAATATAACCACAGATGTCTGGGGGACAGTAATTTGCCTACATGTTATGAATGCTGGGGTACCATAAATGATAAATTATGAACAGTTCAATTTGTGCCTTCAAGTCATTGCCCATAGGAAGACATTACTTGGATATAACCCAACCGAATATCTATAGAACAGCTCCAAATGACACAAAACTAATATGGGTGAGTAGAACATGATGTAATAACGTCAAGGGCCCAATGTAAAAAAAAAAACAGAGCAGCTATGCAAATTAACAAACATCTAGAGAAGCAGTGAAAGCAGAGAGTGTACCATCTACATCTGTCTTCAGACTGCTGATTAATTTTGACGTCGGCTGATAAGGTCCAAACCTCCAGCTTCTCTTGGTTAGTTTGCTTGAAGGGACTTCACTTAATTTAATTTTTCATGCGCCATTTCTCACTCTCCCTCTCTTTCTCTCTCTCCAATCGTCTCCACCCTCCGTGACTCGACCTGTCAATAAGCCACAGTACAACTCCCACATCCTTTTGCATTGCAGACGAGCTTTGCTGCTCATGTACAACTTTTAACAAGTATCTTTAGGCACAGACTCAGTGATGTGCTAAGCCAGGGATGCTTAGGCAGTGAAGGGCAGCAAGGGAAATTGCTCCCCTTCATCCTATACCACAGCCAGATTCTCTGATTGGTTTTTGTAACACATTGTAACAGAAATTTTCAGATTCCTCAATTCTAGTGAAATTCACTTTACATTAATTGCAGGTGTGGCTTTGCTCTCACTTAGTTGTATTTGGTCTGATTGCACCACCTGCATAAGTTTGAAATTGTGCATTATTTAACCCTTAAAAGCAACTCTACATGGGGAAAATATGCAAGTGACATCATTCGCACTCAGTGCAAATACCCCTTAAGAGGGCAACATTACAACGTTTTTTAAGACATAGATTGCAGAATAAAATAATTTGACATAAAAAAAAGCAATTTAAAAAAGGAGCCTTAGGCCCAGTTTCTAAAGGTTATCCGAAAAAAAAAGTAGTTACACTTTTAAGTTTTTTTTTTCAAATTTAATATAAAAGGTTTAAAATATCATTGTAGTTTAAAATCTGCCATTGCCTGATAATTTATGTGCTTATTTAATAGTGCAGAAATTAACCTCAAGGTAATTTTCACAGTTTGACAGCTCAGCTTGGCAGCTTTTCTGAATTAGCACCTAATGTGACATCCTGTTGTGTGTATATATATATATATATATATATATATATATATATATATATATATATATATATATATATATATATATATATATATATATATATATATATATATATATATATATATATATATATATCTGTCTGTAATGTTGCCTTGGGAGCCATTGGTCTGATGTGTTCTAAGTTATGTGGCTACCACCCCCCTTGGTGAACAGTCTGTATTTACTGAACAAAGCCAGACTACATCCTACCTACTAATCAGAAACAGCAGAATATAGCGTTTTGTTTCCTGCTTGTCAAATCAAGATGAAGTGTTTTGTGAATCTGCCTGCTGAAGCAGATGATAATCTACCTAGTCTCTCTGATTGAGCCGTGTTTGGTGTCCCTTGAACAGCACAGGCTGTTCGCCGAGGTGTCAATACAAACCAACCCGACCACCATCCCCTGGGTAGCTGTTCTGCTGCTGTCTGAGCCGCTGTCAAACAGCTATCCACTGCTGCCAGGTCCCCTCCATTCCACGGGCCAACATAGTTAACCCCTTTTCCCCCTCTTTTCATCTGATGCTTAATAAGTACTCTGCTTGGGTGACAAGTAGGTATAATAGATTAAGAGATTTTTACATATGTTGTCTGTGTTTAATCTGAAAAAAACTCTCTGATTTAACTTCTAAACTGAATGCAAATGCTTGCTGAGCGTTATGCTACTGTCAGTCCACACACACTAGATGCAGCAGAAGCAGCTAGTTTACATGCAAAGTCAATGGTTGATGCACATCAGGGTGCAGCAAAAGGTCCTGCAGCACGTTTTGAGCAGCAGGAGCAGCATGTCTGACGAGCTAAATTAACTTAAAATGTCGAAACCTTCCAGCAAAATATATTCGTTTCTATTATTCTGGTGCCTGCAGTTTGGATTACATGCGTGAAAAACGTCTTCCAGCCGCCGACCGGGCCACAGGCTGCTGTTGAACAGGATTTCCAGGGACAGCGCTAGGGTGGCCAGATGTCCGGCTTTAGGGCGGACAGTCCGGATTTTCATTGCACTGTCCAGCGTCCTGCGCCGCAGCCCAGCTGGACGTGTATTTGTCCTCCTTTATGACGCACTAGGCTTGTAGAGCAGATTTTTATTTTTTATTTCTTTGCTGGATTGCAGCACAATATCCAATCATCAAAAAAGCATCACTATCTGATGTAACACATGATTGGCTAAGAGTGGTGGGGTGTCAGATAAAGATCTGCTTGTCATTGGTTACAAAAGTAAACAAGGATCAGAATTACTGATGCTAAGTTCAAAAGTTACCGCCCTGTCAAAACCAGGACGTTGTTTAACCCAGCATGGACAAAAGAGCGTGAATTTATGACCAAAGGTAGTGGAGATTCATTCCATGGTTTCTGCCACTTTGTCGATGCAATGTGGGCGTAAGCAGTGGAGGAAAAGCTGCAATTGAACGGTGTGGGAATACGGATTAACATAAAAGTAATAAACGTGCAGCAGCGAACTCTTCAATGTTGGCTTTTACATTAAGTTTTGTTGCCCCTGGATGCTAAAATAACTTGCAGAGCTGTAAGGTGGACTATACTATAAAACATTACTAGTCCTACGGAAGTGTAGACTGTGATGTGAAAGTGGATTTCGGTGATTTGCCCATAGCTAAAGTGATTACCTTAAAGACAGGTCTGCTGCACACACAGACACTTAGGATAAGTTCCCAAAAGACTGAGGCTATTAAAAATAAAGCTTTACTTTTAGAGCAGTTGAATGTGTTTTCTACAATCTCTTTTGTTGTTTAAAAAAATATGAGGCTATTTTATTATGAATGTTTCTTGTTAAAAAGTTTTTTTAACATTCAAGTCCACACATCTTATGCTTTGTGGTATTCTGCACTTTAAAGATTCATCTCAATGGTCACTTTTTAAACACCACAATGTATTAAATAAATACAAATGCTAAGAAATGCCAATTATTTTTTTTACATTTCTTTAATATTTTGTTCTCTTCAGCTACACAAGCATCCTCTTTAAACTGCTAAGAATTGTACTATAAATGTGACTTTACCCAATTCTTATGTACACCTTAGTAATTTATTGATATGCCACGCAATGTCTTCCTTTTTGGTGCTATAGAAATGGCCACCCTAGAC
Organism: Cyprinodon diabolis; assembly: GCA_030533445.1. Taxonomy (NCBI): domain Eukaryota; kingdom Metazoa; phylum Chordata; class Actinopteri; order Cyprinodontiformes; family Cyprinodontidae; genus Cyprinodon; species Cyprinodon diabolis. The sequence goes on from CM060068.1 coordinate 34,194,726, forward strand.
AGCGCACCGCCGGTGTACTGGGGTCTGACCGGCTCCGACAGTGAAATAATATTTAAATGCAGGTTCGTAATCTGAATGAACTGACTGCACAAATGAAGTTTTCAGGTGGACTTCCTCACTTAAAAATATAAACTACTTTTTACCCACTTATCACAGCAAATATAGCAAAGCTGCTCTGTGCCGTTGAACACAGAAGCAGCAGAAGATTCTGGACAGACTTTACACGCTTCAGGAGGATCAAAACTGCTCCTGAAGAATGTCTGACCTTGATGTGTACAAGCATCAAAAATGTAGCAGAAACCTTTTTGCTTCTTCCTGTGGTTGCAGTCTGAACGTAGCATGACTGAATGATCTGTGCTGTGTCTTGCTGCCTGTTTATTTTTCTCTTTGTCTGAATAGTCAGGGTGGTATGGTTGGACTGGTTAGCATTGTAAGCTTTAAGCCACCTCATCTTCAGCCACAGGTATACGTGTGTGCAGCCACGCTCAACAACTCTTTGTTCTAGTTGAGCCCCGCCTTGTAAAGGGGCCTCCGGATGTTATCTGAGCTAACTCGGTTTTTCTACAAGCTGCTACATTTTGATGAATTTTTTGACTGATTCTTAATTATTCACTGTAAAACCAGAGGACGCTACACTGTTTATTTGCAGTTCAGATCTCTGCATAAGCTGTTATTCACATTTATCTACTGGTATTTTAAAGGACACCTTAATTGCATTAACCTTCAAGCCTTAAAACTTGGATATTTCCCAGAGACTCTTGAGTCGTATAAAACGTTCTTTTACATTTTTTATGAGCTTTTTGTTTAATTGATACTTATTTGCTCTAGTATTCAGTGTTTGTGTAGTTTAGATAGGAATTATTAGCAGTGTTGCGCCGATGCCATTTTTTGTCTCCTATACTGATACCCGATGCCTGGCTGTACAGCATCAGCCGATACTGATACAATCTGTTTGAAATTGATGTGTGTGTGTAAATATATGAAGAACTGCATACAACTTGGATGTAAAATAATTGCCATCATGGCTTTGTCAAGCTGCTGCCTACCTTTGTAAAGCGGGAAAAATACTAATACAAAGTGAATCCGGTACAACTTTTTATTGCCTACCTGGAAAGGGTGACAATAGTTGAATAAACTTTTGGCTCTCAAAATGGTATCTATACCTTATTTGTCGGTACTCCCAGATACCGATACCACCATTTTAGTTTAGATACATTGGTACATATATCGGTAACGGTGCAACACAAATTATTAGCTAATAAAGGTTCTAATGTTTCAACCCGTGGTCTCTTGTGGTTATTTACAGTGAACAATTAACAGCTGATCGAGGAGTCCAACCTTGATTAATAGACTAATGAACCTTGGTGAATAGGCAGATAACAGTTATAACAAGTATCTAATAATATTAATTGGGTTTACCCTTGATTCAACCAATCAACTATAACTACCAGTTATGGTTCTTTAATATATTTATTAACTTCGGGTTAAAGTACACAACAGTAAGCAGGAATGCTCTACTTTTCTAAACTTCTATTTAGTTAAAGACATGACACAGTAACACGCTCACAGGAATATTGTTTGTGTAACTGTTGCTTGTAACCCAAAAAAGTAAAAACTTACGAAAGAGTCATAGAGGTCCCATCCACCCACTTCCAAGAACCTTCAGTTTCTTTGTCGATCAAACCAATCCAAGCTGCTTCATTAGCAAAACTGGAAATAAAGTCCTGTCAAATATCAGCATACAAAAGTTGTATTAGTGGGTAGTAGGTAGAAGATAGTCATACCATGTTAATGTGCATGAACAATACACTACTGAATATACAGATCACTGGTATTCTCTACTGCAGATCTTTCTATCTAGCTGCATACGTTCATGGATTTGCATCTGCATTTAAGCTGTGGGAGGAAGTTAGAGTACCCAGAGAAATCCCACACATCAATGGGGGTTCAAACCCAAAAGAAGACTGAAACAATATGATTGTTTTACTACAAGATGGCTTGGGATCCACACCACAATGATAACTACTAGCATCTCAAATGCTTCAGTCACTACTGCCGAGTAGCCTAAAGCTACATGCTCTACAGGCATAGAATGATCTGATCAGCAATCCCCTGCTTAACTCACTATTGAATACCCATTCAGGATTCCTGGATTCTACATCACAATCATCACACAACTACTTGAGAGTTCATTGGCTCCCTCAGCATCAAGTCAATCATCTATGCTCCAGAGCTTCTGTTTGTAGTCAAGATGTCGCAGTTAAAGTCTCATGTCTTATCACCAAAATCATAGTGTTGGGAGCAAGAGTGAAAACTCTGCCTTAGGCCTCTGCACAAAAAGGCAGACATCGAAGAAGAACAGGTTTTGTTAATGGAGTTGGCAAAAAAAACAAGGAGAACGCGTAGGTGGTGTGTATGCCCCTTGAATCAGACCAGGTATGAGACTTGGGAGTTTCGACCCGGCACCGAATCAAGAAGGACGACCACACAGAAAACCGGAAAGGCATACCAAGGACAAATCACAGCGGCTTTTTGTCTGCACACTTCCGCTTGAGGTCTGGTCGGGTTTGTGACCGTCCAACACGTAGTCAGGTTTTTTTTGAGGTGCGCTGGGGGTGTGGTCACGCACAGAGACAGATTTGAAGTTGCAGAGGCTATGCGTCAGGAGTATAAATTGGCCTTAAGTCTGTGCCTTGTCCTGCTCATATACTGTACTAATCCCAACAATGGACAACTTTGTACCACTGTGTTTGGCTACAGCTCTTCTTGGGGATTTTAAGAAATGTGAGTTGGATCTATTTCTAATATGTTTCTTTCCTTGTCTCCCAAAGTTACCAGGGTAACCTTCTTCCAGAAGCTTTTGGTAAATAAACTTGAGCAACCTTCAGATTCAGTGTTTATGTAGATTATAATCTTCTATTCCTGTTGAGTAGGTTGAGAAAAACTCATCTCTGAATGTATGATTCCACCAAGGAGGTTGAACACTTTTTGTCACCATTTTGTCATGTTTACTTCAAATGAGTGATGCTAACCCCCCTAACTCTTTTACTGTTTGTGAAAGAATTAGGCCGAGTATGTTTTCAACTTTGCAAGCTCTTGGCTGCTGTTCTTGGCCAAAAACGATCTCTGACCATCCAACCGAACTTAATCAGCGGCCTTCATGATAATGAACATTTTCTACCAGTTCACCCCTCTCTGTATTTCAGAACCCCTTTATCAGTCTCGGGTAGATCCAAAACTAAAGAGCTTTCTTACAAAACTGCATGCAATTGCATCCTGAAGAGATCTGTCTTGTCTCTTAGGCACCCTACGTTCGTTCTTTATTAGTCAGAGTTGGCAAAGTAAGAAGTGAATTTAGTCAAACCTGTAAAGTTTCCATTTTTTTTATCAGGAATGTGACATCCATTGTGCATATATTTGTTGTCATTATTTAGGGTTCATGTTCATTTTTAATGAGGTACATAGTGGCAATTGTAGTGGATTATTAATGTAACAATGACCACAGTACCTGTTCTTCTTTATCATTTATCACCACCAGATCTGCTCCTCTTGTTATGCAATCCTTTCTTCCTTCATCCCATGAACCGCTCTTTGTAGAGAGGAAGTAACAGGAGCAACTGAACTTATTCCATCCTGTAGGACATGTTTTCGCTAAAGAAAAAAAAAGAAAGAAAAAAGTTTTTTTTTTCATTTTAACATGTTGTTGCTCTTTTATTCAAGACAACAATTGAATGTTTAGTTTTTTAAATACCAGTTTTTGGATTTTAATAAAAAAAAAAAAAATCTATTTACTAAAGGAGCTATGCTAAAATCTTCTGGCTTCAAAGGCTTCTATCTAAAACTTTGGAGGAAATAGACACACAGATTGAAATCGGATTATTAAACTTAGGGTTACAGCACAATGAGTTTTCCATTACATTTTGTTTCCAAAAAAAAACAACAAAAAAGCAAAAAAACAGACAAAAAAAATGAAGAATTTAAGCTGAACAACAACCCAAAATATCTATACATTTCATGCAGACTTTTCGTTATTATTTTCTGTCTTTTTCTTTAACAAACCTCTGTTCAGCTTTTTCATCACTTTGGTTAGGTTAACATGCAGCAGGTTTCTTTCTTCAGTCATGGAGTAAAGCTTGCTGTTGCTCTCCTGGAGACGGTCAGTAAGATTGTCATTGATGTTAGAAAGACCTGCTGCCAAGTCCCAAGCTGAAATAAATCAATTACATGTTTGTTAAAAGAAAATAAAAACATAATTTTTTAGTTAATGACTCGGGTCACATTAATGTCTTAATTAATTCACACTGAAAGAGAAAGTATGAATACTTTAAGTCGTGAGGACATTATTATGATTTTATCTAAAAATGCAGGAAAGTACATTTGGATTGAAAATGAGGAAGTATTGTTTCTGTAATATAACAAAATGCAAGACAGGCTTAGACTGATGATGTTCACTGACTGATCAGTGAAAGTCATGTAGCATACAGTGTATTTTATGGCCTACTCCTTGAAGGCACTGCAAAACTTTTAATTCACAAAATTCTGTTCTTCTATACCCAGTCAGTTTCTTTCTGTTTTTTTCTATTTTTTAGCAAAAGATATTTTACTCTGTCCATATTTAAGCTGACTAGAACAAGACTTACAATGGAGACCAAGGACGATGAGTCCAACCAGCAGTAAAATATTCAGGATTCCCAGAAATATAATAACAACCAGGAAGGGCCTCTTCTTGGAGCTACTTGAACCTTAACAAACAAAATGAATATTATCTGAATTCATTCTGGTCTAAAATTGTCATAAAATAACATCATACATTTCTCTATCCGATCATTCTTACCTTCAATCTGAGATGTAGTAATTTGGAAAACAGGTTTCCCGTGTTCCACATTAGTATAAATTGCCTCCATCGTTTAATTTAGAAAATGGATGGCTTTTTCAAATACTGACAAAAAATCTGCTGTAGTAGGTTATATAAGTGAAAGCTGGGGGACAGCCCTTTCTTAGACTGTAAAACGGGAAGCTCACATGTTAAAGATATCAATGAAAAAAAGGGATTCCTGTTTAACACAGCTGTGTTGGGGTTTTTTGTTTTTTTTACCCATTATTGTGTTCACTTAGCCTCAATCAGTTTTCGTTCTGTTTGCATCATGTTTTAGGGAAAACTCTAAAAAAAAAAACTCAAAGGGGCAGAATGGATTTTCAAAGTTTTATTGGAAAACAATGAGGAAGGTGAATTGGATCTACTGCTAATTAACCCGAGAACAGAGCTGTTACTGAAGGTGATTTTGAAAGGGGAAATGAGCTGTAATATTTGCTTATTTCCCTTTTTTCCTTGCTGTTGATGATGAAGCGAACTGCCTGGGGTGGGGGGACCAAAAGGATGCAATTTCCTGTTGCCGGTGGCCTGCGGCAGATTAAGGCTAGACATGACAGCTTTAAGTTGGGAAGCTACGTTAAGTAGCAGCCAAATCTCTCTGGAGAGGTCTGTGGTTGCTGGACTAATTCAGACTGCCTCTCCTTTGACTGAGAAGCAGCTGCTTGTAGTGACAGTCTTTCCCTGCAATTCAATTCAACTAGTAAACAGTGTTTTGTGAGCCCACCTACTGAATTAGATGCAAACCTTTTTACTGAAAAAATACAGGATATTAGAAAAGCAGTCTGCACATCAACACCAACTACAGTACCAATACTGTCACCAGGAAGAAAAACCTCTGCCCGATAAATTGCAAAAGTTTAGAAGAAACTGTGCAGCACCTCAGCTTATCTTCCTGCTGTTTTGATGTTTTATGCACAGGTTTTATTAAGAGGTTTTGCTTGTTTTAGAGAGTGATTTGATTCAAATCATAAACACATCCCTCATGTTGGGTGTTTTCCCCCGTGCCTCGAAAACAGTAATTATCAAACTATTGTTGAAAAAGAGAAGCTTGGACAAATTAGTCCTTCAGAACTACAGCCCCATCTCCCCAGATTTGTTGTCAGTGTATAAATCTCCCAGAAAGGGCCTGCCCTAACCAATTTGGTGCCCTAGGCAAGATTTTAGGTGGCGCTCCCTTGCATCACTGCACAGTATTTGCATTGTCTGCTAATGTATATATACTCAAAAGTGTTGGGATCTGGGGATGTACCACCTTCCTCCAGCAGAGTGCGCCGTGGGTCTCCTGGGCTGGAGCCCTCCAGCACACCTGAGACGCATCTACTCATCAGGAGACCTTCCCTTCATAAGCAGCTGCCAGACCTTCCTTCAATGCCGCAGTGTTGACCTTAGTTTGGTTAGCAACCTGAGCCTCTGTTACCTGAAAGAATCTAAGTTGTCTCTAAGTGAGAAAACTGGTTCTAACCTTCCCCTGTCTTTGCTCACAGGAAACCTGTCTCAAGCCTGAAGCTCTGGGTGAGCTTAACCTGCCTTCCAGCCCTGGTGAGCCAAACCTGAAGATTCCTATTTGGATTTCCCCTGCTGCTCTCTGTGAAGAGCTGGAAACTCTGATCAAGGTCTGCCATTCAAAGTCAGAAGCTAGACGCTGCAGCTGCTTATGTACTCTGCTGAACCAACAGTCTCTGGACCCAACGGTTCCCTCTCTCACAAGAGAAGCCTGGACCCCGTCAAGACTTTAGTGAACCCAACCCGGACCTGTTCCAGATTCAGTTAATGTTTTTGTGTGTAAACATCTTAAATAAACTCTGTTAAACTTTTACCCAGCCTCCGTTGTGTTCTGCATGTGGGTTTGATTTAAAACCAATCATGACAGAACACTGCGGCCAAACACAAAGCCCAGCAGATCACCTCCGGAGGAGGCTTGAGGAACAGGATGCTCAGATCCTTGGACATGCGCATACCCTCCGTGAGTTACACACTAAAGTTGAATATCAGAACCAAATAATACAAACGTATGCCAGCTACATGGGAAATGCTAATGCCACGCCAGCAGTACGTCCTGTTCCGGATCCACTTCCGCCTCTAAGGTCACATGCAGTGACGTCATTTCCTGAGTTCCGTCCTAGTTCGCCTGAAAGATTTTCAGGTACCCAAAAGGATTGTAAGGGATTTTTTTTTTTTTCAATGTCTTTTACTTTTTGAGCACTCACCCGGCAGTTTTCCGAATGATAAGAAAAAAATATCCTTCATTCTCTCTCAACTCACTGGACGAGCTCTTGAATGGGCGGAGGCAAGGTTCTCTTCAGAGTCCAGTTTTTCTTGTACTTTTTCCGAGTTCATATCTGAGTTTTCCCAAGTATTTAACCACGACTCAGATAAAACAATTGATTCCCGAGCCCTGCTAAATTTAAAACAGGGAAATTCTATAGTGACTGAGTTCTCCATTGACTTCCGGGTTAAAGCCGCAGCCTCAGGTTGGAACGAATGTGCACTTAAGAGTGCTTATTTTAAGGCTTTAAATGATAACATCAAAGACAAACTAGCCACATTCGACGGACCAGCTAGTTTGGAGGACTTAATCCGTTTAACCATCAGACTGGATAACAGACTCCGAACTAGAAATAACTCTAGACAAAGAAGTCTAAATTTTTCTGTGTCAGCTCCTGCATTTAACAATGCTTCTGTTTTTTCTGGACCCGCAGAACCCAGTTCCAAGCCAAAGTCTAAAAACCAGACTCTTTCTCTGCCTGTCCAAGTCTCTCACTCAGATGGAGCGGAGGTCGAACCCATGCAGATTGGACACACAAGGCTATCCCCTGAGGAAAGACAACGAAGATTTAGGGGCAATCTGTGTCTGTACTGTGGTGAGACTGGCCATTTCATTGCTTCATGTCCGGCTAAGTCAAAAGCCAGGGCCCGTCAGAGGAATTGAGGAGTCTGACGGGCCATCTGAAAACTGAAAAAACTCCTCATCTGATGTTGCCTGCTACTCTTTTTTTCTCCAACCAGAATCTCACCTTGTCTGCTTTCATTGACTCTGGGTGTGAAAGAAATCTCATTGATTCAGATCTGGTCCAGCAATTAAATATTGAGACTGTCCCTTTATCTAAGCCTCTCAGAGTATCTGCTATTGATGGAAAGAAGCTTCATCAAGTCACTCATCAGACACAACCTCTAGAACTTTTAATCTCTGGAAACCATCGTGAAACATTAACGTTTTTTGTTTTTCCTTCTGCATGCTCCCCTCTGGTGCTGGGATTCGAGTGGCTGGAACGTCATAACCCCCATATCAACTGGGCTGAATGCCACATTGAGTCTTGGTCCACTTCCTGTCACGAGTCATGCCTTCGTTCTGCGGCTCCTGCTATTCAGTCCCCTAGAGGTAGGGGGGAGATGGACTCTCCTGACCTTACTTCTTTTCCTCCCGAGTATCATGATCTGGCACCAGTCTTCAGTAAGAACAGTGCGACGTCTCTTCCACCTCACAGACCATATGACTGCGCCATAGATTTACTACCAGGAGCCCCCCTTCCCAGCAGTAGACTTTACAACATCTCCAAACCTGAACGCGAGACCATGGAAAAATATATCAATGAGTCTCTAGCTGCTGGAATTATTCGTCCATCTTCATCTCCTCTTGGTGCTGGTTTCTTTTTTGTGGGTAAAAAAGATGGTTCCCTACAACCCTGTATAGATTACAGAGGCTTAAATCAGATAACCGTCAAGAATAAGTACCCCCTACCATTACTGGCATCAGCGTTTGAACCTGTTCAGGGCGCAACAGTGTTCCCTAAACTCGATTTGAGAAACGCATATCACCTCCTTAGAATAAGAGAAGGAGACGAATGGAAGACAGCCTTTAAGACCCCCTTTGGCCAATTTGAGTATTTGGTTATGCCTTTTGGTCTCACAAACGCTCCTGCTTGTTTTCAAGCTCTAGTCAACGGTGTCCTAAGAGATTTTTTGAACGTATTCGTTTTTGTGTACATCGATGATATTTTGATCTACTCCAAGAATCTCTCAGACCACAAGAAACATGTTCGTCTAGTTCTTCAGAGACTTTTGGAAAACAAACTCTTTGTGAAAGCAGAAAAATGTGAATTTCACCAACCATCTGTCACTTTTTTAGGGTTTGTGCTCGAGGGCGGGCAGGTGAAGCCATCCGAAGACAAGATAAAGGCAGTTCTGGACTGGCCGACACCTGAAAACCGCAAACAGCTTCAGAGATTTCTTGGGTTTGCAAACTTTTACAGACGCTTCATAAGAAATTATAGTCAAACAGCTCTACCTCTTACAACTCTGACTTCTGTGAAGAAGACCTTTCAATGGACACCTGAAGCCCAGAACGCTTTTGATAAATTAAAGAACCTATTTTCCAGAGCACCCATCCTTATCCAGCCAGATCCCTCTAAGCAGTTTATCTTAGAGGTGGACGCATCTGACTCCGGTGTTGGAGCTGTTTTATCTCAGCAATCTGACTCAGACCAAAAGACTCACCCCTGTGCTTTTTTTTCACGTAGACTCTCACCAGCGGAGCAAAATTATGATGTTGGAGACCGAGAACTTCTTGCCATTAAACTCGGCCTGGAGGAATGGAGACACTGGCTCGAGGGGGCCTAGCATCCAGTATTGGTCTGGACAGACCACAAAAACCTGGCTTATCTCCAATCGGCAAAACGATCCAATCCACGTCACTCTAGATGGTCATTATTCTTTTCCCGTTTCAACCTCATTATATCTTACAGACCTGGTTCCAAGAACGTCAAGCCCGATTCTCTCTCTCGTCTGTACTCCACTGATCAACCTGAGACACCCGAGCCTGTTCTTCCTGCCTCCTGTACAGTTGGAGTCGTTTCCTGGGAGATCACTGATCTCATCAACTCTGCCCTAGCCTCTGAACCTGACCCAGGTAACGGCCCTCCAAATAAAACTTATGTTCCATCTTCCGTCAGATCCCGACTGATCCAGTGGATGCATGCAGCTAAATTTTCCGCCCATCCTGGAGTGAGCAGAACCATTGCCCTCATTACAAGACGTTTCTGGTGGCCATCACTACACAAAGACGTTAAGGAGTACGTTTTGGCATGTCCCATCTGCGCCAGAAACAAGACCTCTCATCAACCACCTTCTGGCCTGCTGCATCCTCTACCTGTTCCAACCCGTCCTTGGTCACATATCGCCGTAGATTTTGTCACAGGTCCCCCGATTTCCAGAGGTATGTCCACCATTTTAACCATCGTCGACCGTTTTTCCTGGCCTGTCACTTAATTCCCCTCAGGAAACTTTCCACGGCTTTCCAGACGGCCCAGCTTCTTGTGAAGCATGTTTTCCGACTCCATGGTATTCCACAAGAAATCCTCTCCGACCGCGGTCCTCAGTTCATCTCACAGGTCTGGAAAGCTTTCTGTTCTGCGTTAAACTGTAAGTCCTCCCTCACCTCTGGTTATCACCCACAGTCTAACGGGCAGACGGAGAGGATGAATCAACAACTAGAGTCCACTCTCTGCTGCCTGACATCTAACAACCCTACTGACTGGAGTCAGTTTCTGACCTGGATCGAATACGCCCATAACTCTTTAAGATCTGATTCTACTGGTTTATCCTCGTTCCAGGTTTCCATCGGTTATCAGCCTCCACTCTTCCCTGCAGACGAGAGAGAGATATCAGTCAGATCAGTCCATCACCACATCCGCCGTTGCCAGCTAATCTGGAAGGACACCATCACCACCCTCAACCGCTCATCTGCCTCCACTAAACGCTTCGCTGACTCTAAGAGACGTCCTGCCCCTGACTATACCGTAGGCGGTTGTTGAGAGGGGGGTACTGTTGGGATCTGGGGATGTACCACCTTCCTCCAGCAGAGTGCGCCGTGGGTCTCCTGGGCTGGAGCCCTCCAGCACACCTGAGACGCATCTACTCATCAGGAGACCTTCCCTTCATAAGCATCTGCCAGACCTTCCTTCAACGCCGCAGTGTTGACCTTAGAGCTGGAAACTCTGATCAAGGTCTGCCATTCAAAGTCAGAAGCTAGACGCTTCAGCTGCTTGTGTACTCTGCTGAACCAATAGTCTCTGGACCCAACGGTTCCCTCTCTCACAAGAGAAGCCTGGACCCCGTCAAGACTTCAGTGAACCCAACCTGGACCTGTTCCACATCCAGTTCATGTTTTTGTGTGTAAACATCTTAAATAAACTCTGTTAAACTTTTACCCAGCCTCCGTTGTGTTCTGCATGTGGGTTTGATTTAAAACCAATCATGACAAAAAGTTACTAAAAAGCTTTATCTTGGAAATTTTTTGTAAATTTACATAAAACAATATTCATATTCAAAACACTTAGAAATACTTAAAAAAACAAATACAAAAAAAGCACTCAAGATATGAAATATAATATAGATAGTTTATTTAAAGTATCAAATTTAAATACTCCCTCCTAAAAAGTGTCAACAAGTGACATTAACTTGAGTACAACATAAATATGAGACTTCTAAATTAAGAAATCAAAGAAATTAGTAGGCGCAAAAATAAAGGCATGTATATAAAACAAAAAAAAACATCAAAACATGATCTTATGATCAAACACAAGGGCAGTTTAATGACATGCCGGATTTTGCAGAGAAAAAGTCATACCATATGGCTGTACAAATGCACAAGCCAAAGGATCCAATCTCCTCAGGTAAGACTGGGCTTCCACTCACACCGCAGGGTCTGTAGATCTCCCCCTCACCTCCAGAAGAGCCTCTCATAATTGCCCAGCCTGGTACCTTACACTTTTTATCCTGCTTTCCCATGTGGTCTCAGTCCATGATTTCAGGGTGATTTTCACATATATTAAGAGGACATCCCACCTTTGGGTGGAGTCTTAGAACAGCTTGAATACTTTTGTCAAATGCCCACAGTTGGCTCTGATAGCTGACCTTAAATGCTCATTTCACTCACCTTCCTAGTTCTGCCCAGTTCCTGATCATCTTTGATCTTATCCACCTGTAGGTTCTGCTTTATATCTAGTCCAGCCCAGCAATCGAGGCCAGATCATTGTTTGATTTTTGTTTGTCCCCTGTTTGCCTTCTGTTAGTGTCCTGTCTGTCAGTTTTAGATTTATTTCCAAGGTTTCATGTCCCTGTTCCAGTAAGGAGTTTATTCTTAAGGGAGTGTCGAGTTATTTCCCTCTCACCCACTGGCTCTGTCTGTCTAGATCTGTTTGCCTGAACCACGGTTGCACTCCTACTGGATTCTGCCTCCCAGGTGCGTTTCTGTCTGAGCTGGATGCTCAACTCACGGGATTCTGAACCTGCCATCATGCTCTGATGGATTCCTGGAACGGAACCTCTGACCGGACTGTGGACTTCTGAAATCCAATACTACTCCATTCTGAATCCCAGTCCTGGATCGGATTCCTGCCTGCTCACCCGAGGCTGTTGCATGGGGAGGCTCTGGATGGCTCAGGGCCGCCTCTCGTTGGCAGTGTATCGGCTTATCCTGCCTATGATTGAGAGGATGAACTGAACTGCTAAACCAGGTAAGTGACTCACTCTGATAATCATTTTTTCTTCAGATGATTGTGGTCACTTACCTGTGTTTCTCCCTAAACCAGAGGGTCAGTGATTGGGCGGTGCCCCGCACCCCTCCTGTAGTCGCTACGGGTCCGCAGATCCGCAGATGTTTTGTTTTTGTATTATAAAACGTTTTGAGCTTTCCTACTGGCTGTCTCACCTTGGACACCTACCGGGTCCATCTGTCCCGTCTAAAAAAGTAGCCAAGGGCATCAGGTGAAATTTTGCACCATTACCTATCACCAGATCTAAAGTGTGGGCACCACATGGGACATAAAAAGCTCTTGAGTTCAAATAAAGAAACTTTGCCTGAACACCTTTATTTTTTCCCTTATTAATTCTCATAATATTGTTGTCATAGGACTGGCTTCTGCCGTCCTCGAATGGGATGGTTCATCTGGCCTTTTTAGGATTAGAGATGACGAATGTTCTCCAGTTGTCTGCTCTGCCATGAGAAAGCCTAAGAATGCTCTTTTACTTGAGGAATGTCTTCTTGTGACACTATCCTGACTATGACAGAGAGGGCATTTTGATCTCTGTCACAATGTGTTCTATTATTTTAGAACTGATGGAGTCTATCAGTTAATTTAGAATTTTTTTGCCAAGATAATGTACATCATGGCCAGCTTCACTTCCCACCCTACTGACTTGCTCCTTCATTACTGGATCAAATCTGACAATAAGCACCATCTCTTTCAGAAAATTTCCGTTGTCTGGTTTATCTATTATGTTTGTGGAATCACTAAAACCAGTAGTCGAGTTGTAAAAAAAAAAAGTATACATAGTCTGAGCTCCTGAATTTGATCGACAGTTAGATAGGTGCCACTAACTCAGCGGAGCTTGAATATCTGGCTTCTAACTAACTGCCCTGCAGCAATTAATGACAGATTTCTGAAGAAGTCTTCACAAAGTTCACAAAGTTATTGTTCTCCGCACATCCCATACTGCTAAGTTCTTTCTTTATTGTGGCATTTTGAAACAACTGTCAAGAAGAGCCAGCACCATTGCAGCCATGTAACATTCTGTAGGCAACTGTTAGGACAGCTCAGTCACAGCACTGGGGAGATAATTCATAATTGGGATATTGAAAAAATATAGTTTTGATTAGTTAAATTAACTGAAATATCTTGATTATAATTCCGGATGTGTGACACTTTAAATGACGAGTCAGATTATGTCATTTGAGATATCTGAAAATGCATTTTGATGTGACTAAAGATATCCCTTGCTTTGAATCTCTCCTCCGGGTTTCATCTGTTGTGACCCTCCCCTGTTGCAGGAGTGCGCATCACATTAAACTTAAGCCCATTGATGATAAAACGTATTGAAATATGAAAACAAAAAGAAAAATTTAAAACATATTCTTAATGTTTTCATATTTCTTATATAAGGATGCCTTAAAATTTATAGTTTTGGTGGACAGATAAATTCAAATTAATAGGACTGTACTTGTGTAGAGACATGTTTCAGTTGATGTCCTGCAGTCAGTGTGCGATGAATAAATTCTTTGCACAGTGGATGCCAGTTCCCGATTTTGCTATCAACACCATTCTAGATCATTTCGGACACTTTATTTGTTAAACTTAGAACCTGCCCGAAGGTTCCCTCCCCTTCTTATTTTCACATTCCCTCAAATCGTGTTGTATTTGCTGCTTGGCCGTGATGCTGTTCAGAACACCGTCACCTGCTCTGCAGGTTGCGCCACTGAGGTCAAGAATGAAATGGGATGTGCCCTCTGGGCAATCGTAATTTGCTCAGGTTACTGGAAAATGCACAGCCTCCCAAATCTTGAAAGGGCAATATTATTGCATTTACTGTTAATATATAGTAGACATTTACACATTCAGTAACAAAATGACTCAGGGGATGGTCATTAAGAAGGGGGATGGTTTTTCAGATTTTTTTTTAAGAAGGGGTATGTCATCACCTCTCAACTCGAGGACTGCCTAAAACCCATGTTTCTTTCAGCTATGGACTAAATTATTGCCACTAATCGATGTAGAATGTCACACCACCCTTTTCTCTCAGCCTCAGCCAGTAACATCTCTCGTTTATCTATTGTTAGCCTTTTTGTAAAACAGACGCACCCCCTGTTGGAGACCTACGGGTTAGAGGATAGGGTCAGTCAGTCGGGTCTACTGGAGCGACATGATGACTGCTTGAGGCTGCTTCAGCACTACTGGGTTGTGCTGCTGAGTTGGAGGCAACAGGAGGACTTAAGGTGTAGTACAGAGAAACATTTTCAGCGCATCTGGAGACAGAAGAGGAATATATGACAGTCTAATAATAAACACAAAATTAAATTATTATATTAAATAAATATTAAGAACAATCGTCATTTTTTGTTGAAATCCTTAATAAACAATAACTTAAAACAAAACTTGAACAGAGAAAGTACTGTATAAACACAGTGAGCAAAACTACAGTCTGATTCACATATATGAATGATTCTGTGAGCATAATAGCTTAAAGGTATAATGGATGATGTTGGAGTTAGAACAGTGGGAAGTTTCAAAAAGTTTAATAACAAAAATAAATAAATAAAACAGAGACAGAATGAAATGAAATGTGGGCTGCTGTGGATCAGCAGACCTGCAACGGCTGTGAGGGAGGCGGGGCACTGGCACTCAGGTTCAACAGTTCAGTCCCTCCTCTCACGAAAGGCAGGATCAGCCGATGCACTGCCAACATGATGTGACGCTGAGCCATCCAGAGTGTCCTCTGTGAAACAGTCCCAGTGAGCAGGCAGAAGGTCAATCCAGGTCAGGGAAACAGTTCAGAACAGGACCGTTCTGATATCCAGGAGTCCGTAGCCCAACCAGGGGCACAGGAACAGACAGATCCAGGGTTCCAGGAATCTACCGAGCATTCAGGCATGTTCAGAGTTCCAATGAGTGCAGCAGTGAGCTCAGATAGACACGCTCAGATGGAGAGAGGAACATAGACAAGACATGGTACCAGAGTAACTGCCGAACTTTAAACTGTACTTAACCTCGGAGCCAGGATTACAGGAAATAAAACTGGCCGCCCCCGCAAGCCTAGCGAAAACCCTGTGGGTGCAGCGGAGAAGAGCGGGGACACAATCCAAAGACAGGGGACAAACAACAAACCCTCTCAATCCACTAGCCTCCGGGGATGGGAACATGACCCTGTCATGATTTGTTTGGAGGTTTTTGTGAGGACCCAAATGCAGAGGCTGACAGGCAGGGGTGAGTTCTTTAAATGTTTAATGAAATATCAGGCAGCAAAAACAGGAATCCAAAAAATCCAACTTAAAAATGTTAAACAAAAACAGGTATCCAAAAATACAACATAAAAATAAAACACAAACCAGAACCATGGAGACATCAGGGGAAAACCATCAAGGAGCCAGGGTGAGAAAAAGTAAGATGAGGAACCAGCAAAGAGGTACTGCAGAGGGAGTGTATTTATGGCTGACAGAACAAAGGTAGGACTAATGAGCTGATAAGGAGCAGGTGTGACTAGGGCTGATGAGGAAGCCAAGGGAAAAGAAAACACAAGGGGACAACAGAGGACAGACAAAGAAAAAACTAAGAAACTTAAATGAATCTAGAACACACCAATGAAGCTAGAGAACTATGAAAAACCTTGATGAACTTGAAACTGAAAACTTAAAGAAAAACCAACAGAACCAAGATCATTACAGAACCGAGGACTAAACAAAAATTAAATTACACAGAGAAAACATGGATAAGTAACACAAAAAACTAAGAATAATGATCTGGCCCCGATAGCTGGGCTGAACCATATAAAGCAGAGGGAGCAGGTGAATAAGATGAACGATAAATAGAGCGCAGGGAGGGAACATTAGGTGAATGAAGTGAGTAATCAGATCAGCTACCAGGGCTGCGATCCTGACAATAAGTGGTCCTCCTAACTGTCAATCATTCTGGTGATATGTTTAAGTAAGGCCATCCTACGTGCTCGTACCCGTTTTCACTTAACAGTGGTGAGACTGACATAGTGGAAAAAGTGCTTATCTTCTTTAGGAAAGTAAGCTTGTATGACCGATGCAAACAGCAACTTTTAAACAGAGCATGCACAAGGAGAAATGGACTCATGCATGCTCTCACTCGTGTTTTATTATCGTTCCCTCTCAGGAGCAGGTACAGGGTTGCGCATGTGCAATTTCATTTTGTAAAGTAGAGAGCGCCGGCCTTTTCAGAAATTTGCGAAAATCCTACACTATACCTTTAATTAAGAGAATTATAATGTTTAAATTACATTAACAGCAGGCAATCCACCACAGTAGTTTTTCACAGATCCATTTCAGAGAAGCTGCACAGGAAATGTCGTTCCACTTTTTATTTATATACTGCGCACAGTCTTCATCACCCTTCCAATTATCAGGTTGATTGTCTCTCCAAAATCTGGAAGATTTAGATAAAAGTGAGTCATTCCACAGTGTAAAAACTATTACATAACAAGCATAACCAAATAGGATTTTTTATTTGCCCCTTATTGTCAGTTACTTATAGAGCAGTAAGATGTTAAACATTTCTCAGCCATTTCTCACTTTCTCTCTTTCTGTCTCTCTCCAATCGTCTCCACCTTCCGTGATTCGACCTGTCAATCAGCCACACTACGCCCATGACGACTGTTCTGTCAGCTCGGGGCACAGGCTATTTTGCTACGGCTGAACGTAGCATGACTGAATGATCTGTCTGTTTATTTTTCTTTTTTTCTGAAGAGTCAGGGTGGTATGGTTTGACTGGTTAGCATTGTAAGCCTCAAGCCACCTAATCGTCAGCCACACATATACATGTGGACGCAACGATTTATTTCAGCTAACTCCGTTTTTCTACAAGCTGGTACATTTTAATGCATTTTTTTGTACTCATTCTTAGTTATTCACTGTAAAGGACGCTACACTGTCTCTTTTGTTACGTTCCACTCTCTCTGATGTGACCAGAACGACACCGCTCTGAAGACACACCCCACTGGCGTAGGTTTTAAAAACACCAGCTCCCCATATTAGCGTCCTATTTTGCCGGTGGCTAAGCGCAGCTTAAGGCTAGAACAGAGCGCGTCCAGCTGTTGGCTATGCTACGTAGCAACCACATTCCTCAGGAGAAGTCTGAGCTCGCTGGACTGAGTCAGACTGCCTTTTTCCTGCAATTCAGAAGGAGCTGAATGCAGTGTATCCTGAATCCTGCTGCAGCAGAAACAGAGAAGAGCTAATCCAGCTCTGCTAACCACCGAACAACGCTCGTTGTTTGCCAAAGAAGCCGGACTGTGACTGCCTATGAGACGGAGGGACAGAGCAGCGGCGCAGAGGTACTACAAGCCACGGCTACAACCTAACCAAGGGAGACGTCCCGTGCTGCCGTGAGTTATTTTTACATCGGATTGATCCAAATCTCTTTCAAGTTGCCGTTGGACGGATGGTCTGGACGGAAGACGGGCCTGCAGAAACCCGACCGAGCTGAAGGCCTTCCCTCCACTCAACCAAAAAAAATAACTGCATCCTTCTCTCTTCTTTACATCTGATGCTTAATAAGTGCTCTGCTTGGGTGAGCTATAGGTAGAATAGATAGACGTGTTGGTGTGTTTATTTAAAATAAGCTTTCTGATTCCACTGCTAATGGTTTTAAAGGTTTAACTGAATGCTGATGCTCACTACAGACCGAACAAGTCATGTGTTGCTGAAGCTATCTGCTAAATAGTGAGTTAAACCTCTCTCCGTTTCGGTTGGAACCGACCAGTACCAGAACCTCTGGGGCCAGCTAAGCTAATGGGTTTTCAGCTTCATCAGAGTTTAATGCATTCCTGAGTCATTATTTAGTTTCTGCCATAAACTGAAAGAAACTTCACTGTTATGACTGCAGTTAACATCTGTGTCAGGGCCTATCCACATTTTATCTGTTGCTATTATAAAGGACACTTTCAAATGTTATTATCATGTTCAAATGTTGCTATTCTCATTTATCTGCTGCTATTTTAAAGGACACTTTAATCGCATTAACCTACAAACCTTAAAACTTGGATATTCCCAGAGACTCTTGGACTCGTATAAGCCTTCTTTCAGTTTTTATGAGCTTTTCGTTCACTTGTTACTTATTTTTAGCAGCATTCAGAGTTTGCGTAGTAATTAGATACGATAATATTGTAATACGAATTATTAGATAATAAAGGTACTAATGTTTCAACCCGTGGTCTCTTGTGATTACTCATGCAGTAAACAGTTAATAGCTGGTCAAGAAGTCCATCATTAATTAATAGTCTTGAGAACCTTGGTGAATAAGCAGATAACAGTTATAATCATTTAACTAATAATATTAATTGGGTTTCCCCCTGAATTTTAATGGCCTATTAATCAACTACAACTCCCAGTTCTAGTTCTTTAATATATTTATTAATATATTTATTACTTTCTGGTTCAGTTCCACAACAGTAAGCATGGATACTCTACTTTTGTAATGATCCTGGCACTGAAGCTGATTCTGCTTCACTCTGGTTCAGTCTCCACCCTCCTTGCAACTAACCTCTACTGCTTTCACCTGTCGCCACCTGCATATAAGCTTCGTTCTGATCTGTCTCCAGTGCCAGATCGTTTCAAGCCAGCCCGATAAGAAACTTCCAGCCTTTAACATTGAGAACCTGTCTGCCTGCCTACCGACCTGTCTTTGTCCCCTGATTCTGAGCCTGCCTGATCCCTCTCTGGATTGTTCTGCCTCTCTGAGTCCTAATACTGGATTCCGGATTGACCACCCGTGCTTCTGAACCCTTTTCTGCCTGTGAGTACCTGAGCCTGCCTGCCCCCTTTACTCTCTGTGTTTATCATGAGATTGGACCTGGAACTGGATACGGAAATATCTACTGGATTACACCCTCCTGTACCTCTGCTGCCTTATTGGACCCCGTTACCGAGCCTGGACTGCCTCTGGACTAAAGCCCCTGGAAAGCTCGCACAGTTTGTCGACCGCTCAATGGTCTGCCTCCTCCTCCTGCCTGGCTCAGGCTTGCACACAGTGCTCTGGCTCCTCTCATTACCAGGTTAGTCCTTCGTCAACTCCTCCTAACCTGCATCTGAAGCCTCTAACCTGCCCCTCTGCCTCTAGGACGTTCCGGCCCATTATGGAGAGCTGCACGCCCGAGAGCCAGCGCTGTTTAAACCCTGTTTTTTCAATAAATACTTTAAACGTCGCTGACCTGTCGTGGTTGCATCTCGGGTCCGAATCGAGTACATTAAAACTTTTCTAAACCTCTATTTACTTAAAGAAATGGGCAAAAAAAGCTTTTTTCCATAATTTTCTGATAAGTTTCATGAAACAGTAACACGCTCATTGGAACTAAAATATTGTTTATGTCACTGTTGCAAGTAAACCCAAAAAGTAAACACTTACGAAAGATTCATAGAGGTTCCATCCACCCACTTCCAAGAACCTTCAGTTTCGATGTCGCTCACACCAATCCAAGGCTCGTCCTTTGAAAACTTGGACATAAAGTCCTGTATATGTAATATCATACACAAAGTATTAGTGGGTGGTAGGTAGAAGATAGTCATACCATGTTAATATGCATGAACAATACACTTCTGAATAAACAGATTACTGGGATTCCCTACTGCAGATCTATCTATCTAGTTGCATACGTTCATGGATTTGCATTTACATTTAAGCTGTGGGAGGAAGCTGGAGTACCCAGAGAACACATCAATCCCACACATCAATGGGGATTAAAACCCATAAGAAGACTGAGATGAGAGGGTTGTTTTACTGCAAGAAGGTTTGGGATCCACGCCACAATGCTACATACCAGCATCTCGAAAGCTTCAGACACGACTGCTGAGTAGCCCAAAGCTCCATGCACTACAGGCATAGAATCATCTGATCAGCAATCCCCTACTTAACTAACTACATCCACCCAGGATCCCTTGATTGTATGTCACAATCATTAAAACAACTACTGGCTCCCTCTGTCATACTCCGGGCCCTGGGTGCAGGCCAGGTTTTCTCTCTCTCTCTCTCCTCAGCAGGGATGGATGGGCAGGTGCACTACATCTGAGCTGATTACCACCATTCTTAAAGCTACAGCGTGTAATTTTCAGCGACATCTAACGTCCAGACTGCAGACTGCAGCAACATGAACATCTCCCCCCCACCGCTTCTCCCCCCGAACAGTACGGCGAGCGTTACGGGACAAAATGTCTTCCACGACGTCCGCATCACCTACCTTCTCAAGTGATGAGGTTTGTTTACATAGATAAGTTTACAGATAGTATTTCATTAGTCTGTGTGTTCAGTACCGTCTCAGTTCATCTCTCTCAACTTGCCGTAGTTACTTTCGAGCGTAATGGGCGATCTCGCAATCGCTAGTTTGTTGGCTCTGCGCTGCCGTAGCGCAAAGATGTCTGCCTCCATGGCTGCGAGACCCGCTCCTATGTAATTATAAATAACGAATTCTAAGGCAACGCAAATATTAAGGTTAAGAGGCTGAGCTCGTAGATGATGATAAATAACATAGTTTTGTATAATATATTACATTTCTGACTGTATATCCCTGTAATTATTACACACTGTAGCTTTAATAGAGCTGGAACCAGGAGGAGGGCATCAGTTCGTTAACGCCTCTGCATTGGTACAGACCAAACTAGACCTTGTTCCTGTGACTCAAAACCCTAGCCTAAACTCTGCTCTCTAACCTTTTCTTACAGAACCTCTGTCTCTGACCCTGAGACCCAGCCTGGAAACACAGACCTTGGATCCCCGTTTCAATGCAACCAGGAACCCGAGAGTGATCTCGGTCTTATCCACCGCTCAGCCCTCCTACCTGCGCTCACCTGCCTGTCCACCCTCGAACCATCAACCAGGGAGCAGTGATGGGACTAACGCCGTTACCTTGTTTTAGTAACGAGTAATCTAACTAATTACTTTGACTGTAACTATAACGCAGTTACCATTGCAGACACCCCGTTACTGCGCGTTACTCAGGTCGCACAATTAACCTTTTTTCATGATAGGACTCGTGCGCAGCTGCGTGAAGCTGACACCGCACGTCAAAAATCTCTGCAAATAGACTGAATGGTTAGTGCAACGTTAGAGCAGATTTATGCAGAAAAAAATATTGTTTGTGCTACTTTTATTTAAGAGATATTAAAGATTATTTTTTAGGTCATTCCAGAGGTACGCGCCTTGTCATGAGAGAGGGGAGGATGAGAATGGCTGATGAAAGGTGGCTGTTCTGCTGGTGGGTGTTAACGTACAGCACACACAGAGAGAAAAGGTTAGAGAGCAGAGTTTAGGCTAGGGTTTTGAGTCACAGGACCAAGGTCTAGTTTGGTCTGTACCAATGCAGAGGCGTTAACGAACTGATGCCCTCCTCCTGGTTCCACACAGAGAGATGGAGAGTGAGGATGACTCCAGCAGCAAAACAGCGTTTTCCTGATGGAAATACCGGTGTTACGTCGAGCTGCGTTTCCCCATCACATACGGTTTCCTCTGCATCTCCGCACAGCGCAGGTGGCACGAGTCACCGCGCAAGCGACAGGAAACGCGCATGCTCGCTAAAGGCGCGCAACAGTCGCCCTGTGCTCGCGCTACAGGAGAACTATGGAGAGCGTGAACGATCAAATGAAAGGGAGAAATCTGGATGGATGGATGGATGGATGGATGGATGGATGGATGGATGGATGGATGGATGGATGGATGGATGGATGGATACTCTGCCTTTTCAACCTACTGTATTTTTTATTTTAAACATTATTTGATGGCCTTTGTGGCAGGGATGGAGATCCATATTTTATGTCACACGCAGAGTATACATCTAGATAGATAGATAGATAGATAGATAGATAGATAGATAGATAGATAGATAGATAGATAGATAGATAGATAGATAGATAGATAGATAGATAGATAGATAGATAGATAGATAGATAGATAGATAGATGTTGCAGTATCTATAACAACCCAAACACACAGGATTTCAGAATTAGACATCCCCAGTTATTAATTTCACCAGATCTGAATGTCCTGTTAAAAAACTTCACATCGCGTTTCCCCCTGATGTCATTTACGTTGAGTTGCAATAAATGCTAAACTCTCTGCAGGTTCTTGTCTTTGTCGTCCACTCTATTCAGCTGGCTTTGGAAACACACCGCGAGAAGGTGGGGGCTGGGTGGTGAGGGTTATGGGGGCGAGAAACGCAAAAGTAACGCAATAGTTACTTTTACTAGTAACTAGTTACTTTTATTGTGAAGTAACTCAGTTAGTAACTCAGTTACTTTTTGGGAGAAGTAACTAGTAACTATAACTAATTACTTTTTCAAAGTAACGTGCCCAACACTGACAGGGAGAGAGTACTGGTCAGCACTCGCACCACTGGAGACACTCCCCCCCACAAGATTGGACCCCAGCCTCTCTACAGTGAGTGTCAGCCCAGCATATTCCTACAGCAACAGTTCCCATGCATTCACCAGTCTCCTCATCTTCTCAGCAGAAGCCCAGAAGAACCAAAGCAGACCAGACCATACAACTTCTTGTTCATACCCACTACATTGTTTCAATAAACCTTTTAACCTACTACCTGCCTCTGTAGTTGCTCTTGTTCAGAGTCATCTTCAATTATGACACCCTCAGCATCAAGTCAATTATGCTCCAGAGCTTCTGTTTGTAGTGAATATGTAAAAGTTAAAGTCTCGTGTCATATCACCAACATCAAAGTGGCAGCAACAGCCAAAACTCTGCCTTAGGTCTCCAAAGAAAGTCATCCAGCAACAGCCATCACGATGACCCCCCAAGGGTAATTCTCTTCCTCGTCCCGCTCATTTACCAGCTCTTTCTGACCATGAAAACTTGTACCACTGTTTCTGGATCAATATTTGCCCAGCTCTTCTTGGAGCTTTTGAGAAATGTGAGTTGGATCTACTGTACTTCTGATAGTTTGTTTCCTTCTCTTCCAGGGTAACCAGAGTGAGCCTCTTCCAGAACCTTTAGGCAAACAAACCTCAGCAACCTTCAGAATCACTTGTAGCTCTGGCATAACCTTCTGTTCCTGTTGAGTAGGTTGAAAAAAACCCATCCCTGAATGTTTGATTCCACCAAGGAGGTTGAGTGATGTTCAGCCCCCTAACTGTTTGTGAAAGAGATAGGCCTGGTATGTTTTTAACTTGGCAGGCTCATTGTTGCTGTTCTTAGCCAAAACATGGAAAGTCAGGGACGGTCAGAGACCAACCATGAGAAATTAATCAGCAACCTTCATGATCCTTGGGCTGCATTTAAGAACGCTTTCTACCAGTTCACCCCTCTCTTGTATTTCAGAGCAGAGTTATATCTAGACCAAAAGAGCTTTCTGACAAAATTGCAAGCAATTGCATCGTGAAAGAGATCTGTCTGGCCTCTTGGCCACCTTCCATTGTTTCTTTATTAGTCAGAGTTGACAAAGCAAGAAGTAAATTTGGTCAAACCTGAATTTTTTATCAGGAATGTAACAACAATTGTGCATATATTTGTGTTTTCTTTATTTAGGGTTCTTGTGAACATTTTTTAATGAGCTACACAGTGGGAAATTATAGTGGATTATTAATGTAACAATGACCACAGTACCTGTTCTTCTTCATCATTTATCACCACCAGATCTGCTCCTCTTGTTATGCAATCCTTTCTTCCTTCATCCCAGGAACCTCTCTTTGTAGAGAGGAAGTAACAGGAGCAACCGAACTTAGTCCATCCTGTAGGACATATTTTACCTAAGGAGAAAAAAGATATGCATTTTTTTTTCATTTGAACATGTTTTTTTTTTTTTTTTGCACGAAAACAATGGAACATTTAGTTTTTTTATATACCATTTTTTAGACTTTTCTAAACAATGTATTAATCTATTTACAAGAGGAGCTATGTTTAAATTATGTTCTGTCTTCAAAGGCTTCAATCTAAAACTGGAAGAAATAGACATAGATTGAAACAGGATTATGAAAGTCATTGCAGCACAATGAGTTTTCCTTTACATTTTGTTTAAAAAAGACGGAGGAACTTAAGCTGACCAACAACCCAAAATATCTATACATTTCATCCAGCCTTTTCACAATTGTTTTGGTTCTTTTTTGAGAAACCTGACCTGACCTTGACCTGTTTAGCTTTTTCATCATTTCTGTGAGTTTAGCATGCAGCAGGTTTCTTTCTTCACTCAATCTAAAAAATACAAGTCAGGCTTACACTGAACATCAACAATGGAATATTTACTTTTTTAAATACAATTCTTTTGACTTTGATAAAAAAATGTATTAATCTATTTACAAAAGGAGCTAAGTTGAAATGTTGTTCTGTCTTCAAAGGCTTCTATCTAAAACTTTGGAGGCAATAAACACACATATTGAAATGGGATTATAAAATTTAGGGTTGCAGCACAATTAGTTCTCCTTTCCATTTTGTTTAAAAAAAAAAAACAAAAAAACTGAAGAATTTAAGCTGACCAACAACCCAAAAATATCTATACATTTCATCCAGAGTTACATGATCATTTTTTGTCCTTTTTTAACAAACCTCGAGGCCTGTTCAGCTTTTTCATCATTTCAGTGAGGTTAGCATGAAGCAGGTTTCTTTCTTCAGTCATGGAGTAAAGCTTGCTGTTGCTGTCCTGGAGACGGTCGGTAAGATTTTCATTGATGTTAGAGAGACCTGCTGCCAAGTCCCAAGCTGAAATAAATCAATAACCTGTTTGTTAAAAGAAAATAAAAACATGTATTTTTATGTTAATGACTCGTGTCATCTTAACGTCTCATAATTTAAAATAATTCACACTGAAAGAGAAAATATAAATACTGTCATGATGCGCAGGTTTTACTAGCCCAAATGCAGAACTTACAGACACAGAGGGAGGATTAAAAGTCCAATATTTATTGGAACACACAGGGTTCTGCAGGTTCTTGGTTCAGACAGGCATGGTGGCACAGGAAAGACAACAATCTGGCTCAGAGTGGAGCTCTACTCCAACTTAAATAGGGAGAGCTCATAATGAACTGATGGAAAACAGCTGTCCATGCTGAGCCCAAGCTCCCCATGCATGGATCCACTGCACCCTCTGGTGGGCAAGGCCCCGGATCCTAACAGTACCCCCCCCCCCCCCTCAAGGGCGGATTTCAGACGCCCCAAAGAAAAAAAAAAAAACCCAAAAAACAACTCGCCCATGGAGGGCGAAGGGCGAACCAGGGATGCCAGGCAGAGTCTCAGAAGCTGCAGGGGCCTTGGAGGAGGGCGCCACCTCCGCTTCAGCAAGAAGCACCGGGAGAAAAACTGTCTCCGCTTCAGCAGGAAGCTCCAAGGAGGACGCCGCCCCCCGCTCCAGCAGAAAGCCCCGAGGAGGACGCCGTCTCTGCTCCCGCTGCTCTACAACAGGATCAAACAGGGCCACCCACTACGGCTCTGTATCAGGAACTGAAGAGGCCGCCGACTGCGACTCCACATCCAGAGCAGAGGAAGCCGCCGACTGCGGCTCCGCATCAGGAGCAGAGGAAGCCACCGACTGTGGCTCCACCTCAGGAACAGAGGAAGCCACCGACCGTGGCCCCACCTCAGGAACAGAGGAAACCACCGATTGTGGCTCCACATCCGGAGTCTCTGGAAGACGCAGAGCAGGCTCAGGGGTCTCCAGACGGCACAGAGCGGGCTCAGGGGTCTCCAGACGGCACAGAGCGGGCTCAGGGGTCTCCAGACGGCACAGAATGGGGCTCTCCAGGAGCGCGTAGAAGGAGTCTGCTGGGCTAGTCTGTTGGTCGGATTGTTCTGTCATGATGCGCAGGTTTTACTAGCCCAAATGCAGAACTCACAGACACAGAGGGAGGATTAAAAGTCCAATATTTATTGGAACACACAGGGTTCTGCAGGTTCTTGGTTCAGACAGGCATGGTGGCACAGGAAAGACAACAATCCGGCTCAGAGTGGAGCTCTACTCCAACTTAAATAGGGAGAGCTCATAATGAACTGATGGAAAACAGCTGTCCATGCTGAGCCCAAGCTCCCCATGCATGGATCCACGGCGCCCTCTGGTGGGCAAGGCCCCGGATCCTAACAAATACTAATGTTGCCCCGATAATGATACCCAATATCTGGCTGTGCAGTATCGGCCGATACCGACACCATATATTTGAAATTGATGTGTGTGTGTATATATTAAAAACTGCATACTACTTGGATGTAAAACAATTTCCATCATTGCTTTGTCTAGCTGCTGCCTACCTTTGTGAAGCAGGAAAAAGACTAATACAAAGTGAATCCAGTAGAACATTTTATTGCCTACCTAGAATGGGTGACAATAGTTGATTAACTTTTGGCTCTCAAAATGGTATCATTGCCCTATTTGTTGGTACTCGCCGATACCGATACCATCATTTTAGTGCTGGATTGGGGCCCTGCTCGATACTGGTATTGGTATCTGTGCAACACTAATAAATACTTTGAGTAGTGAGGGTATTATTACAATTCTATCTAAAATGGCAGGAAAGTACATTTGGATTGAAAATGACAAAGTATTGTTTCTGTAATCTAAAAAATGCCAGACAGTCTTAGACTTAACATCAGTGAAAGTCATGTAGCATACAGCGTACTTTATGGCTAACCTAGAAGGCACTGCAAAATTCTGTGTGGATTCTGTGTGTTCTTTTAAACCCAGTCAGTCAGTCTCATTGTTTCATTGATTACAGCAAAAGACGGTTTACTCTTACCATATTTAAGATGACTAGAACAAGACTCATAGTGGAGACCAAGGACGATGAGTCCAACCAGCAGTAAAACATTCAGGATTCCCAGAAATATAATAACAACCAGGAAGGGCCTCTTCTTGGAGCTACTTGAACCTGAAAAAACAAAATGAATATTATCTTAATTCATTTTGGTCTTAAATTATCATAAAATACATCATACATTTCTCTATCCGATCGTTCTTACCTTCGATCTGAGACGTAGTAATTTGGCAAACAGGTTTCACATGTTCTACATTGACATAAATTTCCTCCATCGCTTAATGCGGAAAATGGCTGGCTATTTTGAGTACTGACAAAGAAATCTGCTGTATTAGGTTATATAAGTCAAAGCTGTAGGACAGCCCTTTCTTAGAGTGTAAAACAGGAAGCTCACATGTTCACAGCTCAAAGCTGACAGTAGGCAGACAGGAAAGACGGTATGAGAGAGGGGGGAGAGATGTGTGGCAAAAGACCACAGGCAAGATTCTAAACTGGGTGGGCCGCATCGAGGACTAAGGCCTCCGTACATGGATCGTGCGCGATAACCGCTGCGCCACCTGCATGCCTGAAACTGAATATTTTGATGAAGAAATAAAAAAAAATTTTTTGAAGGTGCTTAAAAGACAGAGCAGCAGTGCTACAGTTTTATTGAGATCAATATCATCGGTGTAATAGGAGCGACTCCCCTCTGATATCACATGCACTCCTGCAGCGAAATTTTATTTAAGGAGCCGGCGCCTGTCCAATTTCCTGTTGCAAGTGGCGTGTGGCCGCGTAAGACTAGACATGCCAGCTTTAAGTTGAAAGTTACATTAAGTCACAGCCAAATCCCTCTGGAGAGGTCTGTGGTTGCTAGACTGAGTCAGACTGCCTCTACTTTGATTGAGAAGGAGCTGATTTTAGTGACCATCTTTTCCTGAGATTCAAATCGAGTTGTACACAGGTTTTCGTAAATCCACCTGCTTAAGGAGATGCAAAACTGTTCAGCAGCTCAGCTCATCTTCATGCTGACTTGATGTTTTACACACAGGTTTTATTAAAAAGGTTTTGCCTGTTTAAGACTCTGATTTGATTCAAATCATAAACACATCCCTCATTCCCCCCTATTCAAGCAGTTTAGGGTCATTTTTGAGGTTGATTGCCTTTTTATAACATTGACCGGCTGCTTTGATGTCTTCCAGTCAGGATTCTCTGCAGGATTCCAGTACAAGGACTGCACTGTTTAAGGTGTTCAATGACATCCGTATAAATTCAGACATTGTAAGAACCACAGTGCTGGTATTATTGCACCTTAGTTCAGTGTTTGATACTGTTGATTTTATTAGAATGTGTGAAAAACTGTGTCGGCCTTTCTCGTACAACACTGGATTGGTTTAACTGCTACCTGAAGGACAGGGGCTTCTACATATCAGAAAAATCACATGTGGGGTTCCACAAGGCTCCATACTGAGGCTCCACCTATTGAACTTACATGCTCCCATTGGATTAGATTATAGCTAACAACCAGATCAGTTACCATAACTATGCAGACGACACACAGCTTTACATCACAACGTCACCAGGTGACTATGAGTGTTGGTTAGATGCTCATAACAGATCAATATGTGGAATAATCTTCGGACCAAAGAAAAAAATATCCAGATTTACCTCACAGCTTCAGCTAGTACTGATAGAAAGCACTGCTTGTGGCTGACATCTTAAGTGTCATGATGTTTTCAGACCTGAACCTATAAAGTCAGCTTTTATCACCTAAAGAACATCTCCAGGATTAAATAACTAATGTCCAAGCGGGATCTAGAAAAACTCATTCATGCATTTATCTTTAGTAGAATTGACTACTGCGACAGAGTCTTCACAAATTTGCCAAAAAAGTCCATCAGTCAGCTGGTCCGAAACCCTGCTGTCGACATTTTCACTAGAACTAAATACACAACAGATTTGTTGTCAGTGTATCAATCTCCCGATAGGGCCGGCCCTAACCAATTTAGTACCCTAAGTAAGATTTTAGGTGGCGCCCCCTTGCATCTCTGCACAGTATTTGCATTGTCTGCTAATGCACTTATATTCACAACACACGTTTTTTTATTTACATAAAACAATATTCATATTCAAAATACTTAGAAATACTTTTAAGAAAATGAAATACAATAAAAGAACTCAAAATATGAAATATAATATAGAAAGCTCATATAAAGTATTAAATGTAAATACTAGCCCCCCAAAAAGTGTAAACAAGTGACATTAATTTAAATACAACATAAATATGTGACTTCAAAGTAAGAAAGCAAAGAAATGAGTAGGCACAAACATAAAAGCATTTCAATAAAACAAAAAACCCTTCAAATCATGATCTTATGATCTAACCAAAATAAAGACCAAAAATACCACTAGAGCTGCTCCCGTGGTGTTTTTGGTCTGCCTACCCTGAATTACTTCAATAACTTTACATCACCTTCTTAATTTTACATGACCTTACATGACCTGATTTTCTTGTGGCAAATTCATCCATAACACCATCATATGACAATGCATTTGAGACTACATGATTCTTGCTTGTGATGGAAAGTCCACTGAAAAGTCCTTGGATCATAGTTTTAATCAGTTTAAGCTTGGATAAGCTTCTTTCAGCAGCAGCAAACATAATAGGCAGAGTAAAAGATTCTCAAAGCATTCCACATGTTGGGGTCAATTTTTGCTAGCTTCTTCTAATGCAGGAAGGTTAAAACTTACATGTTGGTTGTATTCTTTGATAGCAGTGGTGGGATGTTTTGCATTTCTCTTGCAAGTGCTGCACTATCTATGTACTGCTGGCTGCCATGGGTCAGAGCACCACTTAGGGTTTGACACTTCTGAAGTAACTCTTTTTCTTCTAAGTTGGGGAAATCAAGAAGCACGCCAAACTTGTTATTCACTTCTCCAAGATTCTGAAATATTTAATGGGCTCATCTGGAGACTCATGAGTAAAGTGTGTTTTTGTGGTTCTCAAACTGCAGTATAATATATCGTAGCATATGGGAATGCTAAGATATGCAGTAACATTAAGGATGTGCACTTTAACACAAACATACTTTAATATTATTAACACACACAAAATATGAGCTGTAACACAGCTAACAGTTAGGCTTAGATCTATGGAAAAATAATTGTTATTGTTAAATGTAAGATATTCGTCAATGCAATAATAGTTGTTGCAAAAAACAAAAAAACTGCTACCATTAAAAACATCAATCTTGTTTTGCTAAAAGTATTTTCTAGCTTTACACTAAAATTTACACTAAAACTCTGTACAAACAGCATAGTGTGGTTCAGTGTGATATGTTCTTCGCAGGCCTGTTTAACTTGGTTCCACACATATCTGCAAAGAACAAATCTGTATAAAGAGTAGTTCATAAATATATGTTACTTTTCAATCTGTCGGTCTGCCGCGGTTTCCGTAGGCTCGTGAACTCGCAGGCGCGCGCTTTTAGGAGATCCTATACACTACTGTTTATGCTCTAAAAACATTCTAAATGACTTTGTTTCGAGTAAATTATGGACGCTACCCACTCAGGACACTTGGAATACATTGGACGACCAGTATGGAGGAATATTGACACGTTTTTTGTGGACTTTTGTGGACCTTTCTGCCTCGGGCACCATAGACCTCCATTATTTGAATGTCAGCAGACAGCAAGAAGCCTCCCAGATCTCCAGATGCATTTGACATACAGTATCAAAAAAGTACTCCAGAGTGTTGTTCAGCATGGGGGTGAGTAGAAAATGAAGGCTAATCATGTTTTGGGTGTACTATTCCTTTAAGGTCTGTTTTTTTAAGGTAGAGGTTTAGGGCCAGCAGTAAAACAAAGTTATGAGTACTTGTAATATTCTTACTTTATCGAATTGATAATCCTGGTTTTTCATGATCAGCTTCATAACTGGAAAATCATGTCACTTGGTGGAAATTAAGAATTATTCATTTTCAGTTTTACTTTGCAAGGTTTAGAATACAAACTAGTAGCATGTACAAGTTATAATACCCTTTTGAACTCTCGATTAAAGAGGTGTAATAGACTCCCAGTTTTCACACCATCTGTCAACATTTGAAAGTCTCTTGTTCTTCAGGCCTGAATAAAAACACTCTACTTTATTGAATTGAGCTAATAAAGTTTGGCCACAGATATTATGCTGCAAAGGCAACATTTAGTTTAGATAAAATCAAGAAGTTCCCTTTTTTTGCATTTTACTGCAAGTATCTTGTTTCTGGTATCCCTTAGATTAATTTTTTTTTTTTTCTGCTCACCCTAGTTGTCGCTGTTCAGGTTCTGTCTGTATACATAATGTCTGGTATTATGATTAGTTTAAAACAACAGTAAACTTTGATAATCCCAATTATTGAAAGTTGAGAGTTCAATTTAAATAGTCAGACTTAGGCCTAATTTCTGTCTGACCTGTACAATTAAGGTATCTCTAAAATAGTGCCTGTCTGGCAACATGAAGTAGAAAAGAATAGATAATCCCTTTATTGTGCCACAATGGGGACATTTTGGACTGAAACCTTACACTCACCGGCCACTTTATTAGGTACACCATGCTAGTAACGGGTTGGACCCCCTTTTGCCTTCAAAACTGCCTCAATTCTTCGTGGCATAGATTCAACAAGGTGCTGGTAGCATTCCTCAGGGAGTTTGGTCCATATTGACATGATGGCATCACACAGTTGCCGCAGATTTGTCGGCTGCACATCCATGATGCGAATCTCCCGTTCCACCACATCCCAAAGATGCTCTATTGGATTGAGATCTGGTGACTGTGGAGGCCATTTGAGTACAGTGAACTCATTGTCATGTTCAAGAAACCAGTCTGAGATGATTCCAGCTTTATGACATGGCGCATTATCCTGCTGAAAGTAGCCATCAGAAGTTGGGTACATTGTGGTCATAAAGGGATGGACATGGTCAGCAACAATACTCAGGTAGGCTGTGGCGTTGCAACGATGCTCAATTGGTACCAAGGGGCCCAAAGAGTGCCAAGAAAATATTCCCCACACCATGACACCACCACCACCAGCCTGAACCGTTGATACAAGGCAGGATGGATCCATGCTTTCATGTTGTAGACGCCAAATTCTGACCCTACCATCCGAATGTCGCAGCAGAAATCGAGACTCATCAGACCAGGCAACGTTTTTCCAATCTTCTATTGTCCAATTTCGATGAGCTTGTGCAAATTGTAGCCTCAGTTTCCTGTTCTTAGCTGAAAGGAGTGGCACCCGGTGTGGTCTTCTGCTGCTGTAGCCCATCTGCCTCAAAGTTTGACGTACTGTGCGTTCAGAGATGCTCTTCTGCCCACCTTGGTTGTAACGGGTGGTTATTTGAGTCACTGTTGCCCTTCTATCAGCTCGAACCAGTCTGGCCATTCTCCTCTGACCTCTGGCATCAAAGAGTCATTTCCGCCCACAGAACTGCCACTCACTGGATATTTTTTCTTTTTCGGACCATTCTCTGTAAACCCTAGAGATGGTTGTGCGTGAAAATCCCAGTAGATCAGCAGTTTCTGAAATACTCAGACCAGCCCTTCTGGCACCAACAATCATGCCACGTTCAAAGTCACTCAAATCACCTTTCTTCCCCATACTGATGCTCGGTTTGAACTGCAGGAGATTGTCTTGACCATGTCAACATGCCTAAATGCACTGAGTTGCCGCCATGTGATTGGCTGCTTAGAAATTAAGTGTTAACAAGCAGTTAGACAGGTGTACCTAATAAAGTGGCCGGTGAGTGTATCTCAATTAATCCATTTACTGGTAAGCAACAACTGAACCCATTTAAACTGTATAGAAAATGTTAAATATAATTTGATAACACCTTGAAATCAGTAAAGGCGCTTTCATAAGTAAACATCCAGTAGTAATTGGGAAAACAATGGACAGTGGGAAGCTGTGTTAATGCTTCAGATAAGAAAATAAATTATTTAGATGCATTTTGCAATTACTTCCATTACTTTCCATTCTCCTAAACTAACCTTCTTTTGGCTCAAATGCAAAAAACAAAAGAGGAATAAGAGAATCCCTTTTAGCAGCAGTATATGTGACATTCAGTTGTCATTTAGACATCAGGGATTTATTTATATCTGATGGGAAACAAAATGTGTTAAGAGCATGAAATAGAAAAGATGATGATGAAGGAAAAAAAAAGCAGAAATAAAACTGCTAAAGGGAAGAACATGCTCAACTGATTAAGAAGATTAAACATTTAATTTTCAGCTATAATCGAATTTAAAAAATACACAAAGAGCGTGGGAAATTAATGTAAAAATATATAAACAACTTTATGCAAAGCTAATTGCTAACATGAAGCCTAGGCGGAAATTCAACTGAAGAAACTCTGATTACTTTCATTCAATCTGAGGCTGATCTGCCTCCGATGCAGCCAATCCGCTTCAAGCTACATCTCCTCGATGCCCAGTTATCTTCCAGCACTCTCCTTAATAGCCACTCCAAATCATCTCTCGGCCTGCTCTTCAACAAGCGCAAGATCCGTCGCTATGTCGGACTTCGATTCAGACAACCCATCTCCATCCCCTTCTCCACCATTGTTGTGAGCTCATCCGACTCCTTCTCGATGCTCCTTCAACCTCACCTCCAGTGCGTAGTCCCTCCAGACTTTCATGGAGTTCCCTGTCACTTTAAACGGTCCGGCAGAAGACCGCCATGTTGAGCCTGGTTCCGCCAGAGATTTCTTCCCAAAGGGGAGTTTTTTCTCTCCACAGTCGCTTCATGCTTGCTCTTCATGGACAGTTTATGCAACTTTGTTCATTCAGTGACATCTAACTCAAGCATCACCTTGTATACCAGCCTTTATGGATTAACCAAACTTCATCTATCTAAACTCCACCACCAGTTTCAGGCCCGGGGGAAATATCCATACTCTCATACATCAGTTTATCTGCATTAAAGTATAAATCAGCATTTATTTTTCCTGCCGAGGCATGAGCGCCAAATTTCAAACTATTGTATCATTAAACTCTTCTAATTGCATCTTCTCTCTCTGTGAGTTTTTCAGATTGAAATATTTATAACTTCCTGTTTCAACTGTTTTGCCAGCAGGGGGCCCTCAAGAATTAATAATAAGTCCTCATAGGTTTGAAAGTTAAATATGGAAGGAATATAAAGAAAAAAGCAGATCATCTCACTAATAGACTGTAATGAAATCTAAACAGTACTCTAATCTCGCAAAGTGACTGCACAAAGAGACTGCACTTCAGACTTCTTGCTAATGCAAAGATATTACAATATCTGACCTAAAGAACAATTATGCACTATTTTTAATCAAACACATGACTAAGTTATGTAAATTAAACTGAGGCCTGTACCAGTAGTTTAGGCCAACTCTGACTTTTTCTTTTAATTATATTTTTGCTTCTTGTTTTGAAGTAAGCAGATCAGTCACTAACCCTAATGGTTTTTAATCACTTTTAAGGTGCCTCTTATATCCAAAGGTAAAGCATTTCTATTATAATAAAAACAATTTTTTTACCAGCATTTGAGAGACAAACTACAATACAGACATGAAAGATGTGAAAGTTTAGCAGATTTAATTAAAAAAAAAAAAAAAATGCATGTATTTATGAATTAAAAAAAAACTGCTCAGGTAATCTGTTCCTGTCCTGTTCAGTTGTTCAATTTTATACTGATATGTATCCTTTGGATTATAACCACTTGTTTGTAGACATTTTCCCCTCTGGAGTTTTATCAAACACAAACATATTTGTTGTCCAATGCATTTTGGATTGCTGTTTTGTTTTTTACATTTCATCCATATATGTAGGACTAGTTTAACATTTGTAACATGAAATAGTGAATACGTGGAGACGTGTTTTTAAAGTCATTTTTGAAAATCATTTTGAAATCCCTATTGACCCTATACTGGATTTTTATCTCCCCTTGTGACTGGGCCTGTCTATCATGTGAATATTCTTCTCTATGCACATCCATTTGTTGCTCTAGCAGTTTAGGGTAATTTGTGAGGTTGAAGGTTGAAGCCTCTAACAGATTTTCCTCCTTGTTGCTCCATTCATCACTGAGCAGATGGCAAGGAAAACAGCTCAAGAGGACACAACTTAAAGGTTCTCTATTAAATTATGACAGCGTTCTGAGCAAGACTTATTTTTCAAAAATGGGATGAAAAGCAGAATGTGAGCTGTTCAAGACTTGAAGTATTTTTATGTAACTAATTACACTCACCGGCCACTTTATTAGGCACCCCATGCTAGTACCGGATTGGACCCCCTTTTGCCTTTAGAACTGCCTCAATTCTTCGTGGCATAGATTCAACAAGGTGCTGGTAGCATTCCTCAGGGAGTTTGGTCCATATTGACATGATGGCATCACACAGTTGCAGCAGATTTGTCGGCTGCACATCCATGATGCAAATTTCGCGTTCCACCACATCCCAAAGATGCTCTATTGGATCGAGATCTGGTGACTGTGGAGGCCATTTGAGTAAAGTGAACTCATTGTCATGTTCAAGAAACCAGTCTGAGATGATTCCAGCTTTATGACATGGCGCATTATCCTGCTGAAAGTAGCCATCAGAAGTTGGGTACATTGTGGTCATAAAGGGATGGACATGGTCAGCAACAATACTCAGGTAGGCTGTGGCGTTGCAACGATGCTCAATTGGTACCAAGGGGCCCAAAGAGTGCCAAGAAAATATTCCCCACACCATGACACCACCACCACCAGCCTGAACCGTTGATACAAGGCAGGATGGATCCATGCTTTCATGTTGTAGATGCCAAATTCTGACCCTACCATCCAAATGTTGCAGCAGAAATCGAGACTCATCAGACCAGGCAACGTTTTTCCAATCTTCTATTGTCCAATTTCGATGAGCTTGTGCAAATTGTAGCCTCAGTTTCCTGTTCTTAGCTGAAAGGAGTGGCACCCGGTGTGGTCTTCTGCTGCTGTAGCCCATCTGCCTCAAAGTTCGACGTACTGTGCATTCAGAGATGCTCTTCTGCCCACCTTGGTTGTAACGGGTGGTTATTTGAGTCACTGTTGCCCTTCTATCAGCTCGAACCAGTCTGGCCATTCTCCTCTGACCTCTGGCATCAACAAGGCATTTCCGCCCACAGAACTGCAGCTCACTGGATGTTTTTTCTTTTTCGGACCATTCTCTGTAAACCCTAGAGATGGTTGTGCGTGAAAATCCCAGTAGATCAGCAGTTTCTGAAATACTCAGACCAGCCCTTCTGGCACCAACAATCATGCCACGTTCAAAGTCACTAAAATCACCTTTCTTCCCCATAATGATGCTCGGTTTGAACTGCAGGAGATTGTCTTGACCATGTCTACATGCCTAAATGCACTGAGTTGCCGCCATGTGATTGGCTGCTTAGAAATTAAGTGTTAACGAGCAGTTGTACCTAATAAAGTGGCCGGTAAGTGTATATAACCACTTTATCTTAAAAAATCTCCGTGCTGATGGATTCAAATATCTGAGGGCTTCATAGAACAGCTGTATTTACACTGCAAGTTAAAATGTACACATTTGATCGTGTTTACTAATTATATTCCATTAATTATATCCGATAAATACTTTAAATTGCACTTATTCTCTGTTGATTTGGCACCTTTCTTTAAACAGAAATGACATTCCCAGGCTAATATCGACGCCAGCCAACATTAAAGTTGTGAAAAAACAACTTTTATTTACAGGCCACTCACAAATACTGTTGTTTTTTTTCTTTTCCCTTGAAGCCTATGCTGTTGAAATTTCCCTTCATATTGGATAAATAAAATGTCAAATCCTGCCTTTCAACCCCTGTAGATAAATTCACCCGTTTTTTTACACTTATATTCTGTTGACTAGACAAAAGAAATGAGAACAGTAACCATATCGACAGAGAACTGGGCTTAGATGAGGGACATCGCAACAGTCCACTGCCACAGTAACAAAACATCTTTACATTTTGACACAAGGCCAAAAGAAATGTTGCATTTTAAAGGAACTCACAATCTGAATGAGACAGAAACTTCGCTTTGATGAACAAATTAAATGTTTTGGTAGGGAGATGAGTTTCTGCCGATTAACCATGTTGTAGTGCAGAACCATCCAGGTTGGTGTTTAGAAAAGTACTAACAGTGGTGAGAACGTCTAGTATGGTTTGAGGGATGACTTCAGAAATTGAGAGAATCTTTGTCTTTTTGGAGGCATTAATGATTTATATAGGAAAAAAATAAAGTGGCTTTGCTGCTCAAAAGCTAATTGCTAATGACTAGGTTTTGGGCTAAAGTGTTAATCATTTTTAGTTTTGGGTTAGACAGAAATATGCACTGGTAATGGTGAGGTTCAGGGTTATTACTACTTTTAGAAATAATCATGTTTTATTAAGAACGCCTGCTCATATATTCTGCATTCTTATGGTTTGAATCTCATATCCAAGACTTTTAAAATTTTTATATTTATAAGCATATAGGCACCAAACTGAAGATTATAATGTCAAATATTGAGCAAAAAGCCCTCTCCATATGTGTGAAAACCAACTTCCGGCTTTAGTCTGTGAAGCAGATGCACTTGCATAAAAGGTTCCTTTTTCATAAAGCTTATATTTAAAGTGGCTCAGGTTCTACTGGGCTGTAGCTCTCGTTACCTGATGAACAATGAAGGGGGGCTGGCCATTACAGAACAGATAGACAGGAGGTCAGATATGAAAAGAGTAAAACAGTATGGTAGAATTAAAACTAACATGGAGAATGTCTGGAGTAACTAATCTCACATACATCTGGTCACTTTTAGCCAGTCTGCTACTTTCTGTTTTACAGTTTTGCATTGTTGGTTATTTCAGCTTTTAACTTAACGTTCTCCTGTTTTTTTCCCCCTTCATAGTAGCTATATTTGGCCTGGTTATCTGTTCAGCTGTGACATGGTCCTGAAAAGAGGCATCAACTGGGCCATTGCTGTTAACTTATATGTTTATGTATATGTTTTATAACTTTATGTTATAGATGATGGAGTTGGCTCTGTTCATTAGGGTTTAGTCCTGTTTCTTTCTTGGTTAACTGTTTCTTTCCTAGACAAAGCCACCTATGGAGCTGGTCTGCCAATAACATTGTTAACATAGAATGTATTCCTGTACTTTTATTTCAGTAGTAATTTGCTTTTTTGTGTGTGGATATTTTGTCTTCTCAAGCCCCTAGTCAGTTGGGCTGATGGTTGTTCATACCTGGTTCATCACAACTCCAACAAGAGTTCAGAGTTTCTATATAATATCTATATATCTTTCTGTTTTTTATTTGTGTTCATATTATTATTACATTTTAAAAGGTAACTTAAAGGAGCATACAAATAAAGTAGTAGAAGAAAGAGTGTTATATGCCCAGTAGTAGAGATGGGAAGCAGAAGCTCTTCACTATATAGTGGGCAAACAAACAAATAGGGCTGCTTAAGATGTATGTACTGTAAGAATGAGACCTACTAGAGGGGCTGAGTAGATACTGGGTTGGCAAGATAACGAGGTGTGAGGTTGATGAGAGCCTGAAAGATTCATAGCAGAATTTTATGAAATATATAGTATTTAGTAAGAAGCCCAACTTTTTCTTTTTTTTTTTTTTAGCAATCTTTGATGAACAGTAACTGGTATGAAACATTGAACAGAGGAAGTATACAACACAGAGCTGATTTACAAATACAAAGATTCACATATGTAAATGGCTCTGAGAACACATTATTTTAATTAAATACAAATTAGCTAAAACAATAAACGTTTTATTCAGATATTTGCCATTTGGGTATATCGCATAATCAAAAATGATGTCTGCTTTGAAACAATATTTGTAACCTTGTTTAAAACAACATTTTTGTGGGGGATCTTTTAACTTTTCCTCCAGTTATTGTCTTAGGAATAGTGATTCTGAAAAGATTTTAAATGTGGAGAAGTTTCACCATTCCCTGTTTATTTTATCTGAAGGGTGAAATCCCTTTATTGACCCACCACTCAAAAAACTATTTGTTTCAGATTGTCAACTTTTGTGGTAAGAAGTTATTCTTATAAATAATGGTTAGGATTGAAAAAAAGAATTTCAGATGAAGTTTGTTAACTGTTTTTGGAATCTAAAATGTTATTAAATGCATTAAAGTGGGAAATAGAATAATTTGACTAAACTTTTAGACAAGTTGGCTTTCAGAAAAATGCTTAGCTAATTTCAAGGGTCATTAAAGTGGAGAAAGCTGAGGCATTCTTATATACATTTATTAATTATACCAGTTTATCTAAATTAATGTATATGGATTTTTTTTCTCCAAATGAATCTAAATATTGTACAATCAATATATTTAACCAATTTAGTTGTAAGGGAGATATAACGTGACAAAGTTAGGGAGTTGTGGGGACAATTTGACTGATTTGGTTTAAAACAGGTACAAACTGGGTTGTCAAGTAAATAATAACAAAAAACGTTATAATAATTACGGCCTTGTCCACAAATTATAATAATAAAACTTTTTAACTTTAGAGTAACCCTAAGATGTCAGAGAAGAACAGAGAAGTTATAAGTCACACATATATGCTCCAAATGATAGACTCCTGTCAAGGAATGCAGCCAGTCTCTTAACATTGGGAGATAAAAAATGTTGAAATCAATAGAGAAGTTGTTTCTGGATTGGTTACCAAAGAGAAAGACCTTTGTTGAGGTTGCGAGCGTTAAGAGTCAGGATCTTCACAGATATGAACAACTGGGCATCATCCACATAACACTGGAAATAAAAGTTGTAGTCTATCCAAAAAATTGGAGAGAAAGGGCATAGATAATTAACAGAAAAGCTCCAAACATCAAACTTTAAGATACACCAGAGCAGAGGGGGTGAGGCAGTTGGGGCGGGTGGATGTGATGTGAGAATTATAATGTTTAAATTACATTAACAGCAGATATTTTTTCAGGCACTCCATGGTGGTAGTTTTTTACAGATCCATTGGAGAGAAGCTGCACATGAAAGGTCGTTCCACTGTAAGGACGACTCTTCACGTACATGTGCACAGTCTTCGTCACCCCTCTTGGGGTCTCCACCTCCATCAGGCTGACCCTCTATCCAGAACCTGGAATATTTGAATGAAATTGAGTCATTGCACAGTGTATCCAACATCTAACTAATCATTACATAACAAGCAGTCATAACCAAAACCTAATTAGGGTTTTTATTCATTTGCCCATAATTGTCAGTTTATAATAGAACGGTATAAAGTAAAACACAAAGGTGAAAACAAAGGCTTAAGGTTAGTATATCCTAAGCACATTAAAGGAATATCTAAACCTGATGTAAAGGTGACAGATTTACAAAAAAGTGTCCACAAACCATGACAGAAAGAATATTTTAGTACCAAGGTTGATGTTTATAAAGGAATTGTAGGGGACCAACCAAGGACCAGCCAAGGCCCCATCAACAAAAGTGGCAACATTTGGTGGGAAAAATGGCTACATCTTCATTTTGATTGAGGAAAGCTTTGTTTCCACTGCACAACTTCACCCTACATCAAATTCACATCCAGTTCCTGATTGGTTGTCGTAATGCCATTTTACAGAGAAGTTCTGATATTTCATCTCTAGAGAAATTCCAATTGTTGTCCAACAGTTGTGGCTTAGCTCTCACTTTGTTGTATTTGGTCTAATCGCACCACCTGGTTCAGCACTAGTAAAGTTTTGATACATATATTGTAGAATGAGATTTGACATAAATAAGAAAAGAAAATGAAAGGGTACCATTAAAATAGCACATGTAGGCCCAGTTTATTCAGTTTATCTAAGAAAAATTCTTATTGTTGATATCTGAGTTAACCTTTAAATTTTTTTTTCTTTTTGGTTTAAAATCTTTTCCTAATGGTTTCTTTACAGTTATATTGATATGGGAATTAACCTTTGGCTAATTTTCACTGTTTGACTGCTCATCTTTACAGCTACTCTGTATTAGCTGTTAATAACATCTTGGTGAATGTCATGATGGGTTCTCTATCGAGACCCAGTTATGCAGAACACCACGGAGACGGAAACAGAAGTAAAAGGTTTAACAATGTTTATTGTCACAAGCACAGTTTAATCACTGGTTCTGGTTCTGGCCTGGGGACTGGTTCACTGGAGTCTGCGTGGGAGACAGTTCAGTTAGCGTTTGCTCAGAGGAGTTTGATTCAGACATTTTCAGATTTGTACCTTGAGGGTTCTTGGTTAAAGCCTTGAGAGGGAAACTGTTGGGTCCGGAGATAGTTTGTTCAGCAGAGTCCGTTAACTGCTTCAGCGTCTTACTTCTTGAGAATGAGCTGACCTTGGCTTTGAGTTTCCAGCTCTTGGTCCAGAGCTGCAAGGAAAATCCAGAGAGAGACTTCAGGTTTGGCTCAGAGGGCAGGCTCGGCAGGTTAAGCTCCTCCTGAGCTTCACAGGAGAAAAACAGGTTTCCTGGAAGACAGAGACAAAGGTTAGAATCCAGTCTGGATTCAAAAGTCAACAAAGGTTCTCAGAGATACTAGGCTTAGGTGCTAACCAACTGGATAAAACACTGCAGCGTTGAGGCAAGGTCTGAAGACAGCTTAAATACTGTGGATCCTCTGATGATGGGATGAGCTTCAGCTGTGCAGGAGGCTCCGCTCAGGAGGATCCATGGCGGACTCTGCTGGAGGAAGGTGGTACTTCTCCAGCTCCCAACAGTACCCCCCCCTCAACGACCGCCCCTTGGCGGTCCGGAAGATGTTGATGGAAAGGAACGCTCGCACTCCTCGATCAGTGCTGGATCGAGGATGTAAGAGCCAGGAACCCACTGACGATCCTCCGGGCCATAGCCCTCCCAGTCGACGAGGTACTGCCAGCCGCGACCTCGCCGACGGGAGTCCACGATCCGGCGGACGGTGAATGCAGGATGACCATCGACTTCCAGGGCGGGTGGAGGGGAGTCGGATGGTGGGCACAGAGGACTTGAGACTACAGGTTTCACTTGAGAGACGTGGAATGTGGGATGAATACGAAGAGACG
Organism: Cyprinodon diabolis; assembly: GCA_030533445.1. Lineage (NCBI taxonomy): Eukaryota > Metazoa > Chordata > Actinopteri > Cyprinodontiformes > Cyprinodontidae > Cyprinodon > Cyprinodon diabolis. The sequence goes on from CM060068.1 coordinate 34,236,837, forward strand.
GGGGAAGTTGAAGGCGTATGGCTGATGGGTTGATGACCTGGGAAATCTTATACGGACCAAGGAATTTTGGAGAGAGTTTACGAGACATTCCCTTGAGGGGAATATCTCGAGTGGATAGCCATACCTCTTGGCCCACGGAGTACTCAGGGGCGGGACGTCTTCTGGAGTCGGTGAAACGCTTGGTAGTCTCGGAGGAACGATTGAGGGTAGTGATGGTCTCTCTCCATATGCGTTGGCAGCGTCTGATGTGCTGGTTGACTGACTGGACCGAAATCTCTCTCTCGTCTGCGGGAAAAAGTGGAGGTTGGTAACCGAGACTGACCTGAAACGGTGACTGGCCGGTGGAAGCAGATTTAAGAGAATTGTGTGCGTATTCTATCCAAGTTAGGTACAGGCTCCAGTCGGTGGGATTGTTTGATGTCAGACAACGGAGGGTTGACTCTAGCTGTTGGTTCATCCTCTCAGTTTGGCCGTTGGACTATGGGTGATAACCGGAAGTTAGAGAGAACTTACAGTCGAGAGCGGAACAGAATGCCTTCCAAACTTGTGAAATGAACTGGGGACCACGGTCTGAGAGGATCTCTTGGGGAATGCCATGAAGACGGAAGACGTGTTTCACCAGGAGCTGGGCGGTTTGAAAAGCCGTGGGAAGTTTCCTGAGAGGGATGAGATGACAGGATTTCGAGAATCGATCAACGATGGTGAAGATTTTGGACATACCTCGGGAGATGGGAAGACCAGTGACGAAGTCGATAGCTATATGGGACCATGGACGCGAGGGAACTGGAAGAGGTTGTAACAGGCCTGAGGGAGGTTGATGTGAGGCTTTATTTCTAGCACAGGTGGAACAGGCCAACACATACTCCTTGACATCTCTGTGAAGAGTTGGCCACCAGAAACGTCTTGAAATCAAAGCGACGGTTCTGCTCACCCCCGGATGGGCAGAGAACTTAGCAGCATGCATCCACTGTATTAGGCGAGATCTGACTGAAGAAGGTACATAGGTTCGGTTAGCAGGACCATTACCTGGGTCAGGTTCTGAAGCCAGGGCGGAATTAATTAGATCGGTGATCTCCCAGGTAAACACTCCAACAGTGCATGATGCAGGAAGGACAGGTTCAGGCGTCTCGGGTTGATCAACGGAGTATAGACGAGAGAGAGAATCGGGTTTGACATTCTTGGATCCGGGTCTGTAGGAGATAATGAGATTGAAACGAGAGAAGAATATGGACCACCTTGATTGACGGGGATTGGCTTGTTTAGCTGACTGAATGTAAGCAAGGTTCTTGTGATCCGTCCAAACGAGAACCGGGTGCTCAGCTCCCTCCAGCCAGTGTCTCCATTCCTCCAGTGCCAACTTGATGGCCAGTAGTTCTCGGTCTCCAACATCGTAGTTTTGCTCTGCGGAGGAAAGTCTTCGAGAGAAAAAGGCACCAGGATGAATCTTTTGATCAGTGTCGAGTCTTTGAGATAAGACAGCTCCCACACCAGAGTCGGAAGCGTCTACTTCGAGGATGAATTGTTTGGAAGGATCAGGCTGGATTAACACGGGTGCTCTGGAAAACAAAGATTTCAGTTTCTCAAATGCGGTTTGTGCCTCAGGGGTCCATTGAAAGGTTCGTTTGACTGAGGTTAAGGAGGTTAGAGGAAGAGCTGTCTGACTATAGTTCCTGATGAATCGGTGATAAAAATTGGCGAAACCCAGGAATCTCTGTAGCTGCTTACGGTTTTCAGGAACCGGCCACTCCAAAACTGCCTTTATTTTATCCTCAGAAGGCTTAACCTGCCCGCCCTCGAGCACAAACCCCAAAAAGGTGACTGAAGGCTGATGAAACTCACATTTCTCGGCTTTGACAAAAAGTTTGTTCTCCAGTAATCTTTGCAACACAAGGCGGACATGTTTCTTATGCTCTGAGAGGTCTTTAGAGTAAATGAGTATGTCATCTATGTAGACGAACACGAACACATTTAAAAAGTCTCTGAGAACGTCATTCACTAGGGCTTGGAAGCAGGCAGGAGCATTTGTTAGACCAAAGGGCATGACCAAATATTCGAACTGGCCCAAGGGGGTCTTGAAGGCTGTTTTCCACTCATCTCCGTCACGGATCCTAAGAAGATGATAAGCGTTCCTCAAATCTAGTTTGGTGAAAACAGTTGCCCCTTGTACAGGTTCAAAAGCTGAGGCAAGTAGTGGAAGAGGGTACTTGTTCTTAATTGTTATTTGGTTCAGGCCTCTGTAATCAATACATGGTCTTAAAGAACCGTCCTTTTTGCCGACGAAAAAGAACCCTGCACCCAACGGGGAAGAAGATGGGCGAATTATCCCAGAAGCTAAAGACTCTTTTATGTATTTTTCCATGGTTTCTCGTTCTGGTTTGGAAATATTGTATAGTTTACTGCTGGGTAGAGGTGCTCCAGGTAATAGCTCGATCGCACAGTCATATGGTCTGTGTGGTGGAAGGGACGTAGCACTGACCTTACTGAAGACAGGAGCCAAATCATGGTACTCAGAAGGTACAGAAGAAAGGTCAGGAGACCCCACCACAGGGGCTGCTGAACGGAGGCATGTTTCGTGACATAACGTTGACCACGATTCCACATGACGATCAGTCCAGTTAATATGTGGATTATGTTTCTCCAACCATTCGAATCCAAGCACCAGGGGAGAGCATGCGGAGGGAAAAACAAAAAATTTTATGGTTTCACGATGATTACCTGAGAGTAGTAGCTCGAGTGGTTGAGTTTGATGGGTAACCTGGTGGAGTTTTTTCCCATCAATTGCTGAGACACTAAGAGACTGGGTCAGGGGAATGGTTTCAATTTGAAGCTGCTGGACAAGGTTTGAATCAATTAAATTTCGTTCACAGCCTGAATCGATGAAGGCAGAAAAAGAGAGGTTTTGATTAGAGCAAAACAAAGTGGCGGGGAGCATAAGTCGAGGAGATTTTTTAGAGTTATCATGGCCCACCAGACTCCTCAGAACCTCTGGCGGGCCCAGGCTTTTGATTTAACTGGACATGAAGCGATAAAGTGACCACTCTCACCACAGTAGATGCATAGTTTGCTCAAAAAACGTCTTTGTCTTTCCTCTGGAGTGAGCCTGGTATGTCCAACCTGCATGGGTTCGGCATCCATCTCTCCGAAATGAGAGGCCTGAACAGGCAGAGGGAGAGACTGGACTTTAGATCTTGGTTTGGACAACTGTTCTGTGGGAGCAGAAAAAACAGTCACATTATTAGAAGCAGGGGCTGAAGAAACAGAACCCAGATTTCTAGACTTGGAGCTGTTTCTAGCTCGGATTCTGTTGTCCAATTTTATCGTCAGACGGATTAATTCTTCAAGTGTTGCAGGTTCGCCGAGGGTTGCTAGTTCATCCTTGATGCTTTCATTCAAAGCCATAAAATAAGCTCCCTTTAAAGCGCTTTGGTTCCATCCGGAGGCTGCCGCTTTAACGCGGAAGTTAATGGAGAACTCCGCCACTGAGGAATTTCCCTGTTTAATGTTGAAAAGAGCACGAGAGTCAAGGGTTTGATCAGTTTCTTGATTGAATACCTGAGAAAATTCAGAAATAAACTCAGGGTAACGACAACTGAGGCTTTCTTCGGAGGCAAACCTTGCCTGAGCCCATTCCAGGGCTCTTCCTGTCAATTGGGAAAGAATGAAAGTTATCTTCTTATAGTCTGTAGGAAAACTGCCAGGAGAGTTCTGAAAGATTAAACGGCATTGAAACAAAAATCCCTTGCAGTCTTTCATATTACCAGAGAATTTTTCAGGTAGGCTTGGGCGGAACGCTGATGACGTCACTGCTGGTGACCTCGGAGGCGGAACTGGACCCAGAAATGGTTGCGCTGCCGACGTGGCATTAGCATTGCTCATAAAATTAGCATAACTCTGAAGCATATGATTGTGGGTCTCAACCAAACGATGTAACTCACGGAGGGTTTGAGTTTGTCCCTGGATTTGGGCATCTTGCTCCTCCAATCGACGGCGGAGGTGATCTGCTGGGCCTTGTGTTTGGCCGCAGTGTTCTGTCATGATGGGTTCTCTAGTGAGACCCAGTTATGCAGAACACCACGGAGACGGAAACAGAAGTAAAAGGTTTAACAATGTTTATTGTCACAAGCACAGTTTAATCACTGGTTCTGGTTCTGGCCTGGGGACTGGTTCACTGGAGTCTGCGTGGGAGACAGTTCAGTTAGCGTTTGCTCAGAGGAGTTTGATTCAGACAGTTTCAGATTTGTACCTTGAGGATTCTTGGTTAAAGCCTTGAGAGGGAAACTGTTGGGTCCGGAGATAGTTTGTTCAGCAGAGTCCGTTAACTGCTTCAGCGTCTTACTTCTTGAGAATGAGCTGACCTTGGCTTTGAGTTTCCAGCTCTTGGTCCAGAGCTGCAAGGAAAATCCAGAGAGAGACTTCAGGTTTGGCTCAGAGGGCAGGCTCGGCAGGTTAAGCTCCTCCTGAGCTTCACAGGAGAAAAACAGGTTTCCTGGAAGACAGAGACAAAGGTTAGAATCCAGTCTGGATTCAAAAGTCAACAAAGGTTCTCAGAGATACTAGGCTTAGGTGCTAACCAACTGGATAAAACACTGCGGCGTTGAGGCAAGGTCTGAAGACAGCTTAAATACTGTGGATCCTCTGATGATGGGATGAGCTTCAGCTGTGCAGGAGGCTCGGCTCAGGAGGATCCATGGCGGACTCTGCTGGAGGAAGGTGGTACTTCTCCAGCTCCCAACAGTGAATGATAAGACTTTTGATAGATATATATATTTTTCGCTTAAAAGCCAGATTGCTATACTTGTTTCTAAACTGAACTAATACAAAAAACATTTCCATCAGTTTCCAAGAAGTAACCTTACACAGTAACACCCTAAAAAAAAATTTGTATCACTGCTGTGTGTAAAATCAAGAAGTTAACACTTACGAGAGATTCATAGAGGTTCCATCCACCCACTTCCAAGAACCCTCGGTTTCTTTGTCATTCAAACCAATCCAAGTGTTTTCCTTTGCAAAACTGGAAATAAAGTCCTGTTAAATATAAACAAACAAAGTTATTTTAGCTGGTAGTAGAACTTGGTTGTACCATGTTCATATACATGAACAGTGAAAAATTGCAGATCTTTCTATTTCCTACAACTTCTTTTGAAAACCTCAGCTCAAGGTGACACAGACAGTTGCCAAAGCAAAATGAAGATGCAATGAGGAAGGGTAGTCCTAGCAGAAAATTAATCAATATGTCCTGGGACCTAAGGATCCTGCAGCCAAATTGAAACCATAAATATGTAACTAGGAACCAAGCCAAAGCCTAATATGATGAACAAGTCCCTCAAGTTCCCACTGATCAGTAGCCCAAAGCTCAATGCACAGAATCATGTGATCAGCAATCCCCTGCTTAACCCACTACTGAATGGATCCCTGGAGCTCCTTGGTACCTCAGCACAGAGTCAACTCATCCTTATGCTCCCACAGCTTCTGTTTATAATAAAGATGCCAAAGTTAAAGTTACTAGATCTAAAGAGTTGTAAGCGACCTTCTGCCAAGGTGTTGGGTTCAAGGAGATAGAAGACATCATGAATAAGTAAGCAGATATGCTAGGTGTAGCTGTTGACCAGCTCCATGAATATTTTAACAAAAATGTTGCAATAGGGAAGTTGTTTTTAGGTCAGAATGTTAGTAAGGGTGACATTGCCTCCAGTCATGTTTATGAGCATAATAGGAAAAACTAGAAAAACAGGGACATCAAAAACAGCTGAGCAGTCATGTGATTAAAAGTTCATCTGAGCTGATTCTGTCAGGCTCAGAACAGTAAGATGCATTATTTAGATTTTTCAAACTGTTTATTGAAAATTGGACCAAAGTGAGTCAGTGTCTAAAGTAGGAATCTCTGCAGGAGCAGACCACAAGTTAGTGACCTTGTTCTGGTGGTGCCAACGTGGCGCAGCGGTCACTGCACAGTTAGTCCCAAACGCTGATGTATTTGTGGTCGGAGGACAGGCAGGAGATCAGAACCAAGCAGACGGAAGTACCTCGGTTCAAGGCCCGTTGAGCCAAGATGCCATCTTCCTGCTTTCCACCCTCAGGGGAAGGTCCTTGATAGAGAGCAAAACCCTCTGACCCTCCCGGCATTCAGGTGCCAGGATCCTCCAGAGGTTAACTGCCTTGGTTTCGCACCTTAAAGCAGAAAACCAGGTTGACGGAACCTTCAAATCTTTTTCCTGGATGGTGAACATGTGGTGGCTGAAAACCAAAAACAACAAAAACGGAGAAAGCCCAGTGGTGCTAGAATGAGCAAAAAAAAAAAAAAAGAAAAAAAAGGCAGAAAACCTCTCGGGCAAGAATCTCTCCCATCTCCTTTGCGGACGTGAGTTTGGGCAGCGGAACCAGATTGCCCATATTAGTAAACCTGTCGATGATTGTCAGACAGTGTTACATTCAAAGCTGGGTAAACCAGTGATCACATACATAGCAATATTAGACCAGGGTCAGAACGGAATGGGTATGGGTCATAATAAGCTAGAAGGGGGTCTTCTGGATATTTTGGCCTGGTTGCAATGGGGACAAGCTGCCACAAACTCTGGTACATCTGAAGACAGAGAAGGCCACCACTATTGTGCTCGAATAACACCGATAGTTCTATTTATACTAGGCTGACCAAACAAACGGGACCCATGGTAGAACTCTAATACACTCATTTCAGAAAGTAAAGAACAAATTATTTTTAGGCCAGGCTTCCAGGGGCTGGTGGTTACAGAGAGCCCCACCTACCTTCCTTCTCTAAGTCAACAATAGTGATGGCACACCTCACAACCTCAGGTAAAACATACTCCTCTGGACCACTAGAACTCTCCTTGTCTACCTCAAACACCCAGGACAGTGCATCCGGTTTTACCTTCTTAGTCCTGGGCCTGTAAGATAGAGAGAACTTAAAGCTTCCAAGAAAGAGTGCCCACTTCGTCTGTCTGGAGTTAAGTCTCTTAGCAGACTTAAGGTATTCCATAGTCCTGTGGTCAGTCAAACCAAGAATGGAACCTTGAAACCCCTCTAACCAATGTCTCCATTCTTCCAGGGCTAGCTTTGCCGCTAACCGTTTCCGATTCCCCAAATCAAAGTTCCTCTCTCCACTCTTAACAAAAACGCACAGGGATGTATGTTGCCATCATTGGCCTTGAATGTTGTCTTCCATTCATCTCCCTCTCGAAGGCAAACCCGGTGGTACTTGTTGTGGAGATCCAGTTTAGTGAACACTTTAGCTCCCTAAATCTGGTTGAAAGCAGAGTTATTCAGAAGGATCAGGTAACGATTCTTCATCGTTATTTCACTAAATCCCCTATAATCAATGCAGGGTCTGAGTGAGCTGTCCTTTTTCTCCACAAAAAACCCAGTACCTGCTGGAGAGGAAGAAGGGCAAATAAGCTCTGCCTTAAGAGATTCTGATATGTATTTCTGCATGGCCTGGAATTCAGGTGCTCATAAGGAGTATAGCCTCCCTCTAGGGGGCGCAGTCCCAGGTAATAAGTCAATCCCACAATCATACGGCAGATGCAGAGGCAGTGCAGTGGCCCTGCACTTATTGAAAACCTCCTTGAGGTCATGATACTGCTCTGGAACCAGATAAACCTCCCCCGCCTCCTTCTCAGTCGACTGCTCTAGATGAGCAGAGCGTAAACACGAACAGTGATGGGAGTAAAAGCGTTGAAAGTAATGGCGTTACCTTTTTTTAGTAACGAGTAATCTAACTAATTACTTTGACTGTAACTATAACGCAGTTACCATTGCCAACACCCTGTTACTGCACAATGAAACTTTTTTTCAGGATAGGACTCATCTGTGCCTTGTCATGAGAGAGGGGAGGATGAGATTGGCTGATGTATAGTGGGATTACATCTGTCAGTTGGGTAGGTGGGTGTTTCTGCTGGTGGGTGTTAACGTACAGCACACACAGAATGATGGAGAGTGAGGAGGACTCCAGCAGCCAAACAGCATTTTCCAGATGGAAATACCGGTGTTACGTCGAGCTGCGTTTCCCTATCAGATACGGTTTCCCCTGCATCTCCGCACAGCGCAGGCGGCACGATTCACCCTGCAAGCGACAGGAAACGTGTATGCTCGCTGAAGGAAAGTAACAGCCGCCTTGTGCTCGCGCCACAGGAGAACTGCGGACAGCGTGAATGGATGGATGGATGGATGGATGGATGGATGGATGGATGGATGGATGGATGGATGGATGGATGGATGGATGGATGGATGGATGGATGGATGGATGGATGGATGGATATGATGTTGCAGTATCTATAACAACCAAAACACACAAGATTTCAGAATTAGACATCCCCATTTATTCATTTCATACACTCACCAGATCTGAATGCCCTGTTAAAAAACTTCACACACATGAGTAGAGGTAATGAAGTCCGATGATATTTACACCACATCAGATACTGTTCCCCCTATGTTAAGAAGAGGGAAACGCTACTTGACGGGGTTTATAGGCCCATCAGATAGCGTTCCCCCTTGATGTCATTTACAGTGAGTTGCAATAAGTGCAAAACTCTCTGCAGGTACTTGTCTTTGTCGTCCACTCTATTCAGCTGCCTTTTGAATCACACGGCAAGAAGGTGGGGGCTGAGTGGTGAGGGTTACGGGGGTGAGAAACACAAAAGTAAGGCATTAGTTACTTTTACTAGGAACTAGTTACTTTTATTGTGGTGTAACTCAATTAGTAACTCAATACTTTTTGGGAGAATTAACTAGTAACTATAACCAATTACTTTTCAAAGTAACGTGCCCAACACTGAACACGAAACAGAGCTGTGTTAACCCAACCTAACACCTTCCAGTCAATCTGATGGTTGTGTTTATGTAAACAGGTGAAACCTAGAAAAATAGGGACCTGAGGTGAATCAATTATCATAAAAGATAATTTTTCACTGTGGTTACCTCATTCCACAAGCTCAAGAGGCTGAAATGAGAGAAGAATGGTTAATCTGGTGGCCATCTAATGCTATTACGTTTGTGGGAAGCCAGCAATGGCAGGAGCTTTATCCCCAGTCATCTAGCAAGCCATTAATCCATGAATTCAGTATCTGCACTTGAGTCCACAAATGAAGACAGGTAGTGACTTCTGGAGTTGACCAACATAGTCACTGGAAGAAGGAGATCTGGGGAGATAGAGACTCAGGTGTGACAGCAGAGTTCTCCCCTCCTCTACCAAGCCTATCCCTTTTACCGGACAAGATCTCAAGATGTCCCTCCTTGCTGCAGTACAGCCACAGGTTCAAGGGATGACATTGGATCTTCTCCTCCTGGGACAAGTGTGCGTCCCAGCTGCATTTATTCGGGATCTGTTGTTTGGGCTGGATCAAGAACAGCCACAGGTGCAGGGGCAGCAGAGGCAGAACGTTTTATTGAACACAGAATTGGTTGGACGACATTGGTGTGTAAGGCAATAAGCTCTGTGGGTGGAGACAGCAGGTTCGTGACCAAGTCTTTGTGGAAGTGGAATACCACTAACAAGTGAGTCACTAACCTGGAGTCTGATGTATTGGAGGTTGGAGGATAGGCAGGAGATCAGAACCAAGCAGAAGGATGTAGGCAGAGAGCAAAGCCAAAGCAAATGTTGAAGACGTGGTAGCTTGTCAGAGCAAAAAGGTCAGAGATCCATTGAGCCACCGAAGGAGAATCCAGGACAGAGACAGGTAACAGTTCTTGGTTCTGTACATGGTGGGGCTGACAGGCTGGACCAGGGCAAGCAGACTAAGTGGTCGGGAAACGGTTCAAGTCCGTACACAAGCAGGCACAGATCAGGCAGGAGTCAGAAAACAGGTCGGGCAAACAGGTAAGACGGGAACAGGCAAGTTCACATCTAAAATTTTTTATTTAAATAAATGTTTAAAAATAAATTAATCACCACGTTTGCCTCATCAGTATTTTATATTCATGCAGGCTGCCCGTGTGATTAGTAATACCAACAAACCGCTCCTGATTAAGTAATGTTTATTTTAATAGTGGCCACACTAACTGTTACGAATCAGCCATTCAAACAGACAGCTTACAAAATTAACTGCTGACTTGCTAAGTGAGAGAATAGGTGTCAATCTCAATTCTCCAGGGACCACTACATTTCTGGCTAAAGCAGTTATATTTAGAGGGGTGCCAATGATCTTTTCTTTAATCAATCTAGTGAGAATGGATTTTCCACAGAGCTATGGCTCTGAGTGAGTTTCGCAAGCATATTGTAAAGAAACCTATGATTATTCTTATTCTCCTCTATTACCGAAGAAAAATATGCTGGTCTAAAAGTCTTAAAGTAATCTTTTAGGTTCCTAAAAGGTTGTTAGAAAAGACAGGGTTGTGAGGAGATACTGTTATTTTTTCACAGTCAATGCCATCTGTCAGCACAAGGTCAAAGTATGAAGATAAGAACATTTGGGATTATTTTGAATAAAGCCATTTAAGTCTAAGCATTTAAGGCTGCATTTATTTTATCATCCTCAAGGTCAGGATGAATGTTAAAGTCTCCCACTATAATAAACTTTTGAGTATTTAACACTACATCAAATAGGAACTGAAAACTGACCTAAACATTCAGAGCAAAGATCTGGTGGACAATACAGAGTTACAAACAAAAGAGGTTTTGTTGCTTTATAGTTTTGATGGAGGAAAATTAAAGGTAAATGTTAAACATAATTGTAATTGTTAATTGGCTTTGTGGGCTGCACAGTGGCATATTGGGTAGCACTGATGCCTTGCAGCAAGGATGTTTGATGGCCGGCCTGGGGTCTTTCTGCATGGAGTTTGCATGTTTTCCCTGAGCATGCATGTGTTCTCCCCGGGTACTCCGGCTTCCTCCCACAGTCCAAAAGCATCACTGTTAGGTTAATTGGCTTCTCTAAATTCTCCCTAGGTTTGAGTGTGTGCGTGAATGGTTGTTTGTCCTGTTTGTCTCTGTGTTGCCCTGCAATGGACAAGCGACCTCTCCAGGGTGTACTCCGCCTCTCGTTGACAGCTGGAGATAGGCACCAGCATCCCTCACAACCAACTTGGGATAAAAGTGTGACTGAAACTGGATGGATGGAATTGGCTTTGGGCTAATCAAAAAATAAAATTGCCAAATTGTTGCTTGGATGACCCCTTTTTACACAGGGTGTTTTTCTACTGTTTGTGAAAGAGTTGGGCGTAGTATGTCTTTAACTTTACAAGCTCTTGGCTGCTGTTCTTTACCGAAAATGGTCTCTGACCATCCAACAGAACTTACAGTAATCATCGGTCTTCATGATGCTTGGGGGCTATCTTCAAGAATATTTTTACCAATCCACCCCTCTTCCCTTGTTTTATTTCACAGCCCCTTCATCAGCCTCAGCTACATCCAGACTTAAAGAGCCTTCTTACAAAATTACACACAATTGTTTTCTGAAGAGATGTGTCCGGCCTCTTGGCTACCCTCCATTGTTTTGTTATTATTCATAGTTAAACAAGAATATAATTTAGTCAAACTTGTAAAGTTGTCAATTTCATCAGAAACAAGTCAATACAATGATGCCTGTATTTGTATTTTCATTATATGAGTTTTGTGTGATAAACTATAAATAAAGTACATAAGAGGTAAATTATTGTGGATTATTGATGTTAAAATGAACACAGCACCTGTTCATCTTTATCCTTTATCACCACCAGATCTGCCCCTCTTGATATGCAATCCTGTCTTCCTTCATCCCAGGAACCCGTATCAGTAGAGCGGAAGTAACAGGAGCAGCTGAAATTTGTCCATCCTGTAGGACATGTTTTCCCTATATATATATATATATATATATATATATATATATATATATATATATATATATATATATATATATATATATATATATATTTTACATTTTAAGTCATTGTTGCTCTTTTTTTGTAAGAAAATAATGGAATATTTAATACAGTTAGAAAACATTTTATACAAAATGTATTCATTTATTTACAAAGGGGGTTATGTTCATATTTTGTTCTGTCTTCGGATGCTTCTATCCAAAACTTTGGAGGAAATAGGCACAAAGATTGCTCTAAGATTATTAAACCTGGGGTTGCAGCACAACTTTTTTTTTTAACATCTTTACATTTTCCTTTAAAAAAATAAAAAAAACCAAGACACAGGAACTTAAGCTGACCTGCAACTCTAAATATCTATTCATGGATCTTTTTCAGTATTTGTTGCCTTTTTTTAACAAACCTCGAGGCCTGTTCAGCTTTTTCATCATTTGACTGAGGTTAGCATGAAGCAGGTTCTTCAGTCATGGAGTAAAGCTTGCTGTTGTTGTCCTGGAGACGGTCAGTAAGATTGTCATTGATGTTAGAGAGATCAGCTGCCACGTCCCAAGCTGAAATAAATCATTTACATGTTTTAAAAAATAAAATAAAAATGATTTTAATGTCACTAACTCAGGTCATCATGTCTCAGAATTAAAAATTATTTCTCAATGAAAGTAGAATATATAAATATTTTAAATGTTGAGGACATTAATATGATTTTGACATAAATAGTATGAAAGCTCCTCAAATTGTGATCAAAGAGGTATTGTTTCTATAATCTAAAACATGCCAGACAGGCTTAGACCGAACATCAGTCAAATCATGCAACATACAGCATATTTAACTATCAGCCACAAAGATTTGTTTATTTATATCATGCAACCTGTGGCTCTTTGGGTCTGAAGTGGCTGAAAATGAGCCAACTAGTCTCTTTAAATTGTAAATTAACCAATACCATACTTTAGAAGTTTAGCAGGTTTTTAAAGAACATTTCAATAATTTTCTTATAATAACATAAATACATAAAAAGATCTACATTATGCTTTTAGATCTATATTTTTTGTCATTTTTTATTTGCTTGGAAACCATGTTTTATGTTTTGCATAAAACATGGAGATGGTCAGTAAGATTGTCATTGATGTTAGAAACATCTGCTGCTAAGTCCCAAGCTGAAATAAATCAATAAATTATTGATTTATTTGACAATTAGATGTTAAAGATAAAACATCTTAATATTTTAGAATTTAAAATTATTTCACACTGAAAAGAGAATGTATATATACTGTGAATAGTGAGGACATTATTTTAATTAAAATGGTAGGAAAGTATAGTTTGCTTCAAAATAAGGAAGATTTGTTTCTGTAATCTAAAAAAATACCAAACAGGCTTAGAGTGAACATCATACTTAATGACCAAATTCTTTAAGGTACTGCAAACCTTTGAATCACCAAGATTTGTTCTTTTATACCCAGTCAGGCTGTTGCCATTTATCTTACAGTAAAGGGGCTTTACTCTGTTCATATTTAAGCCGACTAGAACAAGACTCACAGTGGAGACCAAGGACGATGAGTCCAACCAGCAGTAAAACACTCAGGATTCCCAGAAATATTATAACAATCAGGAAGGGCTTCTTCTTGTAGCTGCTTGAACCTGAACAAACAAAATGAATATTATCTGAATGCATTATGTTGTAAAACAATCATAACATACATCATACATTTCTCTTTCCAATCATTCTTACCTTCGGTCTGAGACGTAGGAATTTGGCAAACATGTTCCACATTGACATAAATTTCCTCCATCGCTTAACACTATTAATTGGCTGGCTCTTTCGATTGCTAAAATCAACATCTGCTGTGGTATTTATTCTCACCGAATGCTATGAGACAGCCTTTTCTTGTGCCGTAAAACAGGAAGCAACACATATTAAACATGAGACTGAATAAAAAAACTGTCTGTAGTTACTTTGAACTTGTTTTTCTTCTTTTTTTATTTTGTTTGTTTCATATACATATATTACTAGAATTTTTTTCAGTGCTTACAAACAAAATCTGGAAAGTCTTTTGACTATTATGTACAATTTATCTTCAGCTTCCTGAAAAATTTTTCTTATGCAAGATGCTCCTTTTGTGGAAACTGTAAGATACTGCAAGCCTCTTCTTACATTAGAAAACAATCTTTTTTTTCTAAATGTTTTTCTACTCACAGATTTACAACAAAAAGATACCACATACGTAATGTTGTGTTTTGGTGTTATATATATTTTTGCAGGCCAATTTAACTTGGTTCTAGCACAGTTGTTGATTCATTGGTTTGGCTCATTTCTTGGAACAGAAATTACGTTCTAAAAATACCATGGACAAACCTCCAAACCTCTTATCAATAGTTCAAAACAGAATTGTACTGAACTGCATTGAATGGAGAAAGAATTTAGAAAAAAATAAATGTGGAAATGCATTCATCATGTTTACATATACTACCAGGAAAGAAATACACAAATAAATAAAAAAATAGAAGAAAAAAACAAAGAATGAATCTCCTCCAAGAAAAAAACACTTACTTATTTCTTCATTTATTAATACTTTTTTTATATGTACGTATTCATTTCGATATTATTTTATCTATTCCTTTATATAATCGTATGTGTATCTCCTTATTTATATGTCTATTCATTCATTTTCATATTTATGTTTATTTCTTTTCTATCTCTCATAAAAAGGTGGATAGCAGGATTTAAAAAACATATATATATATATATATATATATATATATATATATATATATATATATATATATATATATATATATATTATTTTATTTTAGATATCTTCAATAAACAATAACTGGAATGAAACCTTGAACAGGTAGAGTATGAACTCTAGATCAATTTCTTTTTCTATTCTGTTTTAAACAACTGTTTCTATCTGTTTACTTTTCTTTGTGGTTCAGCCAAAATTGACATTCTCATGCTGACCAGAGTGGCTGCAGCATCACCTTATATGGTAATGCTTTAGGCTGTGTCATGATGTTACAAAGTTCAGACCCAAATGCAAAAAAACCGAACAGAGAGACCAGGGAAAAGGTTTTATTGAAGAAGTTAAACAGAGGGAGAAGTGTTGCTCTGAACACTGCTCAACCGGAACTGTAAAGTGAGGGGAAGAAACAGCGGTTAGTTGAGGCTCAGTGGGGAATTTGACTCATGAACTTGGAGAAGAGGTTTTGGTTGCCAACCTACATTTCCAGAGAAGTTGTTGAATCCTTGACTCCTATCTGTGTGTCGTGGTTCCAGTGTTTGTCTGATTCGGTGGAGGGCGGAACAGGGTTACCCAGAATGCGGTTGTTTGTTGGTGAACGGAGAAACTGACTGCCACTCCGATTTTCTTTGGTACTTGAATGGGTCTTTCTCAGTGAGAAGCTCAAACGATCTCTTGGGGAAAGTGGATCCAAACCTCCTGTTTGAACCCCAGCTCAGTTTGAAGCCCAGTTGATCCTTCCAGGGAGAGAAGGTCAGAGAAAACCAGTTTGCAGGAAGAGTTCCTGACAAAAAAACAAAGGGCTGGATGAGACGGGCTTGACCTGGGAGACGTGTAATGTAGGGTGTATGCGCAAGGAGGGTGGAAGACGGAGAGGGACGGCAGACTCCCCGATGGTCCTCTCCACTTCATAAGGGCCTATGAATTTGGGCGACAGTTTAGGGGAATGTCATGGGTGGAAAGCCAGACCTTCTGGCCCGGGCGATAGGATGGGGGCAACCCTTCTCCTGCGATTTGCCCACCTCGGA
This sequence comes from Cyprinodon diabolis, assembly GCA_030533445.1. NCBI lineage: Eukaryota > Metazoa > Chordata > Actinopteri > Cyprinodontiformes > Cyprinodontidae > Cyprinodon > Cyprinodon diabolis. The sequence continues at coordinate 34,252,408 of CM060068.1, forward strand.
TTCTGCTGGGAGGTCCTTCCCAGGGCCCTCCTGGCCTGGTTCCAGAAGGTCCTGCAGCGTCGGATGTGATGCTGGACGGAGGGTACGCCGATTTCTGCCTCTTCAGACGGGAAAAGGGGTGGTTGGTAGCCAATGGATGCCTCAAATGGAGAAAGTCCTGTGGCGGCAGAGACACTGGAGTTATGTGTATACTCGACCGAAGGAAGAAATTGACTCCAGTTAGGGGGCTCAGGATCTGTGAGGCATCTGAGGCTGGCTTCCAACTCCTGATTCATGCGCTCTACTTGTCCATTGGATTGGGGATGGTAACCGGAAGTGAGAGAGACCTGGTCCCAAGAGCCAAGCAAAAACTTCTCCATACCTGGGAGATGAACTGTGGGCCACGGTCAGACAGAATGTCCAGAGGTATTTCATGAGGTTGAAAAACATGTTTAACGAGGAGCTGAGCTGTCTGCAGTGCTTCTTCTTTTCTATCTCTCATAAAAAGGTGGATAACAGGATTTAAAAAATATATATATATATATCTTGTATTTTATTTTAGATATCTTCATTAAACAATAACTGGAATAAAATCTTGAACAGGTAGAGTATGAACTCGTTCAAGATCAATTTCTTTTTCTATTCTGTTTTAAATAACTGTTTCTATATCTGTTTACTGTTCCTTGTGGTTCAGCCAAAGTTGACATTCTCATGCTGACCAGAGGGGCTGCAGCATCACTTTATATGGTAATCGTTTAGGCTGTGTCATGATGTTACAAAGTTCAGACCCAAATGCAGAAAAACCGAACAGAGAGACCAGGGAAAAGCTTTAACGGGTTTTATTGAAGAAACTAAACAGAGGGAGAAGTGTTGCTCTGAACACTGCTCAACCGGAACTGTAAAGTGAGGGGAAGAAACAGCGGTTAGTTGAGGCTCAGTGGGGAATTTGACTCGTGAACTTGGAGAAGAGGTTTTGATTGCCGACTCACGTTTCCAGAGAAGTTGTTGAATCCTTGACTTCTGTATGTGTGCCGTGGTTCCAGTGTTTGTCTGATTCGGTGGAGGGTGGAACAGGGTTACCCAGAATGTGGTTGTATGTTGGTGAACGGAGAAACTGACTGCCATTCAGATTTTCTGCGGTACTTGAACGGGTCTTAGTGGAGAATAATCCCTTTCTCAGTGAGAAGCTCAAACGATCTCTTGGGGAAAGTGGATCCAAACCTCCTGTTTGAACCCCAGCTCAATTGAAGCTCAGTTGATCCGTCCAGAGAGAGAAGGTCCGAGAAAACCAGTTTGCAGGATGACTTCCTGCTGAGAGGCAAAGACAAAAAAAGAAAGTTAAATTCAGGTTGGCAAAAAACTCAGTTTGACTCAGCAGAACTCAGCTTGGCTAGAGTACCCAAAACTGGCAAACACTCTGGCGTCGAGGTAGTGGCAGTCAGCAGCTTAAGAACACTACGTTTAATGAGGAAACCATCAGCAGGTGTGTGAGGAGGCGGATCAGAACCAGGCACCTCCTGGTGGAGGAAGGGAGACAAACACAGAAACACAAACACAAAGATTTTTTGGTCAGACACTTCTTGGCTGACTTTCAGTGGGTTTTCCCCTGAATTAGTCAAGACGTAAGAGTCTAATACAAAGTGAGACCTTTCTCTGTAATTTGTGCTTGTATCAATGATGTTGTTCAACGTTACTGGAATAAATATGTTAATGCTTAAATATGTTTACTCCTTTGTGTACACTATCTGAAAAACAATACCTCCACGGATCTGGACCGGGTAATAAAAGGGTGAAATAACAGCCAGATAATTTCCATACAGATTTAATAACATGGAAATTAACCTCAGGGATATTGTCACAGTTTGACAGCTCAGCTTTATAGCTTTTCTAAATTAGCACTTTGAGGTGAATGGTACAACATTTGATTTTTTTACGGTTTGTAAGCATGATTGCTCTACTTTTTCTAAACTAACTGTCATGATGCGATGGTTTTACTAGCCCAAATGCAGACTCACAGACACAGAGGAGGATTAAAAGTCCAGTAATTTATTGGAACCGGTTGACAGACTCACAGGTTAGCAGAATCAGACAGGCATGGTGGCACAGGAAACACAACGATCCAGCACAGAGGGAAGTTCAGACTCAGCTTATATAGGGAGCTTCCTTAATCAGCAGATAGAAAACAGCTGATCCAAGCTGAGCCCAACCTCCCCAGGAATGGATCCACGGCGCCCTCTGGTGGGCAAAGCCCCGGATCCTGACAGTACCCCCCCCCAAGGGCGGATTCCAGACGCCCCAGAGAAGAAAAAAAAACAACTCGCCCATGGAGGGCGAAGGGCGAACCAGGGATGCCAGGAAGAGTCTCAGGTGGCCGGCCATGAAACCGGCAGCAGAGCAGAGTCTCAGAAGCTGCAGGGGCCTTGGAGGAGGGCGTCACCTCCGCTTCAGCAGGAAGCACCGGGAGAAACACTGTCTCCGCTTCAGCAAGAGGCCCCGAGAAGGACGCCGTCTCCGCTCCCGCTGCTCTGCAACAGGTCCGCCCACTACGGCTCCACATCCAGAGCAGAGGAAGCCGCCGACTGCGGCTCCGCATCCGGAACAGAGGAAGCCACCGACTGTGGCTCCACCTCAGGAACAAAGGGAACCACCGATTGTGGCTCCACCTCAGGAACAGAGGGATCCACCGATTTTGGCTCCACCTCAGGAACAGAGGGATCCACCGATTGTGGCTCCACATCCGGAGTCTCTGGAAGGCGCAGAGCGGGCTCAGGGGTCTCCAGACGGCACAGAGCGGGCTCTCCGGGAGCGCGTAGGAGGAGTCTGCTGGGCTAGTCTGTTGGGTGGATCGTTCTGTCATAATGCGATGGTTTTACTAGCCCAAATGCAGACTCACAGACACAGAGGGAGGATTAAAAGTCCAGTAATTTATTGGAACCGGTTGACAGACTCACAGGTTAGCAGAATCAGACAGGCATGGTGGCACAGGAAACACAACGATCCAGCACAGAGGGAAGTTCAGACTCAGCTTATATAGGGAGCTTCCTTAATCAGCAGATAGAAAACAGCTGATCCAAGCTGAGCCCAAACTCCCCAGGCATGGATCCACGGCGCCCTCTGGTGGGCAAAGCCCCGGATCTTGACACTAACCTCTATTTAGTTAAAGAAATGTGCAAGAAAAAAAACCTAAGCTGATTAATTTAACAAAAGACACATTTTTAGTTGATGTATCATAATTTAGACAAAATATATGTATAAAAAAATATAGAGGACATGACCCTTGTGTCCTCAGTGGTAGTTATGGCCCTGGCCCCTGGTCAGTTATGGCTGATGGCCGTTCAAACCTGGTTCTGCACAATTCTAGCAATATTTCACTGTTTCTACATGCTTATGCAGAGGGAGTTAATTCTGCAAGGGCAATCACTCAATGTTATGTGCTGTGAGTCTTTTAGGACAACAGGTTGGACTAGAGATGAGACACGGAAACTGTCTACAGGATGGGGAGTAGCATCCTGTACTTCTCAAGAAGCTTAAGTCCTTAAAGTCTATTAGTCTGCTATGGAAAGTGAAATCTCTTCTGCCAATGTCTGTTGGGATAGCAGCATCAAAGCTAGTGACTCAAAAAAAACCAACAAGCTAAGAAAAAGGCTGACACTGCCCTGAGGACTCCCAGTTAAACAACCAGGCTATAGACAAATGTTAGAACCACCCACCTTATTAACATATGGAGACAGAAATGTAGAAATAAATAAACACAAGTAGAAATACAAAAATACATCTGGGAATAAATAAATAAGAGTAAAAATAAAATGAACGTATAAATAAATAAATGTAAAAATAAATAAATGAATACACAAAATACAAAAAATGCACAAATACATACAAAAAACTACAGAAATACAAGAAAAAAATATTTTCCTGACAAAAAATATGTATTTATTTATTCATTTATTTTTTATATTCATTTACCTATTAATTTATGCAATTACGTATATGTGTATTTATGTATATGCGTCTTGTGATTTTGTGTTCAATGCCCATCCAGGTAGGATGTCACATTAAGGTTGAGATTTTTATAATCTATTCTTTTCCCAGCCAGCTGGGAGTTTATATTTCTGATACTTTAAGATGTTTCTGTCTGACCTGTACAATTAAGGTATCTCTATAATAGTGCCTGTCTGGCAACATGAAGTAGAATAGAAGAGAAAATCCCTTTATTGTCCTACAATGGGGACCTTTTGGACTGAAACCTTATCTCAATTAATCCACTTACAGGTAAGGAACAACTAAAATCATTTGAACAATTTTGAAAAATTTTGAACATAATTTGATAACACCTTGAAATCAGTGAAGGCGCTTTCATTAGTAAACATCCAGTAGTAATTGGGAAAACAATGGACAGTGGGAAGCTGTGTCAACGCTATAGATAAGAAAATAAATTATTTACATGCAATTTGCAATTACTTAGGTTTCCATTCTCCTAAACTAACCTTCTTTCGGCTAAAATGCAAAAACAAAACAGGAATAAAAGAATCCTTTTTAGCAGCAGTATATGTGACATTCAGTTGTTATTTAGACATCAGGGATTTATTTCTGTCTGATGGGAAATCAAATGTGTTAAGAGCATGACATAAAAAAGATGATGATGAAAGAAAAAAAAAGCAGAAATAAAACTTGAAGGGAAGAACAGCCTCAACTGATTAAGGACGTTAAACATTTAATGTTCAGCTATAATTGAATTTAAAAAATACATGAAGAGGTTTGAAAGTTAAATATGGAAGGAATATAAAGAAACAGGCAGATAATCTCACTAATAGACTGTAATTAAATCTAAACAGTACTCTAATCTCACAAATTGACTGCACAAAGAGACTGCACTTCAGACTTATTGCTAATGCAAAGATATTACAATATCTAGCCTAAAGAACAATTGTTGCATTATTTTTAATCAAACACATGACTAAGTTATGTAAATGAAACTGAGGCCTGTAACAGTAGTTTAGGCCAACTCTGACTTTTTCTTTGATTACATTTTTGCTTCTTGTTTTGAAGTAAGCAGATCAGTCACTAACCCTAATGGTTTTTAATCACTTTTAAGGTGCCTCTTATATCCAAAAGTAACGCATTTCTATTATAATAAAAACAACTCGTTTCACCAGCATTTGAGAGACAAACTACAATACAGATATGAAAGATGTGAAAGTTTAGCATATTTAATTTGAAAAAAAAAATGCATGTATTTATGAATTTAAAAAAAACTGCTCAGGTAATCTGTTCCTGTCCTGTTCAGTTGTTCATTTTTATACTGATATGTATACTTTGGATTATTACCACTTGTTTGTAGACATTTTCCCCTCTGGAGTTTTATCAAACACAAACATATTTGTTGTCCAATGCATTTTGGATTGCTGTTTTGTTTTTTACATTTCATCCATATATGTAGGACTAGTTTAACATTTGTAACATGAAATAGTGAATACGTGGAGATATGTTTTAAAAGGCATTTTTGAAAATCGTGTTGAAATCCCTATTGACCCTATAGTGGATTTTTGTCTCCCCTGTGACTGGGCCTGTCTATCATGTGAATATGCTTTTCAGTGCACATCCATTTGTTGCTCTTGCAGTTTAGGGTAATTTGTGAGGTTGAAGGTTGAAGCCACTAACAGATTTTCCTCCATGTAGCTCCATTCATCAGTGAGCAGATGGCAAGAAAAACAGCTCAAGAGGACACAACTTAAAGGTTCTCTATTAAATTATGACAGAGTTTTGAGCCAGACTTATTTTTCTGAAAATAGGATGAAAAGCAGAATGTGAGCTGTTCAAGACTTGAAGTATTTTTATGTAACTAATTATATAACCACTTTATCTTAAATAATCTCTGTGCTGATGGATTCCTACTACTGTTCTCTAACAAATATCTGAGGGCTTCATAGAACAGCTGTATTTACACTTCAAGTTAAAATATACACAGTTGACCGTGTTTACTAATTATATTCCATTAATTATATCCGATAAATACTTAAACTTGCAGTTATTCTCCGTTGATTTGGCACCTTTCTTGAAACAGAAATGACATTCCCAGGCTAATTGTTGGGATCCGGAGGCTTGCCCACCAGAGGGGGCCAAGGATCCCTTCCTGAGGGCTGGTGCTCACCTGCAACACCTGTTTTCCATCTGCTCATCAATAGGTCCCTACTTAAGGAGGCGGAGAGCTACACTCCAGTGCCAGAGTGTTTGCCAGTTATGGTTAGCAAGCCTGAGCCAACCTGCCTGTCTGAATCTCCGACTCCCTTGAAACCTGAACCTGAACCTGATCCGTTTTCTCCTTTCTGCTTCCCAGGTTGAACCTGCCTGAAAACCTGAAAACTCTGAAGAGTTTCTCTGTTAGAAATCTGCCCGCCTGATCTCTGAAGAACCCTGGAGAATCTTTCCTGCCAAGGACCTGCCTGCCCGCTCTCTGAAGAATCTACAAGGGAGACCCAAACCAGTAATCTGCAAACACTCAACCAAGCTCTGCCTCCGCCAAGCCCTCAGCCTGCCTACAGCCTCTGGATCCACAAGGTTCCCCCCCTCTCTGCAGCTCTGCTCATCCCCAGACCAGCGGGGAACCAAGTCCTGATCAGTTTCCCAAACCCTGGACTTGTTTTATTAGTTAACATTCCTTTAAATAAACCTTTAAACTTTACCCTGTCTCCGAGTGGTTCTGCATATGGGCTAGAGCCCTTCACCCATTATGACACTAATATCGACGCCAGCCAACATTAAAGTTGTGAAAAAACAACTTTTATTTACAGGCCACTCACAAATACTGTTTTTTTTTTCTTTTCCCTTGAAGCCTATGCTGTTGAAATTTCCCTTCATATTGGATAAATAAAATGTCAAATCCTGCCTTTCAACCCCTGTAGATAAATTCACCAGTTTTTTTACACTTATATTCTGTTGACTAGACAAAAGAAATGAGAACAGTAACCATATCGACAGAGAACTGGGCTTAGATGAGGGATATTGCAACAGTCCACTGCCACAGTAACAAAACATCTTTACATTTTGACACAAGGCCAAAAAAATGTTGCATTTTAAAGGAACTGACAATCTGAATGAGACAGAAACTTCGCTTTGATGAACAAATAAACTGTTTTGGTAGGGAGATGAGTTTCTGCCGATTAACCATGTTGTAGTGCAGAACCATTCAGGTTGGTTTTTGGAAAAGCACCAACAGTGGTGAGAACGTCTAGTATGGTTTGAGGGATGACTTCAGAAATTGAGAAGAACCTTTGTCTTTTTGGAGGCATTAATGATTTATATAGGAAAAAGAATAAAGTGGCTTTGCTGCTCAACAGCTAATTGCTAATGACTAGGTTTTGGGCTAAAGTGTTAATCATGTTTAGTTTGGGGTTCAACAGAAATATGCACTGGTAATGGTTAGGTTCAGGGTTATTACTACTTTTAGAAATAATCATGTTTTATTAAGAACGCTTGCTCATATATTCTGTATTCTTATGGTTTGAATCTCATATCCAAGACTTTTAAAATTTTTATATTTATAAGCATATAGGCACCAAACTGAAGATTATAATTGTCATGATGGGTTTCAGAAAAGCCCAGTATGCAGAACACGACGGAAACTGATGAAAAGTTTAACAAGTTTTATTGAGCACAAGCACATGGAATAAACACAGGAACTGGTTCAGGCCTGGGGGCAGGTTCACTGGAGTCTGTGAGGATGACAGTTCAGTTAGCTTGGGAGCAGATGAGTCTGAGTTTGAGAGTTTCAGATTTATACCTTGAGGTGTCCGGGTTTGGCTTTGAGAGAGGAACTGTTGGGTCCAGAGACTGTTTAGTTCAGCAGAGTCCAATAACCGCTTCAGCGTCTTACTTCTAGCGGGAGGGCAGACCTTCGCTTTGGGTTTCCAGCTCTTAGTCCAGAGCTGCATGAGAATCCAGAGAAGGGTCTTCAGGTTTGGCTCAGAGGGCTGGCTCGGCAGGTTAAGCTCATCCAGAGCTTACAAGGAAAAACTGGATTCCTGAAAGCAGAGACAAAGAGGGATTAGACTCCAATCAGGAATCAGGAGCAACAAAGGTTCTCAGAAGAGGCCCAGGTGCTAACCAAACTGGATAAACACTGCGGCGTTGAGGCAAGGTCTGAAGGCAGGTTATATACTGTGGGTCCTCTGATGATGAGATGCGCCTCAGGTGTGTCGAAGGCTGAGCTCAGGAGGATCCACGGCGGACTCTGCTGGAGAAAGGTGGAACTTCTCCAGATCCCAACAGTACCCCCCTCTCAACGACCGCCTCTTGGCGGTCCAGAAGACGTCGAAGGGAGGGAGCGCTCATACTCCTCGATCAAAGATGGGTCGAGGATGTAGGAGCCAGGAACCCACTGGCGATCCTCCGGACCGTAGCCCTCCCAATCGACGAGGTACTGCCAACCGCGACCTCGCCAACGGGAGTCCACGATCCGGCGGACGGTGAAGGCCGGATGTCCATCGACGTCCAGGGCGGGTGGAGGGGAGTCGGATGGTGGGCACAAAGGACTAGAGATGACTGGTTTGACCTGAGAGACGTGGAACGTGGGATGGATGCGAAGTGTCGGGGGAAGTTGCAGGCGTATGGCTGACGGATTGATAACCTGGGCAACTTTGTATGGACCAATGTATCTAGGTGAAAGCTTGCGAGACATCCCCTTGAGGGGGATGTCCCGAGTGGAAAGCCATACCTCTTGTCCAACCGAGTACTCTGGGGCAGGACGTCTCTTTGAGTCAGCGAAGCGTTTCGTAGTTTCCGAGCAACAATTGAGTGAAGCGATGGTGTCTCTCCAGATGCGTTGACATCGACGGATGTGTTGGTTGACTGATTGCACCGAAATCTCTCTCGTCTGCAGGAAAAAGTGGAGGTTGATAACCAAGACTAACCTGAAATGGTGACTGGCCGGTGGAAGCTGACTTGAGAGAGTTGTGGGCGTATTCAATCCATGTGATGTATTGGCTCCAGTCGGTGGGGTTATTGGAAGTGAGACAACGAAGGGTAGATTTGAGCTGCTGGTTCATTCTTTCGGTTTGACCGTTAGACTGTGGATGATAACCTGAGGTGAGTGAAGACTTACAGTTGAGTGCTGAACAGAAAGCCTTCCAGACTTGAGAAACGAACTGGGGTCCACGGTCCGAGAGAATTTCTTGAGGGATTCCATGAAGACGAAAGACAAGTTTAACCAGGAGCTGGGCGGTTTGAAAGGCCGTGGGAAGTTTCCTGAGGGGGATCAGATGGCAAGACTTTGAAAATCGGTCGAAAATCGGTCGACGATGGTAAAAATTGTGGACATACCTCGGGAGATGGGAAGACCAGTGACGAAATCAATAGCGATGTGAGACCATGGACGCGTGGGAACAGGAAGAGGATGCAACAGACCTGAGGGTGGTTGATGTGAGGTCTTATTTCTGGCCAGTGTCTCCACTCCTCCAATGCCAGTTTGATGGCCAAGAGTTCGCGGTCACCAACGTCGTAGTTTTGCTCAGCAGGGGAAAGTCTACGAGAAAAGAAGGCACATGGGTGAACTCTTTGATCTGTGTCGAGTCTTTGGGATAATACTGCTCCTACACCAGAGTCGGAAGCGTCCACTTCAAGGATGAATTGCTTGGTTGGATCGGGCTGGATTAACACAGGGGCTCTCGAAAACAAAGTCTTAAGTTTGTCAAATGCATTTTGTGCTTCGGGGGTCCACTGGAAGGTCTTTTTGACTGAAGTTAGAGAAGTTAGAGGAAGAGCTGTCTGACTGTAATTCCTGATAAATCTTCGGTAGAAATTGGCGAAACCCAGGAATCTCTGCAGCTGTTTACGGTTTTCAGGTACCGGCCACTCCAAAACTGCTTTTATCTTTTCTTCAGAAGGCTTAACCTGCCCGCCCTCGAGCACAAACCCCAAAAAGGTGACTGATTGTTGATGAAACTCGCATTTTTCGGCTTTGACAAAAAGTTTGTTTTCTAATAATCTTTGCAGGACCAGGTGGACATGTTTCTTATGTTCAGAAAGATCTTTAGAATAAATCAGGATGTCATCGATGTAGACGAAAACAAATACATTTAAAAAGTCTCTGAGAACATCGTTTACCAAGGCTTGAAAACATGCAGGGGCGTTAGTGAGACCAAAAGGCATGACTAGATATTCGAACTGGCCTAAGGGAGTCTTGAAGGCTGTCTTCCATTCATCTCCATCTCTTATCCTGAGAAGGTGATAAGCGTTCCTTAAGTCGAGCTTAGTAAAGACAGTAGCCCCTTGTACTGGTTCGAAGGCTGATGCTAGCAATGGAAGTGGGTACTTTTTCTACTTATTCTATACAGTTATTTGGTTCAGGCCTCTGTAGTCGATACAAGGTCTTAGTGAACCATCCTTTTTGCCAACAAAGAAGAAACCAGCACCCAGCGGAGAAGAAGAGGGACGGATTATCCCAGCAGCTAATGACTCGTTAATATATTTCTCCATTGTCTCACGTTCTGGTTTGGAAATATTGTATAGTCTACTGCTGGGTAGGGGAGCTCCTGGTAATAGTTCAATCGCACAATCATATGGTCTGTGAGGTGGAAGGGACGTAGCACTGACCTTACTGAAGACGGGAGCTAGATCATGGTACTCGGAAGGGACAGAAGTAAGGTCAGGAGAGTCCATCTCCCCCCCGCCTCTAGGAGACCTCACAGTGGGAGCTGCCGAACGGAGGCATGTTTCATGACAAGAGGTCGACCAAGATTCAATATGGCGATCTTTCCAGTTAATATGGGGGTTATGTCGTTCCAGCCACTCAAAACCAAGCACCAGAGGAGAAAATGCAGAGGGGAGAACAAAAAATGTTAAGGTTTCACGATGGTTACCTGAGATTAACAGCTCGAGGGGTTGCGTTTGGTGGGTAACCTGGTGGAGTCTCTTCCCATCAATAGCAGAGACACAGAGTGGCTGGTTTAGAGGAATAGTTTCAATTTGTAGCTGCTGAACCAAGTTGGAGTCAATCAAATTCCGTTCACAGCCTGAATCGATGAAGGCAGATAGTGTTAGATTCTGATCTGAGAAGAACAAGGTGGCTGGGAGCATAAGACGAGGAGATTTCACAGAGATAGAATGGCCCGTCAGACTCCTCAGATCCTCTGACGGGCCCCGGCTTTTGATTTAGCTGGGCATGAAGCGATGAAATGGCCACTCTCACCACAGTAGATACATAGCTTTCCCCTGAAACGTCTTAGCCTTTCCTCAGGGGTTAGCCTCGTATGTCCAACCTGCATGGGTTCGGCTTCAGTCTCTACTGTATGAGAGGCCTGAACTGGCAAAGGGAGAGACTGGGTCTTAGACCTCGGCTTGACAACGAGCTCTGTGGGAGCAGAAAAAACAGTTACATTATTAAATGCAGGGGCAGACTCAAAAAAACCCTGATTCCTTGGTTTTGAGCTGTTTCTAGCTCGGATCCTGTTATCCAGCCTAATTGTCAGGCGGATTAATTCTTCAAGTGTTGCAGGTTCGTCGAGGGTTGCTAGTTCATCCTTGATGTTTTCGTTTAAAGCCATGAAATAAGCACTTTTTAGAGCAATTTGATTCCATCCACGGCGGACTCTGCTGGAGAAAGGTGGAACTTCTCCAGATCCCAACAATAATGTCAAGGATTGAGCAAAAAGCCCTCTTCATATGTGTGAAAACCAACTTCCGGCTTTAGTCTGTGAAGCAGATGCACTTGCATAAAAGGTTCCTTTTTCATAAAGCTTATATTTAAAGTGGCTCAGGTTCTACTGGGCTGTAGCTCTAGTTACCTGATGAACAATGAAAGGGGGGCTGCCCATTACAGAACAGATAGACAGGAGGTCAGATATGAAAAGAGTAAAACAGTATGGTAGAATTAAAACTAACATGGAGAATGTCTGGAGTAACTAATCTCACATACATCTGGTAACTTTTAGCCACTCTGCTACTTTCTGTTTTACATTTTTGCATTGTTGGTTATTTCAGCTTTTAACTTAACGTTCTCCTGTTTTTTTTCTCTTCATAGTGGCTATATCTGGCCTGGTTCTCTGTTCAGCTGTGATATGGTCCTGAAAAGAGGCATCAGCTGGGCCATTGCTGTCAATAACTTTATGTTATGGATAATAGAAGTAGCTCTGTTCATTAGGGTTTAGTCCTGTTTCTTTCTTGGTTAACTGTTTCTTTCCTAGACAAAGCCACCTATGGAGCTGGTCTGCCAATAACATTGTTAACATAGAATGTATTCCTGTACTTTTATTTCAGTAGTAATTTGCTTTTTTGTGTGTGGATGTTCTGTCTTCTCTAGCCCCTAGTCAGTTGGGCTGATGGTTGTTCATACCTGGTTCATCACAACTCCAACAAGAGTTTCTATATAATATGTATATATCTTTCTGTTTTTTATTTGTGTTAATATTATTATTACATTTTAAAAGGTAAATTAAAGGAGCATACAAATAAAGTAGTAAAGGAAAGAGTGTTATATGCCCAGTAGTAGAGATGGACAGCAGAAGCTCTTCACCATATAGTGGGCAAACAAACAAATAGGGCTACTTAAGATGTATGTACTGTAAGAATAAGACCTACAAGAGGGGCTGAGTAGATACTGGGTGGTCATGATACTGAGGTGTGAGGTTGATGAGAGCTTGAAAGATTAATAGCAGAATTTTATGAAATATGTAGTATTTAGTAAGAAGCTAACTTTTTTTTTTTTTAAGCAATCTTTAATAAACAATAAATGGTATGAAACATTGAACAGAGGAAGTATACAACACAGAGCTGATTTTCAGGGATGTTAAATGTACAGCGGAAACAAATACAAAGAGTCACATATGTAAATGGTTCTGAGAACACATTATTTTAATGAAATACAAATGAGCTACAACAATGAACGTTTCATATATACCACATAATCAAAAATGATGTCTGCTTTGAAACAATATTTGTAACCTTGTTTAAAACAACATTTCTGTGGGGGATCTTTTAACTTTTCCTCTAATTATTATCTTAGGAGTAGTGATTCCGAAAAGATTTCAAATGTGGAGAAGTTTCACCATTCCCTGTTTAATTGATCTGAAGGGTGAAATCCCTTTATTGACCCACCACTCAAAAAACAGTTTGTTTCAGATTGTCTACTTTTGTGGTGAGAAGTTATTCTTATAAATAATGGTTAGGATTAATAAAAAGTATTTTAGATGAAGTTTGTTAACTGTTTTTGGAATCTAAAATGTTATTAAATGCATTACAATGAGAAATAGAATAATTTGACTAAACTTTTAGACAAGTTGGCTTTCAGAAAAATGTTTAGCTCATTTCAAAGGTCATTAAAGTGGAGAAAGCTGAGGCATTCCTAAACACATTTATCAATTATACCACTTTATCTAAATTAATTTATTTGGGATTTTTTCTCCAAATGAAGCTTAATATTGTACAATCAATATATTCAACCACTTTAGTTATAAGTGAGATTTAATGTTAGAAAGTTAGGGAGTTGTGGGAACAATTTGACTAATTTGTTTTAAAACAGGTACAAACTGGGCTTGTCAAGCAAAAAATAAAAACGTTACAATAATTACAGTCTTGTCCACAAAAAGGTTATAATAATAAAACAGTTTAACTTTAGAGTAGCCCTAAGATGTCAGAGAGGAACAGAAAAGTTATAAGTCACACATATATGCTCCAAATGATAGGCTCCTGTCAAGGTATATGTGATGTGAGAATTATAATGTTTAAATTACATTAATAGCAGATATTTTTTCAGGCACTCCATGGTGGTAGTTTTTTACAGATCCATTGGAAAGAAGCTGCACATGAAAGGTCGTTCCACCATGACTGTGCATAAACATGTGCAGTCTTCCTTACCCCACTTACGGTCTCCACGTCCATTATCAGGCTGACCCTCCCTCCAGAACCTGGAATATTTGAATAAAATTGAGTCATTCCACAGTGTATCCAACATCTAACTAATCATTACATTGCAAGCAGTCATAACCAAAACCTAAATAGGATTTTTTAATTTGCCCATAATTGTCAGTTTATAATAGAATAGTATAAAGTAAAACACAAAGGGGAAAAAAAGGCTCTAGGTCAGTATATCAGTTAAACAATAACTAAACCTGATGTAAAGGTGTGACCCCACCCCCCAGACAGATTTATAAAAAAGTGTCCACAAATCATGACAGAATATTGAATATTTTAGTATAAAGATTGATGTTTATAAAGAAATTGTAGGGGACCAGCCAAGGGCCCATTAAGGAAAGTGGGAAAATTTGGTGGGAAAAATGACTACTACTGTAAGCTGTTGCAGTGCAACTTTAAGTGAAATATTCTAGTGAAATTCACTTTTCATTTTGCTATCTTAATGTCTTAAGTGCATTCCTTATCTGATCCTGTGTCAACATTCATATTTCTATCCTCAATGTGATTGAGGAAAGCTTTGTTTCCACTGCGCAACTTCACCCTACATCAAATTCACATCCAGTTCCTGATTGGTTGTCGCAATGCCATTTTACAGAGAAGTTCTGATATTTCAACTCTAGAGAAATTCCAATTGTTGTCCAACAGTTGTGGCTTCGCTCTCACTTTGTTGTATTCGGTCTAATCCACCACCTGGTTCAGCATGTCTTTTGCTTTGTTTCACTCTTAAAAGCAACTCTACATAGGTATTACATTATATCAAAGTCATGCCATTCACGCTCAGTTCAATTGTACCGCAAGAAAGCAGCACAAGCAAAGTTTTGATACATACATTGCAGAATGAGATAATTTGACATAAATAAGAAAAGAAAATGAAAAGGTAAGAGTCAAATAGCACCCATAGGCCCAGTTTATCTAAAAAAAAAAGTTACACTTTAAGTTTGTTTGTTTTTTTCATTGTGGTTTAAAATATTTTCCTAATGGTTTATTTACAGTTATATTGATATGGAAATTAACCTTTGGCTAATTTTCACTGTTTGACTGCTCATCTTTACAGCTACTCCGTATTAGCTGTTAATAACCTGCTGGTGAATGATAAGACTTTTTATTTTTTATTTTTTTGTTTAGAAGCATGATTGCTATACTTGTTTCTAAACTGAACTAATACAAAAAACTTTTCCAACAGTTTCGAAGAAGTAACCTTAAACAGTAACACACTAAATATTGTTTGTGTCACTGTTGTGAGTAACATCAAAAAGTTAACACTTACGAAAGTTTCATAGAGGTTCCATCCACCCACTTCCAAGAACCTTCGGTTTCTTGGTCATTCAAACCAATCCAAGTGTCTTCCTTTGCAAAACTGGAAATAAAGTCCTGTTAAATATAAACATACAAAGTTATTTTGGTTCGTAGTAGAACTTGGTCGTACCATGTTGATATAGATGAAGAGTGTGAAATTGCAGATCTATCTATTTCCTACGTCTTTTTTTGAAAACCTGAGCTCAAGGTGACACAAACAGTTGCCAAAGCAAAAGGAGGGTGCAACGAGGAAGGGTAGTCCCAGCAAAAACATTAATCAATATGTCTGGGACCTTAGGATCCTGCAGCCAAATTGAAACCATAAATATATAACTTGGAACCAAGCAAAGCTTAATATGATGAACAAGTCCCTCAAGGTCCCACTGATCAGTAGCCCAAAGCTCCATGCACAGAATCATCTGATCAGCAATCCCCTGCTTAACCCGATACTGAATGGATCCCTGGAGCTCCTTGGTACCTCAGCACAGAGTCAACTCATCCTTATGCTCCCACAGCTTCTGTTTATAATAAACATGCCAGAGTTAAAGTCACTAGATCTACAGAGTTGTAAGCGGCCTTCTGCCAAGGCGTTGGGTTCAAGGAGATAGAAGACGTCATAAATAAGTAAGCAGATATGCTAGGGGTAGCTGTTAACCAGCTTCATGAAAGTTTTAACAAATTTGTTGCAGCCAGGGAAGTTGTTCTTAGGTCAAAATGTCAGTTAGTAAGGGCAACATTGCCTCCAGTCATGTTTATGAGCATAATAGGAAAATCCAGGAAAATAGGGACATCAAAAACAGCTGATCAGTCATGTGATTAAAAGTCTGTCTGAGCTGATTCTATCAGGCTCAGAACAGTAAGATGCAGTATTCAAAGTGGACAAAAAGTTAGAGTTCTCAGTTCATCAGTGTCTAAGGTAGAAATCTCCGCAGGAGCAGACCACAAGTTAGTGACCAAGTTCTGGTGGTGCCAACGTGGTGCGGCGGTCGCTGCACAGTGAGTCCCAGACGCTGATGTATTTGTGGTCGGAGGACAGGCAGGAGATCAGAACCAAGCAGACGGATGTACCTCGGTTCAAGGACCGTTGAGCCGAGGTGCCATCTTCCTGCTTTCCACCCTCAGGGGCAGGTCCTTGATAGAGAGCCAAACCCTCTGACCCTCCTGGCATTCAGGTGCCAGCATCCTCCAGCAGTTATCAGCCATAACTTTGCATCTTAAAACAGACAACTAGGCTGACTGAACCTTCAAATCTTTTTCCTGGATGGTGGAAACATGGTGGCTGAAAACCAAAAACAACATAAAACGGAGAGAGCCCAGGGGTGCTAGAAGGAGCCAAAAAAAGGCAGAAAACCTCTCAGTCAAGAATCTCTCCTTAGCGCCAGGAGTTTGGGCAGCGGAACCAGATTGGCCATCTTAGTAAACCTGTTGATGATTGTCAGAATAACAGTGTTACATTCAAAGCTGGGTAAACCGGTGATCAAATCCATAGCAATATTGGACCAGGGTCAGAACGAAATCGGTATGGGTCAAAATAAGCCAGAAGGGGGTCTTCTGGATATTTTGGGTCTGATTGCAAGCTGCCACAAACTCCCGTACATCTGCAGACAGAGAAGGCCACCAGTATAGTGCTCAAATAACACCGATAGTTCTATTTATACTAGGATGACCAAACAAACGGGACCCATGGTAGAACTCTAATACCCTCATTGTCAGAAATTAAAGAACAAATGATTTTTAGGGCAGGCTTCCAGGGGCTGGTGGTTACAGGGAGCCCCCCTTACCTTCCTTCTCTAAGTCAACCATAGTGATGGCACACCTCACAGACTTAGGTAAAAAATACTCCTCTGGACCACTAGAACTCTCCTTGTCTGCCTTAAATAACCAGGACAGTGCATCCAGTTTTATTTTCTTAGTCCCGGGCCTGTAAGAAAGAGAGTAATGAAAACTTCCAAAAAAGAGAGCCCACTTCGTCTATCTGGGCTTAAGTCTCATACTTAAAGGGGAACACCGGTTTTTTCACATTGGCCCCTTGATTTTACGTTATTACATCATGTTCTACTCACCCTTATGAGTTTTGTGTCATTTGGACCTGTTACTAAGATATTCGGTTTTGTAATGCAAGTAATGTCTTCCTATCGGCACACGACTTGAAGGCACAAACTAAACTGTTCATAATTTATTATTTATGGTACTCCAGCATTCATAACATGTAGACAAATCACTGTCCCCCAGACATCCGCGGTTATATTTTTTATATTTATATTTTTTTAAAACAAAGCGAAGTGTAGGGCTGCTACTAACGATTATTTTAAAATAGATGAATCGGCCGATTATTTTTTCGATTAATCGATGAATCGGACAAAAAATATTTTTTATATTAACCTCTTTATTCCAAAATAAACATTTTAGACAGAACAAACAAGCACACAAGTACAGGTTGCTCATTAACTATACTGGTGCAATATGAAAATAAATGTTTGTGTTAAAACTACGCAAACTTACATGAGAAATGTAGCTGTACATCCACAAAATATAGGGTACTTTGTTTCATAAAGCGCAAAAAAAGACAGGCATTTTTGTTTTTAAAAGCCCCTAAGGGGTTCAAACAATAGGTCCCCCCATTTCAACAAATGAGTTGTTTTTAGACTAGAAGAGTTCTGCCTTTTAAGACAGGAAAGTATAGCAGTTAAAGTTGCTACTTGAGAAAATACTTAATCATAGAGATAAAAATAGCCCTGTGATTCAAATTATAAATTGTATTTGGAATAAAAATGAGAGAACTAGGGATGCTAAAAAACACATCCTCCAAAAACAGATATATACATGGCAATGTGGCATATAATCAGAGATGGCAAAAGTACTCACTTTCCGTACTTGAGTAAAAGTACAGATACTTGTGTTAAAAAATACTCTAGTAAAAGTGGAAGTACTGATTAAACTTCTTTACTCAAGTAAAAGTAACAAAGTACAGGCTTGTAAATTTACTTAAAGTATAAAAGTAAAAGTAGAAACCACTTTTTTCATGCCGTTGCCTACATTTTAAATGGATGTCTGCCAGTAGGTATAGATTGCCGTTGTGTTCATTTTCAGTCATCTCGTCATCCATACTACTATGCTAACGCCACCGCCACCAAGCTGCAATAATTTGCCGCGAATGAAGACCGCCGAATCTGTCGATTCATCTTGTAGTGGTGCGTCAAATGCAACATAGATTCCCATCCAATTAGATTGAATTTGGTATTGATGACGTTAAAAATAATAACGTAACAAGCTAAAGTAACGTAAACTAAAGTAACGAGCCAATTTTTTTAAATGTAAAGAGTAGAAAGTACAGATATTTGTGTAAAAATGTAAGGAATAGAAGTAAAAAGTCGCCATAAAAATAAGTAGTAAAGTAAAGTAAAAATATCAGAAAAATCTACTTGAGTACAGTAACGAAGTATTTGTACTTCGTTACTTCCCATCTCTGCATATAATTAATTGACATATTACTAATCTTGCTGGATTTTATTCTGCTTTAATTCCACAAATTGCAGGATCTTCTTTACTTTATCTTTGCCAGAAGATTTAAACTTTAAAAGCCTTGCCCTCATAATTTGCAAGTTAATTTATTTATAAATATAAACGCTGCTTAAGCTAATTCAAATGAAATTAAAAGTAAAATAAGTAGCCAACCTTATCACTGTCTGTAACCTACTAACAAGGTAAGGAAAGCATCAAATGAGCTACCTGAGAAACTAACTAACTAACTAACTAACTTGGACGATGAGTCCAACCAGCAGTAAAACACTCAGGATTCCAAGAAATATAGTAACAACCAGGAAGGACCTCTTCTTGGAGCTGATTGAACCTGAACAAACAAATAAATTAAATATTTTCTGAATGCATTCTGTTCTAAAACGATCATAAAATGCATCATACATTTCTCTGTCCAATCATTCTTACCTTCGGTCTGAGACGTAGGAATTTGGCAAACAGATTTCCCATCTTCCACATTGTCATACATTTCCTCCATTGCTTCACACGATTAATTGGCTGGCTCTTTTGAATCCTAACATCAACATCTGCTGTGGTATTTATTCTCACCGAAACCTATGAGACAGACTTTTCTGGAGGTGTAAAAGAGGAAGCAACACATATTAAACTTGAGAGTGAACAAAATAACTGTCTATAGTTAATTTTAACTTGTTTTTCTTCTCTTTTTTATTTCCTTTGCTTAATTTACATATATCACTACATTTTTTTCAGTGCTTATAGGAAAAATCTGGAAAGTCTTTTGACTATTATGTACAATTTATCTTCAGCTTCATGAATAATTTTTCTTATGCAAGATGCTCCTTTTGTGGAAACTGTAAGACACTGCAAGCCTCTTCTTACATTAGAAAACAATCTTTTTTTTCTAAATGTTTTTCTTAACTACTTAGAGGTTTACAACAAAAAGATACAACATACGTAACGTTGTGTTTTAGTGTTATATATATATCTTTGCAGGCCAGTTTACTACAGTTGTTGCTTCATTGGTTTGGCCTTTCTTGGAACACAAATTACGTTCTAAAAATTGCACAGACAAACCTCCAAACCTCTTACCAATAGTTCACAATAGAATTGAACTGAACTGCATTGAATGGAGAAAGAATGTATAAATAAATAAATGTGGAAATGCATTCATATAGAAATAAATGTGGGAATAAATAAATAAGAGTAAAATAAATGATTGTAGAAATAAATAAATTTATCAATAAATAAATGAATGAAAACAAATGTTTACATACACAACCAGGAAAGAAATACACAAATAAATACAAAAATATAAGAAAAAAACACCAAAGAATGAACCTCTTCCCAGACAAAAACATTTACTTATTTATTAATTTATTAATACTTTTTTATATGTATGTATTTATTTCTATATTACTTTATCTATTCCTTTATATAACCGTATGTGTATCTCCTTATTTACATGTCTATTCATTCATTTTTATATTTATGTTTATGTCTTCTTTTCTATCCCTCATAAAAAGGTGGATAACAGGATTATAAAAACATTTATATTTATTTTTTATTTCAGAAATCTTCAGTAAACAATAACGGAATGAAACCTTGAACAGGTAGAGTATGAACTTGTTTAAGATCAATTTCTTTTTCTCTTCTGTTTTAAATAACTGTTCATTTCTATATCTGTTCACTGTTCCGTGTGGGTCAGCCAAAATAGACGTTCTCATGCTGACATATGGTGGCATGAGCGGCTGCAGCATCACCTTATATGGTGATGCTTTAGGCTGTGTGAGAAGGTATCGATGTTGGATGTTTTGGTGCGACACTTCTTGGCTGACTTTCAGTGGGTTTTCCCCTGAATTAGTCGAGACACAAAAGTGAGATCTTCCTCTGTAATTTGTGCTTACTGGAATAAATATGTTAATGCTTAAACATGTCTCCTCCTTTTTGTACACTATCTAAAAAACAATACCTCAACGGATCTGGACTGGGTAATAAAAGGGTCAAATAACAGCCTGATAATTTACGTGCAGATTTAATAACATGGAAATTAACCTCAGGGTAATTGTCACAGTTTGACAGCTCAGCTTTACAGCTTTTCTGAATTAGCGCTTCCTGGTGAATGGTACAACATTTGATTTTTTACAGTTCGTAAGTATGATTGTTCTACCTTTTCTAAACTAACCTCTATTTAGTTAAAGAAATGGGAAAGAAAGAAAACCTCTGTCTCACTAGGCTGTCTCACTACGGAGGACATGACCCTTGTGTCCTCAGTGGTAGTTATGGCCCTGGCCCCTGGTCAGTTGTGGCTGATGGCTGTTAAAACCTGGTTCTGCACAATGCTAGCAATAGTTCACTGTCTCTACATGCTTATGCAGAGGGAGTTAATTCTACAAGGGCAATCACTCAATGTTATGTGTTGTGAGTCTTTTAGGACAACAGGTTGGACTAGAGATGAGACACTGAAACTGTCTACAGAATGGGACACAGCATCCTGTACTTCTCAAGAAGCTTAAGTCCTTAAGGTCTATTAGTCTGCTATGGGAAGTGAAATCTCTTCTGTCAATGTCCTTTGGGATAGCAGCATCAAAGCTAGTGACTCAAAAAAAAAAAAACAACAAGCTAAGAAAAAGGCTGACACTGCCCTGAGGACTCCCAGTTAAACAACCAGGCTAACCACCCACCTCATTAACATATGGAGAGAGAAATGTAGAAATAAATAAACACAAGTAGAAATACAAAAATAAATCTGGGAATAAATAAATGAGAGTAAAAAAAATGAATGTATCAATAAATATATAAATAAATAAAAGTAAAAATAAATGAATGAATACATAAATAACGTTTAAATCCATTAAAAGGAAAGAAATACACAGATACATACAAAAAACTACAGAAATACAAGAAAAAAATCTTTTCATGACAAAAAACATTTATTTATTTATTCATTTATTTTTATACATGTATTTTTATAATCATTTACCTTTTGATTTATGCAATTATATGTGCATTTTTGTATATGTGTGTTGTGATTTTGTGTTCAATGCCCATTGTTGGGTTTAAATCCAGAGAAATGTGAGTTTAAAAGATTAAGAGGACGAAATGATCAAACACAGACAGGGATTTGTAACGTCAGCCTCTGCAGTAGGGGAGAAGAACTGCTAGCTCACAACCAGCACTCTTTCTCCCAGATCCCTTCACAGCAAAGCCTTTTATTAACAGTTTACAACATAATAGGGTGGGCCTTAAACAGAAAACCCAGCAAAGGTGTCAAGTAACGAAGTACAAATACTTCGTTACTGTACTTAAGTACACTTTTTAGGTATCTATACTTTACTCCATTACTTATTTTTCCTCCTACTTTTGACTTCTACTCATTACATTTTCACACAAGTATCTTTACTTTCTATTCCTTACATTTTTAAAACAAACGTTACTCGTTACTCTTGGCTTCGGTTTAAAGCACAGGTCACGAATTAGCGGACTGCGATGTTATGAACAACATTAAATCCAAAGATTTTGTCCGAGGTAAAGCTGATGTATTTGTTGTAGTCTGTTGTTATTCACACACAACAATAAACAGTGATTAGCCGACGTGGGTTTTAAAACTGCAAAGCTTTGTCTTCAACTGAAAATCAAACGCGCATCTACACAGACCAGTGTGATGCATTCGCAAGCGTCAGACAGCTATGGTGCATTCAGGAGCATGGGACATTTCAGACTTACAAGGAAAGTGACAAAAACGGAACAGAACTCATAAAATAATGTATTTATTCAGAAACAGTGTGGGCTTTCTTATAATACTGAATGCTCTATAGTTGTGTTTCTGTTATTTTTTTGATTATGCACATCTGCTATCTTTTTATTCTAAAAAATCTATAATATTACTGCAGCAAATTATCAAAGTTTTTCAAAAGCCTGTTTAAAAGCTCCAAATGAGGCTTCGGATCGTACAGCGACAATTACGCTGTCATTGTTTTACAGGCAGAATTTGCATTTGCTGAATCTTGTCTTTTAACTAGTGATGGATATACAGGAATACAGTCATACAGTCATACAAGTGTAACAGTCATACAAGTGTAAGTAAACTCCTCTCAGATAGAACAGGATGCAATATTTGGCAATTTCTATTTTTATTTTTTCATCTTTTTTTTTTAAATTCAATGTAACATGAATGCATAAATACGTCATTTTATTTCAGTGTTAAATTCTGTTTAAAGTAACAGATCATTAAAAATGTCTCCTGACATTTACTGGTTGATTTTCTTTATTCGGACCCCACTGATTTTTAATTAGTTACCTGTGGTTTAATGTTTCTAAATATATATT
This sequence comes from Cyprinodon diabolis, assembly GCA_030533445.1. NCBI lineage: Eukaryota > Metazoa > Chordata > Actinopteri > Cyprinodontiformes > Cyprinodontidae > Cyprinodon > Cyprinodon diabolis. Next base: position 34,275,412 of record CM060068.1, read on the forward strand.
TCACGTCATGTGCGCCATCCAATGCAGATCATTGGTGCCATCCACATCTAGTGAAAACTAGTGTAATTGGATGAGTCGTATAACGCAAACACTCATTGGTTAGCTAAAGGAAATCATCACAAGCAAGCAGGTGTTCTTCAAACTGCAAACATGAATTGTCTATGCCATGCTACAATGTTGGATTCAGAAAAACATGTCTAAATGTCTGAAAGGTCGGACACAGGCGAGAGCGTATCGGGAGATGGAGACGGAGACCAAAAAGACCTCCCTCATCCTTGACCCTATCTCAAAGAATTTTTTGAAATAGTGGAAAAATTGTGCTTTCAATTCATATAGTGTTATCTGGCCTTTTTCTTAAAGGTTACTTTATACTTTTATACTTTAAGTAGTTTTTGGAGCACATACTTTTTCACTTTTACTTGAGTAAAGAGGTCGAGTTGATACTTAAACTTTTACCAGAGTGTTTTTAAACTGCAGTATCTATACTTCTATTTAAGTAACAAATGTGTGTACTTTTGACACCACTGAAACCCAGTAATGATTATCTGGCAGGATGCAGGTCATAGGACAGTGTGAAATGACCATCTGGCTGGATGGAAGTCACACAACCGTGTGACTCTGCCTCATGACCTACTGGATGCAGGTCATAACAGTTTATGACCCTCCTGATTGAATCACAGGATAGAAATGTAGCATCTTATTTCTTTCAATGTTTCATATGCCCACACAATCATTTTATAATTATCACTCTAACATTTCCCCCCTGTTGGGCATATTAAACATCAGCATCTTTCAATTCATATTGTATTCATAGAAGTAGGAACATGAGTACAAACATAACAGTCTGTTTTGTTCAAATCTTCAGCAAGGCGCTTGGAATGCTGCCACCACATTTTGGCACTGTAGGATGACTTGCTGTGGATCCATCAAAGACCATTCTGTTCCTCCTTTGTTTCAGACAGTCAGTTTGAGTCCCTAGTAACACCAGTCCAACGGTCATCACCGGGCAGCAAAACCACTTTGGTTTTTCACATCTTCGCCAGTCCGTCCAAGGAAACACCCACTAACCGGACTCTAAAAGACTGGGTTAGGTTGGTTTCTTCACCAGCGTTGAGGCGAGGTGTCCTAAAAAACCAAACCCCTTTGAAGCTGGACTTCACCACAGATCTTTACCTTAGTCGTGGGGTCCCTGTGAAAGTAACTGGGCTTTTTGCTGAGGAATTTTTTTTTAATTAGCTTACAATGACTCTGGTGGATTCAAGTTTTTCTCTCTTGGATCTTCACAGCGGTGGGGGTTGTTAGTTGCACTATGTAGGGTCCTTCCCACCTCGGAGCTTCCCAATTTTTCCTTTTGATGATTTTAATCAGCACTCGGTCTCCAGGCTTCAGGCCTTCCTGTAAGGAAACAAAAGGAGCTCTGGGCAGATTACATGTTCTTTGAACAGTTCCGTATTTGAACAGTTTCAGAATTCACTTAGTTTTCTGATTTGCTTGTGAATTGTATTCACAACATGTGAGACATGCAAAAATTTTAAAAGCAGTAGTAGTTACACACCTGTGTGTGTTACTATACTATATTCATCATAACTTTTTAAAAGCAATAGTAGTTACACACCTGTGTGTGTTACTATACTATATTCATCACAACTCCCCCCTGTTTGAGACATGATAATTTCATGGATCAAAATAGCTGCTGGTTTTAATCAGAATCCGAATAATTCCAGAGGGAAATTGCTTTTGCTACATGATCAAGTTACAGTTATATATATATATATAAATATATCCAACTAAAGAATAAAAATATGGGGGAACTGTTGTCCACACGGGTCCCCTTTAACCCTAAAAGTAGACGTGTTTGGAACTGTTTGGATGCACGGCTTTTGATAAGTCTACAGAGCTAAGACAGTTGCCGAGAAAAGTTCTACATTCAGCTCTGCAAATTGCTGTCTGCTTCTCTGACATAGCTATTAGTGTGTCATAAAAAAATAAAAAATAAAAAAATAAAAAACTTAAAAGCTGAGTTTCTTTTTCATAATGTGGAATCTAAGCTCTATAGTAATTGCACAATTCTAAAAAGACATTCTTGTAGCTTTTTACCTTCTTCTGAAATAACATGGCCCAAACAACAAACTTATTTCTGCACCCGCTAAAATTTTATAACTAGTTTATACTTTCCTTTGCTTCACATTCTAGTAGATATTGTTTTATCCTTGGCCTGTATTAGGAACTATTTCAACTAAATCTATAGTTGTCTTGCATCAATTCTTCTTGTAGATCACAAAGCATTTGGAATATCTTTTAAATCATTTTTATCAAATTGTGATAGCAAAGAATGCTGAGTTATGTTAACACATGCTAAATCTTGGACCTGGGGTTTTACCTTGAACAGTATTTTTATAAGGCTGTTTCCATAGTTCTGTGTTAGGGCTGGTTTGTGTGGTGCCGACATAGATAGAAATCAGATGCGCCTTCTGCAGCTTCTAAACGCAGGCCTGTGTCTCTCCACTGTGCTTCACTGGTCTTAACCAATGACAAATGATTTACCCATGATAAGTGGTACATTCCTTACATCTGTGTAGAAAGCATAACAGTAACTGCCGCTAAGAACCCCCATCTATGTACATAATTTGTGTAGCCATTATAGGAATGTCTTGTTTCAGAAACTGTTTTGCACAAATTCAAAGTGTTCTACTGTTCAACTAGCAGACTTTCATCCAGTGGATCTGACAATGTGTTTCTAGCATAGTGCATATAGACACAAGTAGATTTTGTTGAAACGCTATTTATATGTTCCACACATTCAGCCTTCATGCCCCCCTGTTTGGGAAAAATTGCTTAATTTTCCCATCAATTCCCATCCTAACAAATTAATGTGGTGAGTTGGTGATATTACTACAAAAACATGCAACCTTGCAATCTTTTTCCTAATCCTTTGACATCCACTCCTAGGATGTTTGACCATTTGCTGATTATACACAAATTAGCATTTTAGATGGTTTTAGTCCTACATTATCTTGAATGCAAATTTTACAGGGTCCTGAATTGCATATAAGTCTAAATGCTTGTCTAATAATTGTTAAAACTATTCATGTTTTTGCCTTTAATGCATTTAATATCCCCCATGCTTCATACACGTCTACTATTTTAATGGCTCCCCCATTTGCTCAAACACCTATTCACACTCAGATGAAGAACTTCCCCTGTGGACTCTTTCTTCCTGGTCCCCCTTTTGCTCAAACACCTATTCACACTCAGATGAAGAACTTCCCCTTGCAGCATATCATCTTTTTACTACTACCCCTTGAATGTTTAAATGCCAGTATGTTTTTTCTGATGTTTGAAAAAGAAAGGAAATTCACTGGTTCCACAATTAACTGCAATTTTTGCTGGTGCACATGACTCCTGGCGTCAGTGCTGGTCATAACATTGGTGACAGGGAGGATCACTCTGCGGGGGTCTGGACATTCTCGAGCAAAATGGCCCTCCTTATCACAATTGTAGCACCTATTGTGCTTTCTACATGACCCCTTGTTTTTCCCGTTACCATCGGCCACTCCCTTGAGCCCAATTATGGTCCAAACTATGCTTCATAGCTGTTTCTATGTTTTAGCTTGCACAATCCAACTATTTAATCCCTCTATTTTTTTTATTCCCTGTATGTAGCTTGCATGACTAAAATAATTTTCTTGTGGGTAATTAATTTTTAAATTAATAATTTATGGAGACCCGGCAGTAATTAGGAAGGTGCCAACCGGATCAGTGCTGCAGCCACCGAATCAGAAAACATACTCCTTCACCACTGCAAATTCAAGCTGTCTCCCTCTGAACTGTGTTTCAGTATTTTTGGACACACAAACAACTTAAAAGACCCACAAACATAACTTTAAAGACGGAAACACATAATATTAAAACCGGACAAACACAACATTAGATCTATTTATTTAGGTTTTCATCGTATCTACTTTGTGCATGTATCATACCTACACCTCGTCATTTGGAGCTTATCTATTTATTTATTTATTTATTTATTTATTTATCTATTTTTTCACTAGTGCTTGTTTTTAGCCGGCACATAACATTTCTCCATTGGTCTACTTCCACATACCATCTATTTCATACTCTAACTTCCACTCCTACAAGTATTTTAAATTACTTGGATCAATCTGACACAAACTTTACATCCCCTTTATGATCTTCTCTATACTCTTCCCTGAACCCATCCTTTTTAATTATTTTACCTCCCTGACTCACTTTAGTTCTATTATTTTATCCTTTAGTTCTTATTATTTTATCTTGGAATAGAGGCGTCCCTCAAACCCATATTTTTTCCAAACTATATATTCAAGTGATTTTTTTTTTGTTGGATCCTGCACTTCTACAACTTCTAATCGTAGATTCTAAATTATCTCTAATTTATTTTGACCTTTTCCCATTTTAAAGAATTTAGTCCAGTACAAACACCTAGGGTATTCTACGCACTGGATGTTTATTCAGCAGGTCAGTACCCAAACACTGTTGTGGTAATTTCTGCTTCTACCTTTTCAGGTGAGAAAATCTTGCCTCTGAATCCACAAGAGTTATACTGTATTAATTCCTGCTGTTTTAGTATGAAACAACAGAACCCAACGGTTCGATTGTTTCATCACACACTTTCACACAGTCACACACACCTATTCTAAGGCCTAATATTTTTTATTTTATTTTAACCAACATAGACAAAAAACACCTATCGTTACGTGTACACTTTGGAGTCTCCAACTCCAGGCCCTCGCACGCATCGGATACCCAGATGCCGTATCTGTGAAATATCCCCGCTGCGGCAGCTGCAAACCTTACTTAGCTGTGTTCATATCTTAAAAGAACACAGAGGGTCCCAGACCCAAATGCACAGAATACCGATCCCAGATCTATCACAAAAAAACCCTGTTTGTCAAATATTCCTGCGACTACAACCAGTTATAGCTTGAACACAGAGGGTCCCAGACCCAAACGCACAGAATACCGATCCCAGATGTATCACAACAAAACCCTGTTTGTCAAATATTCTTGCAACTACAACCAGTTATAGCTTTCACATAGTCCCAGACCAACTTTTGATCAAAAGCTTTAGGCCTACCCTTTGTCATGTAGATCAGTCCTCAGCGTGAGTCGTCACCAGGATGTCCAGGGCAGGGCTGGACCAACCTATTGGCCCCGTCCGGCAAAGGATGGACGGCTGTCGACAGTTTCTTGGCCTTGGTCCCGCACGGTCCTGGACAATTGGATCTTGACTCCCGGAGTTTCAGCACCAAAAATGTTGGGTTTAAATCCAGAGAAATGTGAGTTTAAAAGATTAAGAGGACGAAATGATCAAACACAGAAAGGGATTTGTAACGTCAGCCTCTGCAGTAGGGGAGAAGAACTGCTGGCTCACAACCAGCACGCTTTCTCCCAGATCCCTTCACAGCAAAGCCTTTTATTAACAGTTTACAACATAATAGGGCGGGATAATCATTACTGAAAACCCAGTAATGATTATCTGGCAGGATGCAGGTCATAGGACAGTGTGAAATGACCATCTGGCTGGATGGAAGTCCCACAACTGTGTGACTCTGCCTCATGACCTACTGGATGCAGGTCATAAAAGTTTATGACCCTCCTGATTGAATCACAGGATACACTACTAAACACGCCCTACAAGCTGTGTGTTAGAACAATAAATGGAGGAGTGATTTGAGCACTAATCATGGTTCAAACAGTTAATTCTGCACAAACATGGAATAAATTCACCACAACTTCTGGTAAAAATATAAGAGTTTATTAACAAAAATCATTCAGCTCCAAGTCAAACATGTTGTCGTTCCAGTTTGTGGGGTTGGTGCCATCTGGTTACTTCTGTCTTTTACACGTCTCAACCCACACCTGCAACAAAACTCTCATCATCTCAGACGAGTATATGAGCAGCTGACTGTCATCACCTCTTTGCCAGAGTGTGTTCCTGTTTTGGGAAACCTTAAGATCCTCTGCGATTCAAGTCCTTCCGCCCTGGAAGAAAGCCTCTTGAGAATCTGAGAGTCCCTCAACACCCCTCTGAGCTTCAACCTCATCAAGATTTGAGTTGATAGTCTGCCCTGCTGCTCCTCTGTGCCCCCTTAAACTTACCTGTCCGCCCTCCAATGACTCATCCACCTTCCACCAGCCAAGGCCTCCACAAACTGGAACCTATGACCACCCTCCAACTCGCACCTAGTTCAAGTAAGAACAGTACAGCAGTTTTCTGCATTTTTTCCTCACCAACTGTGAACTCACCTTATCACTCTCTCCTTACAGTATGTGCAGTCGCACCTGGATTCCTGGCCACAAGCACCACCAAGCCGAGAAAACCCGGTTTCTGTTTTTGTTCAAGTGAAAAAATAAACATTTAAACTATTATTACCTCTTTGTGAGTGTTTCTGCATGTGAGCAATAAGTATTAGACCAATCATGACAAAACATATTTCAGTTTAAAACACTCAACTAAGACTAGTGAAATTCAAATAAACTAAACTACAATGTACAAAGAGGAAGGGGAAACATGGTTGAAAACCATATTACAGTTTAAGATGGATTTTGTGTTTGAAAACCAAAGTTTATCTGGAAGAATCGGGATAAGATCAAATTAGCTTTTCACTAATTTAGAGCAATTGTCGTGTCGAATATATAAAGAAAGAGTGGAAGGACACTTTTTGTCGTATTTCGGACCCGCCCTCTCCATTTATAAAAAAAAAGACAAATGCACAGCCCTGTACCTGCTCCCAAGAGGAAACGCCTTTTAAATGCGTGTGAGAGCATGCAAAGGCCCATTTCTCCTTGTGCACGCTCTATTTAAAAGTTGCTGTTCTCATAGCTCATACAAGCTTACTGTGCCCAAATGTACACCATAACCTCTAAAGCACTACATAGAGTGGGGACTATATAGTGGACTTTATAGCGAACTCGGTTAACTTACCGTTTGGGAAGATGATCACTACGTTTCGCTCCCCTTTGGGAATGTAGCTCCTCTTCCACTGAGGGGTGCTTGAGCCAACTTTGTAGCCTAGTAAACTTGCCCCACCCACCAGCGGCCAAAATAATTTTAACCTCCGAGGTGGTCTAGCCTTGATCAATGCCCAAGGCCCCAAATCTGGCGGGCCAATCACAACACAGAGATGTGTTTTAAGTTTCTGACTGTGGGCGGGGTTTTGAGGGCGTGACTACAAATCTCCACGACTGTAGCATGCACTGCGGCAGGAGCAGCTTTTAATGGAGCATTCCAATGAAAGTTACAATTTCTCTTTCTGTTGCTGTTGTTCAATGAAAGTACGTTTTAAGATAATTTGAGGCAAGAATATTATACTTTAAAGTGTCACTATATGGTCCATTTACTAATTTAATGCGTAATTAAAAAAACTATTTCCGAAGTTGAGAGGAACGCGACAACCAGTGGAGTTAGTGGAATAGTGACAGCCTAGAGCAGGGGTCACGGATTAGCGGACCCCGGTTCGAATCTGACCCACCTGCTGGCTAATACGGACCCACTCTGACTTAAATCATTAATAAATTATTGCATGTTGTCCGACGACAGTGTCTAATTTTACTTGCGCCGCTTCTCCTGTTAAAATGGTACATCGTCCGGCACACGGCTGCACGTGATACAAACTAGTCAATGAGCTGTGTCAGTTTGGGTCACTGCTGCGAGCCACTTTTAGACACAGGAAACAAACCTGTTGCAAGCCGGGCAAAGGGAAAGAAGAAGAAGACGGTGAGAAAAGAAAGCAGATAAATTATGGACTGTTGGAAGAACTGCGGTGAACTAGTGACAGAAAAGTAAAATGGTGTGCTCAAAGATGACCCTGCACATTTTGAGTATGTTTGGCTCAACCTGCTGCTATGAAGCAGGACTATCCACCACGACCATAATCAAAAATAAATATGGATCCAGGCTCAAAATGAGCACCTTGATATGAGCTTGAGAATGGCTTTGTCACCAATTAAACCCAGTTTTAAAAGCCTTGCAGGTCAGCATAAAGCCCTCTGCTCTCATTAAGCCAGAAAAAAGAAAAAAATAACAAACGGTCAGTTCAGGTGTTATATAAAATATGTGAATCAGGAACTTGTCTAAATACCAAACTGAATGATTGTTGTTCTCTACTTCAAAATTCAATGTATAATATGAATGCATAAAAACCTCATTTTATTTAAGTGATCATTTCTGTTTACAGTAACATATTATAATTTAAATTGTCTCCGGACCTTCACTGGTTGATGATTTTCTATATTCGTACCACGGTGATTTTTAATGGGTGACCCCTGGCCTATGGCAACAGTGGGCCGCTGTGAAAGCAAATCCCATAATGCTTTGCGAGGAGAGCTCTCCACGCAAAGCATTCTGGGATATATCTGCCTCCTCTGAAGCCTTTCTTTTCATCTCATACACTTTGTAGACACTTTTTCTCTCACAAACCTCTGCCATCAGGCGTATCTGTGTAGCTCACCACACAGACACGCCTGAAAGTGTGCATGCATACAAAAAGATCGCTAAGGGATAGGATAGTTTTATGCGAACATACACTGGAAATAAGTAAAAATGTAAATGAAGTGTATTTACCCTATATAATAAACAAATTTTTAAATACGCAAAGAGGAAAGAAATACAATGATACAAAAATACAAGAAAAACACAAGACAAAAACATTAACTTATTTATTCATGTATTTGTTGGGATCTGGAGCTGTACCACCTTCCTCCAGCAGAGTGCGCCGTGGGTCTCCTGGAGCTGGAGTCTTCCAGCAAACCTGAGACGCATCTACTCATCAGGAGACCTCCCCTTTATAACCAGCTGCCAGACCTTGCTTCGACGCCGCAGTGTTGACCTTAGTTTGGCTAGCAACCAGAGCCTTGAAACTGAAAGAATCTTAGTTGTCTCTTGAGAGAGATCAGATTCTAACTCTCTTCTGTTTTTGCCTCACAGGAAACCTGTCTCTAGCCTGAAGCTCTGGATGAGCCTAACCTGCCAATCTGCCCTGGAGAGCCTAACCTGAAGATTCCTATGTGGATTCCCCTGCTGCTCTTAGTTAAGAGCTGGAAACTCTGATCAAGGTCTGCCATTCAAAGTCAGAAGCTAGACGCTGCAGCTGCTCTTGAACTCTGCTGAACAAACAGTCTCTGGACCCAACGGTTCCCTCTCTCTCTAAGAGAAGCCCGGATTCAGTCAAGGTATTATCCTGAATTATCAAAGACTCATACTCATCTGCCTGCCTTCTAATCAAACTATCATCTCTGCAGACTTCAGTGAACCAGCCCGGACCAGTTCCTGACCCAGTACATTATCTTGTGATTGTGAAATAAGCTCTGTTAAACTTTTACCCAGCCTCCGTTGTGTTCTGCATGTGGGCTAAGAACCTTAAACCCATCATGACAGAACACTGCGGCCAAACACACAGCCCAGCAGATCACCTCCGTAGGAGGCTTGAGGAACAGGACGCTCAGATCTTTGGACATGCGCATACCCTCCATGAGTTGCATACTAAGATTGAACATCAGAATCAAATGCTACAAACATATGCCAGCAACATGGGTAATGCTACGTCCAGTTCCGGACCCACTTCCGCCTCCAAGGTCACCGGCAGTGACGTCACTTCCTGAGTTCCGTCCCAGTCCGCCTGAAAGATTTTCAGGTAACCAAAAAGATTGTAAGGGATTTTTGTTCCAATGTCGATTACTTTTTGAACATTCTCCTGGCAGTTTTCCGAATGATAGAAAGAAAATATCATTCATTCTTTCTCAACTCACTGGACAAGCCCTTGAATGGGCGGAGGCAAGGTTCTCCTCTGAATCCAGTTTCACTTGTACTTTTTCCGAGTTCATTTCAGAGTTTTCCCAAGTATTTAACCACGACTCAGATAAAACCATTGACTCTCGAGCCCTGCTGAATTTAAGACAGGGAAATTCCACAGTGGCTGAGTTCTCCATCGACTTCCGGGTCAAAGCCGCAGCCTCTGGTTGGAACGAATGTGCACTTAAAAGTTTAGAGGCTTGAAGACTTTTATTTAAGCAAGCCTATTCTGCCTCCACATGATTTTTATGATGTTAATTTTTATCTTTGATTTTATTTGCACTGTGTAGCACTTTGAGATTTTTGTTAATGACCACATGATTTTTATGATGTTGATTTTTATCTTGGATTTTATTTGCACTGTGTAGCACTTTGAGATTTTTGTTAATGAAAAGTGCGGTACAAATTGGATTTATTATTATTATTATTATTATTATTTTAAGGCCTTAAATTATAACATCAAGGATGAACTAGCCACAATCGACGAACCGACTAGTTTGGAGGATTTAATCCGTTTAACCATCAGATTGGATAACAGGCTCCGAACTAAAAACAACACTAGACAAAGAAGTCTGAATTTTTCTGTGTCAGCCCCTGCATTAAATAATGCTTCTGTTTTTTCTGGATCCACAGAACCTGTTTCCAAGCCAAAGTCTAAAAACCAGACTCTTTCTGTGCCTGTCCAAGTCTCTCACTCAGATGGAGCGGAGGCCGAACCCATGCAGATTGGACACACAAGGCTAACCCCTGAGGAAAGACAACGACAATTTAGGGGCAATCTGTGTCTATACTGTGGTGAGACTGGCCATTTCATAGCTTCATGTCCGGCTAAGTCAAAAGCCAGGGCCCGTCAGAGGAATTGAGGAGTCTGACGGGCCATTTGAAAACTGAATAAGCTCCTCATTTGATGTTACCTGCTACACTTTTTTTTTCTAACCAGAACCTCACCCTTTCTGCTTTCATTGACAAGCCTCGCTTACCTCAACACACCACAAGGTGTTAAGTTCCCATGGCGGAAAGGCTACCTCCAAGTTTGCAAGATAAATGGCTTCAAGCAGGCTCAAAATACAAACAAAAATATCAAGTGACAATCCCTCCCTTCTCATATTTTGTGAAGTTCGTCCAAGAGGAAGCAAAAGCAAGAAACGATCCAAGTTTTGTGACATGCAGCAACCAACCTTTCAACAGAGGTGAAAGACCATCATTTAAACAAATCAGCTACAAACCTCTAACTGTAAACAGAACAGTGGTTAGTACAACTGCTCTTTCTAGTACCAAAGAGGACGATCTAACTCCTTATTGCACAGTCCACAGGAAATCCCATCCTCTAGCAAAATGCAGAGCTTTTCGGATCAAACCAATACAAGAAATACGAAACATACTAAAAGAACACAGAAGATGTTTTCGTTGTTGTTCTCCTACGCACACATAAAGGAATGTGATATGAAAGTCAGTTGTGAGGAGAGTCAAAGTGAGAAACATTGCTCCGCCATGCACTTTGATGTGGTTTAACAACCCCGGCCAGAAAGCACACCTGAAGCAGAACTACAGCTCCAAGATAGCACGCCACCCGAGATAACGTCACAGTGCACGGAGATCTGCGGTGAAGGCTGTCCCCCACGTTCTTGCTCTAAGGTATGTCTAGTTCGAGTTTTCCCTAAGGGTCAACTAGAACGCTCTGTCAAGATGTATGTGATCCTTGACGATCAGAGTAATTGCTTGCTGGATCGTCCCGAATTCTTGGAGCTATTTGACATCAAGAGAAGTCATCTGACATACCACATGAGAACGTGAGCTGGTTTAACTGAAATGTGTGGCAGGAAAGCAGTTGGGTTCCAAATAGAGCCAGTAGATGGAGGCCCATATCTAGACCTCCCTACTCTCATTGAATGTGACGAGATAGTGTTTAATAGAGATGAAATACCTAAGCCCGAAGTTGCTCTGGCCCACGCTTATTTGAAACACCTCGCTCCTCTCATACCAAAGTATGATCCAGATGCTGAGATAGCAGTTTTACTGGGCAGAGACATCATACAAGTCCACAGAGCAAAAAAACAAGTAAATGGACCCCCAGGTGCTCCCTTTGCCCAGTGCCTGGATCTAGGTTGGGTAATTGTGGGGGAAGTATGCCTCAACGCTCATAAGCCAGCTGTCAACGTCTACAAAACGCACATTCTCTGCAAAGGACGTCCCTCTTTCTTTACTCCTTGCCCTAATAGCATCAGCCTCAAAGAAAAAACATGCTACGGCGGGGAGCACAAGAATAACTTCGCTAAACACAGCTCAAAACTTCACACAGCAGAAGAGAAGCTTGGAGAGAAGGTTTTTGAGCGCACAGAGAACGATAACCAGCGTGCCCTATCCTTTGAAGATGAGATTTTCATAAAAATACTGGAAAAGGAAGTTCATCAGGATGAAAACAACAACTGGGTTGCTCCTTTACCTTTCAAGTCCCCTCTTTTGCAGCCTCCAAACAACAGAGATCAAGCACTGTCTAGACTTGGCTGACTGAGACGCAATCTAAACAAAAAAACCCACATGAAGGAACAGTTCTCAGAGTTTATGGACAAGCTGTTCAAGAACCATCATGCAGAGATCGCTCCACCAGCCATCAACGACACTGAATGCTGGTAACTGCCTATTTTTGGGGTATACCATCCCCAGAAGCCCGGTCAGATACGGGTAGTTTTTGACTCTAGTGCAGAACAGTGTGGTGTGTCACTCAACTCTGTACTGCTAATGGGCCCAGACCTTAATAATACCCTTCTCGGTGTGCTGATTCAGTTTAGGAAGGAGCTCATTGCAGCTACTGCTGACATCCAACAAATGTTTTATGGATTTCTAGTCTCACCAGACCACAGAGATTATTTGAGGTTTTTGTGGCATAAGGACAATGACTTGTCAAAGGAGGTCCAGGAGTACCGTATGCGGGTGCATGTTTTTGGTAACAGCCCGTCACCAGCGGTAGCCATCTATTGCCTACGAAGAGCCATTCAGAAAGGCGAGAAAAAGTTTGGAACAGATACGAGACACTTCGTTGAGAGACACTTTTACGTAGATGATGGATTGATTTCACTTCCCACCAAATCAGCAGCCATCAATCTGCTCAAACGGACAAGCTACACAAAATTGCCTCAAACAGTGTTTCAGTCATGCAAGCCTTCAAGTCAGAAGATCTGGCCTCTGGCATCAAAGACTTGAGTATTGGTGATGACCCTTTACCAGATCAGAGAAGCCTAGGAATGTGCTGGGACATAAACACTGACTCATTTACATTCAAGGTAGCTGTTAATGACAAACCCTACACTCGCCGCGGGGTTCTCTCAGTAATCAACAGTATCTTTGACCCTTTGGGACTTGCATCTCTAGTCACAATAAAAGGTAGACTTTTGTTACGTGAACTCTCAAATGGAGTTGAAAACTGGGATGCTCCTCTCCCTGCAGAAGAAATGGACACATGGGAAACATGGAAATTATCCCTCCAAGATCTGAGCAGCCTCAGTGTGCCACGCTGCTATGTTCCAGCCTCACTTTCCAAGTCCATCTACACTGAATTGTGTGTTTTCTGTGACGCTTCAAGTTGGGCTATTGCAGCAGTAGCATACTTGAAAACAGTAAATGCAGAGGGAAAGTGTGAGGTCGGATTTGTGCTTGGAAAGGCAAAACTTTCACCACAGCCAGAACCTACAATACCTCGCCTGGAACTCTGTGGAGCAGTTCTAGGAGTAGAGATAGCAGAGCTCGTTCTGGAAGAACTTGACCATAAACCAAACGCTGTTAAATTCTACTGTGACAGCAAGGTGGTTCTCAGCTATGTGTGCAATGATGCAACGCGCTTCTATGTCTACGTGCATAATCGAGTTCAAAGAATACGCCAGTCTACATCCCCTGAACAGTGGCATTATGTTCCATCAGAGCAGAACCCAGCCGATCTAGCTACCAGGTCAATACCAGCTCATGGACACAATGTGGTTTAAAGGACCAGACTTCCTTTACAAACTACCTGAAACAGAAACACATGAGTCATTCCAGTTGGTAAAACCTGAAGTGGATACTGAAATCCGACAAGTTGCAACCTTCACCACGCAGGTACAAAAGAATGGACTCACACCAGAATGCTTCCAACGCTTCTCGAAATGGAAATCACTGGTACGAGCTATTGCCTACTTAATTCACCAAGCTCGTTCTCACTCTTCAAGCAACAAATCAAACCCTTCATGCAGAGGTTGGCATGAATGTAGACAGATGCACTCTCCAAACGAGCTGAATTTTGCCAGTAATCTCATTCTCCAGTCTGTGCAGAAGGATGCTTCTCCTGACGAGTATGATTCTCTCCAAGCCAATCAAAATGTCCACAGCTCAAGCTCCATCACAGCTCTTGACCCCTATATGGACGAAGGCCTAATAAAAGTTGGAGGCCGCCTCAAACATGCTTCATTGGATGCAATATTCAAAAATCCAATCATTCTGCCAAGCAAACATCATGTGTCAAAGTTGCTTGTCCTGCACTATCATGCCATGGTTGTGCATCAAGGAAGGCAGTTCACAGAAAGTGCAGTTAGGCAAGCCGGTCTGTGGATTGTAGGATGCAAAAGACTGGTCTCGCCTGTTATCCACCATTGCATAACCTGCAAGAAACTCCGGGGAAAATTAGAGACTCAAAAGATGGCGGATCTTCCACCAGAGAGACTCAACACTAGCCCTCCATTTTCGTATGTTGGGTTAGACGTGTTTGGCCCCTGGTCAGTCATCACTCGATGCACACGAGGAGGAGCAGCACAAAGTAAGAGGTGGGCAATACTTTTTACGTGTATGACCACAAGAGGTGTACATATTGAAGTTACAACCAAGCATAAACCCTCCCAACATTGTCAACTATCTTCATGATAACGGTTGCACATGGGAGTTCAATCCCCCTCATGCCTCCCACATGGGTGGCGTCTGGGAAAGGATGATCGGGGTAACTCGCAGACTACCGGATTCCATGCTCCTGCTGAACAAACACAGCTGTCTGACACATGAAGTGCTTTGTACCCTAATGGCTGAGGTGTCATCTATACTCAATGCAAGACCCTTGGTTCCTATCACAACGGATCCTTCGTCACCATTCCTACTATGTCCTGCAATGATATTGACCCAAATGCAGAGCTTTCCTTCTTCACCTGGAGAATTCTGTGGAAAAGACATGCTCAAAAGCCAGTGGAAGCAAGTGCAGGCACTCGCCAACGAGTTTTGGAGTCGCTGGAGGAATGAATATCTAAACACTCTCCAATCAAGACGCAAGTGGCATAGATCGCACCGTGACCTTCCGCCAGGCGACATTGTGTTGTTGAAGCAAAATCAAGCACACAGAAACGAATGGACAATGGCCATCATCACATCCACTTTTCCAAGCAGTGATGGAAAAGTCAGAAAGGTCGAAGTAAGGACATCATCTCAGGGCGTTTCTAAGACTTATTTGCCTCCCATCTCAGATGTTGTTAGAAGCGGAAGTGACTGTTAAAAAGTAGTGGCATCTGTAATGCCAGGCGGGGAGTGTTCTGCCCAAGGTTAGAAGTTGGAGGTATGTTTTAATAATTTAGTTTGAGAAGAAGAGCTTTTACAGTATTGGTTTATCTGTATTTTATTTTGAAGGCGAATCTTGAGGAACCATTGCATTGTGGGTAGCAGAGGCAGTAATAGTAAGGAAGTGGTGTTTACAGAGAGAAAAAACCTGCCTATTACAGAGCAAACTTCGCCTCCTGTGTTGTCAATCTTTTCCAAAACCACCGAAAGCAATGGCTGTAAGTTCAATCTGTGTTTTATTTAGCACTATATATTTTATTAGAGTTTATTTAGAGATCATTTTTTGCATATGTTTATTCCAGGAATTAGCCATATCCCAAAGTTTTTTCTAGTATAGTTGTAACTGCTGGAGTGACTGTTTCTTAGCAACAGCTTGGGTTAATTCTAATTTATGTTTTATAATGCTGGAAGTTTGTTCTGTGCATTTAGAGCTGATGCACATTTATTTTCTGTTTCTGTTTGTAGTTTCACTCAAAGCTTTCATCGAGCTTCCCACACAATTGTACAAAATTGTAAGAAGACCCTAAGGAGCAGAGACGCTCAGCTTCCTGGCTCATGAAAATTGAGTTTGGCTTGCTGTTAATCTGCGTTAACATACACAGTGTATCCAACACGTAGTGATAACAGTATAACCTCCACATTCTTGGTTACGTAAACACAACGTGAAACCCAGAAAAATATGGACCTGAGGTGAATCAATTATCATTAAAGATAATTTTTCCCAGTGGTTACCTCTTTCCACAAGCTCAATCTGAGTCCAGAGGTAGTGAATGGTTCCAGCCAGCTGGCTACCAACATGGCACAGTTCTCTCTGCAGAGCAAGACCCAGACACTGATGTCTTGGAGATTGGAGCAGAGGCAGGAGATCAGAACCAAGCAGATGGATGTAGGCAGGATGATCCTGAGAGTGAAGCCGCAAAGCCAAAGCCAATTTTGAAGACGTGGTAGGTTGTCAGAGCTAAAAGGTCAGAGATCATTTGAGGCCCTGAATGAGAATCCAGGACGGAGTCAGGTAACAGTTCTTGGTTCTGTACATGGTGATGCTGAAAGGCTGGACCAGGGCAAGCAGACTCAGTGGTCAGGAAACCCCCTAAAGTCGGTACACAAGCAGGCAGAGATCAGGCAGGAGTCAGGAAACAGGTTGGGCAAACAAGTAAGAGGGGAACAAGGAAATTCAATGCTAATTTTTTTTATTTAAATAAATTTAAAAAAATAAGTGAATCACCATGTTTGCCTCATCAGTATTTTATATCCATGCAGGCTGCCTGTGTGATTAGTAATACCAACAAACTGCTCCTGATTAAGTTATGTTTATTTTAAAAGTGGCTACACTAACTGTTACGAATCAGCCATTCAAACAGACAGCTTACAAAATGAAATGCTGACTTGCTAAGTGAGAGAATAGGTGTCATCCATGTGGATGGACTCAGAAATAAGGAATAGTTCAATCACAATCCATAATTGTCTCTAACTAGTCTTCGGGCCAGTATTGAGTTATTTCATAATCATTCCTCCTTGAGATCAAATAGCAGAAATGAGATGACATTAAGTTAATACTACAAAGGAATTTTTGAGTAAACTACATAGAATGGTATGACATGTCAATAGCCCCATTTACACTACTCTTTTGAAACCATGCCGGGATCGGTCTGGGCTTCGTAACCAAGAAAACTGTTCAGTGCAAATGGCTGAACTGAACCGGAAGTGCCACATGGTACTAGTTCATCAGTAGGGCTAGGTGCAGTTCAGTCCTGGCTCGGTTCTTGGATAACATAAGCAGACCCCATCATCTCCTTACAGTCAGCATCCGTAATCTTGAATCTTAAATGGGGCTTTTGTTTCTGGGCTGCATTAAAAGAAAGTGCAAATATACCCAATTCTCCAGGGACCACTACATTACTGGCTAAAGCAATTATATTTAGAGGGGTGCCAATGATCTTTTCTTTACTAGAATCATTCAAGGGAGAGTGGATATTCCACAGAGCTATGGCTCTGAGTGAGTTTCGCAACCATATTGTAAAGAAATCTATGATTATTCTTATTCTCCTCTATTCCTGAAGAGAAATATGCTGGTCTTAAAGTAATCTTTACGGTTCCTACAAGGTTGTTAGATAAGACAGGGTTGTGAGGAGATACTGTTATTTCTTCACAGTCAATGCCATCTGTCAGCACAAGGTCAAAGTATGAAGATAAGAAGGTTTGGGATCATTTTGAATAAAGCCCCCTAAGTCTAAGCATTTAAGGCTGCAGTTGTTGTATCATCCTCAATGTCAGGATGAATGTTAAATTCTCCCACTATAATAAACTTTTGAGTATTTAACACTACATCACATAGGAACTGAAAATTTACCTAAACGTTAAGAGCAAAGGTCTGGTGGACAATACAAAGTTACAAACAAAACTGGTTTTGTTGCTTTACAGATTTGATGGTGTAAAACTAAAGGTAAATGTTAAAAAAGAATTGTAATTATTAATTGGCTTTGGGGGCTGCTCAGTGGCGTATTGGGTAGCACTGCTGCCTTGCAGCAAGAATGTTCGATTGCCGGACTGGGATCTTTCTGCATGGAGTTTGCATGTTCTCCCTGAGCATGCGTGGATTCTCCTTGGGTACCCTGGCTTCCTCCCACAGTCCAAAAGCATGACTGTTAGGTTAATTAGCTTCTCTAAATTCTCCTTAGGTGTGAGTGTGTGCGTGAATGGTTTGTCCTGTTTGTCTCTGTGTTGCCCTGCTAAGGATGAGCAACCTGTCCAGGGTGAACCCCGCCTCTCGTTGACAGCTGAAGATAGTCACCAGCACCCCTTGCACTTGGGATAAAAGTGTGACGGAAATTGGATGGATGGATTGGCTTTGGGCTAATCAAAGAAATAAGATTGCAAGATTGTTGCTAGGATTACCCCTCTTTACACAGGGTGCTTTTCTATGGTTTGTGAAAGAGTTAGGCCTAGTGTGTTTTCAAGGTAATAATTACATAATTACATAAAAATCACCAAGATTTGTTCTTTTATACCCAGTCAGGCAGTTTGATTATAGAATGGGCTGTTGCCATTTATCGTACAGTGAAAGAGGCTTTACTCTGTTCATATGTAAGCCGGCTAGAACAAGACTCACGGTGGAGACCAAGGACGATGAGTCCAACCAGCAGTAAAACACTCAGGATTCCCAGAAATATAATAACAACCAGGAAGGGCATCTTCTTGTAGCTGCTTGAACCTGAACAAACAAAATACATATGATCTGAATGCATTCTGTTCTAAAACAGTCATAATATACATCATACATAATCATTCTTACCTTCGGTCTGAGACATAGGAATTTGGCAAACAGATTTCCAATCTTCCACATTGGCATATACACTCACCGGCCACTTTATCAGGTACACCTGTCCAACTGCTCGTTAACACATAATTTCTAAGCAGCCAATCACATGGTGGCAACTCAGTGCATTTAGGCATGTAGACATGGTCAAGACAATCTCCTGCAGTTCAAACCGAGCATCAGTATGGGGAAGAAAGGTGATTTGACTGACTTTGAACGTGGCATGATTGTTGGTGCCAGAAGGGCTGGTCCGAGTATTTCAGAAACTGCTGATCTACTGGGATTTTCACGCACAACCATCTCTAGGGTTTACAGAGAATGGTCCGAAAAAGAAAAAACATCCAGTGAGCGGCAGTTCTGTGGGCGGAAATGCCTTGTTGATGCCAGAGGTCAGAGGAGAATGGCCAGACTGGTTCGAGCTGATAGAAGGGCAACAGTGACTCAAATAACCACCCGTTACAACCAAGGTGAGCAGAAGAGCATCTCTGAACGCACAGTACGTCGAACTTTGAGGCAGATGGGCTACAGCAGCAGAAGACCACACCGGGTGCCACTTCTTTCAGCTAAGAACAGGAAACTGAGGCTACAATTTGCACAAGCTCATCGAAATTGGACAATAGAAGATTGGAAAAAACGTTGCCTTGTCTGATAAGTCTCGATTTCTGCTGCGACATTCGGATGGTAGGGTCAGAATTTGGCGTCTACAACATGAAAGCATGGATCCATCCTGCCTTGTATCAACGGTTCAGGCTGGTGGTGGTGGAGTCATGGTTTGGGGAATATTTTCTTGGCACTATTTGGGCCCTTTGGTACCAATTGAACATCGTTGCAATGCCACAGCCTACCTGAGTATTGTTGCTGACCATGTCCATCCCTTTATGACCACAATGTACCCAACTTCTGATGGCTACTTTCAGCAGGATAATGCGCCATGTCATAAAGCTGGAATCATCTCAGACTGGTTTCTTGAACATGACAATGAGTTCACTGTACTCAAATGGCCTCCAAAGTCACCAGACCTCAATCCAATAGAGCATCTTTGGGATGTGGTGGAACGGGAGATTCGCATCATGGATGTGCAGCCGACAAATCTGCGGCAACTGTGTGATGCCATCATGTCAATATGGACCAGACTCCCTGAGGACTGCTTCCAGCACCTTGTTGAATCGATGCCACGAAGAATTGAGGCAGTTCTGAAGGCAAAAGGGGGTCCAACCCGTTACTAGCATGGGGTACCTAATAAAGTGGCCAGTGAGTGTATTTCCTCCATCGCTTACCACCATTAATTGGCTGGCTCTTTTTATTACTAACATCAACATCTGCTGTGGTATTTATTCTCACCGAAACCTATGAGACAGACTTTTCTGGAGGTGTAAAAGAGGAAGCAACACATATCAAACATGAGAGTGAACAAAATAACTGTCTATAGTTAATTTTAACTTGTTTTTCTTCTCTTTTTTTTTTATTTTGTTTGCTTAATTTACATATATTACTACCATTTTTTCAGTGCTTACAAGCAAAACCTGGAAAGTCTTTTGAATATTATGTACAATTTATCTTCAGCTTCCTGAATAATTTTGCTAATTCAAACAATCTTTTTTTTTCTAAATGTTTTTCTCAACTACTTACAGATTTACAACAAAAAGATTCCACATACGGCACATTGTGTTTTGGTGTTTTATATATATATCTTTTAGTTTAACTTGGTTCTACTACAGTTGTTGCTTCATTGGTTTGGCTCATTTCTTGGAACAGAAACTACGTTCTAAAAATATCATGGACAAACCTCTTATCAATAGTTCACAACAGAATTGAACTGAACTGCATTGAATGGAGAAAGAATGTATAAATAAATAAATGTGGAAATGCATTCATATAAAAATAAATATGGGAAATAAATAAATGAGAGTAAAATAAATGATTGTAGAAATAAATAAATATATATCAATAAATAAATGAATGAAAACAAATGTTTACACACACAACCAGGAAAGAAATACACAAATAAATACAAAAATATAAAAAAAAAAAACAAAGAATCAACCTCTTCCCAGACAAAAACATTTACTTATTTATTAATTTATTAATACTTTTTTAATGTATGTATTTATTTCTATATTACTTTATCTATTCCTTCATATAAACCTATGTGTATCTCCTTATTTACATGTCTATTCATTCATTTTCATATTTATGTTTATGTCTTCTTTTCTATCCCTCATAAAAAGGTGGATTACAGGATTTTAAAAATATTTATATTTTTTATTTTTATTTTAGAAATCAATAAACATCTTCAACAAACAATAAATGGAATGAAACCTTGAACAGATAGAGTATGAACTTGTTTAAGATCAATATTTTTTCTCTTCTTTTTTAAATAACTGTTCATTTCTATATCTGTTCACTGTTCTGTGTGGGTCAGCCAAAACAGACGTTCTCATACTGACATAAGATGGCATGAGCGGCTGCAGCATCACCTTATATGGTAATGCTTTACGCTGTGTGAGAAGGTATCGATGTTGGATGCTTTGGTGCGACACTTCTTGGATGACTTTGAGTGGGTTTTCCCCAGAATTAGTTGAGGCACAAGAGTCTAATAGAAAGTGAGATCTTCCTCTGTAATTTGTGCTTACTGGAATAAATATGTTAATGCTTAAACATGTTTCCTCCTTTGTGTACACTTTCTGAAAAACAATACCTCCACGGATCTGGACTGGGTAATAAAAGGGACAAATAACAGCCTGATAATTTACGTGCAGATTTAATAACATGGAAATTAACCTCAGGGTAATTGTCACAGTTTGACAGCTCAGCTTTACAGCTTTTCTTAATTAGCGCTTCCTGGTGAATGGTACAACATTTGATTTTTTACAGTTTGTAAGTATGATTGCTCTGCCTTTTCTAAACTAACCTCTTTTTAGTTAAAGAAATGAGAAAGAAAGAAAACCTCTGTCTCACTAAGTTGATCAATCTAACAAAAGACAAATTTTTTAGTTGATGTATCACAATTTTGACAAAATATATATGTATAAAAAAATACGGAGGACATGACCCTTGTGTCCTCAGTGGTTGTTATGGCCCTGGCCCCGGGTCAGTTGTGGCTGATGGCCGTTCAAAACTGGTTCTGCACAATGCTAGCAATAGTTCACTGTCTCTACATGCTTATGCAGAGGGAGTTAATTCTACAAGGGCAATCACTCAATGTTATGTGCTGTGAGTCTTTTAGGACAACAAGTCGGACTAGAGATGAGACACCGAAACTGTCTACAGAATGGGACACAGCATCTTGTACTCCTCAAGAAGCTTAAGTCCTTAAGGTCTATTAGTCTGCTATGGAAAGTGAAATCTCTTCTGTCAATGTCCTTTGGGATAGCAGCATCAAAGCTAGTGACTCAAAAAAACCCAACAAGCTAAGAAAAAGGCTGACACTGCCCTGAGGACTCCCAGTTAAACAACCATGGTATAGACAAATGTTAGAACCACCCACTCATTAACATATGGAGACAGAAATGTAGAAATAAATAAACACAAAAGTAGAAATACAAAAATAAATCTGGGAATAAATAAACAAGAGTAAAAAAAATGAATGTATCAATAAATATATAAATAAATAAAAGTAGAAATAAATGAATGAATACATAAATAACGTTTAAATCCATAAAAAGGAAAGAAATACACAAATACATACAAAAAAACTACAGAAATACAAGATAAAAATATTTTCATGACAAAAAATACTTATATAATATAATATATAATATAATAATATTTCTGATACTTTAAGATGTGTATTGCCCTCCCCGGTAGGGGTGGTAAAATATCTGCTAGGGTTCCAGTTTGTGTGGGTTGTTTTTCTGTGTTTTTCCTCTCCCCACCACCAGACAGTGCCCTGTTCTCGTTGGGTCTCCCTGCACACCTGCGGCTCGTTGGGTCATTACTAGAGGAGTTCTTGAGCTGTGGACTGTCACCACCTCAACGCCAGAGTGTTTGCCAGATGCCCTCCTGATCCACTGGATAAGCCTGGTCCTTCTACCCCCCTTGGAAGGAATTACTTGAGTCACACTGAGCAAGGGGAAACCTTCACCAGATCTGTTCAAGCCCACTTCAGGAAAACCCGGTGACAGTCCATCCTATTGCTCCTCTTGACCCAACGCTGGTGTGCCTGTCCGGCCTCCAACAAGTTCATTCATCTCTGGATTAAATCCCCCACAAACTGGACCCAAGGGAAACCATGAATCTTCCTAACGTGAGTCTTCTCCAGCTATTCACCAGTCACAGTCATTTACCTTACAGACCTCAAAGTGATGTTTGTGATCTCTCCTAACAGTTTCCGGTTCCAGTTCACCAGACCGCTGAAGTCCCACTGCGATAACCCTGCATATAATCTCTCTCTCTTTTTTTTTGTCAACCTCTCAATAAACCTGTTAACTTTTTCCTTGGCTCTCTGAGTGAATCTTTGCATGTGGGTGAGTGTAAAGGACCCAGATATTTGTTATAACTAATATTTTTTTTTTGATATGCTTTTATTCATATATTGTTATTTGTTTTTATGCCTAATGTTCCTGATTCCTCAGTTTAAAGCAATACATTTTGGATTAATAGTGAATTTCGGCAAAAAGGGTTTACGTGCCTTTATTTTGAAGGGTTGATTTCTATTTCCGGGCCAGACTGCATGTTTACGAACAGAGAGCATCGCAGGAAGGCAGTGTTTCTTACTCTATTAGTTCAGAGAGAAATCAGAACCCAGCTGTGACCAGCAATCGAACAAACAATGTTTTAGCATCGTCACCTGACATGAATGTGTTATCCGTCGCCCAAGTCTTTCAAGACAGTATGGCTCTAAATAGACTTCCAGTACCAGAACCATCTGTTTTTAACGGTGACCCTATCCATTTTATTGAGTGGAAAACCTCCTTCATGTCACTTATTG
The DNA here is from genome assembly GCA_030533445.1 of Cyprinodon diabolis. NCBI lineage: Eukaryota > Metazoa > Chordata > Actinopteri > Cyprinodontiformes > Cyprinodontidae > Cyprinodon > Cyprinodon diabolis. The sequence continues at coordinate 34,299,055 of CM060068.1, forward strand.
ACGCAAAGGCAATCTCCACAGCAGACAAACTTTATTACTTAAGGAAATATGTTGGTGGTCCAGCTCGAAGAACCCTTGAAGGAACTTTCTATAGAAATGATGATGAGGCTTACAAGGACACGTGGAACAAGCTAGATGACAGATATGGCCAAGCCTTCATTATACAGAGAGCCTTCCGTGACAAGCTCACTAATTGGCCAAAGCTCCAACCAAGGGATGCAGAAGCATTAAGAGATTTTGCAGACTTCTTGAACGCCTGTCAAGATGCAATGACACATGTGAAGAGTCTTGAAATACTGAACGACTGTGAGGAAAATAAGAAGCTAGTCCACAAACTACCTGAGTGGCTAGCATCTCGCTGGAATAGGAAAACCACAGAAGCCTTGAAAGAGAAAAAAGAGTTTCCCAGCTTCAAAGACTTTGCCACTTTTATGGCTATGGAAGCAGAGGTTGCTTGTAATCCGATTACTTCAGCCTATGCACTTCACAGCTCTGAGTCCACCACTATAAAACGAGAAAGCAGGGAGCCTAAGCGTAACAAGGCAAGTGTTCTGAGTACTCAAACTGGGACCAGTGAGGACAAACAGAGGTCAGCTAAAGGAAAGGATAGGCCTCCTTGTTCATTCTGTCATGAAAATCAGCATAGGCTCCATGGATGTCCCAAGTTCACTGAAAAAACACTGGAAGAGCGGCGAGAATTCTTTAAGGAACATAACCTCTGCTATGGCTGTACTAAACCTGGTCATAGTGCAAAAGACTGCCGATATCGACATACTTGTAATACATGTAAAGGCAGACATCCCGCTTGTCTGCATGACAACAATTATGTAAGGAAAGAAAGGGCATCACTACAGGAAAATGCCACCCCAAGTAGTCATACAGAAGCTGTTGCAACTTCCATGTCAGTGACTATAGGACAGGCTACCAACACGTCTATGATTGTGCCCGTATGGGTTTCAAGGAATGATTCACAAACAGAAAAACTGGTTTATGCATTGCTGGACACACAAAGTGACACGACATTTGTCAACCAGGAAGTAAGTAATTCTCTAAAGGCAGAGTCCTGAGTCCAGTCAAACTAAAGTTAACAACCATGATTGGACGTGATGTGGTGATGAAAAGCCAAAGGGTCTCAGGGCTTCGTGTACGAGGCTACTCCTCCGCTCTCTACAAAGACCTTCCTCCCACTTACACCAAGGATTGCATACCGGTAAACCGTGCTCATATTCCTACATGTGAAACAGCCAAAAATTGGAATCATCTTTCAAGGGTTGTAAATGAGATTGCACCACTGCAGGATTGTGAAGTTGGACTTTTAATAGGATACAACTGTGCAAGGGCAATGACACCGAGAGAAGTAATAGCAGGAGGAAATGATGAGCCCTTTGCGGTTCGTACCGACCTAGGGTGGAGCATAATGGGTTGCTCCTCACCATGTCTGGATGCTTCAAGTGCAGTTAGACAATGTTTTCGAGTTGCAGTCAAGGAGCTCCCTTCGGTTACCCCTGGAGATGCTATTCGTGTTCTGGAGTCTGACTTCAAAGATGCCCAAGAAGATGGCAGGACAGCATCCCAGGAAGACATTCTGTTCTTGGATAAGCTCAAGAACGGCATCAAGAAAAACAGTCAAGGTCACTATGAGATGCCGTTACCCTTTAAGGAGAGACCCATCTTACCTGACAACAAACAGCTTGACATTGTACGCCTCAGCCATCTCAAGAGGAAGTTGTTAAGAGATGAAGATCACAGAAAGGAGTACATCAAGTTTATGGAAGAAGTCATAGAAAATGGGTATGCAGAAGAAGTCCATGAAGAAGGAAAGGAGGGCGAAAAATGGTACATACCTCATCACGGTGTATACCATGCTAAAAAGCCAGACAAGCTACGCGTGGTATTTGATTGTTCAGCTAAGTACAAGGGTACCAATCTAAATGATCATCTGCTTACTGGAACTGACTTGATGAACAATCTCAACGGGGTCCTCCTTTGCTTCCGGCTCCACTCGACCGCATTTATGTGCGACGTTGAAAAGATGTTTCATCAGTTTCACGTTAAAGAGTCAGACCAAGATTACCTGCACTTCCTTTGGTGGAAGAAAGGAGATCTTAGCGTGCAGCCCCAGGAGTACCGAATAAGAGTGCATATCTTTGGCGCAGCCTCCTCACCTGGGTGCGCAAACTATGGTTTAAAACATCTGGCCACAGCAAATAAAGACCTGTATCCACTAGGTTCAAAGTTCATTATGAGAGACTTTTATATTGATGACGGGATAGCAAGTGTGGATAGTACGGAAAAGGCCATTCAGCTGGCTCAAGAGGCCAGAGGACTTTGTGCTCTCGGAGGTCTTAGGCTCCACAAGTTTGTGTCTAAAAACAGAGCTGTTTTGGAAAGCATACCATCCTCTGAACGTTCGTCTGATGTTAAAGATCTAAACCTTAACTGTGATGACCTCCCTTCAGAGAGAGCGTTGGGTATCCAATGGCATGTCAACTCAGACTGCTTGAAGTTCAGCATTAACCTGAAAGACCAGCCCGCAACACGTCGAGGCATACTATCCGTGGTTGCCTCCTTGTACGACCCTTTAGGGTTTGTAGCCCCATTTTTGGTTGTTGGAAAGGCATTGCTGCAGGAAATGTGTAGACGTGGAACGAACTGGGATGATCCTTTGACAGAGGAACTTCGTCCACGGTGGGAGAAATGGAAAAACGACCTTATCAACATAGAAAAATTAAACATACCCCGGAGTTATGCACCTGTGGAGTTTGGAAAAGCTACAAAAAGAGAGCTGCACCACTTCTCAGATGCAAGCATGTCTGGCTATGGACAGTGTTCATACTTAAGACTCATGAATGAAGAAGGAAAGATCCACTGTGCCTTAGCCATGGCAAAATCTCGTGTTGCTCCAACAAAGGTCATCACAATTCCGAGATTAGAGCTCACAGCTGCAGTAATTTCAGTGAAAACCAGTATTGTGCTAAAAGAGGAGCTTGGAGATGCTGACATAAAGGAGTATTTCTGGACAGATTCCAAGGTCGTACTAGGGTACATCAACAATGAGGCTCTGCGTTTCCACATGTTTGTGGCCAACCGTGTCCAGAAAATACATCAAAGTACAACTCGAGATCAGTGGCGATATGTTCCCTCTGACCAAAACCCGGCAGATCATGCCTCTAGAGGGCTATCCATCGATGAACTGATATCGTCGACCTGGTTCACTGGCCCCACTTTCTTATGGGAAAGAGAAATCCACTTTCCACAAGTGGTGATCTCAGAACTGCCTGTGGGAGATCCAGAAGTAAAGGGAGCTCAGACCCTAAGCGGAAACTAGAGAACAAGACTCTATCACGGATCACTTGTTAAAATCTCGTCCTGGTCCAGGGCTGTACGTGCAGTGGCACGTATCCTTCGCAGGATTAACAGAGACAAATCAGTCTCTCAACAGAGAAGGAAAGACAAGATGCGGAGTGCGTGATAATCAAAGACCTACAGAGACAAATATATTCCGAGGAACTGAGGTTGGGAACTGAGAATCAATGTGATATTGTTATGAATGCTCCAGGTTCAAGCCATGTTGGCGGAGTGTGGGAGCGACAAATTAGAACGGTCAGGAGCGTTCTCAACTCCACCCTCTCACTCTCTCCGGGAAATCTCGACGATGCTTCTGTTGTGGCCATTTATGCTACATTTTTGTAATTTGTTATTTCTAAAAATTTAGTTTTTGTCTTTTTGTATATAAAATATATTTAAGTTAATTTAGAACCAAAATGTGTTATTTATTTTTTACATTTGGAATAGTTTGGAGTAAGTTCTTAATTGTTTGTCCCTCCCATTAATTTGAGTTATTAGGAGCACACCAGGTGTTGGAGGATGTTTGGTAAAATGTCTAATGTGGACGGGAGGTTTTGAAAAATGATTTTTTGACCACTTTTTTGGAAGCTTAAAACATTAAATTTCGTTTCTACTAAGTTCCAAGACACTTGAAGTATTTTTATATATATTTTTTTTTATTTTTGCTTTTTAGGCCAAGCTGGAAGTGTGTACAAAAACAAAACCACCTGTTACCACCCACGGCCTTCATTGGAAACTTTGGTACTTTATTTTTGTTGGAACAGAAGGCCGTGACAGCTTCCCTTCGAGCATTCTTCTATGAGGCAATGGCAATAGTGAACAGCCGCCCTCTCACTGTTGAAAATCTCAATGATCCCAACAGCCTCGAGCCACTCACCCCTAACCACCTACTCACCATGAAGTCTACTCCAGCTCTTCCTCCCCCAGGCAAGTTTGTCAGAGAAGACCTGTATGCCAAAAGAAGATGGCGGCATGTGCAATATTTAGCAGAGCAGTTTTGGAGCCGTTGGCGAAAAGGGTATCTGTCCGACGTTGCTGTTAGACAATGCTGGCATGCCCCAAGGAGGAACCTGCAAGTGGGAGATATAGTCCTGATGAAAGACGATGACTTGCCCAGAAATGACTGGAAGTTGTGTAGAGTTATAGAAACTACAGTGGATAGAGATGGTTTGGTTAGGAGAGTAAAGATATGTTTGGGTGACAGAAAGGTAGGCAAAAAAGGTGAATGTCTCACCAAACAGTCAGTACTTGAACGGCCAGTTCAGAAACTGGTCCTGTTACTAGATAACGAATAATAACACATTTCTAGTCATTGGTCCTTTTGTTTGGAAATCATTTGTGTTTTATCTTTCTGTGATCATCAGCCTTCTGTTTTGAAACACCAATGTTCCTGATTCCTCGGTTTGAAACACCTAATGTTCCTGATTCCTCGGTTTAAAGCGATACATTTTGGATTAATAGTGAATTTCGGCAAAAAGGGTTTACGTGCCTTTATTTTGAAGGGTTGATTTCTATTTCCGGTTCAACGGAAAGAAGCACTGCGTGCCTACATCCTTACCAGATGGTTTTGCTGCTTGTTAAAGGACGGTTTCCATTCACATTTTTATATGGCATCTACCTGGAAGGCGAACAGGTATAATTTTCTTTGTTGTGTAGTTTTATGTGTATAATAACTCTACGTTTATTTAGAGTTTATATATAAAAAAGAAGTTGAAGAAGCTAATGCTAGCTAATGGTAGCTAATGATAGCTAATGGTAGCTAATGGAATTCATGGTATTCATCCTATGTTGAGTGGAGTAATTTTGTAATTTGTTTTTGTTTATCTACAGCTCTTACGGTGTGTCTATGGTGTATTTCCATTTGTGATGAATAAATGGGTTGGAATACCCCACCATAGTCCATCAGTTATCATCATTGAGTGCGTCGTCTGAATAAAGTCTGGCTAGACTGCTACAGTGAGATCTTTAAAACCCATCATGACAATATGATATTTAATCAGATATTATTTCAGTTGTTATATACTACACACGCCCTACAAGGTGTGTTAGAACAATAAATGGAAGAGTGATTTGAGCACTAATCATGGTTCAAACAGTTAATTCTGCACATACATGGAATTAATTCACCACAACTTCTGGTAAAATTAGTAAAAGAGTTTATTAACAAAAATCATTCAGCTCCAAGTCAAACATGTCGTTCCAGTTTGTGGGGTTGGTGCCATCTGGTTACTTCTGTCTTTAACACGTCTCAACCCACACCTGCAACAAAACTCTCATCACCTCAGAGGAGTATATGAGCAGCTGACTGTCATCACCTCTTTGCCAGAGTGTGTTCCTGTTTTGGGAAACCTTAAGATCCTCTGCGATTTAAGTCCTTCCGCCCTGGAAAAAAGCCTCTCGAGAATCTGAGAGTCCCTCAACTCCCCTCATCTGAGCTTCAACCTCATCAAGATTTCAGTTGACAGTCTGCTTCGCTGCTCCTCTGTGCCCCCTTAAACTTACCTGTCCGCCCTCCAATGACTCATCCACCTTCCACCAGCCAAGGCCTCCACAAACTGGAACCTATGACCACCCTCCAACTCGCACCTAGTTCAAGTAAGAACAGTACAGCAGTTTTCTGCATTTTCTCCTTACCAACTGTGAACTCACCTTATCACTCTCTCCTTATGTGCAGTCGCACCTGGATTCCTGGCCACAGGCCCCACCAAGCCGAGATAACCCGGTTTCTGTTTTTTGTTCAAGTGAAAAAATAAACATTCAAACTATTATTACCTCTTTGTGAGTGTTTCTGCATGTGGGCAAGAAGTATTAGACCCATCATGACAAAGCATATTTCAGTTTAAAACACTCAACTAAGACTAGTGAAATTCAAATAAACTAAACTACAATGTACAAAGAGGAAGGGGAAACATGGTTGAAAACCATATTACAGTTTAAGATGGATTTTGTGATTGAAAACCAAAGTTTATCTGGAAGAATCGGGATAAGATCAAATTAGCTTTTCACTAATTTAGAGAAATTGTCGTGTCGAATATATAAAGAAAGAGTGGAAGGACACTTTTTGTCGTATTTCGGACCCGCCCTCTCCATTTATAAAAAAAAAGACAAATGCACAGCCCTGTACCTGCTCCCGAGAGGAAACGCCTTTTAAATGCGTGTGAGAGCATGCACAGGCCCATTTCTCCTTGTGCATGCTCTATTTAAAAGTTGCTGTTCTCATAGCTCATACAAGCTTACTGTGCCCAAATGTCCACCATAACCTCTAAAGCACTACATAGAGTGGGGACTATATAGTGGACTTTATAGCGAACTCGGTTAACTTACCGTTTGGGAAGATGATCACTACGTTTCGCTCCCCTTTGGGAATGTAGCTCCTCTTCCACTGAGGGGTGCTTGAGCCATTTTTGTAGCCTAGTAAACTTGCCCCACCCACCAGCGGCCAAAATAATTTTAACCTCCGAGGTGGTCTAGCCTTGATCAATGCCCCAGGCCCCAAATCTGGCGGGCCAATAACAACACAGAGATGTGTTTTAAGTTTCTGACTGTGGGCGGGGTTTTGAGGGCGTGACGACAAATCTCCACGACTGTAGCATGCACTGCGGCAGGAACAGCTTTTAATGGAGCATTCCAATGAAAGTTACAAGTTCTCTTTCTGTTGCTGTTGTTCAATGAAAGTACGTTTTAAGATAATTTGAAAACAATTTCCGAAGTTGAGAGGAACGCGACAACCAGTGGAGTTAGTGGAATAGTGACAGCCTAGAGCAGGGGTCACGGATTAGCGGACCCCGGTTCGAATCTGACCCATCTGCTGGCTAATACGGACCCACTCTGACTTAAATCATTAATAAATTATTGCATGTTGTCCGACGACAGTGTCTAATTTTACTTGCGCCGCTTCTCCTATTTAAATGGTACATCGTCCGGCACACGGCTGCACGTGATACAAACTAGCCAATGAGCTGTGTCAGTTTGGGTCACTGCTGCGAGCCACTTTTAGACACAGGAAACAAACCTGTTGCAAGCCGGGCAAAGGGAAAGACGAAGAAGACGGTGAGAAAAGAAAGCAGAGAAATTATGGACTGTTGGAAGAACTGCGGTGAACTAGTGACAGAAAAGTGAAATGGTGTGCTCAAAGATGACCCTGCACAATTTGAGTATGTTTGGCTCAACCTGCTGCTATGAAGCAGGACTCTCCACCACGACCATAATCAAAAATAAATATGGATCCAGGCTCAAAATGAGCACCTTGATATGAGCTTGAGAATGGCTTTGTCGCCAATTAAACCCAGTTTTAAAAGCCTTGCAGGTCAGCATAAAGCCCACTGCTCTCATTAAGCCAGAAAAAAGAAAAAAATAACAAACGGTCAGTTCAGGTGTTATATAAAATATGTGAATCAGGAACTTGTCTAAAAACCAAACTGAACGATTGTTGTTCTCTACTTCAAAATTCAATGTATAATATGAATGCATAAAAACCTCATTTTATTTCAGTGATAATTTCTGTTTACAGTAACAGATTATAATTTAAATTGTCTCCGGACCTTTACTGGTTGTTGATTTTCTTTATTCGGACCACAGTGATTTTTAATGGGTGACCCCTGGCCTATGGCAACAGTGGGCCGCTGTGAAAGCAAATCCCATAATGCTTTGCGAGGAGAGCTCTCCACGCAAAGCATTCTGGGATATATCTGCCTCCTCTGAAGCCTTTCTTTTCATCTCATACACTTTGTAGACACTTTTTCTCTCACAACCCTCTGCCATCAGGCGTATCTGTGTAGCTCACCACACAGACACGCCTGAAAGTGTGCATGCATACAAAAAGATCGCTAAGGGATAGGATAGTTTTATGCGAACATACACTGGAAGTAAGTAAAAATGTGTTAAATTAAGTGTATTTACCCTTAATTTCAATAGGTAAATGAGATAGTAAGAGTAAAAATATATAACTGCAGAAATATATAAATATATCAATAAATAAATGAATGAATGAATAAACAAATGTTTAAATACACAAAAAGGAAAGAAATACACTAATACAAAAATACAAGAAAAACACAAGACAAAAACATTAAGTTATTTATTCATGTATTAAGACATTTGTATATATATGCATTTATTTTCATATTACAGTTGTTCTGCCCAAGGTTATAGGTTGGAGGTATGTCTTAGTAATTTAGTTTGAGAAGAAGAACCTTTACAGTATTGTTTATCTGTATTTTATTTTGAAGGCGAATCTTGAGGAAGCATTGCATTGTATGTAGCAGAGGCAGTGATAGTAAGGAAGAGGTGTTTGCACAGAGATAAAACCTGCCTATTACAGTACAAACTTCGCCTCCTGTGTTGTCAATCTTTTCCAAAACCTCTGAAAGCAATGGCTTTTCACTCAAAGCTTTCATCGAGCTTCCCACAAAATTGTACATAATTGTTAGAAGACCGTAATAAAGGAGCAAGACGCTCAGCCTTCTGGCTCATAAAAATTGAGTTTGGCTTGCTGTTAATCTGCGTTAACATAAACAGTGTATCCAAAACATAGTGATAACAGTACAACAGTAATTTATCTATTAATTTAGACAATCATATGTCTATTTCCTTAGTTATATGTCTATTAATTCAGTTTCATATTTAGGTGTTATTTTGTCATTTTCTGTCCCTCATAAAAAGGTGGATAACAGGATTTTAAAAACATTATTTTTTTGTTGTCTTTTTTTAGAAATCTTTAATAAACATAACTGGAATGAAACCTCGAATAGAGGTATGAACGCAGAGATCAACACTATATTCTGATTTCCAGGGATGTTAAAAGAACAGCAGAAACAGGTAGTTATGACGAGATGGGTGTCATCCACACAGTGGTGTCAAAAGTATTATTGTTTATTACTCTAGTAGAAGTATAAAACCTACTGCTTTAAGAACAATTTTGTAGAAGTTAGAGTATCAGCTTAAGATTTTTACTCAAGTAAAAGTAACATTTATCAAACCATAATATATAATATTAAAAGTAATGCAGGAAAATATTTAAGTGCGGATGCTTTAGTGCACTACCCTACAATTCCGGATGCCTTTTTCCTTATACTTAATTTTCTTAGTTTTATAACTAAGAGCAACAGCATGAAATTTAACTTTGCATCATCTTAACTATTTTATATATTTTATATATATATATATATATACCAACAGGCCATAAAGAAAAATAGCTTCAATGAAACAAAACAGACACGTTCATTTTTAAAATGTAAGAAGGAGAAGTAAAAAGCTGTCTAAAAAATTATTACTCCAGTAAAGTATAGATAGTTAAAATTTCTACTTACCTAAGGTAACGAGGTATTTTTACATTTTTACTTGATACCTCTGCATCCACATAACACTGGAAATGAATGTTATATTTACCAAAAGCAGTAGAAAGAAAGGAAGTGTCAGGGCTCTGCCTTTCTCTCCTTTCTCTGCAGGTGGCTGGAGCTGACAGGTGGGCGTGGTACACACCTGTGGCTTGTTCAGCGGCGTGCGGCTCTGCTATTTAAGCAGCACTCTGACAGCTGATGGACGCCAGAGTGTTAACCTTGTTGGTACGCTTAGAGGCCTCTGTCTGTGACAGCTTCCTTTTTCTCAGCGCTAACCCAAGTCTCCTGTGTTTCCCAGGTCTTTTCTCCTTGTGAAAACCGTTCCAGTGATTCCTCGAGCTCTGACGTCTTCAGTGGAAGATCTCCGGTTCAGACTGTTCTGGATCTACCTCTGAAGAATCCCTCCAGCTCCCTTGGTGGTACCAAGCCGGGCTGGAGAGCCTTTCAAGTCCATCTGGTTCCATCAGCTGCCCCCGGATTCCTCCTTGGCCGCTGCTGCTCGGGCCCCTCCTCACAGACTTCAATCACCTGCCACCTGTCGCTCAGTCACCTGCCAACTTCTCGGGAGGTTCCCCAGTGAGTCCGTCTCTCCACTCCCCCCTGCCCGGTTCCTTCATCCGGCGGTAGGTTTATTTAACGTTTCCCCTATCTCGTTCTCCCTATCTCTGTGTCTAACTTTGGCTCTCACCGCAGATCGATCAGTCCTGCCTGCGCTGATAGTCCACCTGCTCACCGTGCCGCAGCTCCCAGTGTTTGGTTCCCTCGCTGTTTAATTAAACGTCTGAAAATTGCTCTTGCCTTCTGTGTTGGTTCTGCATGTGGGTCAAGCACCTCAAAACCATGACAGGAAGAGGATAATTAAAAGAAAAGACCCAGAGATAGAACCTTAAGATCAGAAGGTGGGTGGATGTGTTGTGAGAATTATGTTTAAATTCAATTTTAATTCAGTTTATTTACATAAAACTAAAATATCCAATTAATAAAACACATGTGATCTCAAGGCACATTACAGTTCACAAGATCATACAGTCAAAGTGGTTCAAAGTGTTCTATCTAAGGACACCAATTGATTGCATCGACTCATTGACTTGAATGCAATCCCTCACACAAAGCATGCTTTTAGCGACAGTCGAGAGGAAAAACTCCCTTTTAACAGAAAAAACGTACAGCAGAACCAGGCTCATTGTGAGCGGCCATCTGCTGAGGCCGACTGGGGTTCAAGGAAACAGAAGCTGAGATACAAAAGGCAGCTGTAAAAGGCGGCCACGTCCAGGAAACACACAGCCAGGCAGACAAACTCTGAGCCAGCTCCCATGTCAGAGGATGAAGAGAGCTTCTCCAGCCAGTTACAGTCAGAGAAACAGGACTACACTGCAAAACTGGCTGACCTCCAACATCTATAAACAAAGGTGTTAATGGCAGTAGCACAGCTGATATTTCTCTCCAGGATGATGTCACAGCCAAACAGGAAAAGATGAGGTGAAGCTACTATGAGAAAAAGCAGAGAACGCATAATGTTAGAGATTAAACTAACAGATTCTGCAGAGTGTAAGAATAGAGATAGAATGAAGCAAAATGATGAAATAGGGGTCCCTATGTCTTCCAGAAGTCTAAGCCTAAAGCTGCATAACTATAGAGATAGCTCAGGATAACCTCAGGCCCAAGGTCAGTATATCCTAAGCGCATTAAAAAACCAAACCTGATGTAAATGTGTGACCCCATCCCCCAGACAAATTTATAAAAAAGTGCCACTAAAGTGCTTGGTACCAAGACACACTAAAGGGCAGGGCTAAATGTGAGGGTGAGCAATGGAGGTTAACATGGGCTGTGGTCAGGACAAAGGAATGTAGCAGTAAGCTGACCTTACAACAGTGAAAGCATGAGAATTAGCAGAGGGAAACTAGTTGTTATGTCAAAACTAATTCTTTTTGAGGTGGAGGTGTTTTCACCTACCCTCCTCACCACAGGTTGATAGAGGCTTTGCGGATCCCAATGGACCAGACCTGCTGGCTTCAGGCACTAACTGAGTGATGTCCTAAGCCAGGGATATTTAGGCTGTGAAGAACAGCAAGCTAAATTACTCTCCTTCACTCTATGCCACAGTCATATTCTCATCCAGTCTCTGGATTCTACACCGTATTCCTTTATAGATAAGTCAGTCACTTGAAATGAGCAGTTTCCCTTTTTTATTTGTTTAAATGATGCACTTCCAACTACAAAGCAAACTAGTGAAGAATTATTCACTGCTGGCTAAATAAAATTTCAGTTGACTAAACATAACAAACCAAAAAACATTCTATTCAGCATAATCATAGTTGTAAAAGATTTTTGAAAATCATTAGTCAGACAGACAACATAAAGATCGAAATTTGTCGAATTTGTACTGATGGTTCAGCAGTGGACTATAGTAGACATGGCTGGACTGGCATGATATGACTAATTTCTTAGGTAGTGAAATAAAATGGGGCTGGGATCTGTTTTTCTATATGAGGACCCAATTGAAAAATTAAACAAGCTTAACCAAGCAGAGGAACAGCATGGATGGTAGAGAACTGACTGGGATCTGCTGTTTTTCACACTGAGCTATCGGAGTTAATCAAAGCAGCTCAGGTGTCTGGATGAAAACATAACTAATTAAGTCTGAAAATATTTTTTGTTCCCTATTCATCAAGTTTAAATGTGATTATAGTGCTGTTCAATTTTTATAAATCCAGGTTCATAATATGATTTTATTTTGTATTTATTTCAATTCTTTACTAACTTCCAGGCACTAATTTATGTTGTTTTTTTATTTGAGAAGGAAAGCATGGTAGAAAATCTTCATGCTGATACTCTCTTTATTATCCTGTAATCCGATTTCTGAGACCAATATCAACATGGTGTCCGATTCTATTCTTAGGGTTAACTGTATTAAACACTGAGCTGGTGAGACTCTTTTTACAATGTTAGTAGAAATAGTTTGCTGGGACTTGATTTCCTATACCCTTGGAATTGAATTGGTTTGCATTCTCTCTTTTTTTACATCTCAACCAACATTTGAGGGGAAATGGAGCAATCCTCAATTTCAAGGCTTTTGTTTAAAAAAATAGAATATTCATTCATCTATTCATTTATACAATTTTACGAATATTGTTTTTATTTATATGTGTCTTTATTCATTTTCAAATTAATTTTTCTTTGGTCATTGTTTGTCCCTTATAGAAAAGTCAGCATGATTTAAAAAAAAACAATAGTAGTATAGTATAATAGTACAATATTTTTTTTTTATAGAAATCTTCGATAAACAATAACTTGAAAGAAACCTTGAACAGAGGAAGTACTGTATAAACGCAGAGAGCAAAACTATATTTCGATTTCCAGAGATGTTAAAAGTACAGCGGAAAAAATTGATTTGCATATGTGAAGGATTCTTGGAGCTTTATAGCTTAAGGGTATAGCGATGCTTTTCTTTTTTCTGGGTGGATCATCAAAATAAGTGTCATGAAATGGGACAGATGTATCCAGTATTCAAGGCCAGTTAGAACTGTGGGAAATTACAAAACAAAAAAAGAAACAGAACAGAACGCAGGCTGCCGTGGATCAGTTGACCTGCAACGGCTGTGATGGGGGCGGGGTACAAGCCATTACTGGCACTCTGGTTAAACAGTTCTGTCAATGTTCTGTCAATGATGCTCTGCCAATGTGATGCGATGTTGAGCCATCCAGAGTGTTCCCTGTGCAGCAGCACCAGTGAGTGGGCAGAGGACTGATCCAGGTCAGGGAAACAGTTCAGAACAGGACTGTTCTGAGATCCAGGAGTCCGTATTCCAACCAGGGGTACAGAAACAGACAGATCCAGGGTTCCAGGAATCTACCGAGCATTCAGGCAGGTTCAGAGTTCCAATGAGTCCAGCAGCGAGCTCAGATAGACACGCTCAGATATAGACAGGCAGGTTCATTGGTAGAAAGGAACATAGACAAGACATGGTACCAGAATAACTGCCAAAATTTAAACTATACTCAACCTCTCAGCCAGGATTACAGGAAAAAACTGACCTCCCCCGCATGCCGAGCCAAAACCCTAAGGGTTCAGCGGAGAAGAGCCGGGATACAATCAGAAGACACGAGACAAACAACAAACCATCTCAATCCACTGGCCTCCGGGGACGGGAACATGAACCGAGGACTAAACAAAACTTGAATAACACAAAAATCTAAGAACAATGATCTGGCCCCGATAGCTGGGCTGAACCATATATAAAGCAGAGGGAGCAGGTGAATAAGATGGATGATAATTAGAGCGCAGGGATGGAACAGTAGGTGAATGAAGTGAGTAATCAGACCAGCTACCAGGGCTGCAATCCTGATAAGTGGTCCTCCTAACTGTAAATCACTCTGGTGATATGTCTTTATGTAAAGCCATCCTATGTGCTCATCCTCATTTTCACTTAAAGGTTGTGAGTCTGACATAGTGGAAAAATTGCTAATCTTCTTTTTGAAAGTAAGCTTGTATGGGCAATGTAAACAGCAACTTTAAACAGTGTGCACTAGGAGAAATTATGGACTCGTGCATGCTCTTGCACAGGTTTAGAGCGGTACAGGGTTGTGCATGTGCATTTTTTTTTTAAGTAAAGAGGCTGGGTCTTTTCAAATATTTGCGGAAATCCTCCACTATACCTATAATTCAGACAATTATAATGTTTCGATTACGTTAACAGCAGATATTTTTCAGGCACTCCATGGCGGTAGTTTTTCACAGATCCATTTGAGAGATGCTGCACAGGGATAGTCATTCCACTGTTTGTTTATATATTGTCCACAGTCTTCATCACCATTCCAATTATCAGGTTGATTGTCTCTCCAAAATCTGAAATATTTAAATAAAAGTGAGTCATTCCACAGTGTAAAAATTATTACATAACAAGCATAATCAAATAGGATTTTTTATTTGCCCCTTATTGTAGGTTAATTATAGAGCATTACAATTTAAAAGAGACATAAAAATAAAGGTTCATGGTCAGGGTATCCTAAGTGCATTAACGTATAACTCAACCTGATGTAAATGTTTGACCCCACCACCCAGACAAATTTATAAAAAGTGTCAATAAAGTGGTTGGTACCAAGACACACTAAGGGTCATGGTTAAATGTGAGGATGAGCAGTGGAGATTAAGATAGGATGTAGTCAGGACCAGTGGCGGCTGATGGAGTTTACTCCAGGGGGGGCTATAAATTCAAAATAGATGTATCCCAAAAACCAATCAAATGTATACTAAGTTATCACACCAGTGTATTTATATGAATGCCAACAAAAAAAATATTTAAAAAAATTTTAAAAACAAAAACATAATTTCATGTACAGGTTTACTTTTTGTACATAAATCTTGTGCTTCTGAGGCTTTGTGAAGGTAAATCTGTGTTTTGCATGGTCCAATGTTGTGTCAAAAACCTAAAAAAAGTAATGAACCAGTTTGATAATGGAGAAGCTATTAGTACTTTTAGCTATTATTGGTTTTATATTTTGTATAAAAAGTATTTATTTTCTGACAATGTGTTTATTTAAAAGCAACTATGCAAATTAAGAAACATCTAGGAGGGGGGGGGGGGGGATCTCTGTTCCCCTGCATAGAGTTGTCTGTGGCATGCACTCACTTAAAATAGACCAACGTAATCCTACAATAACATGATATTTACAGTTGATTTATTAAAAATGCTTTTCAGTAAAAGTCAACAGCAATAACTCCAATAACAAACGATAATTTCATTCAAAATGTATTAATTAAAAATGCTTAACAATTCCTGTAATGAATGAATAGCACAATGAAAGAAATAATGTCTCATCTAAACATCCCTCACTTAACAATAAAAGTTAACAATAACTCTCAACTCCCAATAACAGATGATACTCAGCCTCAGCAATGAACAAAATAATGTCTGTTCTGTAGGCTATTGGAAAAAATTAATTAATAAAAGAGCTAATTAACAAAAAATACCTCTTGTGTAGCAAAACGTATTCAAAATGTACCAAAAACGAACAAACATATCAATAGGCTATCTTTACTTTCGGAGTCCAGGTAGCTTTTCAGATCCCTTGCACCTGCATTGGACACCGAGACATATGTGCACAAGGCCTCCCATTTGTCTCGATCCGGTCTGAAAGCGGGGAAACTCTTTTGTAAATCGTCGGTAAACATACATTTGCGCTTTTGCATGTTGTTGGCGTACTGACAGCCACGCAATCTATATTCTGATTAAGAACAGGGCTGCTCGCACTGACGCGGCTCAGGGATTACGTCACAAGCAGCGTCGTGCACAGTGCCCTAGTGCCTGTAAATTTAATAGTCCAACTAAGGTAATTTAAAAAATCAGGACATTTCCTCACTTTCTGAAAAAAACCCAGGACGCCCGGGACAGGACATGAAATACGGATATGTCCCGGGAAATACGGACGTTTGGTCACCCTAGTTCAGCATAAAGATTAAAGCATTAGCCTTGTTGCAGGCAGTTAGCCAAGCATTGTAGCTAAACCAGGTCCTGGAAAACGACCGCCTCTACCGTCTTCATCTGTCTTTAGACTGCTGATTAATTTTGACATTCGGCTAATCAGGTCCAAACGGTTTATCCTCCAGCTTCCCTTGGTAAGTTTGCTTTAAGGGACTTCACTGAATTAAATTTTTCTTGCGCCATTTCTCACACTCTCCCTCTCTTTCTCTTTTGTATTGCTTCACCCTCAGGGACTTGACCTGTCAGTTAGCCGCACTACTACCGTGATGACAGTTCCTGTCTGCTCGGACTGCGCCTCAAGCTCTCATATCCTTTTGCATTGCAGAGGAGCTACTGCTCTTGTACAACTTTTAACGAGAGTCTGTAGCTGAAGTTTTTTGCGCCCCAGGGCGGAAATACATTACCAATCCCACAATGAATGAAACAGCTTTACTTGTCATTAGAGATTTAATATTTATCTTGCACATCTAAAAAAATATATTAATATATTTCAAAATATTTAACATTTATAAATACGTTTTTATTTGTTTTTTTATGCCTTAATCAAGGTAATTGATTTGGTAGGGCAGCGCCCTAACCCCCTCTATTGGCCAGCCACCACTAGTGAGGACAAAGAAAAGTAGTATCATGCTAAACTTGAAATAGTGAAGCATGAGTATAAGTGGAGTTAAATTGGTTCTTACATCATGGCTAAATCTTTTGAGGTGGAGGTGTTTTCATGTTTTCACTCAGGTTGATTAAGGCTTTGCGGATCCCAGTGGGCAAGAGCGGCTATCTTTAGGCACTGACTCATTGATGTCCTAAGCGAGGGATGCTTAGGCAGTGAAGGGCAGCAAGGCAAATTGCTCTCCTTCACCCTATACCACAGACATATTCTCTGATTGGTTTTTGCAACACATTGCAACAGAAATTTTCAGATTCCTCAATTCTAGTGAAATTCACTTTACATTTATTGCAGGTGTGGCTTTGCTCTCACTTTGTTGTATTTGGTCTGATTGCACCACCTGCATAAGTTTGAAATTTCTCATTATTTCACCCTTGAAAGCAACTCTACATGGGGATAATATGCAAGTGACATCCTTATATATATATATATATATATATATATATATATATATATATATATATATATATATATATATATATATATAAATTTTTTTTTGTCTGAAATGTTGCCTTGGGAGCCAATGGTCTGACCGGGGAGACACACTGGTTCTCAGCTGAAACTATGTTATGTGGCTACCACCCCCCTTGGTGAACAGTCTGAACAATTGATTAACTGCCTGCACAGATGAGGTTTTCTGGTGGACTTTCTCGCTTAAAAATATATATTTAAACTACTTTTTACCCACTTATCAAAGCAAATATAGCAAAGCTGCTCTCTGCCGTTGAACACAGGAGCAGCAGAAGAATCAGACTAATCTGGACAGACTTTACTGTACACGCTTCAGGGGCATCAAAGCTGCTCTTGAAGCGTTAATGTGTACAAGCATCGATGCCGATACCACCTGTTTGAAATTGATGTCTGTGTGTAAATATTTGCAAAACTGCATACTACTTGGATATAAAATAATTGTCATTGTGGCTTTGTCAAGCTGCTGCCTACCTTTGTGAAGCAGTAAAAAGACAAATACAAAGTGAATCCAGTAGAACTTTTTATTGCCTACCTGGATCGGGTGACAATAGTTGATACACTTTTGGCTCTCAAAATGGTATCGGTGCTCTATTTGTTGGTACTCGCCGATACCGATACCACCATTTTAGTGCAGTATTGGTATCGGTGCAACACTAATTATTAGCTAATAAAGGTAAAAATGTTTCAACCCGTGGTCTCTTGTGGTTATTTATGCAGTGAACAATTAACAGCTGGTCCAGGAGTCCAACCTTGATCAATTGACTAAAGAACCTTGGTGAATAGGCAGATAACAGTTATAATCATTTAACTACTTATAATAATTGTGTTTACCCTTGATTTGAATGGCCTATTAATCAGCTATAACAACCAGTTTTTGTTGGGATCCAGAGGCTTGCCCACCAGAGGGCGCCTAGAATCCCTTCCTGATTGTTTGTTCATCTGTTGGGGTCTGGGGTGCTGTCTACCTTCCTCCACCAGAGGGCGTACTGGATCTCCTGAACCTGGAGCTGCCTTCACCAGCTGATTCTCATCTGCTCATCAGGGGACCAGTACTTAAGTGGGCTGTGGACAACACCCCGACGCCAGAGTGTTTTAGTTAATCACGGTACAGCAACCCTGAGCCAACCAGCCTGTCTGATTCTCTGACTCCACTGTAACCAGAACCTGATCAGTTTTGTCTTCTCTGCTTCTAGGAAGAAACCTGACTGAACCCTGGAACTCTGGAGGAGTCCCCCTCGCTGAGATCTGCCTGCCGCATCTCTGGAGCTCTGGAGGAGCTCATCGTTCTGAAACCAGCCAACCTACTCTTGACTGAACCCTGGAACTCTGGGAGAGTTCCATTCCGGAAATCTGCCTGCCGCCTCTCAGGAGCTCTGGAGGAGCTCATCTTCTGAAACCTGCCTACCTGCCCTTGGAAGTCAAACCAGAAGATCTACAGTCTGAATCTGCCTGCCTGTTCTCAAGGAGAGAACTTAGAGCAACTCAAGAACTGAATCTCAACTAGTCAGAAGCCTAGCCCTGCCGCTGCCTAGCCCCCTGCTCATCTCTCAGTCTCTGGACTCTTCTGGTTTCCTCTCTCCACCACTCAGCCTGAATCACAGATCAGAGAATCCTGTATGACCAGCCCGGACCCGTTTCAGTATCAGTACTATAACCTGGATTGTGTTTCTTTACAATAAACTGTTGAACTTTTACTTCTGTCTCCGTGATGTTCTGCGTTTGGGTTTAGCTCCTATAACCCAATATGACAGTTTAAGTTCTTTAATATATTAACCTCTGGTTAAAGTCCACAACATTAAGCATGAATGGCCTTCTTTTCTAAACCAACCTCTATTTAGTTAAAGAAATTGGCAAAAAAACAAGCAGAAAAAAATTATGTCTTACTAAGGTGATGCATTCAACACAATAAACCTTTTTCCATCATTTTCTGAGAAGTTTCATGTCCCAGTAACACGTTCACAGGAAGTTCAATATTGTTGGTATCACTGTTGCTCATAACCCCAAAAAGTAAACACTTACGAAATAGTCATAGAGGTCCCATCCACCCACTTCCAAGAACCTTCAGTTTCTTTGTCGATCAAACCAATCCAAGCTGCTTCATTAGCAAAACTGGAAATAAAGTCCTGTCAAATATCAGCATACAAAAGTTGTATTAGTGGGTAGTAGGTAGAAGATAGTCATACCATATTAATGTGCATGACCAATACACTACTGAATATACAGATCACTGGTATTCTCTACTGCAGATCTATCTATGTAGCTGCATACGTTCATGGTTTTCATCTGCATTTAAGCTGTGGGAGGAAGCTTAGAGAACCCAAAGAAATCTCTCACATCAATGTGGATTCAAACCCAAAAGAAGACTGAGACAATAGGATTGTTTTACTACAAGATGGCTTGGGATCCACGCCACAATGCTAACTACTATACTAGCATCTCAAATGCTTCAGTCACTACTGCTGAGTAGCCTAAAGCTCCATGCACTACAGGGATAGAATCATCTGATCAGCAATCCCCTACTTCACTCACTACTGAATACCCATTCAGGATCCCTGGATTCTACATTACAATCACCAAAACAACTACTTGAGACTTCATTGGCTCCCTCAGCATCAAGTCAATCATTTATGCTCCAGAGCTTCTGTTTGTAGTCAAAATATCACATTTAAAGTCTCATGTCTTATCACCAAAATCATAGTGTTGGGAAGCACAACAATAACTATAAGTCATCCAAAGCATTAATCTGTTCTAGCAACAGACATCATGATGACCCATAAGGGTAAATGGTGAATTATACTTCTGCTTCTGATTATACTTCTGATTAAACTTCAGATTGCAAATGCATCCTGAAGGCACCCTATATTCGTTCTTTATTAGTAAGAGTTGGCAAAGTAAGAAGTAAATTTAGTCAAACCTGTAAACTTGCCATTTTTATCAGGGATATCACAACAATTGTGCATATATTTGTGTTTTCTATATTTAGGGTTAATGTGAAACATTTTTAATGAGGTACATAGTGGGAAATTATAGTGGATTTTTCATGTAAAAATGACCACATCACCTGTTCTTCTTTATCATTTATCACCACCAGATCTGCTCCTCTTGTTATGCAATCCTTTCTTCCTTCATCCCATGAACCGCTCTTTGTAGAGACAAAGTAACAAGTGCAACTGAACTTAGTCCATCCTGTAGGACATGTTTTCGCTAAAGACAAAAAGACAGAAAAAAGTTTTTTATTTTTATTTTATTTTAACATGTTGCTCTTTTTGCAAGAAAACAATGGAATATTTATCTTTTGAAATACCATTTTTTGGACTTTGATAAAAAATGTATTAATCTATTTACAAAAGGAGCTATGTTGAAATGTTCTGTCTTCAAAGGCTTCTATCTAAAACTTTGGAGGAAGTAAACACACAGATTGAAATGGGATTATGAAATTTAGGGGTGCAGCACAATGATTTGTCCTTTACATTTTGTTTCCAAAAAAACAAACAAATAATAATAAATAAAAAAACTGAAGAATTTAAGCTGATCAACAACCCAAAATATCTATACATTTCATGCAGATTTTACATGATAATTTTTTGTCTTTTTTTAACAAACCTCGAGGCCTGTTCAGCTTTTTCACCATTTCAGTGAGGTTAGCATGCAGCAGGTTTCGTTCTTCAGTCATAGAGTAAAGCTTGCTGTTGCTGTCCTGGAGACGGTCAGTAAGATTGTCATTGATGTTAGAGAGATCAGCTGCCAAGTCCCAAGCTGAAATAAATCAATTACATGTTTGTTAAAAGACAATAAAAAACATCATTATGTTAATGACTCAGGTCATCTTAATGTCTTATAATTTAAAATTAATTCACGCTAAAAGAGAAAGTATAAATGTTTTACGTAGTGAGGACATTGTTACGATTTTATCTAAAAATGCTGGAAAGTACATTTGGATTGAAAATGAGGAAGTATTGTTTCTGTAATCTAAAAAAATGCAAGACATGCTTAGACTGAACATCAACAATGGAATATTTAGTTTTTTAAATACCATTCTTTGGACTTTGATAAAAAAATATGTATTAATCTATTTACAAAAGGAGCTAAGTTGAAATGTTGTCCTGTCTTCAAAGGCTTCTATCTAAAACTTTGGAGGAAATAGACACGGAGATTAAAATGGGATTATGAAATTTAGGGTTGCAGCACAAGGAGTTTTCCTTTACATTTTGTTTCCAAAAAAAAACTGAAGAATTTAAGCTGACCAACAACCCAAAATACCTATACATTTCATGCAGATTTTACATGATAATTTTTTGTTTGTTTTTTTAACAAACCTTGAGGCCTGTTCAGCTTTTTCATCATTTCAGTGAGATTAGCATACAGCAGGTTTCTTTCTTCAGTCATAGAGTAAAGCTTGCCATTGCTTTCCTGGAGACGGTCAGTAAGATTTTCATTGATGTTAGAAAGACCTGCTGCCAAGTTCCAAGCTGAAATAAATCAATTACGTTTGTTAAAAGAAAATAAAAACATAATTATGTTAATGATTAAGGTCATCTTAATGTCCTATTATTTAACATTAATTCACATTAAAAGAGAAAGTATAAATACTTAAAGTAGTGAGGATATCATTACGATTTTATCTAAAAATGCAGGAAAATACATTTGGATTGAAAATGAGGAAGTATTGTTTCTTTAATCTAAAAAGAAATGCAAGACAGGCTTAGACCAAACATCAGTGAAAGTGATGTAGCATACAGTGTACTTTATGGCCAACTCCTTGAAGGCACTGCAAAACTTTGAATCACAAAATTCTGTTCTTCTATACCCAGTCAGGTTGTTTTAGAAGGAGCTTCTGCTATTTTTTAGCAAAAGATATTTTAGTCTGTCCATATTTAAGCTGACTAGAACAAGACTCACAGTGGAGACCAAGGATGATGAGTCCAACCAGCAGTAAAACATTTAGGATTCCCAAAAATATAATAGCAAGCAGGAAGGGCCTCTTCTTGGAGCTACTTGAACCTTAACAAACAAAATTAATATTATCTGAATTCATTCTGGTCTTAAATTATTGTAAAATACATCATACATTTCCCTATCTGATCATTCATACCTTCGATCTGAGATGTAGTAATTTGGAAAACAGCTTTCCCGTGTTCCACATTGGTATAAATTTCCTCCATCGCTTAATGCGGAAAATGCTTGGCTCTTTGAATACTGACAAAAAAATTTGCAGTAGTAGGTTATATAAGTGAAAGATGTGGGACAGCCCTTTCTTGGGCTGTAAAACGGGAAGCCCACATGTTAAAGATATCAATGAAAAAAAGGGATTCCTGTTTAACACAGTTGTGTTACGTTTTTTTTTTTTTTTTACCAATTACTGTGTTTAGTTAGCCTCAATCTGTTTATCTGTTTGTATCATGTTTTTAGGGAAAACTCAAAGGGGCAGAATTGATTTTCAAAGTTTTATTGGAAAACAATGAGGAAGGTGAATTGGATCTACTGCTAATTAACCTGAGAACAGAGCTGTTACCGCAGTTGATTTTGAAAGGGGAAATGAGCTGTAATATTTGCTTATTTCCCTTTTTTCCTTGCTGTTGATGATGAAGCCTGCCTGGGGTGGGGGGACCAAAAGGCCGTGTTGGGAAAGTTCTCTTTCTATGTGAACTAGTTCAAAGTTCAGTTCACACATTTTAAAATGAACTAGTTCAGTTCATAGTTCATAATTCAAAATTTTGAACTACGTTCACAGTTACACCATAGCCTACTGTAGAACCACAGACAGCAATTATTTTATCAGTTGTAACACTGAAACTGTGCGTCAGATTTCATCTTCATATCCAGTTTTGAATCCTTATCCAACCAGGGTTTACATTAGCATTGAGGGGACAGCATTTCCCCATTGTTGCTTTAACGCTTTTGTTGCTGTCCATTCACTTCACACTAGTAGCAGCTGCAGCTTTCACCCCTACAGTATATTCTCAAAAACATCAGGAAAAATGTGCTGCTTGAATGGTCTTTTTTATGAGGAATTATTAAAAGAAAAACAGGAAAGTAGTCTTTAAGGTGCAAATGTTTTTTTAATTTTAATAAGTTTTTCAATTTGAAATTCCATTTCAGTACATACTAAAAAGGAATCCTGGAATCCTGGAAAATTATACCAGGCAGGATTAACAAACAAGTTACATGAATAGTAAAACCCTTAAGAACATTTTACTAACACAAACTGAGGGACCAGGCTGAGGTAGGAATTTAAGGTTACTGAAGTGCTTTTTTTTTTTTACTGAAAGCCGGAGGGCAAAGTTTGCAGAGAAATGTAAGATTGTTGCCATCATCCTCACCGACCAACTGGTCATAAAACTGTTTTAAGTGATCATACTGCTGCTTTGTCGCCTCCACGGTCGCCTCCATGCTGCTGTGGCTTCCACGCTGCATTTTGTTTTGATGACGCACACGGCTGTAGGCTACGACACTGGTAGCTGGTGTTGCCAGATTGGGTGTTTTTCCCGCTACATATTAAGGCCTGTTTACGGTGTGATTTAGCCGGGGTTTCGCCTGGAGGGCTCTATAGAAATCTGGCAACCTTTTGAACGAAGTTGAACTGAGAGAGCGTGCCATTCACTGACACCAGAATGAACGAGTTCACAATAACATTCATCAGGCAGTAATACAGTACGTTCAGTTCACGTTCGCCCAAAATATTAACGAGTTCATGAACTTTCGTTCTATGAACGCGTTCAGGCACAACACTGCCAAAAGGATCCTATTTCCTGTTGCGGGTGGCCTGCAGCCGATTAAGACTAGACAGTACGTCAGCTTTAAGTTGGGAAGCTACGTTTAGTAGCAGGCAAATCCCTCTGGAGAGGTCTGTGGTTGTTGGACTGAGTCAGACTGCCTCTCCTTTAATTTTTCATTCTGAGACATAGTAATTTGGAAAGCAGGTTTCCCATGTTCCACATTGGTATAAATTTTTCCATCGCTTAATGCGGAAAATGCCTGGAGCAGTTGTGTTTTGCTTTTTTTTTTTTTACCAATTACTGTATTCAGTTAGCCTCAATCTGTTTTCATTCTGTTTGCGTCATGTTTTTAGGGAAAACTTCAGGGGTGGGGGGAGATCAAAGATCAAATTTCCTGTTGCCGGTGGGCTGCAGCCGATTAAGACTAGATAGTACGACAGCTTTAAGTTGAGAAGCTACGTTTAGTAGCAGCCAAATCCCTCTGGAGAGGTCTGTGGTTGCTGGACTGAGTCAGACTGCATCTCCTTTGATTGAGAAGGAGCCGATTGATTTTCCTGCGATTCAACTCTAGTTGTACACAGTGTTTTGTGATCTCAAGTAAGAGAAAACTTTGCCCAATAAACTTCAAAAGTTTGGACGAAACTGTTTAGCAGTATAGCTCATCTCCCTTTTGTCTTGATGTTTTACACACAGGTTTTATTAAAAAGGTTTTTCCCTGTTTTAGACTCTGATTTGATTCAAATCATAAACACATCCCTCATGTAGGGTGTTTTTTCCCCAAGCCTTAAAAATAGTAATTATCAAACTATTATTGAAAAAGAGAAGCCTGGACAAATTGGTCCTTCGGAACTACAGCCCCATCTCAAACATCCCACTCATGATTAAGATTATTGAAAATAGTTGGGCATGCCTTGATGGTTGGCGCACGCGATCCATGTATCAAGGTCTTAGTCTTCGTAATGAGAGACCTGGGTTCGAATCCAACCTTTAGCCTTTTCCCGCATGTCTCTTCCTCTCTCTCATGCCCCCTTTCCTGTCAGCCTACTGTCCATAAAAGCCAGCCACTAGTGCCATAAAAACTCAAAAAACACACAAGAAAAATTAATTAAAAAAATTGTGTTTCAGCTAATACCTTCTTAACAATGACCAGCTGCTTGATGTCTTCCATTCAGGATTCTGTGCCAACAACAGAACAAGGACTGCACTGATTAAGGTGTAAGAACCACAGTGTTGGTATTATTGCACCTCAGTGCAGCGCTTGATACTGTTGATCACTTGATTTTATTAGAGCGTGTGGAAAACTGGGTCGGCCTTTCTGGTACAACACTGAATTGGTTTAACTCCTACCTGAAGGACAGGGGCTTCTATATATCAGAAAAAGCACATGTGAGGTTTAACAAGGCTCTATTCTGAGGCCCCACCTATTCAACTTGTACATGCTCCCATTGGATAGATTATAGCTAACAACCAGATCAGTTACCATAACTATGCAGAAGACACACATCTTTACATCACAATGTCACCAGGTGACTATGAACCAATTATGATATAATATGTCATATTCAGGAGATCAGTAAGGACATTCATCGTGTAGCTACGCTACATGAAACATTAACAATGAGCGGGTTGTTGGATTTAATATGCTTTTGTTTCATTTTAGGTATGTGACACTGGGAAATACTGATGCTTATAACATGTGGGTGCAATATAATTTACTTCAGCTGAATAAAAACAAAACTGAGGTAATAATCTTTGGACCAAAGAAGGAGAGATCCAGATTTACCTCACAGCTTTAGCTAGTACAGATAGAAAGCACTGATTGTGGCTGAAATCTTGGTGTCATGATGGTTTCAGACCTGGACCCTCAGAGACACATAAAGGCAGTTAATAAGTCAGCCTTTTATAACCTAAAGAACATCTCAAGGATTAAATGAATAATGTCCAAGCATGATGTAGAAAAAGTCATTCATGCATTTATCTTTAGTAGAATTGACTACTGCAACAGTCTTCACAAATTTGCCAAAAAAGTCCATCAGACAGCTGCAGCTGGTCTAAAATGCTGCTGTCCGTATTCTCACTATAACTAAATACATAACAGATTTTTTGTCAGTGTATCAACCTGCCAGATAGGGCCTGCCATAACCAATTTAGTGCCCTAGGCAAGATTTTAGGTGGCGCCCCCTTGCCTCGCTGCACAGTATCTGCATTGTCTGCTAATGAACTTTTATTCACAAGAAACTAAATAGATTTATCTTGGACATGTTTTTTTTTTTCATAAAACAATATTCATATTCAAAATACTTAGAACTACTAAAAAATACAAAAAAGAACTCAACATATGAAATTTAATATAGATAGCTTATATAAAGCATTACATTTAAATACACCCCCCAAAAAAGTGTGAACAAGTGACATTAACTTTAATACAACATAGATATATGACTTCAAAGTAAGAAATCAAAGAAATGAGTAGGCGCAAAAATAAAAGCATGTATATAACAAAAAAAACATCAAAACATGATCTTATGATCAAACACAAAGGCAGTTTGATGACATGGTGGATTTTGCAGAAAAAGTCATACAATATGGCTGTACAAAGGCAAAAGCGAAAGGATCCAATCTCCTGAGCTAAAGACTGGGCTTCCACTCCCACTACAGGGTCTGTAGATCTCCCCCTCACCTCCAGAAGAGTGTCTCATAATTGCCCAGCCTGGTACCTTACTGCCTCAACACTATTTATCCTGCTTTCCAATCTGGTCTCAATCCATGATTTCAGAGTGATTTTCACATATTTTAAGAGGAAATCCCACCTTTGGCTGGAGGCTATCAGGTTCAAACACCTAAAACACTGTAAAACAAGAAAAAAGAAAGGCACAGAGTCAGAATTCTTTTTTACCCACGAGGAAAGTAGGAAGAGATTGTGCAGTTACAATCTCCAACCCACTCTGCCGGTCTCAGCTTTCTCCTCACAATTTAATAAAATCAGGGCGTTCCCTAGTTACATAGTTGAGTGCTATACTAAAGGAAGGGGAAACTGTCATGATTTAACTAAGGTCTGACCCCAAGATGCAGAAGACCAAACAGAGAGACCAGGGGAAAGTTTACACAGATACATTTAGTAATGATGTGATGAATCCAGTGCTGCTCTGAGCACTGCTCAACAGGGACTGAAAGGTGAGGGGAAGACACTGCGGTTAGTTCAGGCTCAGTGGGAAATTTCAATCTTAGGTTTAGAATTGGAGGAAAAGGTTGCAGACTCACTTCTCCAGGGAAAGGTGTCCTTTATGGAATCCAGACTGTGAGGGTTGTACCAGAGATTGTCTTGTTTGGTGATGGGTGGACTGGGTTACTCAGACTGCGGTTGTTCCTTGGTGAATGGAGAAGCTGATTGCCACTCAGATTTCCTGCAGTACTTGAAAGGGCTGCGGTGCTGAAGAAATCTTTGCTTGGTGTGAAGCTCAAACGACCTCTTGGGGAAAGTGGGTCCAAACTTCCTGATTGGAACCCCAGCTCAGATAGAAGCTCAGTTGAACGTTCCAGAGAGAGAAGGACCGAACAAATCCAGTTTGCAGGATGACTTCCTGCCAAGAGGCAAAGACAAAAACAAAGACTCTCTATAATAGTGCCTGTCTGGCAACATGAAGTAGAATAGAATAGAAAATAGCTTTATTGTCCCGCAATGGGGACATTTTGGACTGAAACCTTATCTCAATTAATCCATTTACTGGTAAGAAACAACTGAACACATTTGAACTGCATAGAAAATTTTAAACATAACTTGATAACACCTTGAAATCAGTAAAGGCGCTTTCATTAATAAAGATCCTGTAGTAATTGGGAAAACAATGGACAGTGGGAAGCTGTGTCAATGCTTCAGATAAGAAAATAAATTATTTAGATGCATTTTGCAATTACTTTTCCATTTCCATTCTCCTAAACTAACCTTCTTTTGGCTCAAATACAAAAAACAAAAGAGGAATTAGAGAATCTTTTTAGCAGTAGTATATGTGACATTCAGTTGTCATTTAGACATCAGGGTTTTTATTTTATATCTGATGGGAAACCATATGAGTTAAGAACATGAAATAGAAAAGATGATGATGCAAGAAAAAAAAAGCGGAAATAAAACTTAAAGGGAAGAAGATCCTCAATTGATTAAGCAAATTAAACATTTAATTTTCAGCTATAATGTAATTTTAAAAAAGTGTGAAATTTCTGTAAAAATAAATAAACAAGTTTATGCAAAGCTAATTACTAACACTTGAATAACTTCCTGTTTCACTTGTTTGGCCAGCAGGGGGCCCTCAAGGATGAATAATAGGTTCTTATAGGTTTGAAAGTTAAATATGGAAGGAATATGAAGAAACAGGCAGATAATCTCACTAATAGACTGTAATGAAATCTAAACAGTAATCTAGTCTCCGAAATTGACAAAGAGACTGCACTTCAGACTTATTGCAAATGCAAAGATATTACAATATCTGGCCTAAAGAACAATTATGCATTATTTTTAATCAAACACATAACTAAGCTATATAAATGAAACTGAGGCCTGTAACAGTAGTTTAGGCCAACTCTGACTTTTTCTTTTAATTATATTTTTGCTTCTTGTTTTGAAGTAAGCAGATCAGTCACTAACCCTAATGGTTTTTAATCACTTTTAAGGTGCCTCTTATATCCAAAGGTAAAGCATTTCTATTATAATAAAAACAATTTTTTTACCAGCATTTGAGAGACAAACTAAAATGCAGATATGAAAGATGTGAAAGTTTAGCAGATTTAATTTAAAAAAAAAAAAATGCATGTATTTATGAATTAAAAAAAAACTGCTCAGGTAATCTGTTCCTGTCCTGTTCAGTTGTTCAATTTTATACTGATATGTATCCTTTGGATTATAACCACTTGTTTGTAGACATTTTCCCCTCTGGAGTTTTATCAAACACAAACATATTTGTTGTCCAATGCATTTTGGATTGCTGTTTTGTTTTTTTACATTTCATCCATATATGTAGGACTAGTTTAACATTTGTAACATGAAATAGTGAATACGTGGAGATGTGTTTTTAAAGGCATTTTTGAAAATCATGTTGAAATCCCTATTGACCCTATACTGGATTTTTGTCTCCCCTTTCTATCATGTGAATATGCTTTGCAATGAACATCCATTTGTTGCTCTAGCAGATTAGGGTCATTTGTGAGGTTGAAGGTTGAAGCCTCTAACAGATTTTCCTCCGTGTAGTTCCATTCATCACTGAGCAGAAGGCAAGGAAAACAACGAGGAGACAACTTTTTGTTTTCAGTTTTGAGCCAGACTTATTTTTCAGAAAATGGGATGAAAAGCAGAATGTGAGCTGTTCAAGACTTAAAGTATTTTTATGTGACTATAGATTAGATTAAATTCAACATTATTTTGATTACACAGGTACAGGTAAAAGGCAATATAACCACTTTATCTTAAAAAATCTCTGTGCTGATGGATTCTTACTACTGTTCTCCAACGAAAATCTGAGGGCTTCATAGAACAGCTGTATTTACACTGCAGGTTAAAATATACGGAAGTGTTTTGCATTCGCCAAATAAAAAAAAAATTGGACAGCTTATCTCATAACTACGAGATCAGTATCTCATGATTACGAGATCTTTATCTCGTAATTATGAGATACTGATCACGTAATTACAAGATCTTATTTCGTAATTATGAGATCCTATCTATATATTGGGTTATGCTTACTTGAGCCCATAATGTAGAATTTCTCACAAAACTGGTCTTCATGATTACTTGTTAAAAATATCTGCATCTGTACCAACGGCTAACATGATATGCGTCAGAGTTCCGCTCCTGTTTTTCACTTCATCTATAACCCTGAGATTACTAATTGTGGAGTAATTGTCATATCGCATGCAGCGATATGACCATCCGTGAAAATCCATCAACAGCTCCATTAATACAGATTCTGTTTGATTTTAGTTTTTCATATGAATCAACTTGCTGCATGTCGCTACCCGATCCGTACCATCAGCTCATTTGCGCCTGCGCGAAAAGAATAACGTCATGATTGGCTTAAGAGACTTAACCCACATGCAGAACACCACTGGAAACAGAGTAAAAGTCAACTTCCGGGTCGCCAAAAAATTATGTAATTACGGTACTGAAAAAACTTTATTTATATCCTTAAATAATTAAAGAATACTAAACTACATCATAAAGACAATATTGAAGACTTTTCTGGAAGAAATGGATGCTTTTTAAATTCAATCCATTGTATTGCTTGACGTAAAAAAATCCAAATTTTCGGGAAATGTTCCCTTATCAATGAAAAACTGCAAGTCACGAAAGGTAGCAAATGAATCAATTGTGGGATCAGTACTGCTGGAGTGCATAGTTAAGTACAGAGTAAATCAAATATTTAAACAAATTTAAATATATACGATATGTGACGTATATTTGCGCATGCTCAGAGCAGTCAAAGTAACTATCACAATTGAACTTTTTTATGTATTTCTGTTTTTTTATTTTTAGAAAATGCAATATTGACGAAAATACAAAGGTATACAAAAAGAAACCCATGCCTCTAAAAAATACAAAAGAATAAAAAAGTAAGAAAAAGGATATATTGCCACCGAAAGTTATTCTGTTTGCGCACACGCAAATGAGCTGATGGTACGGATCGTGCTTCCGGTACAGATCGGGTAATGACACTGCATGAAGTTCGGCACCATCGGCACTGATGGTTCAGTTTTTCCCTTTCCTCTTTGCTCCCCTGTCTAATTAGTCCTGCTGCAGCTGATTAACCTCGATCATTTCCACCTGGTTATTCAGCTATTTATGTTGCATGCTTGCCTTCTGTCAGCGCCAGGTTATTCGAGCAGTTTGGTGAGATTAACTAGCGATCTGTATCTTGTTCTGTTTTCCTGATTGTGACCTGTTTCTGCCCTTTGGACATGGAGTGATTTTTCTGCCATAAACGCTTTGAACTTTCCCACTGCCTGTCTCGCCTCGAATTATGGATCCAACGTTCTGAGGTCATTACAGAAGCCTCAGCTCTCCTTGCGGATTTAGGATTTTGAGAAGGTATCAATGGACAGTTCTATGTGACACCACCAAGCCAGCTTTAATGCTTTTCAGACGCATTCATTTACAACCATAAAGCAGCCCGTGCTGGTTTAATTGCTCCTACTGGAAAAGTGTGAAATCAGAGTGGGCTTCTTCACCTAAACAAATTCTAAGGACTTATTTTACAATGCTGACAAATTCAAATAATTTCACTCCACATTAAGAAAAAACTCTGTATTTTCCAGTGTTGCAAAAGGAAATAAAAGCAGATTAAATCTAACAACCCACTCATTGTTCACATTTCATGTAGCGCAGAGATCAGCAATGACTGCCCTTCCAGATCTCGTAAATATGACATATTATCTCATAATATTGAGATCAGGATCTCATAATTATGACATAAAGATCTCGCAATTATGAGAAAAGACCCCGTAATTACAAGATAATATCTCGTAATTATGAGATAAGCTGTCAGATTTTTTTTTCCTTTGGTGAATGCAATATGCTTCCGTAAAAATATACAGGTTGACTGTGTTTACTAATTTTATTCCATTAATTATATATTTGATGAATACTTTATATAAACATATATATAAAAAATAAATATATATATATATATATATATATACACTATCGTTCAAAAGTTAGGGGTCACATTGAAATGTCCTTATTTTTGAAGGAAAAGCACTGTACTTTTCAATGAAGATAACTTTAAACTAGTCTTAACTTTAAAGATATACACTCTATACATTGCTAATGTGGTAAAAGACTATTCTAGCTACAAATGTCTGGTTTTTGGTGCAATATCTACATAGGTGTATAGAGGCCCATTTCCTGCATCTATCACTCCAGTGTTCTAATGGTACGATGTGTTTGCTCATTGGCTCAGAAGGCTAATTGATGATTAGAAAACACTTGTGCAATCATGTCCACACATCTGAAAACAGTTTAGCTTGTTACAGAAGCTACACAACTGACCTTCCTTTGAGCAGATTGAGCTTCTGGAGCATCACATTTGTGGGGTCAATTAAACGCTCAAAATGGCCAGAAAAAGAGAACTTTCATCTGAAAATCGACAGTCTATTTTTGTTCTTAGAAATGAAGGCTATTCCATGCGAGAAATTGCTAAGAACAGGAAGATTTCCTACAACGGTGTGTAATACTACCTTTAGAGGACAGCACAAACAGGCTCTAACCAGAGTAGAAAAAGAAGTGGGAGGCCGCGTTGCACAACTGAGCAAGAAGATAAGTACATTAGAGTCTCTAGTTTGAGAAACTGACGCCTCACAGGTCCCCAACCGGCATCTTCATTAAATAGTACCCGCAAAACACCAGTGTCGACATCTACAGTGAAGAGGCAGCGGCAGGATTCTGGGCTTCAGGGCAGAGTGGCAAAGAAAAAGCCATATCTGAGACTGGCCAATAAAAGAAAAAGATTAAGATGGGCAAAAGAACACAGACTTTGGACAGAGGAAGACTGGAAAAAAGTGTTGTGGACGGATGAAACCAAGTTTGAGGTATTTGGATCACAAAGAAGAACGTTTGTGAGACGCAGAACAAATGAAAAGATGCTGGAAGAATGCCTGACGCCATCTGTTAAGCATGGTGGAAGTAATGTGATGGTCTGGGGTTGCTTTGGTGCTGGTAAGGTGGGAGATTTGTACAGGGTAAAAGGGATTCTGAATATAGAAGGCTATCACTCCATTTTGCAGGATTCTTTGACGAAAGCAAAGTTTGATGTAAAAAAAAAATCTTATTTCAAATACAAATCATTATTTCTAACCTTGTCAATGTCTTTACTGTATTTTCTATTCATTTCACAACGTATAGTGGTGAATAAGTGTGACTTTTAAGGAAAACACAAAATTGTTTGGATGACCCCAAACTTTTGAACGGTAGTGTATCTTATAGTTTTTCTCCGTTGATTTTGCACCTTTCTTGAAACAGAAATGACATTCCCAGACTAATATCGAAGGCAGCGAACATTAAAGATGTGAAAAAAAAACTTTTATTTACAGGCCACTCACAAATATTGTTTTTTTTTTTTCACAAGCAGCCTATACTGTTGGAATTTCCCTTCATATTGGTTAAATAAAATGTGTTTCAATTTCCTTGGAATGTGTGATAAGTTGTCAAATCCTGCCTTTCACCCCTATAGATAAATGAACTAGTTTTTTATGCTGTTGAATAGACAAAAGACATGAGAACAGTAACCATATCAACAGAGAACTGGGCTTAGATGAGGGAGCCAGACAGGAGGTCAGATATGAAAAGAGTAAAACAGTATGGCAGAATTAAAAATAACAAGGACACTGTCTGGAGGGACTAATCTCACATACATCTGGTCACTTTAACCACTCTGTTACTTTCTATTCTACAGTTTTGCATTGTTGGTTATTTCAGCTTTTAACTTAATGTTCTCCTGTTTTTTTTTCTCTTCATAGTAGCTAAACCTGGCCTGGTTCTCTGTTCGGCTGTGACATCGTCCTGAAAAGAGGCAACAGCTGGGCCATTGCTGTCAACAACTTTATGTTATGGATGATGGAGTTGGCTCTGTTCCTTAGGGTTTAGTCCTGTCTCTTTCTTGGTTAACTGTTTCTTTCCTAAACAAAGCCACATATGGAGCTGGTCTGCCATTAACTTTGTTAACATAGAATGTATTACTGTACTTTTATTTCCGTAGTAATGTGTTTTTTTGGTGTGTGCATGTTCTGTCTTCTCAAGCCCCTAGTCAGTGTGGCTGATGGTTGTTCACACCTGGTTCTTCAGAACTCCAACAAGAGTTCGAAGTTTGTACATGTTTATCCAGAAGGAATTCATTCTGCAAGTGTTGGGATCCGGAGGCTTGCCCATCAGAGGGCGCCAAGGATCCCTTCCGGAGGGCTTGTGCTCACCTGCAACACCTGTTTTCCATCTGCTCATCAAGAGGTCCCTACTTAAGGAGGTGGAGAGCTTCACTCCAGCGCCAGAGTGTTTGCCAGTTATGGTTAGCAAGCCTGAGCCAACCTGCCTGTCTGAATCTCTGACTCCCTGAAAACCTGAACCTGATCTGTTTTGTCATTATCTGCTTCCCAGGTTGTGCCTGCCTGAAACCAGAAACCCTGAAGAGTTCCTCTGTTGGAAATCTGTCTGTCTGATCTCTGAAGAACTCTGGAGAATCAAACCAGTCAAAGACCTGCCTGCCTGCTCTCTGAAGAATCTGGAAGGGAAACTCAAACCTGTGATCTGCAAACCTAGCTCTGCCTCCACCAAGCCCTTAGCCTGCCGCCTGCCTCTGGACCCTCCTGGTTCCCCCCCTCTGCCGCTCAAACTCCAGAACAGGTACAGACCTGCACCTTCACATCCTGCAAATTACCTGGACATCAGCTAACTCCTCTGTCCCCCTCTGCAGTGAACCCAGTCGTAACCTGTCCAGGATCTGATAACCCCCTGATTGTCATGATGGGTTCTCTAGTGAGACCCAGTTATGCAGAACACCACGGAGACGGAAACAGAAGTAAAAGGTTTAACAATGTTTATTGTCACAAGCACAGTTTAATCACTGGTTCTGGTTCTGGCCTGGGGACTGGTTCACTGGAGTCTGCGTGGGAGACAGCTCAGTTAGCGTTTGCTCAGAGGAGTTTGATTCAGACAGTTTCAGATTTGTACCTTGAGGGTTCTTGGTTAAAGCCTTGAGAGGGAAACTGTTGGGTCCGGAGATAGTTTGTTCAGCAGAGTCCGTTAACTGCTTCGGCTTCTTACTTCTTGAGAATGAGCTGACCTTGGCTTTGAGTTTCCAGCTCTTGGTCCAGAGCTGCAAGGAAAATCCAAAGAGAGACTTCAGGTTTGGCTCAGAGGGCAGGCTCGGCAGGTTAAGCTCCTCCTGAGCTTCACAGGAGAAAAACAGGTTTCCTGGAAGACAGAGACAAAGGTTAGAATCCAGTCTGGATTCAAAAGTCAACAAAGGTTCTCAGAGATACTAGGCTTAGGTGCTAACCAACTGGATAAAACACTGCGGCGTTGAGGCAAGGTCTGAAGACAGCTTAAATACTGTGGATCCTCTGATGATGGGATGAGCTTCAGCTGTGCAGGAGGCTCGGCTCAGGAGGATCCATGGCGGACTCTGCTGGAGGAAGGTGGTACTTCTCCAGCTCCCAACACTGATCTGTTTTATTGTTCTAACTCTAAATAAACCTTTGAACTTTTTCCCAGTCTCTTGAGTGTTCTACATGTGGGTTAGGAACCTGAAACCAAACATGACAGCAAGGTCAATGACTCAATGTTATCTGCTGTAAGACTTTTTGGACCACAGGTTGGACTGGAGATGCAACAGTAAAACTGTCTACAGGATGGGACATAGCATACTGTATTCCTAAGGAAGGTGAAGTCCTTAAGGTCTATCAGTCTGCTATTGAAAGTGCAATCTCTTCTGCCATCACCTGTTGGTATAGCAGCATCAAAGCCAGTGACTTAAAAAAAAAGTTGAGAAATAAACACTGTCCTGAGGACTCTTCTAGAACTTCCTGAGATGATTTAGCAAGGTTGTCCATAATTCCCTTCATATAATTTAGGGCATTGTGGCCAACCGTTTACCTTCCATTAATCTGACTTTAGTACAGCAACAGAGCGTCTTCAGTCAGAGGCCTTTTTATCTCCAATGTGACATCGACCAATACTGGAAATCCTGCTGTCTAAAACCGTCACCATCAACTGCCTTTTAATAACGTGCTTTCAAATATTTTGGAATTGAACTCAATTAAATTGAAAAGTGTATCAATGAATTAATTGTGGCAGCTTCATGTGTTAGCATTGCAGCAGGATGTTTCTTGCTTTGGATGCTAAACTGGGTTCTTTCTGCATGTAGTTTGCATGTTTTCTTGGGCATGAATAGAATTTCTGCTTCCTTTATCCTTCATTATTTCTAAAGCATTGTGTATAAGCACCACTGACCTCTCTACATTTTTATCACAAGAGAGGTTGATTGTCTGGTAGTGTGTCTCTGTGTTGCTGTGTGATTTAGTGGCGAGCTGACCAGTATAGTGTTGTTTATGGTTTTTTACGGTTAGCTGGGCATTACAGTTTCATTCATCCAATAGCAAAGTATTATGTGTTAATGATTTGAAAACTATTTGAAAAATAGCCTGTTTATGTGTTTTATTGTTGCATTCGGCAAAAAAGTTATTTTGTGAATCCAAGCTGACCTGAACCATGGACATTTAAGTTTATATGCATCTTAAGACAACTTCATCCTAATTAATAATTCTTTATTACCTGCCTTAAGTTTAATAAAGGAGTTTTAGTTTATTTTAAACAAAATTATTTTCTAACTACGTAGTATAGAGAAATATACTTAACTTTATTCTGAGGATTGAAATGTTTAGAAAAATTGTACTGGTAGCCTAAAGTGTTCAGCCATGACATTGCTTGATCAAACATACAAAAGTTAGATCTAGTCTGTATCTCACCTGTATTTGGATTGGTTTTTTCTACATGTATATAAAAGTTGTCGATTCATAATTTTCTATTTCTTTGGATGGGTGACTGTAAGATCCTTTAGATATTTACATAACAGAAACATTTTGCATGGTTGTACATCAAATACTATCAGAGTTCCAGCACATTTAATATAAAATATCTGTACTTTTCCAGAGTTCTAAGTAGTTATAGTTTCATTACCATTAATATCTTTCTGGTTTTTATTTGTGACTTTTATTATTATTACAGTCTCAACGGTAAATTAAAGGAGCATACAATTCAATTTAGTTTATTTATATAGCGCCAAATTCACAACACATGTCATCTTAAAGCACTTTACAGGTCATACAGTCAAATTAATTCATAGTTTTCTTTCTAAGGAAAACCATATGATTGCATCGACTCATTGACTCGGATGCAATCCCTCACACTAAGCATGCTTGTAGCGACGGTGGAGAGGAAATCCATTGGAGGGAAGCTGCACATGAAAAGTCGTTCCACCGTTTTTGTACATGTTCATATGCACAGTCTTCCTTACCCCACTCAGGGTCTCCAAGTCCATTATCAGGTTGAGCCTCCCTCCAGAACCTGGAATATTTGAATGAAATTCAGTCATTGCACAGTGTATCCACCATCTAACTAATCATTATATATTAAGTAGTCATGACCAAAACCTAAATAGGATTTTTTTTTATTTGCCCATAATTGTCAGTTTATAATAGAACGGTATAAAGTAAAACACAAAGGTGAAAACAAAGGCTCTAGGTCAGTATATCCTAAGCGCATTAAACAATAACTAAACCTGATGAAAAGTTGTGACCCCACCCCCCAGACAGATTTACAAAAAAGTTTCCACAAATCATGACAGGATATTTTAGTACAAAGATTGATGCTTATAAAGGAATTGTAGGGGAGCAGCCAAGGACCAGCCCAGGGCCCATCAAGGAAAGTGGGAAAATTTGGTTGGAAAAATGGCTACTACTGTAAGTTGTTGCAGTGCAACTTTAAGTGAAGTACTCTAGTGAAATTCACTTTCATTTGTTGTTTTAATGTCTTAAGAGCATTCCTTATCTGATCCTGTGTCAATATACATATTTCTATCTTCATTTTGATTGAGTAAAGCTTTGTTTCCACTCGCAACTTCACCCTACATCAAATTCACATCCAGTTCCTGATTGGTTGTCGCAATGCCATTTTACAGAGAAGTTCTGATATTTCAACTCTAGAGAAATTCCAATTGTTGTCCAACAGTTGTGACTTCGCTCTCACTTTGTTGTATTTGGTCTAATCGCACCACCTGGTTCAGCACGTCTTTTGATTTATTTCACTCTTATAAGCAACTTAACATAGGAATTACATTACATCAAAGTCATGCCATTCGTGCTTAGTTCAATTGTACCGAAAGAAATGGGCACTAGCAAAGTTTTGATACATACATTGCAGAATTAGATAGTTTGACATAAATAAGAAAAGAAAATGAAACGGTAACAATAAAATAGCACCTGTAGGCCCAATTTATTCAGTTTATCTGAAAATGTTGGGATCTGGAGCTGTACCACCTGTCTCCAGCAGAGTTCACTGTGGATCCTCCTGAGCTGAGCCTTCGACACACCTGAAACCCATCTCATCATCAGGAGGATCCCCCACCATATAAGCAGCCCTCAGACCTCGCATCAACGCCGCAGTGTTTATCCAGTTTGGTTAGCACCTGAGCCTCACTTCCTCTGTGAAATCTTTGTTGCCTCTAGTCTCCTAGCTGGAAACTAATTACCTTTGTCTCTGCCTACAGGAAACCTGTTTTTGTCCTGTAAGCTCTGGATGAGCTTAACCTGTCGAGCCTGCCCTCAGAGCCAAACCTGAAGAACCTTCTCTGGATTTTCCCATGCTGCTCTGGACTAAGAGCTGGAAAACCAAGGTCTGTCCTATCGTTAGATGCAAGACGCTGAAGCTGAACTCTGCTGAATCAAACAGTCTCTGGAACCAACAGTGCCTCTCTCAAAGCCAAACCCGGATTCTTCAAGGTAGATCTCTGAAGATAACATTTCCACATTCACCAGCTACGTGGCTAACTGAACTGTCTCCTTTCCAGTTACCTGTGAACCAGATCCCCAGAAGTGAACCAGTACCTGACTCTTTCATTGTTCCATTGTTCAATAAACATTGTTAACTTTTACTCCAGTTTCCGTCTCCGTGGTGTTCTGCATATTGGGTCTTCCTGAACCAATCATGACAGAAAAAAAAAAAAGATTTCTACATGATACTTTAAGTTTGTTTTTGTTTTTTTCATTATGGTTTAAAATATTTTACTAATGGTTTATGTACAGTTATATTGATGTCGAAATAAACCTTTGGCTAATTTGCACTGTTTGACTGCTCATCTTTACAGCTACTCTGTATTAGCTGTTAATAACATCTTGGTGAATGATAAGACTTTTGATAGATATATATATTTTTCGCTTAAAAACTGATTGCTATACTTGTTTCTAAACTGAACTAATACAAAAAACATTTCCATCAGTTTCCAAGAAGTAACCTTACACAGTAAAACCCTATAATATTGTTTGTGTCACTGTTGCAAATAACATCAAAAAGTTAACACTTACGAAAGATTCATAGAAGTTCCATCCACCCACTTCCAAGAACCCTCGGTTTCTTTGTCATTCAGACCAATCCATGTTCTTTCCTTTGCAAAACTGGAAATAAAGTCCTGTTAAATATAAACAAAGTTATTTTAGGTGGTAGTAGAAGTTGGTCATACCATGTTGATATACATGAACAGTGCAATAGTGAATAAGCAGATCACTGGTATTCAATATTGCAGATCTCTCTATTTCCTACGACTTCTTTTGAAAACCTGAGCTGACACAGACAGTTGCCAAAGCAAAAGGAGGGCACAATGAGGAAGAGTGTCCCAGCAAAAATAATTATCAATATGTCCTGGGACCTGAGAATCCTGCAGCCAAATTGAAACCATAAATATGTAACTAGGAACCAAGGCAAAGCCTAATATGATGAACAAGTCCCTCAAGTTCCCACTGATCAGTAGCCCAAAGCTCCATGCACAGAATCATGTGATCAGCAATCCCCTGCTTAACCCACTACTGAATGGATCCCTGGAGCTCCTTGGCACCTCAGCACAGAGTCAACCCATCCTTATGCTCCCACAGCTTCTGTTTATAATAAAGATGCCAGAGTTAAAGTCACTAGATCTACAGAGTTGTAAGCGGCCTTCTGCCAAGGCGTTGGGTTCAAGGAGATAGAAGACGTCATAAATAAGTAAGCTGATATGCTAGGGGTAGCTGTTAACTAGCTCCATGAAAGTTTTGACAAATTTGTTGCATTCGGTAAAGTTGTTCTTAGGTTAACATGTCAATTAGTAAGGGCGACATTGCCTCCAGACATGTTTATGAGCATAATAGGAAAATCCAGGAAAACGGCAGAGGTGTCAAGTAACGAAGTACAAATACTTCGTTACTGTACTTAAGTAAATTTTTTAGGTATCTATACTTTACTCCATTTCTAATTTTTCTTCTTACTTCTGACTTCTACTCATTACATTTTCTCACGAGTATCTGTACTTTCTATTCCTTACATTATTAAAACAACCGTTACTTTTGGCTTTGGTTTAATGCAGAGGTCACGGATTAGCGGACCGCGGTCCGGTGTTTTGCTGAAAAGTGCATCCCTGCTGAATATGCATCCCCAGTAGCGGGAGCACGCCTCACTCTGTACAACCACATATCAACGAGGGAAACGGATTAAACTATGACCAATGGAGCTACTTGTTGTTATTAATGATATAAAAACGTTTAAATATTCCTCTCCTGGGGAAAAGATTTGTGATTATATGGAAGATTCATTTAAAAAATATATGGGTGTTATGAACAACATTTAATCCAAAGATTTTGACCGAGGTACGGCTGATTTATTTTTTCTAGTCTCTTGTTTTGCACACACAACAATAAACAGTGATGCCGACGTGAGTTTGGAAACTGCAAAGCTTTGTCTGAAGCGGAAAATCAAACGTGCATCAACACAGCACAGCGTTCACAGACCAGTGTGATGCATTCACAAGCATCAGATAGCTATGGTACTGTACATTCAGGAGCATGGGACATTTCATATTTTCAAGGAAAGATACATAAACGGAACAGAACTTAACTAATACAATAATGTATCTATTCAGAAACAGTGTGGACTTTTTTTTATAATACTGATTGCTTTATAATTGTAATTCTAATTTTTGTTTGATTGTGCACATCTGCTAGTTTTTTATTCTAAAAAAATCGGTAATATTAGCAGCAAATTATCAAAGTTTTTCAAAAGCCAGTTTAGAAGCTCCAAATGAGGCTTCAGATCAGACAGCGACAATTACGCTGTTATTGTTTTACAGGTAGAATTTGCATTTGCTGACCCTTGACCTTTAACTACTGATGGATGTATAGGAATACAGTCATATAAGTGTCAACTCCTCTGAGATAACACAGGATGCAATTTTTGGCAATTTGTTTTTTTTTTTTTTTTCAATTTAAAAATTTTATGTATTTTCTTTATTCAGACCCACAGATTTTTAATTGGTTAACCCTGGTTTAATGTTTATAAATATTTATTTCCCGTTGTGCTCCATCCAATGCAGATCATTGGCTCCATCGACATCTAGTGAAAACTAGTGTGATTGGATGAGTTATAGAACGCAAACACTCATTGGTTAGCTAAAGGAAATCATCAGAAGCAAGCAGGTGTTCTTCAAACTGCTAACGTGAATTGTCTATGCCATGCTACAATGTGGGATTCAGAAAAAGATGTTGAAATGTCTGAAAGGCGAGAGCGTATCGGGAGACGGAGACCAAAAAGACCTCCCTCATCCTTGGCCCTATCTCAGAGAATTTTTAGAAATAGTCGAACAATTTATCTTTAATATTCATATAGCGGCATCTGGCTGTTTTTTTTTTTAAGGTTACTTTATACTTTTATACTTTAAGTAGTTTTTGGAGCACATACTTTTTCACTTTAACTTGAGTAAAGAGGTCAAGTTGATACTTCAACGTTTACCAGAGTGTTTTTAAACTGCAGTATCTATACTTCTACTTAAGTAACAAATGTGGGTACTTTTGACACCACTGGGAAACGGAGACATCAAAAGGCAAGTATACCCAATTCTTCAGGAACCACTACATTACTGGCCAAAGCATTTATAGAGGGGTGCCAATGATCTTTTCTTTACTAGAATCAATCAACGGAAAATGCATATTCCACAGAGCTATGGCTCTGAGTGAGTTTCTACAGTATATCTATGATTATTCTTATTCTCCTCTATTACTCTTAAAGTAATCTTAAAGGTTCATAAAAGGTTGTTAGATAAGACAGGGTTGTTAGGAGATACTCTTATTTCTTCACAGTCAATGCCATCTGTCAGCACAAGGTCAAAGTATGAAGATAAGAAGGTTTGGGATCATTTTGAATAAAGCCCCCTAAGTCTAAGCATTTAAGGCTGCATTTAAGGCTGCATTTATTGCATTATCCTCAATGTCATGATGAATGTTAAAATCTCCCACTATAATAAACTTTTGAGTATTTAACACTACATCACATAGGAACAAAAAAATTGACCTAAACATTCAGAGAAAAGATCTGGTGGAAAATACAATGTTACAAAAAAAGAGGTTATTTGCTTTACAGTTTTGATGGTGGAAAACTAAAGGTCAATGTTCAAAAGAATTGGCTTTGAGGACTGCTCAGTGGCGTATTGGGTAGCACTGCTGCCTGGCAGCAAGAATGTTCGATTGCCGGCCGGGGTCTTTATGCATAGAGTTTGCATGTTCTCCCTGAGCATGCATGGGTTCACCCTGGGCACACCGGCTTCCTCCCGCAATCCAAAAGCATGACTGTTAGGTTAATTGGCTTCTCTAAATTCTCCTTAGGTGTGAGTGTGTGCCTGAATGGTTGTTTGTCCTGTTTGTCTCTTTTACCTCATTTACACTACCCTTGAAAAACCAATCCATGCCGAGCCCGGTCCGAGCTCGGATCAGTTAACCAGGGCAAGCTCGGTTCTGACGACCGTTTACACATCACGCTATCTCGGTTCTTCGACTCATCGCCTCCTAGTGACGATCTGCGGTATTACTGCAAGTATTGAAGGAGGAAATCAAGCAGTTGGTGGCAGTAATGCACCAAAAGTTGTTTGCCAACCGCCATAAAACACAAGAGGAAGAAGGCGAAGAAGGAGGGAATCAAGCAAATCAAAATGGCGGCGCCCGTCACATTCAGAAAGTTATGCATGATTATTATTGCTGTACTTCGGTGTTATTTTTTAAAATGCCACCATTTAAAATGTTGCGGGGAGAAGATTTTGATTGTTGTTTTTGTTTATAGTTGTTCTTCTTCTTCTATTTTGTGTAGGTTGGCAAGCAACTTCCGGAGGGGCATTACCGCCAACTACTGGAATGGAGTGTGAATTGGGAAGTGCAGCCAGACAGAGATTACGCGTTCAGCTCATGCACTCTTGTTATCAGAGAACCGAGCCAGGGAAAAACAGAGCCGAGCCCACCTCTGGAACTGGCCTGATTTAGCTCGATTCGGTTGTGTCTAGCTCGGTTCAGTTCAGTTTGCTTTCCATTTAGACACAATAGGTTATGTCAGTTACTGAGCCCGGACCGGTCTCAGCACGGTTTTTCAAGGGTAGTGTAAATGGGGTATTTGTTGCCCTGCAATGAATGAGCAACCTTTCCAGGGTGTACCCCACCTCTCGTTGACAGCTGAAGATAGTCACCAGCACCCCTTGCACCTGGGATAAAAGTGTTATGGAAACTGGATGGATGGAACTGGCTTTGGACTAATCAAAAAAAAAAGATTACTAGGAATACCAACCCCTCTTTGCACAGGGTGCTTTTCTACGGTGTGTGAAAGAGTTAGGCCTAGTATGTTTTCAATTTTACAACCTCTTGGCTGCTGTTCTTTGCCAAAAATGGTCTCTGACCATCCAACAGAACTTAATCATCGGTCTTCATGATCCTTTGGGGCTACCTTCAAGAATATTTTTACCAGTCCACTCCTCTCCCTTGATTTATTTCACAGCCCCTTCATCAGCCTCAGCTAGATCCAGACTTAAAGAGCCTTCTTACAAAATTACACACAATTGCTTTCTGAAGAGATGTGTCCGGCCTCTTGGCTACCTTCCATTGTTTCTTTATTATTCATAGTCAAACAATAATATAATTCAGTCAAACTTGTAAAGTTGTCAATTTCATCAGAAACATGTCAATACAATGATGCCTGTATTTGTATTTTCATTATTTCAGTTTTGTGTGATACACTATAAATAAGGTACATAAGAGGTAAACTATTGTGGATTATTGATGTTAAAATTAACACAGCACCTGTTCATCTTTTTCAGTTATCACGACCAGATCTGCTCCTCTTGATATGCAATCCTGTCTTCCTTCATCCCACGAACCCTTATTTGTAGAGCGGAAGTAACAGGAGCAGCTGAAATATGTCCATCCTGTAGGACATCTTTTCCCTAAAAAAAAAAAATTATATATATATATTTTACATTTTAATTGGTTGTTGCTCTTTTTTGTAAGAAAATTGTTTAATATTTAATACATTTTGATAATTTTTTTTATACAAAATGAAATTATCTATTTAAAAAAGGAGTTATGTTAACATTTTGTTCTGTCTTCAAA
Source organism: Cyprinodon diabolis (assembly GCA_030533445.1). NCBI lineage: Eukaryota > Metazoa > Chordata > Actinopteri > Cyprinodontiformes > Cyprinodontidae > Cyprinodon > Cyprinodon diabolis. Next base: position 34,343,267 of record CM060068.1, read on the forward strand.
TGCTTCTACCCAGAACTTTGGAGGAAATAGGCACAAAGATTGATCTTAGATTATAAAACCTGGGATTGCAGCACAATGTTTTTTTTTTTTTTATTTCATCTTTACATTTTCCTTTAAAAAAAAAACAAGACACAGGAACTTAAGCTGAGCTGAAACTCTAAATATCTATGGATTTCATGGATCTTTTTCAGTATTTGTTGTCTTTTTTGACAAACCTCGAGGCCTGTTCCGCTTTTTCATCATTTCAGTGAGGTTAGCATGAAGCAGGTTTCGTTCTTCAGTCATGGAATAAAGCTTGCTGTTGCTGTCCTGGAGACGGTCATTGATGTTTGAAAGACCTGCTGCCAAGTCCCAAGCTGAAATAAATCAATCACGTGTTTTTAAAAAGAAAAATAACATTTTCTTTTTACTAACTCAGGTCATCTTAATGTCTCAGAATTTAACATTATTTCACAAGGAAAAGAGAATATATAAATATTTTTGATGGTGAGGGCATTAATATGATTTTGACATAAATAGTGTGAAAGCTTTTTGAATTGTGAATTGTGAAGTATTGTTTCTGTAATCTAAAACATGCCAGACATGCTTAGACCGAACATCAGTCAAATCATGAAACATACAGCATATTTAACTATGACCAACGTCTCCAAGACCCTGCGAATCTTTGAGCCACAAAGATTTGTTTATTTATACAATTTTTACCAGGGCTATGCAACCTGTGGCTCTTTGGGTCATCTACAGTTTTAGCAGGTTTTTAAAGAACATTTGAATAATTTTTCTTACAATTACATAATTACATAAAAAGATCTATATTATGCTTTTAGATCTATATATCTTGTCATTAGCTTGGAAACCTTGTTTTATGTTTTGCATGTCAGTAAGATTGTCATTGATGTTAGAGACATCTGCTGCAAAGTTCAAAGCTACAATTAATCAAAAAAATGTTTTTGATTTATTTGATGATTAGATGTTAAAGATAAAACATCTAAATATTTTAGAATTTAAAATTATTTCACACTGAAAAGAGAATGTATAAATACTGTGAATAGTGAGGACATTATTACGATTTTAATTAAAATGGTAGGAAAGTACAGTTTGCTTCAAAATGAGGAAGATTTGTTTCTGTAATCTAAAAAAATACCAGACAGGCTTAGAGTGAACATCGTACTTTATGACCAACTTCTTCAAAGCACAGCAAATCTTTGAATCACCAACATTTGTTCTTTTATACCCAGTCAGTTTGATTATAGAATGGGCTGTTGCCATTTATCTTACAGTGATAGAGGCTTTACTCTGTTCATATTTAAGCCGACTAGAACAAGACTCACAGTGGAGACCAAGGACGATGAGTCCAACCAGCAGTATAACATTCAGGATTCCAAGAAATATAGTAACAACCAGGAAGGGCCTCTTCTTAGAGCTGCTTGAACCTGAACAAACAAAAAAAATATTATCTGGATGAATTCTTTTCTAAAACCAGAGTGCAAAATATTGGGGGGTCGGGGGGGGGCTCGACCCCCCTGATTAACCCATGAGACCCCCTGAAAGCCTAAAAAGCAACATTTAAAGGGGGTCTTAAATTGTGTCAAAAAAATTTAAAATAAAATATTTTTTGTCAGCATTAGTCACTTAATTGTTTTTAAGCTCAACATGGCCAGTATTTAAAATTCAAAACATTTATTCACAAATATGTTCTGTTTTTTGCCAAGTGGAGCCAAACAGAAGAAAGACGTAACGTTGACAACAATTAATACTAAAAATGGGGGAGGCTGTGGAGCAGTTTTGAGACTGGAAACTACAGAGCACTGCACCGGGGAAAACATTGGAAAGACTGTGCATAGCAAGTTGCACGTATCTCCCCACTTCAGCTGAGTGCGAATGAGGCTTTTACGCCGTTAAACACAGGCAACCAGACGTGGAACGTGGAGAAACAGACAGACAGTTGTGGCACCCGAGAGGTGCGATCATGTAAAAAAAGAAAAACATAAAACCAAACAGACTGCGGCGATTGTGAGCAGAGCTCTAAAAAGTTTTATTGGTTCTAAAAGTTCAATAATTTATTTAAAAGACGAGCTCGCTTAAAATGTTTGTTCAATAAAATGCGTTAAAAGGAAGAGCTAAAAAAGAAGGGATTAAAAGAAAATAAAAAGATAAAAATGCATGGCATCGGAGCAGCAGAGTCAATGAAATAGCCCTGAGATGCGCTCCAGCTGGAGGGCGCAGTCCTTCCTCCAACGCGCGGTCCTCTCGCCAGCATGCTGCGCGTGTGGGCCTCGCCAGCATAGCTGGCACCAGTGAGGTCTCCTCCAACACGCGGTCCTCTCGCCAGCGTGCCTCTGTGCCGCTCTCCATCGCGCCGCTCTCCAGTGCGCCGGTCTCCAGTGCGCCGCTCTCAATCCTGCCTCAGCGCCCCGCTCCCGTGCGCCCCGATCCAGGGCTTCTCAGCGCCTCGGTCCAGTACGCCTGCTCCAGTGCGCCTGCGGTAACCGGTCGCTAGAAATGTCCTGATGTGTGTACCTCTGTGTACCTCAGCACAATTATATATCTTCAAAAGAAAACCCATGATACGTCAACATATAACAGGCATATTTACACTATATTTGGTTAAATAGGAATGTATTTACCTTCTGTCTTAGTGGCTGGTAAGTTTAAATGCAAACATTTTCAAAGTGGAAAAAAGTCCTAATTGCACATTGATCAGAGCCAGTGATGCTTCAAACATTGCTAAACAGCATCTAGTAAGTGTAGTGCTTATAAGATTTGTATTAATCTAGGAACAAATTATGCTGTTCTCTTTAAACACATCAAAGCCTGATGCTCACATTAAGCATAAAAACAGAGTATGCATATTTTTGCAAAGGACCAATGACATTAGACCAATGAAACTGAAGACCAATAGTGTCCCTACCAAAGCTGAAATCAAACCTATGCCTTTGATATTCTCTCTTGCCTCTAACCAAGAATATATTAATCCATATATGTAGCCCACTTCTCTGTTGTTTTTTATCCATCGTCATTCATTCTGTCATGTAACAACTTTTTACATAGTGCTAATAAAATGACATTAAAGGGGCCACTTGTCTTCCAGAAAATGTGTCGGTCTGACTTGTTTTCTGTATGTTTCCTGCATATCGCTAATCTTTTCCCAAGCTCATAATGCTTTCTGCAGCCACGGAACAACTGCTGTTAAAATTAAATTTAACATCTAAATAACGTAGTACCTGTTTTCTGGATACACCCCCAATGGAAGGTGCTGCACCCATACCTTGTCTCCTACTCCACAATAAAAAAAAAAAAAAGAGACACACCTTGCCTATATTGTTCCCCAGCTTTGGTGCAAACACCTGTTTGCTGCTCTGCCAGTAGCCTACTCGTTATATGGCGCCATCTGCAGACTGAAAGAACATTTATGTGATGTGGTTAATATATATATATATATATATATATATATATATATATATATATATATATATATATGTATATGTAGGAGACAGCGAACATGAGCTATGGGGATCATCAAACCTCCACTGGCTCAACTAAGCAAGTTTTTTCTCATTGCACTAATAACACTTTTAATAAGAAATTTTCCTGTTAATTTAATTTTAACAGCAGTTGCTCCATGGCTGTATAAAGCATTATGGGAAAAGGTTGGTGATATGCAGGAAAATATACAGAAAACAAGTCAGACTGACAAATTTTCTGGAAGACAAGTGTCCCCTTTATTGTCATTTTATTAGTACAATATAAAAAGTTTTTGCATGACAGAATGCATGGCGATGGATCAAAAACAGTGAGGGTAGGTTACATTTATGATTATATTCTCAGAAAAAAAAAATAAATAAATAAATGGGCTTGGTTGGAGACAAGACAGAATATAAAGGGAAAAGTCGGACTGCCTCTGCCGGATTCGAACCTGCCACGAAGCAAAAGGTTTGCATTGAAGGCAGTCACTTAACCTAGTACACCACCTCTCAGTAGTAATATTTGGTGAAACATTCCTACTAATACCTGTAAATACGAAATACTTGGCGATGCATGTTGATGTAAAACGTTTTTACATGACAATAGGCATGGAATGGATTCAAAATAACAGCAAATTGTATGTAGTGGATATATTCCTAACATTAAGGCTTTGTGAAATGGCAATGCAGTGAATTTTGGCAATGCTGTAACATTGAGCTCTGTGCAGTTTTCCACAAAGCAGATCTGTGCTGAACTTTCTTGGTCTGGCTGCTTTGATCAGCGATTGGATGCAACCAGTTCAAATGCATTGGCTGTGGGAAAAGAAGGAAGGACATCATTATCATATTAGGAAAACGCGCGTTAAATACGCGCGTTGTGACCAACACAACGCGCGTATTTAACGCGCGTTCTGACCGACACAACGCGCAATGCGGTACTATCATGACGCGCGTAAAAGGCGGCACTTGTTGGTAAAAGACTGCGTAAAAAGCGGCGTAATCTCGGGAGAACGCGCGTTTTTTGCGGGTTAACTTCCATCTTAACGCGACAATTCAATGCGAAATGTGACCTTCTTGGCTTGCCATACTTTGCCGGACTCTCCATCGCGCCGCTCTCCAGTGCGCCGGTCTCCAGTGCGCCGGTCTCCAGTGCGCCCCTCTCCAGTGCGCCGCTCTCAATCCTGCCTCAGCGCCCCGCTCCCGTGCGCCCTGCTCCAGGGCGGCTCAGCGCCTCGGTCCAGTACGCCTGCTCCAGTGCGCCTGCGGTAACCGTTCGCTAGAAATGTCCTGATGCTTCTCCCTCACCCGCTCAGTTTGGCTCTCCTCAAAGTCCGGCCACGGCCCTCCATGTCCGGTCTCTGCCTTCCCATGTCCAGAGCGTCTCTCTACAACCAAACAGCTACCTTTTTAATCAGCGTCCCAGTCGGCACGCTGCTTGGTTGATGGGGAACACCTGTGCCGTTGCTGTGGGCGTGTCCAGGTGTGAGTGGTAATGTGTCCTCCAAATAAATTCCGAAAAAACATGCAACACACAAAATTAGAAAACATGCAATAAACTTAACAAAAAGGCCACATTACCACACAGTGTTTGTGCGTGTGTGTTGTCATAGACTGATTGTCTGTTCAGGCTCTTGCCCGCTCCACCAGATTCACAACAAGCTTCATCCACCAAGCTGTCAGGAAGCTACCCCCCCCAAAAAAAAAAAAAAAAAAAAAATCACTGGCTTTTATTGATTTATTTACTCCTCTTTTGCAGGGTTATTGTTACAAATATATCTTACATAATTGGTAATAATAATAATAATAATAATTTTTCTGTTGCCATTACCATCTGCCTTTTTGCACTAGCTAAGCATTGTATATTTTACATTATTGTACATTTAATATTTCATTGTGAAATTGAAAGTTTAAATTATAATATTAGGAACTGATCTTATCTGTTGTGCCCGTGCACTTTATCTGTTTCACTGTTGGTGAATAAGAAATGTCCACTCCAGTCCTTGTATGTTTGGTGCATCTGAAGAATTGAAATTAAAGCTGACTTTGACATTGTAATGTTATAGGCCTACTGCATATTGAGAACATTTTGATCGGTATTGCGCAAAAATCAGGAGATGGGGACCCCCCCAAATATTGACAGGTATTTCGCACACTGTCTAAAACAGTCATAACATACATCATACATTTCTCTGTCCAATCATTCTTACCTTCGATCTGAGACGTAGGAATTTGGCAAACAGGCTTCCCATATTCTACATTGGCATATATTTCCTCCATCGCTTAACACTATTAATTGGCTGGCTCTTTTGAATACTAACATCAACATCTGCTGTGGTATTTATTCTTAACGAAAGCTCTGAGACTGCCTTTTCTTGAGGTGGAAAACAGGAAACAACACAAATTTAACATGAGACTGACCAAAGGAACGGTCTTTAGTTAATTTTAACTTGTTTGTCTTCTCTGTTTTTATTTTGTTTGCTTCATTTACATGTATTACTAGCATTTTTTTTCAGCGCTTACAAACAAAACCTGGAAAGTCTTTTGAATATTATGTACAATTTATCTTCAGCTTCCTGAATAATTTTGCTTATGCAAGATGCAAGACACTGTAAGCCTCTTCTTAACAAAACAATCTTTTTTCTTTCTTTTTTTTTTCTAAATGTTTTTCTCAACTACTTACAGATTTAAAACAAAAAGATTGCACATATGGCACATTTTGTTTTGGTGTTTTATATATATATATATATATATATATATATATATATATATATATATATCTACTGCAGTTGTTGCTTCATTGGTTTGGCTCATTCCTGGAACAGAAATTACGTTCTAAGAATAGCATGGACAAACCTTCAAATCTCTTATGAAATAGTCACAACAGAATTGAACTGAACTGCTTTGAATGGAAAAAGAATGTAGAAATAATTAAATGTGGAAATGCATTCATATAAAAATAAATGTAGGAATAAATAAATAAGAGTAAAAATAAATGATTGTAGAAATAAATAAATATATATCAATAAATAAATGAATGAAAACAAATGATTACATACACAACGAGTCCATAAATACACAAATAAAAACAAAAATGTAAGAAAAAAAGAAAGAATCAACCTCTTCCAAGACAAAAACATTTACTTATTTACTAATTTATTAATACTTTTTTTATGTATGTATTTATTTCTCTATTAATTTATCCCTTTATATAATCGTATGTGTATCTCCTTCTTTACATGTCTATTCATTTATTTTCATATTAATATTTATTACTTGTTTTCTATCCCTCATAAAAAGGTGGACAACAGGATTATAAATAAATATATATATATATATATATATATATATATATATATATATATATATATATATATATATATATATATATATATATATATATATATATTTTTTTTTTTTTTTTATATATATATATATATATATATATATATATATATATATTTATTTTATTTTTTTCAAAATCCTCAATAAAAAATAACTGGAATGAAACTTCGAACAGGTAGAGTATGAACTTGTTGAAAATCATTTTCTTTTTCTCTTCTGTTTTAAATAACTGTTCATTTCTATATCTGTTTACTGTTCTTTGTGGTTCAGCCAAAATGGACGTTCTCATGCTGACATATGATGGCCAGTGCAGCTGCAGCATCACCTTATATAGTAATGCTTTAGGCTGTGTGAGAAGGTATCGATGTTGGATGTTTTGGTGCGACACTTCTTGGCTGACCTTCAGTCGGTTTTCCCCTGAATTAGTCGAGCCGTAATAGACTAATAGAAAGTGAGACCTTCCTCTGTAAATTGTGCTTGTATCAATGATGTTGTTAAACGTTACTGGAATAAATATGTTAATGCTTAAATATGTTTCCTCCTTTGTGTACACCATCTGAAAAACAATAAATCCACGGATCTGGACAGGGTAATAAAAGGGTCAAATAACAGCCTGATACTTTTTTACGTGCAGATTTAATAACATGGAAATTAACCTCAGGGTAATTGTCACAGTTTGAAAGCTCAGCTTTACAGCTTTTTTGAATTAGCACTTCCTGGTGAATGGTACAACATTTGATTTTTTACAGTTTGTAAGTATGATTGTTCTACCTTTTCTAAACTAACCTCTATTTAGTTAAAGAAAGGGGAAAGAAAGAAAACCTCTGTCTCACTGAGCTGATGAATGCGCACTTTCATCTGGTTTGGTCTGCCGCGGTTTCCGTAGGCTTGTGAACTCGCAGGGGCGCGCTTTTAGGAAATCCTATACACTACTGTTTATGCTCTAAAAACATTCTAAATGACTTTGTTTCGAGTAAATTATGGACCCTACCCACTCAGGACACTTGGAATACATTGGACGAGCAGTATGGAGGAATATTGACACTTTTTTGTGGACTTTTATGGACCTTTCTGCCTCGGGCACCATAGACCTCCATTATTTGAATGTCAGCAGACAGCAAGAAGCCTCCCAGATCTCCAGATGCATTTGAGATATCAAAAAAGTACTCCAGAGTGTTGTCCAGCATGGGGGTGAGTAGAAAATGAAGGCTAATCATGTTTTGGGTGTACTATTCCTTTAAGGTCTATTAGTCGGCTATGGAAAGTGAAATCTCTTCTGCCAAGGTCTGTTGGGATAGCAGCATCAAAGCTAGAGTAATGACTCAAAAAAAAAACCAACAAACTAAGAAAAAAGGCTGACACTGCCCTGAGAACTCCCAGTTAAACAACCAGGCTATAGACAAATGTTAGAACCACCCACCTTATTAACATATGGAGACAGAAATGTAGAAATAAATAAACACAAAAGTAGAAATACAAAACTAAATCTGGGAATAAATAAATAAGAGTAAAAAAATAAATGTATAAATAAATGTATAAATAAATAAAAGTAGAAATAAATGACTGAATACATAAATAAAGTTTAAATCCATAAAAAGGAAAGAAATACACAAATACATACAAAAAAAAAACTACAGAAATACAAAAAAAATCTTTTCATGATAAAGAATATTCATTCATTTATGTTTATACATGTATTTTTGTATTCATTTACCTATTGTCATGATTTTACTAAAGTTCAGACCCAAATGCTGAAGACCAAACAGAGAGACCAGGAGAAAAGGCTTAACAGGTTTTATTGAAGAGATAATGCAGAGAGAAGTGTTGCTCTGAACTGCTCAACCGGAACTGAAAAGTGAGGGGAAGACACAGCGATTAGTTCAGGCTCAGTGGAAAATTTGATTTGTAAAATTGGAGAGGAGGCTCCAGTCTATATGTTGTTGTTCCAGTGTTTGTCTGATTCAGTGGAGGGCGGAACAGGGTTTACCCAGAATGCAGTTGTTTGTAGTTGAACGGAGAAGCTGACTGCCACTCAGATTTCCTGTGGTACTTGAACGGGTCGTAGTGGAGATGAATCCCTTTCTCAGTGTGAAGCTCAAACGATCTCTTGGGGAAAGTGGATCCAAACCTCCTGTTTCTAATCCCAGCTCAGTTTGAAGCTCTGTTGATCCTTCCAGGGAGAGAAGGTCCGAAAAAATCCAGTTTGCAGGAAGGCTTCCTGCCGAAGGGCAAAGAAAAAAACAATGTTAAAACTCAGGTAGACATTAACTCAGTTTGACTCTGCAAAGCTCAGCTTGGCTAGAGTACCCAAAACTGGCAAACACTCTGGCGTCGAGGGAGTGGCAGTCAGCAGCTTAAGAACACTCCGTTAACGAGGAAACCATCAGCAGGTGTGTGAGGAGGCGGACCAGAACCAGGCGCCTCCTGGTGGAGGAAGGGAGACAAACACAGAACACAAACACACAGACAGGAGTCCTGACACCTATTAATTTATGCAATTATATGTGCATTTATGTATATGTGTGTTATGATTTTGTGTTCAATGCCCATCTAGGTAGGATGTCACACTAATGTTGAGATTTAATATTCCTTTCTTTTCCCAGACAGCTGGGAGTTTATATTTCTGATACTTTAAGATGTTTATTGCCCTCCCCGGTAGGGGTGGTTAAATATCTGTTAGGGTTCCAGTTTGTGTGGGTTGTTTTCCTGTGTTTTTTTCCTCTCCCCACCACCAAACGGTGCCCTGTTCCCGTTGGGTCTCCCTGCACACCTGCAGCTCGTTGGGTCATTACCAGAGGAGTACTTAAGCTGCGGACTGTCACCCCCTCGACGCCAGAGTGTTTGCCAAATGCCCACCTGATCCACTGGATAAGCCTGGTCCTTCTACCTCCCTTGGAAGGAATTATTTGAGTCACACTGAGCAAGGGGAATCCTTCACCAGATTCTGCACATACATGGAATAAATTCACCACAACTTCTGTTAAAAATATAAGAGTTTATTAACAAAAATCATTTAGCTCCAAGTCAAACATGTCGTTCCAGTTTGTGGGGTTGGTGCCATCTGGTTACTTTTGTCTTTGAGGGCTTGCCTACACGTCTCAACCTAAACCTGTAACAAAACTCTCATCACATCAGAGGAGTATATGAGCAGCTGACTGTCATCACCTCTTTGCCAGAGTGTGTGCCTGTTTTGGAAAACCTTAAGATGCTCTGAGATTCAAGTCCTTCCAGCCCTGGAAGAAAGCCCCTCCAGAATCTGAGTCCCATAACTCCCCTCATCTGAGCTCCAACCTCATTAAGACTTGAGTTGACAGGCTGCTCTGCTTCTACTCTGTGCCCCCTTAAACATACCTGGCCGCCCTCCAACGACTCATCTATCTTCCACCAGCCAAGGCCTCCACAAACTGGAACCTCTGACCACCCTAACTCGCAGCTAGTTGAAGTAAGAACAGTGCAGCAGTCTTCTGCATTTTATTCCTCACCAACTCTGAACTCACCTTATTAGTCTCTCCTTATGTGCAGTCGCACCTGGATTCCTGGCCACAGGACCCACCAAGCTGAGCTAACCCAGTTTCTGTTTTTTGTTCAAGTGAAAAAATAAACATTCAAACTCTTATTACCTCTTTGTGAGTGTTTCTGCATGTGGGCAGGAAATATTAGACCCATCATGACAAAACATATTTCAGTTTAAAACTCTCAACTAAGACTAGTGAAATTCAAATAAACTAAACTACTATGTACAAAGAGGAAAGGAAAGCATGGTTGAAAACAATATTACAGTTTTAGATGGATTTTGTGTTTGAAAACCAAAGTTTATCAGAAAGAATTTTGGATAAGATCAAATTAGCTTTTCACTAATTTAGAGAAATTGGAATGTTTTCAGACCAATTCACAATGCAAATCCATGAGGTGAATAAAACATTATTTGGCCAAATGTTTTATTAAATGATTTGCTTAATCAAGAACCAATAACCTTTAGTTAATGATTCTTTATTATTGTATACTTTGTCTATTCTTTGAAATAGCTAGCAGCAAATGGACATCAGGATTCTACTAAATGACTCTTGTTCATACTTGGTAATCAAAATCTAATGAGAGTATGAGTAAAACACACGAACGCTAATGTTATATCACTGTTTAGACTCTTTTTTTGAAATAAAGCTTGAACAACAGCTCAACACATGTTTCTGTATAGCATAGCGTAGCATGCAGTGCATCCTGTTACCATTGTTCTTAATGTCATCAAAAGACATATTGCTTGTTCTGTCCCTATTCATGCCAGACCTGCAAACACGTTTGTCCATTTCGATTGGGAAGGTTGAGTTCCCATCCAGCTGGAGTTTAGTAGGCAGGCCACAGCAAGGCAGTCTCTCTCTTTGTCCCAGTGGCTCACAGCAGGGGTCCTCTTTGTCTCAATGACTGATCAAGGCATGCTTCTCATCCAGTCTGGCTCTATAAGTTCTGAAACTCAAGAGAAATGTTTTGCAAACGGTCTGTTTTGCAGCAGTTTGGTTCTGAAAGGTCCATGATGACTTATCTTTGAGGAATCTTGGCCCCAGAAGGCCTGGATGTCCATCCTGCCGGAGACGGACACCCAATTCATGGGCAAGGGAGAAGAAACACAAAAAGAGAAAATAATCTGGTTTTCTCTGTGATTTTGTCAGTCCTCACACAGAGGGGAGTGGTTGGTCACACTTCTGTGAGAGTTCCTGTGACTGGCCTGTGAAGGCCTTGGCTGAAAAACGGGGGGACGCAGAAATCCCCCAGCAGTTATTCCCCAAAGCTGCGTGTTCTCCTTTGGTCATCATATCAAGATGAAGTATGGACACTGGTTCACAATGTCCAAAAAACAATGTTCATGGCATATGGTACAACATGTGTATTTATTCATTTTAATATTTTTTTCATTTTTTGTCCTTTTTCATTCCTCATAGAAAAGTAGATTGCAGGATTTTTAAATAATAGTTTGTTTTTTGTTTTGTTTTTTTTAGAAATCTTTAATCAACAATAACGGAAAGGAAACCTTGAACAGGGGTAGTTTAAACACAGAGAGCAAAACTACATTCTGATTTCCAGGAATTTTTAAAGTACAGCAGAAGCAAATACAAAGATTCACATATGTGAATGGTTCTGAGAGCACATTTGCTTAATAAATAACACTTTAGCTTAAAAATTGCAGGTTTATTTAGAAAAAATATTTGCCATCCATTTGAGTATACCAAATAAACAAAAGTTATGTCTGCTTAGAAACAACATTTCTTTCACCTTATTTAGAAATACATGTTTGTGAGGGATTTTCCACCTTTTCCTGTTGAAAACAATGGAGACATTGATTGTAGATTGGATACAAATTAGAAGGACCTCTGTTTAGCCTTTGTTGAGGTTGAGAGCGTTCAGAGCCAGGATCTTGGGTGGATATCAAGAGATGGGTGTCATCCACTAACACTGGAAATGAATGTTGTATTTACAAAAAGCAGTGGACAGAAAGGGGGGTAGGTAATTAACAGAAAAACTCCAAACATAGAACCTTAACATACACCAGAGCAGAGGAGGGGTGGATGCGGCGTGAGAATTATACTGTTTAAATTACAGTAACAGAAGATATTTTTCAGGCACTCCATGATGGTAGTTTTTCACAGATCCATTGGCGAGATTTTGAACAGGAAATGTCGTTCCACTCTTTCTTTATATTTTGTACACAGTCTTCATCACCATCCCAATTATCAGGTTGACCGTCTATCCAGAACCTGGGGTATTTGAATAAAAGTCAGTCATTCTACAGTTTATCCAACATCAAACAGATAATTACATAACAAGCAGTCATAACCAAAACCTAAATAGGATTTTCTATTTGCCCCTAATTGTCAGTTCATAATAGAACTTTATAAAACATTGTTTCACCAGAGTCTTTGAAAAAGAAGCTGATTAGTCAGTCACGTATTTGGATGGGCTTAAACTGATTTATAATAAAGTAAAAAATCTTGGTACTATTCTTGGTCAGGAACTGTCGTTTGAATCCCATATCAAAGAGGTTTCTAGAATTTCCTTCTTTCATCTGAGGAATATTGCAAAAATTAGAAATCTACTGTCCAGGGGTGATACTGAGAAACTAATCCATGCATTTGTTACTTCAAGGCTGGACTATTGTAATTCTTTACTATCAGGAAGTCCACAAACTGTAGTTAAAAAGCCTTCAGTTGATCCAATATGCTGCAGCCAGAGTTCTGATGAAAATTAAAAAGAGAGATCATATCTCTCCTATCCTGGCTTCTCTTCATTGACTTCCTGTTAAATCAAGAATTGAATTTAAAATTCTCTTCTCACATATAAAGCCTCAAATGGCCGAGCTCTGATATCAGAGATATAAACGTTCCTTATGTCCCTAACAGAGCACTTCGCTCTCAATCTGCAGGTTTACTAGTGGTTCCTAGAATTTCTAAAAGTAGAATGGGAGGCAGATCTTTTAGTTATCAGGTTCCTCTCCAGTTTTAGTCTGTGAGGCAGACACCCTGTCTACTTTTAAAGGTAGGCTTAAAACTTTCCTTTTTTGATAAAGCTTACAGTTAGAGGGGCTCAGGATAACTCTGTAGTTATGGTGCTATAGGCCTAGACTTCTGGAGGACAAAGGGACCCCTTTTTCATCATTCTGCTTCACTCTATCTCTATTCTCCCACTTTGCAGAATCTGTTAGTTCAATCTCTAATTCTCTGTTCCTGTTTGGCTGTGACGCCATCCTGCAGAGAAATATCAGCTGTGCTGCTGCCCTCAACACCTTTGTTTACAGATGTTGGTGATCGGCCTGTTTTTCAGTATAGTCCTGTTTCTCTTACTGTGACTGGCTGGATGTGCTCCCTTCATCCTCTGAAATGGGAGTGGGCTCGGAGCTCGTCTGCCTGGTTGTGTGTTTCCTGGATGGAAGTTACCTTTTCTATCTCTGCTCCTGTCTCCCTGAACCCCAGTAGGCCTCTGGAGATGGCCACTCACACTGAGCCTGGTTCTGCTCAAGGTTCTTTCCTGTTAAAAGGGAGTTTTGCCTCTCCATTGTCGCTTCAAACATGCTTAGTGTGAGGGATTGCGTGTCAAAGAGTGCAATCCACTGGTTTTCCTTAGATAGAAAACTTTGAATCAGTTTGACTGTATGATCTGGTGAACTGTAAAGTGCCTTGACATGACCTGTGTTGTGAATTGGCGCTATATTAATAAACTGAATTTAATTGAATTGAACAGTGTAATGTAAAACACAGAGGTAAAAATAAAGGTTTATGATTAGGATATCCTAAGTGCATAAAAGTCTTTGTGGTTCCCAGTGGGCCAGAGCGGCTGGCTTTAGGTGTTGACTCAGTTGTGTTCACTTTGCATTCATTGCAGTGAATATGATAAATTATTGTATTTGGTTGTATTGCACCGCCCACATAAGTATGTCTTTCACATTGTTTCACTCTTAAAAGCGATGCTACATATGGCGTAAAATAAAACACACCGTAAAAGTAACATTAAAATAACACCCTTGGCCAAGTTCATATAGTTAATCTAAAAAAGGTTAAAAAATGTTAAGGAAAGATGCTTTAAACTTGTATTGGTTAATAGTCTACTCTATTAAAGGAAGATTTACCAGCAAATCTAGATGATAACTTCCTTATGCTTAATTTCCTTTGTTTTCTAACCAATGGCAGAAGTGTCAAATTTAACTTTGCTTCATCTTGAAAAACTATTTATTTTGGTATTTGGGGAACTACAAGTTGGTGTAGTACCAAGTAACACTCATTAAAAAAAATGTGTTACTGTTGCTAGTGACAGCAAACAGTAAACACTTACGAAAGAGTCATAGAGGTCCCATCCACCCACTTCCAAGAACCTTCAGTTTCCTTGTCGTTCAAACCAATCCAAGGTTCTTGGTTTGCAAGACTGGAAATAAAGTCCTGTCAAATATCAGCATACAAAAGTTACATTAGTGGTTAACTAGGTCGAAGAAAGTTATCATGTTAATGTGCATGAACAATACACTACTGAATATGCAGATCACTGGTATTTTCTACTATCTGGTTGCATACATTCATTGATTTTCATTTGTATTTAAGCTGTGGGAGGAAGCGGGTTTACCTAGAGAAATTCTGTGCATACATTGTGATTCCAACCCCAAAGAAGAAAGAAGATTGAGACAAGAGGATTGTTTTACTGCAACAAGGTTTGGGATCCACACCACAATGCTAACTACCAGCATCTCAAATGCTTAACTCCCTACTGATGAGTAGCCTAAAGCTCCATGCACTACAGGCATAGAATTATCTGATCAGCAATCCCCTGCCTAATTCACTACTGAATACCCATTCAGGATCCCTGGATTCTACATCACAATCACCAAAACAACTACTTGAGAGTTCATTGGCTCCCTCAGCATCAAGTCAATCATTTATGCACCAGAGCTTCTGTTTGTAGTCAAGATGTAACAATTAAAGTCTCATGTCATATCACCAACATTACTGTGTTGGCAGCAAAAGTTAAACTCTGCCTTAGGCCTCCGCAGAAAAAGGCAAAACCATAAGTCATAAGTCCTCCACAGCTTTAATCTGTTCCAGCAACAGAGCCATAAGGGTAAGCCTGTGCCTTGTCTTGTTCATTTACTAAAGAGTTTGAATCTTGTTGGTGATGCTAGATCCAGACTCAAATCGCCTTCTTACAAATTACACACAATTGCTTTCTGAAGAGATGTGTCTGGCCGCCTGGCCAGCCTCCATTGTTTCTTTATTATTCATAGTTGAACAAATAAGAATACAATTTAGTCAAACTTGTAAAGTTGTCAATTTGATCAGGAACAAGTCAATACAATTGTGCCTGTATTTGTATTTTCATTATTTCAGTTTTGTGTGATAGACTATAAATGAAGGACATAAGAGGTAAATTATTGGGTATTATTAATGGAACAATGAACACAGCACCTGTTCATCTTTATCGTTTATCACCACCAGATCTGCTCCTCTTGATATGCAATCCTGTCTTCCTTCGTCCCACAAGCCGCTCTTTGTAGAGACAAAGTAACAGGAGAAACTGAACTTTGTCCATCCTGTAGGACATGTTTTCTCTAAAGGAAAAATATATAGTTTTACATTTTAAGTACATTTAAATTTTAGATAACATTTTTGTACCAAATGTATATATGAATTTACAAAAGGAGTAATGTTAACATTTTGTTCTGTGATCGGATCCTTCTACCTAAAACTTTGGAAGAATCAGAAACACAGATTGAACTCCGATTATAAAACCTGGGGTTGCAGCCCAATTATTTTTTTTCCTAAATATCTATGGATTTCATGGATCTTTTTCAGTATTTGTTGCATTTTTTGACAAACCTCGAGGCCTGTTCAGCTTTTTCACCATTTCAGTGAGGTTAGCATGAAGCAGGTTTCGTTCTTCAGTCATAGAGTAAAGCTTGCTGTTGCTGTCCTGGAGACGGTCAGTAAGATTGTCATTGATGTTAGAGAGACCTGCTGCCAAGTCCCAAGCTGAAATAAATCAATTACATGTTTTTAAAAAGAAAAAGAACATATATTTTCATCTGGCTAATTCAAGTCTCAGAATTTAAAAATTATTTCACAATGAAGGAGAATATATAAATATTTTTGAAAGTGAGGACATTAATACAATTTTGACGAAAACCGCATGAAAGCTCCTTGAATTGTCAACAAAGAAGTATTGTTTCTGTCATGTAAAACATGCCAGACAGGCTTAGACCGAACATCAGAGAAATCATGCAACATACAGCATATTTAACTATGACCAACGTCTCCAAGACCTTGCAAATCTTGGAGCCACAAAGATTTGTTTATTTATACCATTTTTACCAGAGCTATGCAACCTGACGCTCTAGAAACGCAAGTGGCTCTTTTGATTGTGTACACTGTCTCATAATAGTGGCTGAAAATGAGCCAACAAATTGTTCTTATATAGTTTATTTACAAATACCATATCGTTAAAGTTTTTTAAAAAAAATCCACTGGACTTGGTTTCCAAGATTTGAAGACGTTTCGCCACCTCTCTAGGAAGCTTTCTCAATTGAAATGTCTGGATCCGCAGTGAGTTTGAGTTTATATATAGACAAGGCCTTGAATTGCTTGGAAACATGCAAATGGAAAGACGATGAGTGGGTAGTTTGGTTCCTTTTTTAGCCTGTAATATCTGAAACCTGTCTATGATTCTGAAGGTCGGTCCAGACATTTCAATTGAGAAAGCTTCCTGGAGAGGTGGCGAAATGTCTTCAAATCTTGGAAACCAAGTCCAGTGGATTTTTTTTTAACTTTTACAGAATGACTATGACCTGGATGAGAGAGAATCTTCATCAGTACAAATACCATACTTTAGAAGTTTAGCAGGTTTTTAAAGAACATTTCAACAATTTTTTCTTGTAACTGCATAAAAAAAGATCTAAATTATACTTTCAGATCCATATTTTTTGTCATTTGTCATCAGCTTGGAAACCATGTTTAATGTTTTGCATAAAACATGGAGACGGTTAGTAAGATTGTCACTGATGTTAGAGACATCTGCTGCTAAGTCCCAAGCTGAAATAAATCCATAAAGATGTCAAAGATAAAACATCTTAATATTTTAGAATTTTAAATTATTTCACACTGAACAAAGAATGTATAAATACTTTGAATAGTGAGGACATTCCAATTTTAACTAAAATGGTAGGAAAGTACAGTTTGCTTCAAAATGAGGGAGATTTGTTTCTGTAATATAAAAAAATGGCTTAGAGTGAACATCGTACTTTATGACCAACTTCTTCAAGGCACTGCAAACCTTTGAATCACCAAGATTTGTTATTTTATACCCAGTCAGTCAGTTTGATTATAGAATGGGCTGTTGCCATTTATCTTACAGTGAAAGATGCTTTACTCTGTTTATATTTAAGCTGACAAGAACAAGACTCACAGCGGAGACCAAGGACGATGAGTCGTACCAGCAGTATAACATTCAGGATTCCCAGAAATATAATAACAACCAGGAAGGGCCTCTTCTTGGAGCTGCTTGAACCTGAACAAACAAATAAATTAAA
This sequence comes from Cyprinodon diabolis, assembly GCA_030533445.1. Classification (NCBI taxonomy): domain Eukaryota; kingdom Metazoa; phylum Chordata; class Actinopteri; order Cyprinodontiformes; family Cyprinodontidae; genus Cyprinodon; species Cyprinodon diabolis. Next base: position 34,361,123 of record CM060068.1, read on the forward strand.
TATTATCTGAATGCATTCTGTTCTAAAAAGATCATAAAATGCATCATACATTTCTCTGTCCAATCATTCTTACCTTCGGTCTGAGACGTAGGAATTTGGCAAACAGGTTTCACATGTTCCACATTGGCATAAATTTCCTCCATCGCTTAATGCTATAACTTGGCTGGCTCTTTGAATCCTAACATCAAAATCTGCTGTGGTATTTAATCTCACTAATAGCTATGAGACTGCCTTTTCTTGAGGTTTGAAACAGGAAGCAACACATATCTAACATAAGACTGAAAAAAAGAACTGTCACCACTTAGCTTTAACATGTTTGCTTAATTTACATAAATTAATAGCGTTTTTTTTCAGTGCTTACTAGCAAAACCTGGAAACTCTTTTGACTATTACGTACAATTCATTTTCAGCTTCCTGAATAATTTTGCTTGTGCAGGATGCCCCTTGTTATCTCCAAACTCATTTTATCAGTGGTCTGTGTCAAATGCATGAAAAAGTTGATTTTCGTTTTTAAACAGTGTAACTGCAGTTTTGTACAAAATGGCACAGAATTACGATTATCTTCTGCTCTTGTTTCCTTTCTGAGGTTGTGGTTGCACTTTTTTTATCAATGTATTTTCCAACTACTTACAGATTTACAACAAAAAGGTTGCATATATGGCACTGTGTTTTTGTGTTACATATTTTATTCAGGCCAGTTTAAAGGTACGTATGTTGGAAGATTTTTGTGATTTTTTTTTTTTAAAAGACCCACCCTCTCCACTTATAAAAAAAAGACAAATCGAAAATCAGCTGTGCTAAAGCAGAGAAACCTCTAAAATCTGCAGGACAGCGGCCCTCGAGGACAAACTTTGGGAATGTCTGCTTTCAAGCGTCACTATATGGTCCATTTACCGATTTAATGTGTAATCAAAATAAACTATTTCTGAAGTTGAGAGGACCGCGGCAACCAGTGGACCTCTGAAGCTAACGGCAGCACGTCTCCAGCGTCCCTCTCTCGATATAGCCATGCGTGAAGGACCGCTGGCTCTGATGGCAATTTTTGGCTCAGCTTTGGAATCAGTTTTGGAAGGATTAGACTTGGGGTTTTCGTTGAAATGTGAGTAGGAAGAGGCTCTACACTCATTCATTTTTAAGAAGGACGGATTCACCGTTTTACCGACAGGCTGTTTGTTTACACTCCCCCACCAGCTTCTTGTCACGCTTACTACGTCACAGTCAGTTGCACTCATTGGTCAGAGCATTGACCAATAGGCAATAGGTTTTAAAAACAACGGGTGTCATGAAGGGCTTTAAAGATCTCACGCACATGCAGAGATTCTCTCAGAGAGCCAGGGGAAAAGTTAACAGGTTTATTGAGAGGTTGACAAAACAGAAAGAGAGATTATTAGCAGGGTTATCGCAGTGGGACTTCAGCGGTCTGGTGAACCCGAACCGGAAACTCTGAACGGGAGATCACAAAGATCAGTTCAAGGCCCGTAGGGAAAATGACTGAGACTGGTGAATTGCTGGAGGACTCATGTTAGGGGGATTCTTGGTTTCCCTCGGGTCCAGTTTGTGGGGGTTTAATCCAGAGATGGATGAAGTCGTTGGAGGGCGGACAGGCACACTAGCGTTGGGTCCAGAGGAGCAATGGAAAGGACTGTCATCGGGTTTTCCTGAAGTGGGCTTGAACAGATCTGGTGAAGGTTTCCCCTTGCTCAGTGTGACTCTAATAATTCCTTCCAAGGGGGGTAGAAGGACCAGGTTTATCCAGTGGATCAGGAGGGCATCCTACCGGAGAACAAAAGACAAAGGCAAGGCTTAGACTCAGAGAGACAAGGCAAAGGTTAGACTCTGCTAATCTCAGTATGGCTAGAGTACCCAATACTGGCAAACACTCTGGCGTCGAGGTGGTGACAGCCTGCTGCTCAAGTACTCCTCTGGTAATGACCCAATGAGCCGCAGGTGTGCAGGGAGGCCCAACGAGGAAAGGGCACCACCTGGTGGTGGAGAGAGGAAAACACAAAAAACAACCCACACAAACTGGAACCCTAACAACGGCTTGTTCTCAACAGCTTGTTCTCATCAACAATCTCATTCATCGGGGCCAGACTAAATAACACCTTTCATCTCCCATTTAGTCTGGTTTACCAGGCTACCGTCTTTGTTATTATGCACTGCTGTTGAGTAAGGACAGCCTAGAGCAGAGGTCACAGATTAGCGGACCCCGGTCCAGATCTGACCCACCTGCAGGCTAATACGGACCAAACCTGATTTAAATTAGCATTAATAAATTATTGCATTTTGTCCGACGACAGTGTCTAATTTTACTTGCGCCGCTTCTCCTGTTAATATGGTAAAACCCTCCAGACTGTCCAGCAGCAGGCTGCATGTGATACAAATTAGCCAATGAGCTGTGTCAGTCTGGGTAACTGCTGTGAGCCATTTTTAGACACAGCAGGCAAACCTGTTGCAAGCCGGGTGATCGGAAAGAAGGAGAAGACAGTGAGAAAAAGAAAGCAGAGAAAGTATGGACTGTTGGAAAAACTGTTATGAACTGGTGACAGAAAAGTGAAATGGCGTGCTCAAAGATGACACTGCACATTTTGAGTATGTTTGGCTCAACCTGCTGCTGTGAAGCAGTATTCTCCACCATGACCATATTCAAAAATAAAAGAAATAAAGAAAATAAAGAAATTCTAGGAACCACTAGTAAACCTGCAGATTGAGAGTGAAGTGGTCTGTTAGGGACATAAGGAACAATCAGATCTGGGATATGAGATGGAATTTGGCCATTTAAGGCTTTATATGTGAGAAGGAGGATTTTAAATTCTATTCTGGATTTAACAGGAGGCCAAAGAAGAGAAGCTAAGATAGGAGAGATATGATATCTGGCTGCAGCATATTGGATCAGTGGAAGACTTTTAACTACAGTTTGTGGACTTCCTGATAGTAAATAATTACAATAGTCCAGCCTTGAAGTAACAGATGCATTGACTAGTTTCTCAGCATCACCCCTGGACAGGAGATTTTTATTTTTTGCAATATTCTGAAGATGAAGGAAGGAAATTCTAGAAACCTCTTTGATATGGGTTTTAAATGACAGGTCCTGATCAAAACGAATACCAAGATTTTTTTACGTTATTATCTGAAATCAGTTTAATCCCATCCAAATGGAGTGACTGACTAATCAGCTTTTTTTTTTTAACTTTCACCAGAGCGGTTTCAGTGCTATGATGAGCTCTAAAGCCAAACTGAAACTCTTCAAAAAGTTCATTATGGTGTAAGTGATCGCAAACTTGTTTGGCAACTACTTTCTCAAAAATTTTAGATAAGAAAGGAAGACTGGATATAGGTTTATAATTGATCAAGTCGTCTCGATCAAGAGAAAGTTTATTAAGAAAAGGTTTAATTACAGGAATCTTAAAAAACTTTAGTGCATATCCCTTTAACAGGGATAGATTAATCACATCTAAAATGGAGGAGGAGATCAAAGGGAATACCTCCCTAAATAACTTGGTTAGAACTGGATCTAACATACAAGTTGAAGGCTTAGATTAAGACAATAGTTTTGCTAACTTTGAAAGTTCAACTGGATCAAAGCATTCTAAACCCAGTTCAGATTCTATGGCAACATCAGATGCTGCCTCACCGTCCAGAGATAAACTAATCATAGATAGAGGAGTGCTATCTTATGTTATCTTATTTTAATAAGATCAATCTTATTTATAAAGAATCCCATATATTATTTTATGGGATTTGAACTGTCCAATGGGATATATTTTTTCAGGCACCCCATGGTGGTAGTTTTTCACAGATCCATTGGAGAGAAGCTGCACTGGAAATGTCTTTTTGTTGTGTACACAAGCTTCATCACCCCACTTGAGGTCTCCAAGCCATTAGGCTGATCTTCTATCCAGATTTTGGAATATTTGAATAAAACTGAGTTATTACAACATCTAACAAATCATTACATAACAAGCAGTCATAACCAAAACCTAAATAGGATTTTCTATTTTCCTATGCTTGTCAGTTCATAATAGTACGGTATAAAGTAAAACATGAAGGTGAAAATAAAGGTACAAGGTCAGTATATCCTAAGCACATTAAAGTATAACTAAACCTGATGTAAATGTGTGACCCCCATCCCCCAGACAAATTTATAAAAAAGTGCCACTAAAGTGGTTGGTACCAAGACACACTAGATGATTGTTTGCTGCCTTCCATTTTAACAGAAAAGTTCAGGTTTTTCAATTCTAGTGATATTCACTTTGCATTTATTGCAGGTGTGGCTTCACTCTCACTTTGTTGTATTTGGTCTAATCACACTACCTGCATGAGTACGAAATTTTGTCATTTTTTCGAATTTTGTCAATTTTGTCAATCATTATCTCACCCTTGAAAGAAACTCTACATGGGGATAAGATGTAATTCACATCGTTCGCGGTCAGTACAAATACTCCTTAAGAGGGCAACATTAGAACCATATTGAGACATACATTTCAGAATAAAATAATTTGACATAAAAAAGCAAAAGTAACATTAAAATATCACCCTTATTTATTTATACAGTTTATCTGAAAAAAGGCTGAATTTTGGGTTGAATTACACTGTAAGTTTTTTTGTCAAATTTAATATAAAATGTTTTCATTATCATTGCAGTTCAAAATCTGCTGTTGCCTTGTTAAAGATCAATTTATTTTTGTTTTATTTTCTGTTTTAAATAACTGTTCATTTCTATATCTGTTCACTGTTCTGTGTGGGTCAGCCAAAATGGACATTCTCGTGCTGACATATAGGTGGCCAGAGTGGCTGCAGCATCACCTTATATGGTAAAGCTTTAGGCTGCGTAAGAAGGTATCAATGTTGGATGTTTTGGTGAGACACTTCCTGGCTGACTTTTAGACTAAATGGGAAAGCTGGCAGAGGCTCTCTGCCTTTCAGTGGTCGAGACGTTAGAGTCTAATAAAAAAATGGGATCTTCCTCTAATTTGTTCTTGTATCAATGATGCTGTTAAACATGACTGGAATAAATGTTAATGCTGAAACATGTTTCCTCCTTTGTGTACACTATCTGAAAAACAATACCTACATGCAAGGGCGTAGGAATATGTTTACAATTGGGGGGGACACATGTCGGAAATGTGAGATTCGTAAATATTCAACAGAAACATATCTTAAGTACGCTACTTAAAAAAAAGGCTATTTAATTTTTTACTTTATTCCTTTATAAATGTGTTATGCAAAAATAATGCATTTAAAATTTACATAATGCATTTGTTCATAAGATGTGAGCATATCACCAAACAAAATGACTGGAGTCTTTTATTAAGCAAAGGGAGATGTCTTTCAAGGGCTTCAGCCCTTGGCATATTCAGTGTCTGCATACGCACTAGAAAATCTAATATTTCAGTTGGATTAAAAACAATTCAGTAGGCCACACAAGTGCAAAGTTTGATATGTTTTATTTTGTCAAACTTGCAATAATGGTCAAAAATGAATTTATATACTATACTATTAGATAAAAATTTATTTATATACTGACAGAGGGAGCTGACAGTGTGTTGAAGAATTATGGACAGGGCGCTTTGAAGCATCTGGTTCAAAAACGCATTCTAAACCTTTGGTAGAAATCCATCTATCCTTCCATTTTCTGTACACACTGTCCCTTAGTGGGGTCGGGAGGTGCATGTGCGGGGTGCACCCTTGACAGGTCGCCAGTCTGTCCAGACCTTTGGTAGAAATGGCGCCTTTAATTCCAGTTTGCAGTACAGAACAGAGAATGTTGTGTTAATCTGTTTATAGTCTAAAAAGAGGAGGCAACAGTTTATTTGAGGAAATAAAGGTGCAGAAGTTAATTAGTTGGTTAATTAGTGGTTGTGCAGCAGTCCACTGCACAACCAATGCGGCCGCCGCTGCTAAGAATTAAAATTAACTCTCCCTGTGGTTTTAACTAACGATCAGGAGCGTGGCAGGTATAACATCTGTCCATTACGGCGAAGCAAAACCACGCAAAAAATAAAAAATCCTCGTAAAACGCACGCCCAGACCGGGCTAATTTCAACACAAATTGTTATGTGACTGTTACTCACACAGACGTTACTCTTTTTAAAAAAGCTGAGTAAGTCCTGCTGCTGGTTCAGCCTTTTAGTTGGTGGTGGCATTGTACTGAAATGAGATCTAAAAAAAAAAAAAAAAACATTTTTGGCTAGCGTAGCAAACGTCTAGAGAAAGTTAGCAGTTAAATATTGGATGAGTGATCATCCCAAGACTACGGAAGAGGATTAGGGCCACTGAAAAAAAAAAAAAAAAAAGGTTAAGTGATTTTTAAATTTTATTTCAGTTTAATATGAGAAAAAAGTCAGAATTCTGACTTTAATCTCAGAATTCTGCCTTTAATCTCAGAATTTTGCATTTTTCTCTCAGAATTCTGACTTTAATTTCAGAATTCTGACTTTTTTTCTCAAAATTCTGACTTTAATCTCAGAATTCTGACTTTAATCTCAGAATTTTGCATTTTTCTCTCAGAATTCTGACTTTAATTTCAGAATTCTGACTTTTTTTCTCAGAATTCTGACTTTAATCTCAGAATTCTGACTTTAATCTCAGAATTCTGCCTTTTTTTCTCCGAATGCTGACTTTAATCTCAGAAATCTGACTTTAATCTCAGAATTCTGACTCTTTTCTCAGAATTCTGACTTTAATCTGAGAATTTTGGATCTTAATGTAGATGGGCACCATGAAGGAAGAGTTGTGGAGCACTCAGAGTCACTGACAAAGATGTGAGTTGGTTGAGGTGGCCAGTAACACATTGGTGGAAAATGACGGAATTAGGCAACTTTTTACATGTCCGAGGGGTTCCCTCATTAATGGAGGAGCAGCAGGTCATTAAAACAAGAGAGCTAGTCTCTAAAAAAGTCAGAATTCTGAGATTACAGTCAGAATTTTGAGAAAAAAGTCAGAATTCTGACTTTTTTTCCCCATGTTAAACTGAAAACAAATTTAAAAATCAGTTAACTTTTTTTTTTTTTCAGTGGCCCTAATCCTCTTCCATACAGGACTAAGATGACTAAACTAAAAAGATTCAGTTTCTATATATGAAAGTGAACTGACAACAAGACGTTATAAATAGGCAATATTCATAGCAGCATCCCGAAAGACCATTTTACCTCATTCACAAGTTTCTGACTTCTGTGTCGCTGTTTCCCTCCCTTCTGAGTGCTCAAACTCTCAGCAGTTCAGAGAGGGGAGGGGGAGTACAGTGACGTAACGCTATGCTGCGCCTTCAAAATAAAAGCACACTAGTTTAAAAAAAAAGTCAAAATCTAATATTTTGCGGTACAATTTTCTGGGGGGGACGTAACCACATGGCTTTTATATTGGGGGGGACATGTCCCCCCGCTTCCTACGCCGCTGCCTACATGGATCTGGACCGGGTAATAAAAGGGTCAAATAACAGCCCGATAATTTATCGGGCACTCACAGAGAGATGGTAAAAGTTAGAAAGATAGTTTTTCACTTAAACAAAAACAGAGAGCGGGTTATCTCAGCTTGGTGGGTCCTGCCGCCAGGAATCCAGGTGCGACTGCACATAAGGAGAGTGTGATAAGGTGAGTTGACAGTTGGTGGGGAAAAAATGCAGAAGACAGATGCACTGTTTTTACTTGAACTAGCTTCCTGAGTTGGAGGGTGGTCAGAGGCTCTAGGTTCTGGAGGCCTTGTCTGGTAGAAGGTGAATGAGTCGCTGGAGGGCAGACAGGTACGTTTAAGGTGGCACAGAGGAGCAGCGGAGCAGACTGTCAACTGAAAGCCTTGATTAGGTTGAGCTCAGATGAGGTGAGTTGTGGTACTCTCAGCTACTCGAGAGGTTTTCTTCCAGGGCTGGAAGGACTTGAAAAATCATCTAAAGGATCTAAAGGTTTCCCAAAAAAAGCAAACACTTTTGCGAATAGGTGATGACAGTCAGCTGCACATATACTCCTCTGAGGTGAGAGATTCGTTGCAGGTGTGGGTAGTTGTGATAGGCAAGCCCTCCAAGGCAGAAGTAACCCAATGGCACCATCTGGTGGACGAGCAGTGGAACTGAAAAAGAACACAACCTAACCCCACAAACTGGAACCACAACAATAACATGGAAATTAACCTCAGGGTAATTTTCACGGTTTGTTTCACGATAAGTGATCGCAAACTTTTTTGGCAACTGCTTTCTCAAGAATTTTAGATAAGAAAGGAAGACTGGATATAGGTTTATTTTTGATCAAGTTGCCGGGATCAAGAGACAGTTTATTAAGAAAAGGTTTAATTACAGGAATCTTAAAAAACTTTGGTGCATATCCCTTTAACAGGGATAGATTAATCACATATAAAATGGAGGAGGAGATCAAAGGGAATGCCTCCTTAAATAACTTGGTTAGAACTGGATCTAACATACTGCCACTCTGGGTCCCTGAGAAAAGACTCAAAACCCCACACTCTCCATGGGTGCCACAATATGGCAGGGGATGGGATAAATGCAGAGAGTTCATTTCATTGCTTTTTACTTGTGACAGTGTAATGACAATAAAAGCTGGGAAAGAGAAAAAGAAAAACAAAAAAAAACCTTGAAACTCTTTTAACTAGAACGTAGAATTCATCCTCAGCTTCCTGAATACATTTGTTTATTCAAGATGCTGCTTTCGTTCTCCAAACTCATTTAATATGCTGTATGTGCCAAATGCCTGAAAAGGTGTTTGTTGTTTTTAAACACTATAACCATTTTACCAAAACAAGACACAGAATTACAATTTTGATCTTGTTTCATTTCAGGGGTTTCAATTGCAGTTGTTACAAAATAACGACAACCAATGGAAAAAAAAAATCAATCTGCTTTTTCTAAATGTATTTCAAAACCACTAAAAGATTTACGGCACAATTGTTGTATATACAGCACTGTGTGTTTCGATTACATATTTTTTTCACAGTCTAGGCTTAGTTCTTTGAATACCGGCTAAAGTAAACAAACAAAAAACTGTCTCATATGTGTTACTTCTTTATCTACGGAGCCCCCTAGGGGACATGGGGAATTTTTTTTCTTTTGCGTTCCCTCGCAAAACTTTTGCGTTACCTCGCAATACTTTTGCGTTCCCTCGCAAAACTTTTGCGTTACCTCGCAAAACCTTTTGCGTTACCTCGCAAAAGTTTTTGCGTTACCTCGCAAAAGTTTTTGGATTCCGGCGCCTTTACAGTCCCTCCCTCCCTCCCTCACATTGGGCCAGCGGTTCATTTTGGAGCAGCACTGCAGACACTCCCACGAAACAAGTAAATAATCTTAATTCACCATAAATACTGTATGCTTGGTAATATGTATGTATCTTTAGCTTCATTTATGACAACTATGTCAAATATGAATCGTGTCCGTTGGAAGAAAAGGTAGCTCAGACATCCGTTCGCTTGCTTAAAGAAAGAGTGACGAGGCGGGGGATGCAAGGTTAATTTCGTTAACGATGATGATAACTAAATTATTTTGTTGACGACCATTTTTTTAATGACAATAACTAGACTATACAACTTAATCAGGCTAAAGTTTACTTCATTCCGCTACGCCACTAGTTTAGCGGTGTCACTGTTATATATAGAACGTACGGGGATTTATGGCAGGGCTAGGACTGACACCATCTTTAAAAATACAGAATCGTTCTTTATTTGGCAGTTAAATGATGCTGAAACATGAGAATTATCAAAGCCAGCAAAACTTTCGTGGCGGGACCTGCTACGGACTGGTTATGCCTTCAGGTCACGGTTATGTCACGGTTGCTTAGACAACAACTGATAAATTGCACATTCATGGCATATATGATTACAGCCACCTGGGAAATATGATACCAGATACAATTACAAGGTACATTAATGTATATATACACACCCATGTCTACCTTTTCGGCACCACACGATCTATATATCTATATATAGGTCTATATATAGATAGATGCAGAGGCGTGCACAGACATTTTGGGGGCCAGGTGCTCAGGAGGGGGGGGGGGGGGGGGGGGGGGGGGGGGGGGCACTTTTTAGCGCACGTGTAACACTTAATTATAAAAAAAAATAAACGCATGTTGAATGAAATTTGACTTTTATTTGTAACATTCTCTAAACGTGAGCTTTCAATGGAAAAAAGTCACATCACCAACAGAACAGACTAAAGCATACTTCTTTCATCTGGCTCATCTCCCTGTTTTCCCTCACCCATCTGTTTTCCCTCATCCTGGTCTTTTTCTGTCTCTGTGTCTTCCCTGAACTCTTCCTCATCTCCTGTCCTGGTAGATGTTGATGGTATAGAGCTTCCCTGCTGTGACTGGCTACAATATAATAATAATAACCATCATGACAATAATAATAATAATAATAATAATAATAATAATAGCTTTAACAAATATGCCACATTCGTTTAAATAATGGGCTATTAGGGCAACATGACTGGAAGTCTTGTCACGTGGATATGACTTATGGTAGCCTACAAAATAATAGCTATTTTAATACCTGCTGCACAAACCACTTAAAAATAAAATGTGAACAGCTTTTAAGATTTTTCAATATGATTAACCCTCCTTTCTTGGTATTGTGCTGCAATTACTAAATTAATATACAATTAAGACAATAAAGAGACCAAAATGTGTTAATTTATGTTGCCTAACAAAACCTATACAACAGAAAACGTTTGTCTTAACACATAGATTTGTACGGAAGAGGATTAGGGCCACTGAAAAAAAAAAGTTAACTGATTTTTAAATTTTATTTCAGTTTAACATGGGAAAAAAGTCAGAATTCTGACTTTTTTATTGTCAGAATTCTGAGATTAAAGTCAGAATACTGAGCAAAAAGTCAGAATTCTCAGCAAAGTCAGAATTATGAGAAAAAAGTTAGAATTATGAGATTAAAGTCAGCATTCTGACTTTTTTCCCATACTAAACTGAAATAAAATTTAAAAATCAGTTAACTTTTTTTTTTTTTCAGTGGCCCTAATCCTCTTCCGTATTTGCAATTGCAAACTCTATCAAAATTATTTGTAGCCTATGTGTTCGTCCTCACGTTATCTGTCATTGACTTGGGCTACAGTGTAAAACCTTCAGAATCAGAACCAGGTTTATTGCCATTGTTAGTGAAGGAGTTCACAAACTAGGAATTTTTTATGGTACAATCGTGCAACATGAAACATATAATATGGAATAGGTAAATAAAATTATAAAAATATCTAAAAACTGTGGGTATACGTCATGCAATAAAATAGACTAATGTATACACTTAAGATAAAAAATATGGATACAAAATATAAAAAGTAAAATAGCATCTTACAAGGAGACAACTAGTTTATCAGGTGACCAGTCGGCAAAATGCGTGTTTGGTGCTGCTGAATGAGACATTTTAATGCACAACAAAATGATTCTGCTTGATCTGTATATTACCTGGCTAATGGGGCACGAGAGAAGCAGCCTGTCAGCGAGCGTTCCTGCTATCTGAAAACTGCTATGATGCTGCGCATCTGGCATGCCCTGCGGGCGACCGCGCGAGTTCACGTGACAAAGCAAGAGAGAGAGGCAGGTCGGGTGTGCGCAAGTAGGTCGGTCATTTCGGGGCATTGTTTCAGTCGTTTTTAATGGCTCAGGTTTTCAAAAGATCATTTCAAAAGCGACCTCAGTAAAATCTTAATAATATTAATAATAATAATAATAAAAAAAACGAGTTTCAAAAGGGCATTTTCTTTGATAGAGGGCAAACTTCCTAGTGCTTTAGCACCACCTAGTGTCTATGTGTGCACGCCCCTGGATAGATGGATAGATGGATATCTTGAGAAGAGAGACAAAACATGTCCTCTGGATAAAGCACAGAATTTCAATAAAATATAGACAAAATATAATTTCTTCAAATACTAAAACTAACCTGGGCAATGTCAGCACAACAATATATGTTTTCATGGTGTTTGCTGAATACTTTTTATTTTAAACTATGTAGTAGGTGTCTGTAAAAGCCCTTGACCTGGAGTAGAATAATAGTCTAAAGCAGGGTGCTGAAGTCCAGTCCTTGAGATCTACCATCCTGCAATTTTCCGATGCATCCCTGCTCCAACATACCTAAATCAGATGAGTGGCTCCTTACCAGGCCTGTTTAGAGCTGACCCTGGTCTGTTGGAGTTAGGGTGCTTCTAAAAGTTGCAGGATGATAGGTCTCAAGAAATGGACTTGAACACCCCTGGTCTAAAGTAATTAAAGGAATACTAAATAATATATTATGACAATTGAGTATAAGTATCCAAATAAACAATTATAATTGTATCAGTAAGTTGAATTAAAAATCAGTTTTATATATTTTTCAACTTAATTGAAATAGCGTTGAAAGTTTTTGTCAACACCATCAGACAGTGAAAGGAATGAAAAAAAAATCAGGCATTATTTAGGGGCACCAGACAGTCTGAGGACCACTTGACCACTTCCTGTTTCCCCCTTTACTACAATTCCAGTCCTCAGGCCCCCCCTGCCCTTCATGTTTTAGGTGTGTCCCTTCTGCCATACACCTGGATTGAATCTGAGGATGATTAACAGGCTTCTTGATGGTCATGCAATCATTTGGATCAGCTGTTCTGGAATAGAGGCACATCTTAAACATGCAGAATAGGACTGAGGACTGGAATTGAGAGGCACTGCTTTACTAGGATGGCTGGGCTGCTCTGGTGAGCTTATTTTATTTTTTTAAGTTTCTTTCTGTTGTACATTCTGTCTTTTTCTCTATCTCTTTTAGCTGCTTACACACACGCTGCAGCTTATGTAATTTATGGTGCCTGGCAGAAAAGTGACATTGAAATACTTATGAGTTTAAACTCTTGTAGTTTTAATTGTGTACATTATGTATTTTGAAAGCTTTGTTTTGAAAATATGTACTTATGGACTTGTTCTACATTTTCCAAATTGTTGTATATAGGCATGGAGGAGGATCTTGAAGCCTTCCTTCGTTCAAGGCATGTTACAGAAGATGACATAAATCGGATGAAAGTGGATAAGGTGATGACACATTCAGTTAAAGTTTATAGTAAGACTACACCTTGTTTAATTATAAGTCTAGATACTTTTGTACAAAAACTATGTTTGGTCATTGGGTAGTAATTTAAGTTAAATTTAAGATTGTAGTCCTGAAAGGAAAATTCTTTTCCACTGACCACTACTCCAATTTCCAAGAATGACTATATAATACTCCAGACCTTGAGGGGCGATGTCCTGCAACTTTTAGCTGCATCTCTACCTCAACACACCTGAGTCAAATAATGAGGTCAATAGCAGGACTCTGGAGAACCTGACTGCACTTGGGAAGTGATTCAGCTGTTTCATGAAGTGTTTTGGACCAGGGAGACGGCTAAGAGCTGCAGGACACCGGCCCTCGAGGATCAAGATTGCCCACCCCTGCAATACAGCATGTTGCAAAACATTATGCAATCGTATATGATGTGATATAAAAGTATTGCACAGTATTTACTTAAAAGTACTTGTAATCTGTACATTTTCACATCTAATTGCAGATTGATAGAGGGGTCATTTGTGTGATGACGGACGAAGAATTTTCAAGATACATTCCTTCATATGGCGACCGATTGGCTATTGCATCATTTTGTCGACGAATGGAAGCTAACTTTGACAAGGAGGGCATTTTAAACAGAATTAGGCAAACAATTGAAACAAGGCGGATGATGAGCAAAAGACATGTCGAAGTACCCCAGCAAACATCTGTAGGAAATTCTGGCTTGATGGCAAGGCCTAAAAACAGCAACGCGGTGAAATCAAAACGCAGAATTGAAGTGGGATGGCTGCACTTTCAAAGCGGGGATTTTCACCAAGTTAGGTCTAAATGTGGAGGTGGAACCAGACACCTTGAAATGGAGAAAACCACCACTGTGTCAGAAGTCATGACCACTGCGAAAGAGTTGTTTTTTCCTGGTGGACTATCATCAAAGGGCTCCATTATGGACTTCACACTTAGCATGTGTGACTTTAAAAGACAAGCTGTACCTCTAGACAGTACTCTTTCAGGACTATATGAACAATTTAAATTGAAAATGGTACGGCTTTATTTGTGCACAAAGGAGTTGGAGCATTCATCCGAGGACCAAAATGATCTCTTTGAACAGGTAATATCTAAGCAAAACTGTTAAAAGGTGTAGAGCACAGGTATCAAACTCCAGTCCTCAAGGGCTGGTGTCCTGCAACTTCTAGATGTACCTCTGCTGCACCACAGCTGAATAGAATAATTAAGGCTCTGGAGAACTGATCTACACAAGGAGGAGGTCTTTAAGCCATTTCATTCCAGTGTTTTGTACCTGTGGCACATCTAAAAACTGCAGGACAGCGGCCCTTGAGGACTGTAGTTTGACACCCCTGTTGTAGAGTATATATCTAGATGTAGTATTATTTGACATCACAATCTTATGGATGTCTATGTATGATTTTTTTTTTTCTTTTTTTCCTTATAGCCTCCCAATGTTGGAAGAGTTGCTCAACACTCAACTTCTGCACCTTCTGCTGAGCCATTAACTTCAATGAAGTCTTTGCAAGGCTATACCTCAGGGGAAGCGGGGCACTCAAGCCAGTACCTTATCACAGAAGAAGCATTGCTGAGTCCACAACACAGAGCTTTACCAGATGGAACTGAAGGTCATGATCCTGTGTATGTCATTGATGATGATGTGGAACTTTTACATCCTGCCTTGCATTCAACACCTGGTCCTTCAAACCAGGAAACTGAGTATTTCTATGGAATTCATAGTATGGAAAACCCAGTGGTAATGCAAGAAACCGAAACAGTGATGGCCAACTTCAACAGCGTTAATGGTCTGGATGAGATGGAGGATTCTGGAGTAGTTCAAATAGGGTCAAGGTCAGATGATGGTGATGGTGAGCTTGCTTCTACGCTTCCCATGATAGACAGTCATCCTGAGATGGAAGCTGGAAACGTTTCAGAAGTGTTTTGTGTTAAGGTTTCATTTGCTTCTGTATATGATTTGTTTGCTTTAATAAAAATAAGATTACACCTATGTAATGTCACGAAGTTCCTAAATTAGTTTCATAAGGCTTTTCATTTAGTTTTGACAACCTTCCATAAAATTTAGAGCTCTTTGTATAATGAAACAAAAGATTTTTAAAATTATAATGTATATCCTATTTCTTTTAGAACTCTTGGTTATGTTATGAAGAATATGACAACTAAAATGTACTGTTCATGTTATGTTCCAGGCTCCACAAACAGCTGTATTACACATGATCCCTTCAACAGAAAATGATGCATTACAGTCTTCTACTGGAGGTGTAGTACATCCCAAAGAACCAAGGTATGCACATGTCCGGCGTGCCATGGTCATAGATGACCTTCTTAATTTGTTCATGGACAAAAGTATAATGGAATTAGAATTGAAAATGGAATTTAATAATGAAATGGCTGTGGACAACAGTGGAGTGTCAAGAGATGTGTATACAGCTTTCTGGGAGCAGTTCTTGGAGCTCTGTGAAGGGGAGGAGGAGAGGGTGCCAAAACTCAGACCAGACTTTTCGAAAGAGAGGTGGTATGCACTAGGCCGAATTTGGGCAAAAGGACTCATTGACCATGGTGTATTTCCAGTCAGGTTGTCCAAGGCATTCATAGTTGCCTCTGTACTTGGTCTTCAAGCAGTAGAAGAAGAAGTTTTGATGTCCTCCTTTTCTAAGTATTTGTCGGAGAGCGAGCGAAGTACCATTGAGAAGGCTCTCAATGGTGTACTGGAAGAGGATGAGGAGGACAATTTTTTGGATCTGTTTTCACAGATGGGGGCTCACAGCATTCCATGTCGGGAAAATATCAAGCAAGCGATACAAGTCATGGCTCATAGTCATATTACAAGAACCAAAGTATATCATAGATTGCTTTAATGAAATTTTCAAAGACATTGCATTAAATCTGTCTCATCCAGCTGATGTCCTTCATTTATACAAGTCCAAAAAAGCAACAAACAAAAAAGTAGTTGACATGCTGCAAACAGAGGCTTTGTCCCTATCACAGAAAGAGCAGACAACATTCACTTACCTACAAAGGTACATTAGGAATGCAGATCAGCGCAAACTAGAGAAATTCTTGCGATTTTGCACAGGGTCCTCTGTTTTATGCACAGAAGAAATTAAGGTGACATTTAATGCTGAAACAGGTTTTGGGAGAAGACCTGTTGCACACACATGTGGAGCAATCATTGATGTGCCTTACACTTACAGTTCCTACCCGGAATTTAGAGCAGAGTTTGACAGTATCTTGGCAAGCAATTTCATGTTGATGGATATTATTTAAGCTTTAAAAGGTACTTGACATATTTGCTAAAATAAACACCATCATTCTGTATTGTCATACACCATCTTCATGAAGCTGTGTGATTGTTAGTGGTATTCTACTTTCAAGGCTTAAAGGGATAGTTCGGGATTTTTGACATGAATCTGTATGGCATCCCCATCACCAGTGTCATGCAATCACACTGACTTACCCCTGGCAGCATCCTGTGAGCAGAGTTCTGGTCCAGCTTTGGTCAAGCCGAAAGTAGTCCGGCAGGTTTGCTAGACCCAGCGAAATAAAACGTTTCTCTTCCCAAAACATTGTGTTTAAAAGAGTGATATTTTTGCATCCCAAAAACATTGTAGTGGAAAAAGTCACACGTCGTTATCACTTGGTCCTATTTTCTCTCTGTTCGTATCAGTGCGCGCGACACCATGACCTGACAGCTAGGGCCTACTAACCTGACAACAGCCAGATGCATGTCTCGTTCCGCCCAGCTAGGAGCTAGGCAGAACGAGACATGCATCTGGCTGTTGTCAGGCCCTAGCTGTATCCAGGACCAGAACTCTGCTCACAGGATGCTGCCAGGGGTAAGTCAGTGTGATTGCATGACACTGGTGATGGGGATGCCATACAGATTCATGTCAAAAATCCCGAACTATCCCTTTAAAAGCTCTGCAATGTCAAAAGGTTTGTTGGCACGGAAAACCAAAGGGTAAATTTCCAATTTTGTATAATTTCCAGAATTGTAATAACCTCCTGTTGCAAATAGACCAGTAGTTGGCTTTCACATTTGTTTTAATAAAGTTCTGACACTCGACTTAAATTTTTAAATGTTTTAATAGTCCAGGTGTTTACAGAAAAATGGTTGCAATACAACCAAATTCAGAGTTTGATAAATTCATTCTCTACCCTTTCTTTTCTGTTGGTATGCACAATGTTGACGACATAAGATGTGTTGCTTTTAAAATGTTCTAAAGCAATCCAATGTTAAAGATCCAATGTTCAGGAATTAAATTAAAGAACAAACAATTTTCAGTTTTCTTGTAATTGACAATTTTATCTAAGGTTCATGCTAATATTTGAGCAGTACAGTTGCTGTATTTTTCTCTTTATTAAAGTAGGTTTCGAAATTCAGAGTTTATTTAGATGGTTGGATAATGCAATGAAGTAAAAAGAATAATACTTAAAACACAACAAAATTCAGAAGGTTTGTAACATCCGCCAAGTTCGATTTTCTAGTGACCTTTCTGTGGATTTTTTTTTTTCCTGTTTTTTGCTCTATTGGAAGGGCCAAAATGTTTTAAGCTATTCTTACAAATGAAGTAATATTTGTAACATTTGTCTTGCAAAGTTTTTATTTTTTGTTACATGTTTGAATTTCCAGTGAATGTTGACAATAAATGTTTACACAAGGATGCAATTTGTTTCCAGTGCTTTATGTAAATTATGAACTGTATTTTCAAGACTTAGTCATTTGATTTATCCACAGCTGTTAAATGTAATTTAACTGTTACTTTGGTATTTTGCTAAACAAATCAAACACATCAGGACTTCTTAAATGGAGAAATGTTCTCAGGACAATTTAGTTTTTGTCATGATGCAATGGTTTACTAGCCCATATGCAGACTCAGACACGGAGGGAGGAATAAAAGTCCAATATTTATTGGAACACGGAGGAATCACAGAGGCTCAGACAGGCATGGTGGCACAGAGAAAACAAACGATCCAGCACAGAGAGACAGAAAAACACAGCTTAAATAGGAAGCTTCCTAATCAGCGGACTGGAAACAGCTGATCAAGCGGAGTCCAAACTCCCCAGGCCTGGATCCATTGCGCCCTCTGGTGGGCAAAGTCTCGGATCCTGACGGTTTTCTGCTTCAATTTTAATAAGAGGCAAAAAGTGATTTTCAAGTTTAACAATTAGAATGCATGTTGATATCTGATGATGGAAAACCAGCTTACTTTAAGAGATTTGGAACCCTATTAACATAGCAGGCTCTTTCCAGTCAATACTCATAGTAATGCTCTAATGGCATCTCTCAGTAACATGTACAGTTTCACAGAATCATATGGATCTGATGGTGTCATCAGGCCATACTCTGCCATTAAAACATTGCAAATGTCATACACAGATGAATCACATGGTATGGTCTGCCGAAAGGTGCATGCATCTCTACACAGTTGAATATGTTCAACTTGAACAGGAGTGAGGAAGTCTATAGTACTGTACAGTTCAGGTAGAGCATACATAACATTGGGCCGACCGCTGGGAACTTGCAAGTTTTTGGATGGCCTGATGCAGTGTGTGTTCCATACTTGTGCTGTGTCATCCAGCTCATCCTGCAACAAATAAAACAGAAAAATTGAGTACACTTTTGGTAACCTAAGCTGGAAAAAAGGCTTGAGCATAGTCATTGTCCTTAATAGTTGGTCCTTATTTGGTGTATTTTTTGTTAATGTAGCAATGTGGAGGAAGATTATTGCATTTTGGAGGTAAATTTAATTGTAATTAGAGCGATATTTTAAGTAATTTGATTTATGGTGAAGGATCACAATCTCTCAATGAGACACGCTACCCTGTCCTCAAAGCTTTGTGCAGGACTTGCACCAGGAGAAGAGAGGTGAACTGTGTTGGCCACAAATTAGAAATGTTCTTATAAACATTGCAAATATTACTGACTTTTTTAAAAATATATATCATAATTGCTATTTAATGTCTATTTACGTAATTTCAGACTTGCTGTTTAGAACTGTCATTCATACAGTTGGTTGTTATAGATACATTTTTTTTTAGACTTATTGATTGTAAAAATGACTTTGGCATCTTATAGTTTGACTTTTGATACAGTTAGAAACTTGATGCCTATTTAAACGCCTACTGAGTTAAAAATAGTTCACTTTTGGTTTAAAAGAAATAGCCAATTTATTGTATCTTAATTATATTAGAGGTTTAAATGCAACTGTCAAAATGATTCTTTGTTGCAGTTATAGTGTAAAATCTCACGGCTCTACCTGCTCTTTCGTGTTATGACACCAGTGCATTTTCAGCACCACAGATGCGTGAACAGCGACCACGATAGAACAGCTAGAGAACCGCTTTATTTCATATCATAATTTACTACAGATAAACTCGGAGACATTTACTCCTCTTTGTAGAAAAAAGATAGCTTTTGTTTATGGGTGTGCGCTCGTCGTGCATCGTTTCCATTTTCAGTAGAAAAGTTAATGGTGTGATGAAAGTAGGCACCTAGGTGACGAAATTGAGCGTCCGCCTGACATTCAAGTTTTGTACGAACAGAATACTAGACAGTGAATGCCACAAATAACCAGTGGCACCTTGCCCAGATACCATTAATGCTGATTTTAATGTTCATGCATTTCTATTTAAAATACTGGTTTGGGCCGTTGTTAATCTTACACCGTGTAGTGCCGGCATATTACCCCCCTCCCCCCACACAATTTCCCCCGTTTTATTTCAAAAAGAAATACCACTTTTCCAGGCAGTCTTAGTAAAGTCGTAATTTTTCAGGAGATGCTACCGCTAATGTAGTAAGCTAATATGGCTGTCTTGTGTGCTTCAAAGAGGGGCTGTGAACAGTTCCGACCCCACTCTGATCAGCTACTGTATTGTTAGCTCGGAGGTAGCGAGAAGTAATATGCCGGCACTACACGGTGTAAGATTAACGGCCCAAACCAGTGTTTTAAATCAGGCTTTAAGATAATGTATCAAACTTCATGCGCAAAATAAAATATACTACAGAAATATGAAAGCATTAAACTGACCGTTGGGTTTGAGTTCGCCTCCATGATTGCCAGCCTGGGTGATACTGGTACTTCTTCAATATAACGGTTGTGTCACGTGATTAGGTGATGTTGGAATCGGACATCCATTGCTAATGTCTGTGACCTGAAGTAACCTTGGCCATTTTTACAGCGAATTTTTAGACGCTGAATTTGAGACAGTGAATTTGAGCAAGTTGAATTGGAGGACAACGAAAATATTGCATTTGAATTTTGAAAAGTTGAATTTTTATATGCTGAATTTTTTAACACTGAAAATTTAAACTGTGAAAAATATGTATATTGAAAATTTGATCACTTTGAAATAGGAATGTGAATTTTTTTAATAACTGAAAATTGCAACCATGTAAAAAAAATTACACTGAATTTTTTTTAATGTACAAATAATAACATTGAATTTTTTTTAAGGTTAAAAATATATTCTGAATTTATTTTAATACTGAAAAAGTAATCACTGATATACAACAATCAAATTTCAGAGGTATTTTTTATTCAAATTCTGATGGCACATATTTACTTCCATACATTTCTGACTTCCTTCCCTACGTCATCTCTTATCCATCATATAAATATTACATTTGATTCAATTAACTCACCTGTATGAGTCCCATGCAGCAAAACTGTAGAATGCTTTTGTCCAGAAATTCCCCATCGAAGAATCCATTGTCTCTGATGTCAGCAAACAAGGACAGCCAGAACTCCATACACTCCGCACGCAGAAAGCGCCACCAATATTCAATCCTTTGATTTGCAGTGCTTGCTCCTTCCAGGTAACTTTCAAGAAGGTCGTTGGGCTGAGTGGGAATGAGGAATCTCTGGAAGTCTCTGACATAAACATTTTCTGTACCTAGATCCCCTCTAACAACTCTCGGACACCCTCCCAAACGCTTTACTGCTTCACAGTAATATCCTCCGATCAACTTGGGATCACTATTTGTGGTGTATGCATTGAGCCAGATAATCTTTCGTGAAAATCCATCTATGCTTCCGTTAATACAAAAGCCAAATGGCTTCAGTTTATCATAAGAGTCAATGTGCCAAATGAAGTTCGGACCCTTTGAGAAGTAATTTCTTCTTTGAAGACGTCTGGCTTGCCTGGAGGACACTCCGGCTGGATCTAATTCCCTCATGATCAGACGAACATCCTCCTTTCTTACACGAAGTCCATGTTGCCTGCATTTAGCATACATCCAACGATATCCGTGAAGCTGACCAGAGGACTGAAGTTCTCTCCTGACGAATTCCACCAGACTTGCCACGTCGGCATAATAGTTGCGACGAGTGTGCCCTCTTGCACTAAGTATTCTTTTTAAATGTCGCACACTGATGTGACACCCGTGCTTTTTGGCAAGCAGAGACTGAATTTCCTTATATTGAAGGCCAATTTCAAAATAAAAATCGACAAAACTCACACACGAGTGTACTGTCTGCTCCATTGTCGTCTGGTTCCGGAACGCTGCCTCAAGCTTTTGCGTTCCCTCGCAAAAGGTTTTGCGAGGTAACGCAAAAACTTTTGCGAGGTAACGCAAAAGGTTTTGCGAGGGAACGCAAAAGTATTGCGAGGTAACGCAAAAGTTTTGCGAGGGAACGCAAAAGAAAAAAATTCCCCATGTCCCCTAGGGGGCTCCGTATTTATCTGTGGTATATAAAGGTTCATTTTGTTACAGAAGAGGATTAGGGCAATAGGAAAATAAAAACAAAACAAAAGAAAAAACGAATTAAAAAAAAGGCTATTGATTTCTGGTTTTAATCTAGGAATTATTCCCATAGATTAATGACCACCTGTAATTTCCCTACTTTGTTAAAATGATAATCCCATTAATCCTTCATGATCAGTCACAGAACTGACTGCTGCAAAGTAAGTTATCAGCTTTTATTTTCACTTTGCTATAGTGTTCCAGTTTTCATGTTATCTATCAACATTTGCAAGTCTCTGATAAAATAAGGCCCTTATTAAAATAACCCCGACAATGCTGACATGAGCTGTTAAGAACAGACTATCTGTCACCGCAAAGGCAATATTTAGACAGAATAGAGAAGTTCCTCTTTTTTTTTTTTCTTCGCATTTTACTGTAAGTAACTTTTTGGCTCGTACAGTATCTCTTAGGCAGTGATGGGACTAACGGCGTTGAAAGTAACCTTCTTTTAGTAACGAGTAATCTAACTAATTACTTTGACTGTAACTATAACGCAGTTACCATTGCAGACACCCCGTTACTGCGCGTTACTCAGGTCGCACAATGAACCTTTTTTCATGATAGGACTCGTGCGCAGCTGCGTGAAGCTGACACCCCACCCACGTCAAAAAACTCTGCAAATAGACTGAATGGTTAGTGCAACGTTAGTGCAGATTTGTGCAGAAAAAATATTGTTTGTGCTACTTTTGTTTAAGAGATATTAAAGATTATTTTTTAGGTCATCCAGAGGTGCGCGCCTTGTCATGAGAGAGGGGAGGATGAGAATGGCTGACGTATAGTGAGATTCCGTCTGTCAGTTGGGTAGGTGGGTGTTTCTGCTGGCGGGTGTTAACGTACAGCACACACAGAGAGATGGAGAGTGAGGAGCATCCAGCAGCAAACAGCGTTTTCCTGATGGAAATACAGGTGTTACGTCGAGCTGCGTTTCCCCATCAGATACGGTTTCCTCTGCATCTCCGCACAGCGCAGGCGGCACGAGTCCCCGCGCAAGCGACAGGAAACGCGCATGCTCGCTAAAGGCGCGCACCAGTCGCCCTGTGCTCGCGCCACAGGAGAACTATGGAGAGCGTGAACGATCAAATGAAAGGGAGAGAGATGGATGGATGGATGGATGGATGGATGGATGGATACTCTGCCTTCTCAACCTAGTGTATTTTTTATTTTAAACATTATTTGATGGCCTTTGTGGCAGGGATGGAGATCCATATTTTATGTCACACACAGAGTATACATCTAGATAGATAGATGTATAGATAGATGTTGCAGTATCTATAACAACCCAAACACACAGGATTTCAGAATTAGACATCCCCAGTTATTAATTTCATATACTTACCAGATCTGAATGCCCTGTTAAAAAAAAACTTCACATCGCCTTCCCCCCTGATGTCATTTGCATTGAGTTGCAATAAATGCAAAACTCTCTGCAGGTTCTTGTCTTTGTCGTCCTCTCTATTCAGCTGACTTTTGAATCACACCGTGAGAAGGTGGGGGCTGGGTGGTGAGGGTTACGGGGACGAGAAACGCAAAAGTAACGCAATAGTTACTTTTACTAGTAACTAGTTACTTTTATTGTGGAGTAACTCAGTTAGTAACTCAGTTACTTTTTGGGAGAAGTAACTAGTAACTATAACTAATTACTTTTTCAAAGTAACGTGCCCAACACTGCTCTTAGGTTGGATGTTCTTTATTCTACTTCTTTTAGCTGTTCCTGTTCAGTTCCTGTCTGTTTACACCAGTGTATTTCAACCCTGGTCCTCATGGCCCCCTGTCCTGCAGGTTTTAGAGGTTTCCTTGCTCCAGCACAGCTGATTTTAATTGAAAGCTGATTAACAGGCTTTTGGTCTACTGCAATCATTAAAATCAGCTGTGCTGGAGCAAGGAAACCTCTAAAACCTGCAGGACAGGGGGCCATGAGGACCGAGTTTGGGAATGCCTGGCCTAGTGTATGTCTCCAACTAATCCGGAATAAGAATTCAAATAAACAATTTGAAATGAAATACAATTTAACAGTGATGATTTAATTTACTATATAATAACAGTAACAGTGAGGATTTGGGTCACTGTGACGGGGTTCTTTGGCCTCCAAGAATCCAGGCTCAGTCGGGTTACCGGTGTTGGTGATTTATTGTGCTCAAAAACTCAAAACAGGGTGCAAAAGAAACTAAACATATACAAGATACTCTGGGCCTCAGCCTCTCTCCAGTTACCAGCAATGTAACAAAGAAACAGAAAACAGAAATGGCCGCTCTTCTTCCCACAGCCCTCATTAAATAGTTTAAGCCCCTCACCTCAGGCTCTCTTATTTCTGATTTCTTCTCATAAATCAGTTTTGTCCATATATTACCTCCACAAACAATTGATATACAAAAACAAATAATTTTTACAACTTAATTCTTTTACACAGATTCATTGACTTATTCAATTACACCAAACTGGGTTTGAACCCAGCAAAGACGCCGCCAGACTGAAGATGACAAGTCCCCGTAGCATAAACACGTACACACACACACACACACACACGGCTAACCCCACTGAAATATTAAGTGTGCACCCTCAATACGCCAGCAGGTAACCAGGAACAGCTTGTGTGTTTTAAGTTAATGGAGCTACTGGGCTCAGCCCGAGTGTATTGGTCCTCACAAGCATAGTATAACAGGAATGTGTGTGTGGCACGCAAAGTTAGAGGTTGTTTTAAGTGACGAGGTGGATTCGTCACAGTCACAATAACCATGACATGAAATTTTTATACCCTACAACAGGGATGTTCTTCTGGCAAACGGGTAGATAAATAAGGATCTCACCGAATTTGGCGGAAGCTGCATCTCGCTTGTTACGTTCGCCATCATCCCTCTAATTGTCTGCACCTGCGCTTGGGTGCAGAAGCCTGTTAAAAGGCAGTATTTTCAGAGCCCCAAGACCATAAAATTCTGAGACGCTGATTGGCCATTAAATTATTAAATTCACCTAGCAATAGTACATGATTGGCAGATTCTCTGCAAATGTGGTGCTGTCTAATCACAGCCCCAAGACAGAGACGGTAGGAGTCTGTCTGTGGAAATCCACAAATGAATGACAGTAGGTAGGGAAATGTAGTTTATATAATTTGTTTTGCTTATAGGTACACACTCTAGAGAGTAAAACTGACATTTATGAGTTAATTTCTAAAAATATATTTTACGTTTCTCTCTTCTTATCAGGGAGGGCGTTGCCCCAGCGCCCCCTATGGGCCGGCCGCCGCTGCGTCATATCAATTGATAAAAGATTAACAGGGTTCTTGTTTTAACTCCAACTATCTGAATCAGCTGTGTTGAAGAGGGGAAAAATCTAAAACATTCAGGGCAGTGTGCTGTGAAGACCAGGGTTGAAGAACACTCTTACACAGAATGAGGCCTTTTTATAACCTCTCGAAACCCAGTTTTAAAGTATTTAAAAATAATAACTCAGAATGCGTGAAAATTACACCCGTAACATGTTTACCAATATAGACCTGTTAGACATCGTCAGAGATGGGAAGTAACGAAGTACAAATACTTTGTTACTGTACTCAAGTACATTTTTCTGATATGTTAATTTACTTTACTACTTATTTTTATGGCGACTTTTTACTTCTACTCCTTACATTTTTACACAAATATCTGTACTTTCTACTCCTTACATTTTAAAAAATGGGCTCGTTACTTTAGTTTTGAATCATTTCAATGGAGTTACTGTTATTATTTTTCACGTCATCAATACCAAATTCAATCTAATTGGATGGGAATCTACGTTGCATTTGATGCACCACTACAAGATGAATCGACAGATTCGGCGGTATTCATTTGCGGCAAATCATTGCAGCTTGGTGGCGGTGGCGTTAGCATAGTAGTATGGACGACGAGATGATTGAAAATGAACACAACAGAGATCTAGTCCTATTGGCAGACATCCATTTAAAATGTAGGCAACGGCATGAAAAAAGTGGTTTCTACTTTTACTTTTATACTTTAAAGCTGAAGTCTGTAAGTTTTTAAAAATCACTTTTTTGTCATATTGGCTAAAACTGTCCCTATGCCCAGACAGCAGTACATGTGATACGTAACCTGTAAAAAAAAATGCTTCAATTGGTCCCGCATACTGCCTGTATTTCAATCTGGAAAGAATATTTCGGGACGAGCCAAAACAACCAATCACAGCCAGAGGAGCGTCTGATGGAGTGTCAATCACAGCTCACACTTGTGAATCCCGCCCCCTCCCTCTCACCACTGAACCTGCCGCTGCCGCCCGGCTGCTGCAGTCAGGAGGACGCGCGTGGAAGTCATGGTGGAGCGACAGCCACCAGCGAAAGAGAAACTGCCGTTACTGCCCCTGCCGACAACTGCTTACACGGCAAACTTCGGTATAACCAGCATCTTATATCTAGCTGCCTGGAGGTGAGTGTTATCGCTCTTACCGGTTCACACTCCATGCCGCGTACGCTGCTTGGACGCTTCTGGTCGCATGCGGTAGCCGCGCATGCGACCAGAAGCTGTGAGAGGGGTGAGAGGGGTGGAGCTTGGAGGTGGTGCATGAGTGAAGCAGAGAGGGTGGGGGAGTGGCGTGAAACCTGTTTTTCTTCAAATTTTCAGTCGAAGTCTGCTCTCTTCTCAATGTTACAGACTGCAGCTTTAAAGCTACAGTGTGTAATTTTCAGCGACATCTAACGTCCAGACTGCAGCAACATGAACATCTCCCCCCCACCACTTCTCCCCCCCAACAGTACGGCGAGCGTTACGGGACAAAATGTCTTTCACGACGTCTGCATCACCTACCTTCTCAAGTGATGAGGTTTGTTTACATAGATAATTTTACAGATAGTATTTCATTAGTCTGTGTAGGGTATAGATTTCATGTAGACTTAAGATAATAAATATACCCGTTATTTTTTCTACATCGTTGTGATGTTTTGGTGAGCTGCTTTGCATGGTGATATAAACAGACGAAGTAATTGTAATCATTAGTTTAACAGCGAGATTGTGTTCACTGGAAGAATATATTTTCCCAGTTTACAGAGTCCAAGTCTTGTTTGTGGCACGGGGGTTACAAGGCGAGGAAGAGGGAGAGGGCGAGGAAGAGGGCAGAGAGGCCGGGGTGGGCGTGCCGTGCAGCCAGGGCCAGGCGAGGGAGAGGTGCCAGCGGGGTGACTAGAGCAGAGGAGGAAAGGCTTGAAGATCTCCAAAGGAGCCGGAGAGAAGTAACCGAGGTATATATCCAGAAAATTATTTTACAGAAAATTACTGAATCATTACCTGTGAAACGTCAGGGACGTTGCTGAATAAGTATACTGGAGAGTAACAGCATCATCACGCAGCATGTTATTGTAATGGGCGATCTCGCAATCGCTAGTTTGTTGGCTCTGCGCTGCCGTAGTGCAAAGATGTCTGCCTCCATGGCTGCGAGACCCGCTCCTATGTAATTATAAATAACGAATTCTAAGGCAACGCAAATATTAAGGTGAAGAGGCTGAGCTCGTAGATGATGATAAATAACATAGTTATGTATAATATATTACATTTCTGACTGTATATCCCTGTAATTATTACACACTGTAGCTTTAAGTAAATTTACAAGCCTGTACTTTGTTACTTTTACTTGAGTAAAGAAGTTTAATCAGTTCTTCCACTTTTACCAGAGTATCTGTACTTTTACTCAAGTACGGAAAGTGAGTACTTTTGCCATCTCTGGATATCGTTGGAAAGCTTAGATTCTCCACAATTCAACCACCTGTTCATTTTACGGACACAGTGAGCACCAAAGCACAGTTAACACAGATATAGCAGCATGTCAAAATGTACCATGACAAAGCAGCCACAACAAGCATGTCTTTGTAACTGTTGTTCAAAAAAGACATTATTTTTGAATAATAATTGTTTGAACTGATGCAACTTGGGTGTTTTGCTCACCCAGTTTTCATGTATATATTCAGAAACTAAAGGTGTTAGCTTTCAAATAATGTATCACACATGTGATTTGGGCTTACACTTCATAAGTTATTTGCTTTTCCATTTGGGTGTGCAAAATAAAGTTGAGTTACATGTAAATAGCCACACACAAGCCTAAATTCTGTGGGATCTACAGTACAGGTATATTTAAAATAGAGCCTGTCCTGCTGCATGAAGTAGGCTGAAACCTTATGTAAAAATCTAAATCAATTTACAGATAAGTAACAACTGCTGACATTTAAGAGCCTAGAAAATGTTAAGAATAATTTAGTAACACATTGAAATCAGTACAGGTACTTTTACTGATCTGTAAGACTTAATAAAGATTCTTCAAGAAAACAATGGACAGTGGGAAGCCGTGTTCATGCTTCAGTTACTGTGTACTAGTGCACATAAGAGAAGAAAATCTTCAAATGCACAAGAACATTTAAAAAAATGTATTTTCAACCAAAAAATAATTATAAAGTAACATGAAAAAACATTTATATTAATCAAAAATACATAAACAAATTTATGCAAAGCCATTTATTGACGTATGGATAGAAACACCCTGTTTCAGTTCAGTTGGACAGCAGGGGGCACTCAACACCGGATAATAATAATGAAGGTAAATACAAGGGAAATCTTCAATTGCCTTTAATTAATTATCATTTAGAAAACCTCATACAAGACCTTATTAAAATCAAAACAATAATCTAATCTTCTGAGTCATTTTACTGATATAACCAAGATTGCACACCAGACTTTTTTTTTTAGGTGTTGACTAAAGGAGCCATTCAACACAGGATTAAGCTTGGCCAAATAAAAAACAGATTTTTCACATCTCTAATTCCTTTCTTAAATGTCTGTGAAATATCAGTTTAGCTGGTTAATTTGCTGTCAACATAATGTTTGTTAATTTTTAAGACAGACTGCTTTCAAAGCTCAAAACAAATGTGTATATATATATATATATATATATATATATATTGTATTCATGATATTCATGAAACCCTAAAACTCTCAAATGCACAATACAGAAATGATCAATCATAGACACTATGTAGGAGCATGTTACGGTCCTAACTCAACCGGACATGAAAATGTAACTTTCCTGTGGACCCCGTATCTGTTTAAGTAAGCTGAGACTATATATTTCTTTAAGAAAAAAGATCAATTACTAACCTGATTAATATTAATAGTTTAATTTTCAAGGTGCCTTTTATATCCAAAGGTAAAACATTTTTAAAATTTGATAAATGTTTTCACCAGCCTTTGAAAACTAAAATACAAAGCTGAATTGATCTGACCAGTTTAGCAGATTTAAGTTCTCTGCTTGGGGAAGCCTGAAGCGCTCCAGGGCCAGCTGAGAGACATAGTCCCTCCATGGTGTCCTGGGTCGTCCCCTTGGTCTCCTCCCAGTGGGACGTGCCTGAAACACCTCCCATGTGAAGTGTCGAGGGGGCATCTGATGCCCACGGCATCTCAGCTGACTCCTCTTGATGTGGAGAAGCTGCTCTACTCTAAGCCTCTCCTGAATGACCGAGCTCTTCGCCCTCTCTAAAGGTGAGCCCAGCCACCATGTGGAGAATGTTCTACTCATCTTTTCATTCATCATCCAGATGTCATGACCATAACAATAACTTCCTTTCCCAATCCTCTCTGCTGATGATCATCTAAAACTGTTCTATAACAAACATGTGAAGGCTTCATAGAATTGCTCATTATGCTTTAGGTTATAATATTCACTTTTTACTCTATTTACTAAATACAGAATATGAATAGCATACTTTTAAGACTTTATTTTAAAAAAAATATAGTTATAAAGTCACAAATGTTTATAAAACAGCCTACTATCTTACTTTTCAGCACCTGTGTGCATAAAGTAGCATAGGGTTGTGTCGCTCTTTAAGTCTCTAAATAGAGATGATGCTGTCGCTATCAACTGGTTGCATCTTACATCAACAGATTAAATAATCTGTTATAGAACATAGATTAAAGAATCATATAGAACATTCATGTAGGTGAGGCCGAAATTGTTTTGTTTCATATTAGCAAAGGACAAACATTTACTAAATTTAAAAAAACAAACGTTTCCATGGGGACCAAGGGACCACTCTGCTGTTCAATTGTCTCTGAGTGAGTTGATGTAGACATCTATTGTGTAATGTGTGTGTGTAAGTGGGGGTGGGGGGTCAGGGAGCTGGGTTGAGGAGGGTTAGAGGGGAGCAGCACTGAACAACCCAGTAGACAGATGAAAGCACTGCATATCCTTAAATCTAATCATAATTTAGTCCTCAGCAGCAGAAGATGGTTTGATCAGAATAAAGAGGGAAACAGGCAAGACTGAGGCCAGAGAGAGGCCTGAATGCGATAGTCAAGGGAAGGGAGATGTCAGATCACTCTCAGATGGAGAATGACAGACCAGACAGCCTGATTCCTAACGCTGATGCTTATTTGTTGCATCGGTCTTGATTTCCAGGCGCAAGCATTTACCCTTTAAAGGATTTCTAAGGCTCAGACGGAGCACCACTTTACGGATGTCTGGACTTCATTCAGACGATGCAGACTTATAACAGATGACACGACAAAGGCTGAACAGAAACTGCAGGCCAAACATATTGAGAGAATTAAAGTTTTCAACAATTTGCAAAGCTGTGTTTGGGGTCACTGAAAAAAGAAGTTAATGATGTGGGCATAAAAGACATTAATAAAAATAAGTTAATGTTTTGATTTTAATCATTGTTTGTAATAACAGAAAAAGGTATAAAAATGTGAGCTTGTGCTGCAGATAGTATTACAGTTAGTGATATATAGATATGTGAATGGACAGAGAGGTATGGATGGATGGATGGATGGATGATGGATGGATGGATGGATGGATGGATGGATGGATGGATGGATGGATGGATGGATGGATGGATAGATAGATAGATAGATAGATAGATAGAGATAATTTCGAAAACAAACACTTTTTTTGCAAGTGACAGAAATGTGTTTGGTCATATGAAGGTGCGTTTAATGGTTTGTTGAAAAAATGTCTGATCTGATCTAAAATATCTTTAGAGCTCAAGCATGTTTTTGCCTGAGAATATCAAATGTTTGGAGAGCCCTCTTGTGGACAAATGATGAAAGTTGTCTAACCTTTTGGAAATCCATGATTCCTCTTTTTAACTGCACAGTTCATTTTTTTAAACCCAGGCTGTTGTTGTTGAATAGGATATGCACTTTGTTGAAATGTTGATTTTGGATTACAATTTAGTGAATCCAAAGATAGTGTCGATGCACTTGTTGTCTGTTCTAGATCTTTCCTCTAGCTCTTTCCATCCCTCTGTGTAAACCAGAGGCCTCAGCGGTGAAATATTTTTCTTTTAATCATGGCAGGAAACAATTAATAAATTTGTTAAATTTTATTACTACATTGATCTCATTTTAGCATATTCTACAAATTATTTTTAATAAATGACAAATATTAAAATAAGTATAATGTTTGTGGAGGGATGTTCACACAGTCAGTCTAAGAGTATTGTATTGTACTGTATTCCACTTCTCCACATCAGATTCTTTGCATTTAGAGGTCAATAATTAATTATAGACCTAATTATACATTATGATGAACATAGTAACAACTTTGTGACATCCCTAAGAAGTAAAATTCCTGGATATTTAATAGATTCTACATACCACTTCCACTTATAATGGTCTCTAATGGTTTGGGGATGGTCATCAAGGTTAATATTAGCGTTATATTTACTTTAATTGTGTAACCTGAAAGAGTGACAAAATCGTGAAGTGTGTATATATTTTTTGTCAAATTTGAGTAGCTATGGGTCAATAATCAGTGAATAAAACCAATTTCCGCTCCTTCTCCATAAGAGTTACCACTGAAATATCAAAAACCACTGCATCTAAATTGCTACCTTGTCTCACTCTTTCTTCTAGTTCTCTCGACTTAGTTTGGTCTCCATTAATGTTGTAATTCTTAATCCTGCAATTGCTTCAAATGTAGAATTATGAAAGCCAAATTTACTGAGCATTTTTAATATGAAGGACATTACTGCGTTAAATGCCTTTTCTGCATCTAAACTCATCACAAAGATCTCTTATTGCACTTCATGAAGCACTGATGGGTCTGTCTTTATTTAATTAATCCATTTTGGTCAGTCTGTATCACAGAAACTAAGACAATTTCAAATCTCCTTGAACTGATAGACGCAAACAGTCTGTATTCAAGACACCAACTGTAACTTCTAAATTCTTATCTGTTGTTTCCTTCCTCTGATATGACAGGAGTTATTGCTTCATTTCATAAAGGAGGGACTTTTATTATGCTTCACCCAGTTAAATGTTTCAGTTAGGTTGGAGTTAGGTAACCCTCCATTATCTTCCACCACATTTAGGGCCTAATCCAACTGTTCCTGCCATCTTTTGGTTTTTCACTTCCTTTATCGCCAGCTGGATTTCCTCTTTGGTCAGTCAATCTTTATGCTCTTCTATCAATGTTGGGACATCTAGTTGCCAAAAGCATTATTATCTTCATTATTATCTACTACGTTTTGGAAATAAAGCTTTAGATTGTAATTCTGAAGGCACAATTTAATTTGTTCTTATTTTATTTCACTTCTATTATTCAATGGGTTCCTATTTTTTTCTTTTTGACTGTTTTTTTCAGCCTGTTGTTTCTTTTAAGAGTTTTAAGGATATCCTGCCTGACTCATAATACTGTTGTTTAGCCACAATGTGCCTTTTTTTTCAACCTGCACTGTTGTAATGTCAGCTATTTTTTCAGTTGCTTTATTCAATCTTTTCATTAATATTTTCCAAACGTTCCTGTTGAAGTTTCAGCAGTTTTCATTTAATACTGTGATGTGATGTGATGTGATGATAGTTTTTCTTTTTCTTTTTTTTTGGTAAAAAGATTATAACTATTTCAATTTATTAACTGCCTTATAAGCATCCCAAATTAGTCCTGGAATAATCTCATTGTTATAATAATTACCTTTTGAATAACTTGAAATTGTTTATCCTTGACCTCCAAGAGTAAATATTTTATTCTTTATGAGGTAAACTTGAAAATGATCATTAACTGGGCAAAGCTCAATTTCATGTTTTTTTACACTGAAAAGTCATTTTTAGACATAAAAACATAATCTAAACAGGAGGTTTAAAAAAAAAAAGTAATGAGTATCTTCTCTTTTAGTGGGATAAATGTATCTAAACACATCAAAAACACTGCTCTAAGGAATTATCAATTTTGTTTCATATGCTTCTAGTTTCGCCTTTCCAATTCAAAGAATCAAAGTTTGCATTCAGTGTGATATCGAAATCACTTGTCCTTAACTTTAATATGTATTTATAAAAGGGTTAGCAGCCTTCAATTGTTATTTATTGACCTTTTTCATCTTTATATTCCGACAGATGTTTGTAATTTAGTGCCCCAGTTATCAGAATTGCAACTGCCATACTCTGTCCTGAATTGTGATAAGAATAAAATATCCTCTTAAAACATAACTTGTAAAATTTTCAATGTTTTTCATCTGAGAGATGTGTTTCTTGCATCAGAGCAGTTTATGCATTAACTCCTTAGGTCTTTCCATCCGTTCAGATGTATTCCTCTCCCTCCTTCTCTGTTTTCATTTATTTCAGATTATCTTCATATTGTAATCTGGGTTAAATCAGAATTGTTCTGTTTATTTCGGGAGCTCTCTCACAGCACAGCAATCCATGATGATGGACCGACCTGATGCAAGCAACTCTTTATTTTAAAGCAAATACAGAACTCAGAAAGGATTTATTTAGGCGATTTCTTCATTCAGCATCCAGACAGTAAGTAGACATGCGAGCAGTTGGTAAAGTTAGCATTAAATAAATGTTAAATATTATCCATCCATCTTCCTCCGCTTATCTGGGCTCGGGTCGCGGGGGCAGCAGCTTAAGAAGGGAGGCCCAGACTTCCCTCTCCCCAGCCACTTCTTCTAGCCCCACAGGAGGAACCCCAGGCGTTCCCAGGCCAGCTGAGAAAAGTAGTCTCTCCAGCGTGTCCTGGGTCTTCCCCGGGGCCTCCCACCTCTCCTTGGGCTGCCACCTTATCGTGGTGGAGAGGTTTGAGTGTCCCAATGATCCTGGGAGCTATGCTGTCTGGGGCTTCATGCCCCTGGTAGGGTCACCCAAGGCAGACAGGTCCTAGGTGAGGAACCAGACAAAGTGCAGCCCGAAGCCCCTATGATGAGTACGACCTTTGGATTCGACGTTCCCTTGCCTGGACGCGGGTCACCGGGGCCCCACTCTGGAGCCAGGCCTGGAGGGGGGGCAAGATGGCGAGCGCCTGGTGGCCGGGCTTCTACACATGGGGCCCGGCCGGGGTCAGCCCAAAGAGGAAACATGGGTCCCCCCTTACATGGGCCCACCACCCGTGGGAGGGGCCATAGGGGTCGGGTGCAATGTGTGTTGGGTGGCGGCCGAGGGAGGGGACCCTGGCGGATGTGTGTGTGTGTGTGTGTGTGTGTGTAGAGTATATACAAATTGTTGTTTTTTTTTTATTACAGCTTTTCAGACATTTCCATTTCATAAAGTGCAGCAGTGATCAAATGTAAACAGTGTGGGAGAAAAAATGGTGCAAAAAAATGCATTGATATGGGAGTTCAAAGCATTAATGGTGCAAATATGCAGTATTAGATTGTATTACATAAAAGCTAAAAAAAATGGAAAAAAAAACACAAATTCTGCAGGTACCCTTTTTATTTCACTGTGCATACACATAACATATTTTAGTGTCATCTCACTCCTATGAAGAATTTCAAATGATCATGTTGAATAAAGAAACTGTGTATTAAAATGTCTTAAATTGAATTAAGAAAATGACAATGTCATTTTTTTAAAAGACATGTCAACCAACAGCTTTTAAAAAAGCCTATATGTAATATATCTGGTGGTTTTGTTGTTTTTCTTTCCTTATGCGCAGAAAAAGATCAAATTACTCTAACTCTACATTCTACTACTAAGGAGAGGGAAAAAAAGAAGAATCCAGTTAAAGAACTTTAATGTTTAATTGTACTTTTTTAGTGGAGCATTGTCAGGATACAATGCCCGAACATGTCCGACTCACTGACACTCCAAATATTTCTAGCAATGCGAAGTACTCCATGTGTGCCTAAAATAGTTTCAGCCCTCATAAGCACACTGTTTGGAGGAGAATAATGTGTTTTACCACGTTAGACAGATACTTTGGGTGGCAGGTCAGCTTTAAGGAGCCCATTAGCAGAAACCCATTCTCCACCTCTGCTGTGCCCTCCTTTCTTCTGCTTTTTTTTTCATTTTGGTCAGATTTGTCTGTGCAGACGTATTTCATGACCTTTCTTTGTGAGACAAAATAAATGTACTCCATCCTGCTGCTTTTCTTGGTATCGATCATGCTTTTTAGAGATTTTTATCCCATTTCATGGTAATGATAATAATGGAAATGCACCGTGTTTCAGAATTGGTTTTGATGCAAAACACATCAGAGTACAGTTCTTCAAAAATCTGAAAGGTTTATCAGATTTCTGTATAAACATCTTTGATCCTTGC
The DNA here is from genome assembly GCA_030533445.1 of Cyprinodon diabolis. Taxonomy (NCBI): domain Eukaryota; kingdom Metazoa; phylum Chordata; class Actinopteri; order Cyprinodontiformes; family Cyprinodontidae; genus Cyprinodon; species Cyprinodon diabolis. Next base: position 34,396,416 of record CM060068.1, read on the forward strand.
TCATAGAGTGCAGAATGGAAACAGGCAATAGTACCATGGTGTTATATGTTCTTCTAATCATATTTTAACAGGAAAAAAAAACAATTAAGGCTTTAAATAATATGATTTAGAATGAAAAACTGTCTTAACAATGAAATAAAAATAAAACCAAAAAGGGCCAGTAGAAAGGATGATGGGTAATTTTTCTTCCTGTTATTTCAGCAAAAAATATTCTGCACATAAAGTACCTAGGTATTCATTTTACTGTACATAAGAGTTATTTTTCCAAAAGGTAAATTGTTTTGTTTTTATTGTGTTTATAATAAAGTAAACCATAATTTTTTCCTCTATAGAATAGAAGGACTGTGAGAAATGAATAGTTACCTTTCCTCTTTGAATTTAATGTGCATTACATACATGCACTTTTATTTTTTTCTAGTTTATGACGGCTCTGTTTCTGTATTAAGCACCTTTTTCTGCACATAGTTTTTGTTAGAGTTTCTCTGAGCGCCTTACATGGCTCATTGTACCAGTTCTGTTGTATTGTTTCAAGTTATAGGTAGAAGAAAATAAAGATTCATCTAATCATATTTTATTGGGTTTTTTTTTTTCTTCCTTCGATGCATTATGCTTTTGTGTCCCTCATAGTGTACTCTATGAGCATATGAGAACTTTTTAAGCTCTACATTTTTGTGTACATTAGCAAATACATTTTCATTTAACCATTGTTTAAAAAAAAACGCTAAAAAGAATTCAATTCAGGGATCTATGTGAAAATATGTTGTATTAACTTATCCTTATATTTAAAAACACTTTTTAACTTTAACATCTAAGTGTTTAAGATTTTTTATCAAGTTGACCATCACAAAGAACCTGTAAAGGGATTGAGAAGAACACAAGCTCCAAATATTTCTGCAACTAAAATCTGTAAATTCTGGTCAGCAACATCGATTTTGAGCTTTCTTTACTCCAACAGCCCTAAATATAATATCCCAATGAAACCAAGAGTGTTCAGAGTTCCCTTTAGCAAATAGTCCATCTCTGTGTAATTTGGTCCTAGAATAAATCCATCTGTTCAGTCAAGGCCTCAGCAGTTTATTAGAGAACATTAGTGTAGAAACAGCCCTGTGAAGACCAAGGAGCATAGCTGATAGGTAAGGGAAGAATTTTTTTGAGAAACATACAGTAGGGTTAAGTTATAAAACAAGCTTTACAAGAATCTTACTGAGCATTTTTCAATCCATTATCCAAAAACAGGAAATAATCCACTAAGATTGACAGTCCACCTAAACTAAAAGGGAATGGAAGCAGAGGGTTGATCAGATAAGTGTACAATAACAAATTCTGGAGGTTTGTCAGAGTTTAGCTCTGTGGAGGATCACCATATTATTAATATGAAAAATAGTTGATTTAATTTTATTTAGAAAAACCTGAGATAAAGCAATGATATCATACAACTATAGAATAACATTATTTGGGGAATATTAATGTTTATGTTTAATGATTATGCATTTAACAGATGCTTTTATCCAAAGCAACTTACAAAATAGACACAATTTTAGTTTTTAATATCAAAAGTTTCTTTTGATATTATGATACATTTGATACATTATGATATTATAATATTACGAAACATTGTGTTTTTGCTGCTTGGTTTAATTTAATTACACATGTTGCATCAACTGTTATTTGTAATATCTAATCCTGTTTCAGTTTTAATTTTAAATTAAATTAAATTTAATTTTAATTTAAATTAAGTTTAAATTTGTTATTTACTGGTAAATGTATATCTATATAAAATTTGTAGAATTAAATTAAATTACCTATACTCCCTTTTTTGATTAACATTTAATTATTTTAAAAAATTATTGATGACTTTTGAAATATGGAGCACAAATGTATCCCCACTTAATTAGTTAAAATTATATCTTTCTTACTAGAACTAAGAAAGTAGAGGATATCAGCCCTTTTTATCATTCCTTACACTGGCTCCCTGTAGCTAAGAAAATAGACTTTAAAATCCTTCTGTTAGTCTATAAATCACTGAATGGATCAGAACTTTAAAGGCAAAGTCCAGTCTTATTCAGAATTCAAACTTCTGAAAGTACTTTAAATATAAAATCATTGCACACTATTCAATAAATGATAAGTGTTTTAATTAAGAGTAGTTTTCATTTGAATGTGCTTTACTGGAGGCATCCATGTTTGTCAAAGAACACTACTGCCACCCACAGGTTTGTTATGTCACAGTGTGGTATCGGCTGTTGAGCAAGTCTTAATCCTGTATCTAGTGTTTGTCACAACGTGTTATTATCCAAGCCATCTTGAAAAAATTCTTCTTCGAAATGTTGGCAACATTTTTTTTTCTCTGGCCAGAAGTTCAGTTGCAAATCCTCCCTCTGCAAGTTGGCAATCCAACAAAAAACCCTCCGTCGTGGATCATAAATCGGAAAAGTAAAATAAAGATTTTTTTCACTTTTCCTGATGTATTACAACATCCAACTGCCATGCACGTGGGCCTTGTCACTTTAACCATAGACCTTGCACATTTCAATGGTGAAGTCATCTCGGAATCTAAAATAATTGTTGTTGATTGCAGGTGAATAGTTGCTATTGATTTTGCTTGTAAAGCTGAGAGAATGGCCATAGGCTTAGGTATAGATAATGATCCATTGATTATTCATGCTGTCTGGACTTTTCCTTTAATAAATAACAGATTTGTTGTCAATGTATCAACCTCACAGACCACACAGGTCTTCTAGTTCAAGTCTACTCTGTCCACCCGGAACTAGAACCAGACATGAAGATGCAGCATTTAGTTTCTGTGCTCAACTTATCTGAAACAACCTTAAAAAATTATGTATATGTCCTGAAAGCCTGAGCTATTAAATTCATTTTTTTAGAGCTGCCTTTGACTGATGAATTTAAATTTTAACTGAGGTACAATTAGTTTAAACTTGTGACCCAGCAGTTTTATTTGTTCTACTTCCTTCTTTTATCATGTTTTTATCTTTACTTGCTTTTATTCTACAATTTGAATCGTTTTTGTTCTTAATTTTGCTATATACATAAACTTACCTCACGTTCTCTTATTTAAGGTCTCATATTTTCCTAATTAAAACCAGTAGTAAATAGATATTCTAAAGATAAATAAATATATATACTTCGCACAATTTTATTTAAAACAGAAAGGTTCACAAAGTGAAATTCTAATCTGTATTTTTACTTTTTTTTCTGTGCATTTCATCTTTTTAATTTCTTTGGGTTATGCTTCGCATCAAAAATGTTAAACATCACTTGGAACCTTATTTTCCAGCCTGAGTTGCCCATCGGCGACTTTCAAGCCGACGGACTAGAATGACATAATGGTAAACAGAGTAAGGTGAGTCTGATATATCTTTACCGGTTGGAGCATGAAGACCGTTTTACTAGACACTGCAGCAGCAGTCCAGTAAAGCTTTTTGATTTTATTCCGAGTTACTAAAACATTTGATGCTAAAGCCACATCGATCTGTGTTGGAGAGCGTTAGCCATTAGCGCCCATTAGCAAAGGATAAATGGGCCGAATTCTCCCAAGTTTTCCTATCAAATATGAAATTATTAAAATTATTTGTTTTGTTTACGTAGAAACGCGTGTCTGTGGTACATTATAATTTACTAAAGCTGTGCAGAAAGTCAAAGGCGGTTTCTATTCGGTTTCTGCAGAGATGCTGAATCTTGATGGATTCGGAAAATAACGGTGGAGTTGAAGTGGCTGGTTAAAGGGGCCGTTTAGTGATTTGTGACAGCTACTACTTCTTTGAACTACTTTTTCAATTTTTTATTTAATTTCTTACGAAAACGTGATAATAAGCGCAAAGGAACAATCCAGTGTATTTTATATCAGATGTTCCTCTTTTTGGGATGTAATTTGCTTCACGTTCAATATGAATTCTTAGAATTACAATTGAAGAAAGTATTAATATAACAACTTTTACCTGTTATTACGTTTCGCTTGTGTTAGATGCAGTTGCGGAGCTAGATGGGGGGCCAGGGCCACCCTTTGCTAATCACTGGCCACCCCTACCATTTATTTCCCCTTTAATACAGACGGTGGCAGTAGTAATACTTTTAAGTGAAATATTCAAAAAATGTAATTTTTCATATATTAACAATTACTTGACAACAAAAGCACTGTGGTTGATTATGCACATTATAATACTAACATTAAAGAGAATAATCCATGCTCTTTTCAGAACTAGATTTATGTGTTATATGGGGTAAAGAGAAAATTATGCGTCTCTGAAAGCCTTCTAGGAGTTTTCAGTGAAATCATAGATAAATAACTATTTTAATAAAAACTTGATAATTAAATTATGTAGATATTAGTATTTGTAAATATCAATTAATTAATTGTTGATAAAAGTAGGTAAATAATAACAAAGGAAGACATGTTTGCCCCAGAACTCAAAGCTGAAAGAGTTTTATTCACTTTACCTTTTATCTAGAAAGCATGGAAGTTTTATATATATGCGTATATTTGATAGCATAGATTGTATGAAAGTTTAATTTGCCTTTATTTAGAAAATACGGCTGTTAATTTTAATGTGCTTGTTAATTATCCTGTAGGAACAGTGTAGATTGACCCTGAGGTTCTGGCGCGTATCTACTTTCAGCCACCCCTCAGTGTACCTTGGTTATTGCCTGGCCACCCTTATTAAATTTTTCTGGCTAGGCCTCTGGTTAAGATGGTAAATTGTTCTAATTAGAGGAATGAAAATGCAAGATCTACGTGATCAGAAAAGATAACTCACCTAATATATAATTTATTTTGTTGAGAATAAACAGTTTGTGGAGATATATATAATGCAGTACATATTTCAAGAGTATGAATGGTTCTGAATTCTCACAAATATGTATGGTAAATTGAGCTTTATTCTGATCAAACAATATTTAAAAACAAACAAACAAAATGGTAAATGTATGTCTAATGTAGTGGTTCTGGTTAGGACCATATATTGGGATGTAATCACTTTAAAATCGATACTGCGCCGAAGAATGCCAAACTTGTTATTGTAAAGTCAAGCCCCATTTGTCAATAATCCATTCTGCCTGTTGGACTCCAGTAGATGCCCTCATTTAAAACAGATTATAGTATCCAAGATGCTGAAAGTCGGATGGGCTTTTATTGTCTTAATGGCAGCTTAATTTATCAGATACCACAAGTAGAATAATATGGTCGTCTTTAATTTTTATGATGTTTTTTTTATTGTTCTATCAGCTCCTGCATTGGTTTACAGAATTTGTATGGAGCTGACATGAATTAGCAGGTTTATCCTGTAAGAATGAGCCCAGGGAATACCTGACGAAGGTTAAGATGCTGTGTAGAAAGTACCTTGCATAATCTGCTGAGTGTGCTTTCCATCACATTATGGATTCCAGCTGGAGGCTCGCATCCATGTGTAATAAACTTCCCTCCTATTGGTATTAAGACCTTGAATGTATTTGCAATATTTATCAGGAAGTGGAAAGCAGAATCCAGCCAATGTCATCAAATTGAATATTGACTGAATTGCACATAGCCCTGACCCCTCCAACTTAGCCCTAGTCGGGAGAGCTCCATCAGCAGTCTGTTTAAACTCATTTTTGTATGTTGGTCAGCATTCGCACTGCTGCTCTTCAAAGCCTAAACCTAGGACTGTGCTGCAGGAATGACATCAAATTGAATGTGCAAAGTTTCGATTACTTGGATGCAGTGAACCATGAAGGACATTTTTTCATTTGCCTGACAACAGGCGGTCCCATAAACAATAAACGAGTTTCCACCTTTATCTAATCGCTTATATTGTAGGACTTTACATACCAAGTAGATTTAGAGAAAAAGGTGACAAAAACCAGTGAGATGCAAACCATTTGTGTGCATAGAACAGAAATATTAAGGTAAACAGAGGTGGCTGGCAATGCTAAAGTTAGCAACTTACTTTTAGCTTCCTAAATGGACTAAAATAAAGGACTGTTTCACTTTTTTGTGGTTTTCTAAGGATTGCACACTATATTTCACCACCTCCTTAAAAATCTTAAATACTTTGTTACTCCTGTAGCTGATGGTAACTGAACATAGATGCTTTAAATAGTTAGTTCTTGCAAAAGCAAACATTAATTTTCAATGCTTAGGTCATGTGCAGACCACTTTAAATTGAGGTAAACATGGTGCTATGTTGTCTTGTGAAAGAACGACAACACTCTTTGGCAGATTGTGCTTCTTTCTAACATATTTGAGCTATACAGAGGAGTCTCTATTTCTGTGGATTATAAATAATCTACAGCAGTAGAGATTTAAACCAACTGTCCTTGTGGATGTTTTGACCTGAAAGCAGACTGCAGGATGCTAAAATAGGTATAATTCTACCAGATTCTTCTAACTGTTGATATCAAAGCATGTGATTCTACAATCAGAAACAGACCAAACATGTTCTATTTTCAGGGAAGTCATGTAAATAGAAAGCATTTTATCTCCTAAAAACACATAGTAGTTAGAATATTATTTTTCAGCAAGAATGTAGAAAAAAACCCAGGACTTATGGAACAACCTTCTTTGGAAAGATAAAGGTTTCTTTCCCAGCAGAAGAGCCTCACAGAAAGTTTGACAAAATAGAGATTGTGGTTTGTATTGGTTTATTTTCTGCAGTTTGTCAGTTATGAAACCTTCTATAATAGGGGGGAAAAGTCGCCATGCTGGTTAAATGCTCTTTATATGTCCCCACATGACTCAAATCTTTAGTGACAAATGCTAACCCACTTGTGGGCAACAATAGACACAAATGCACCCTGGAGTAGTTTTGTCAAAACTTTGAATTTATAACAATAAAGTACCTGGAAATAATCTATACATTGAGTAGGAGAGGTACTTATGTTGTTGGTTTTCTCAGACGTGGTATTTTTCCTTCTTCCCTGTTACAGTGAGTAGGCTGCATGGTTCTGGCTGCTCTTTGGGTTTCTTGTGATTCATCTAGAATTCAGAAAATAAGTCAGTGAGTAACTGATGGACTCAGAGCCCGTCTGCAGGGGCGATGATGTCATTCTATAAAGGGTGGGTGTATGTGATAAAATGTTAATTATTACAAACTGGACAATACTAATCTTTTGGTTCAAATTCTTTTGGATTTAACAAATTTTACTCAAAAAAAAAAAAAAAAAAAAGTTTAGATTTGGGACATTTTTTTTAAGAACTGGCCACCAAAAGAAGGGGTGTTGAAATTAAGCACCGAAAATAAGAAAAACTAAACAATTATTTTAAAAACACTAAAATTCGTCACTCTTTTTATGCTTTGAATCTAAAATGATTTACAGATCTCCTTTTTTTTTATTATCGTAGTTTGTGTGCTGCATTTAAACATTCAAATTTTTTTTTATTTGTGAGAAGGATCAAATAAATATAATCTAAATGAAAAGGAAATTAGGTTTCAATTTAAGATTTTATTTGTTTTCTTATAGGATGCTGCTTACACAAAGAGATTAATTAATTAATCCCTAAAAAACAGTAAAATCATACTCACATTATTTCTCTCTTATGGGCAAGATCAAGGTAGTTTTTGATGTAAAAAGTACACTATATTGCCAAAAGTATTTGCTCACCCATCCAAATTATTGGAATCAGGTGTTCCAATCACTTCCATGGCCACAGGTGTATAAATTCAAGCACCTAGGCATGCAGACTGTTTTTACAAACATTTGTGAAAGAATGGGTCGCTCTCAGGAGCTCAGTGAATTCCAGCGTGGAACTGTGATAGGATGCCACCTGTGCAACAAATCCAGTCGTGAAATTTCCTCGCTCCTAAATATTCCACAGTCAACTGTCAGCTGTATTATAAGAAAATGGAAGTGTTTGGGAACGACAGCAACTCAGCCACGAAGTGGTAGGCCACGTAAACTGACGGAGCGGGGTCAGCGGATGCTGAAGCGCATAGTGCGAAGAGGTCGCCAACTTTCTGCAGAGTCAATCACTACAGACCTCCAAACTTCATGTGGCCTTCAGATTAGCTCAAGAACAGTGCGCAGAGAGCTTCATGGAATGGGTTTCCATGGTCGAGCAGCTGCATCCAAGCCATACATAACCAAGTGCAATGCAAAGCGTCGGATGCGGTGGTGTAAAGCACGCCGCCACTGGACTCTAGAGCAGTGGAGACGCGTTCTCTGGAGTGACGAATCGCGCTTCTCCATCTGGCAATCTGATGGACGGGTCTGGGTTTGGCGGTTGCCAGGAGAACGGTACTTGTCTGACTGCATTGTGCCAAGTGTAAAGTTTGGTGGAGGGGGGATTATGGTGTGGGGTTGTTTTTCAGGAGCTGGGCTTGGCCCCTTAGTTCCAGTGAAAGGAACTCTGAATGCTTCAGCATACCAAGACATTTTGGACAATTCCATGCTCCCAACTTTGTGGGAACAGTTTGGAGCTGGCCCCTTCCTCTTCCAACATGACTGTGCACCAGTGCACAAAGCAAGGTCCATAAAGACATGGATGACAGAGTCTGGTGTGGATGAACTTGACTGGCCTGCACAGAGTCCTGACCTCAACCCGATAGAACACCTTTGGGATGAATTAGAGCGGAGACTGAGAGCCAGGCCTTCTCGTCCAACATCAGTGTGCGACCTCACAAATGCGCTTCTGGAAGAATGGTCAAAAATTCCCATAAACACACTCCTAAACCTTGTGGACAGCCTTCCCAGAAGAGTTGAAGCTGTTCTAGCTGCAAAGGGTGGACCGACGTCATATTGAACCCTATGGATTAGGAACGGGATGTCACTTAAGCTCATATGTGAGTCAAGGCAGGTGAGCAAATACTTTTGGCAATATAGTGTATGAAGGCACTGCTTTAAAAAAAAAAAAAACTATGATAGGACCAATTTTCACAACCGGGTTCTCTGTTAATTTTGTAGACATCAGTAGCTGTCACGTGCGGTATGGTAGAAAGGGACATGGGCCAGATTACATGTTGGCATAGAAGAGTGAGACTTTTTATGCTTTCTGTGGTGGAAAGATAGTGATATTGACAGAGAGCTTAACAAATATCTTATAAAATTCCTCCTGTTCATAGCATCTCTATCTTCAACTAAACCTAACTTACCTATGGCGGCAGGATTCTGCAGAAACTCAACCATGAGCTCATACTATGTATAGCTATCTCCAGTCAGAAATTAGGGTGAAGTGTACTGATGTTTCATAAAGTTCCTTTATTTAAGGTCAACTGACCATTCAAACAGCTGATCACTACTTTTCGCTCTCCGTTGGTCATATAACTCCGCCTCCCCGCAGGATGCATGCTCCATCTTTGTTATTTTTTGTCGCTGTCACTACCCGACAGCAGGTAGCTGCCTCAGCAGATCCCATGATGCTATATCTGCTCGTCTAGTGACCATGGATGATCACTATTTTTCAAGGTGCATTGTGGGAGATTACAAGTTCACTACTTTTTCATCCATCATTTAAAATGCTGTATTCACTATATAGTGCCCTATGGTGATTTGGGCAGACATTCAGACATGGCCCAAGATTAAGAAAAAATATCCTGGTGAACCATGGTCGAGCAGTAGGCTAGTAAAAAACGTTTGCAAACTTCCTCTAAAGCCTTTCAAAATAAAGCAAAAAAAAGGAACTTTCCTATCCATCTGATAACTTTATATTTGTGTTGGTTTGGATTTATGAGGTTAGTTACAATAGTTGATAATCAGTTTTACAATCAGTCCAAATATCAAGCCCTTAATAACACAGTAAAGTTTTTACTTTGGGTTTTTACACCATGCTCCACAGCGCATTCTCATTCAACACAAGCTTATATAATGCTAAACAAGCGTATTTCACTGATCTTAAGTGAATATCTGCCGCATTGATGCTTATTATAAAAGGCTTGCAGATATTTCAGTATTAGATAAGTCATTTATCTGTATATTTTCCATACTTGTAACCCCGTATCAACAGGATTTTAGGCTGGTTAGTGCCCTTTTATCTCCAGCTGATTCCCTTAAATTATTAATATAACGTAATATTATATAATCATCAATTATACATGATGTTTGCATGTGTCAAATTTGTAATTTTGTTGGATTGACTGGAATAAAGCTGGACATTCAAGACTCAAAGATGCCCCAATGCTAAAATCTGATTGGTCAGCAAACATAGGTTGTTGCAAGCAGCTCTTATTGAATCTGTGGATGGAAGTTGTTTTATCTAAAACTGAGCAGTATTATGTGTTTGCCCCTTTTTGTGGCTGTAGCTTGGGGGGGCTAAAATGATAGGGCTTTACATCATCGCATCTAAAGAAAACATTAAAAACTCCCTATTTGTAGTTCTGAGTAATTTTCCTGACCATGTGCTCATATGGGAAGCACCAGATGTTACCTTCTAGTGATGTAATGTTCATTTAATAATTAATAGATGTAGAAGGAAGATCAATAGGAGCACAAATGACAAAGCGTATGTAAGCATTGTATGGAGGGAGGAGGATGAAAAAGGATGAGCACGTCTGGCAGACTGATGGAAACCCCACCCAGACCTGATTCCTTGCCGCTCCGTCCGCTGATAAGCAGCTGATGAGGAAGTGGAGCAGTATTTCACAAGGACATATAGGGCAGGATATTCAACTCTATTGAGCTAATCAAGATACTGTTGGTATGTTTGAAGCTGATTTCTCTTTTATTCTTATCTCATGTTTGCCTTGACAGAGTCTCTGTTTAAATAAGCAAAACCAACTTTGAAAATAAGCACTTTTGTTCCTTTCTTTCCAGAAATTAGATTTCTCACTGCTAGTAATGTTTTTGTTCTTGTTGCGTTTGTACATGTTGTCTTGACTTCCTCTTTCTCTCTTTTGTTGCAGCTAAGACCCAGAGAGCCTCTGTCAGTTGACCTCATAAGAACCAAAAGAGCATTGATTTGTCCATGTCTGAGTCTGGCAACATCATTTTTTTTCAAAGGACAGTAATCATGTGGGCCCCTGGTATTTTTTTTACAAAAGCTCCTTTTCTAGTGAGAAACAAACCAGACTTTTAGAGCTGGAAAAGGGAAACTACAAGACTTAAAAAGTGTGGAAGACGCCTTCAGTTGCAGAGCAAGAAAAATCTTTAGACAACCATTTAAAAAAATTCAGACATCCTGAAAATGGTTTGCCTGACCAGAAGACTCAGATATGTCGGTGTAAATGCTAGTTTGGCTTTTTGGTCATGATTGCAAGTGTTCTGCATCGTTACTGGAAAACTGTCTTCTTGTCAGATCATTTCTCAGGGGTAAGGCTGTGATTTTAAAGCCATGGAGGGTCTTGAGCAACTTGATGTGGTGGGTGATATCAGCCCAGCCCTGGAGGCAACAGAGGACTTCATCCACTGCATAGATAGAAGGATCCAGAGTCAAGGCCCAAGCCTGGCTCAGACCAGCCACCATCAGCCTGCCAGGCAGCCTAAGCAGCTGCAGGATGTGTCCAGTGCTGCTCTGGGGAAGCTTAGCTCCAGCGGTGTGTGGAATCTTCTGGTGGGAGAGCAGCCCGAGGTTGGGCCCCTCGGCCTAGCCTGGGCCGACAACTTCAGCCTGCTGGGTCTGGGCATGGGTTTGAGGCATGGCAAGAGAAACCGAGCACGCTCCACCAATGACCTGGTGGCCCATATGCAGGAGTGCAACAACAGCACGGGAAGCTCCTCATCCAAGTCTGTTTTTAAGAAAGGACACAATCGGTCCAGGTCCGACGTCAACTATCGTCCGTCTGCGTACACGGACAATGGACTGCCCACAGTGGACTGCAACACTCTGAAGAACATGATCCTCAACCAGCAGCAGGACGGTGAGCGAACATTAAATTATAGAAGAAAAACATAAAAAGATTTAAGTTGATTCCCACTTCATAGATTAGGCTTTAAATTCATGATGCTTCAAATAATTCCCAATTCCGTGATCTGTTTATATCTCAGAAATGGTGTACTAGATTTTACTGAGGCAGTTCTTTATCTCTAATTTCTCTTTTGACCCTGGCTTCTGGGAAGTGCCCCCTGGTCTGTATGTGCTTTGTATTTTAACGCCATTTGTACCAGGCAGTTTGAGACCAAGCAGAATTATAATGTTTGATTTCACTGCTTACTTCACATATAAAAGTATTCCTGTAAAACCTCCTTATTTGTCAGAAACTGATATTAAAGTATGCTCCACTTTAATTCAAAGCTACCTGAGGCATTTATTAGCTAATATTCGTCCAGTCTTCCAGTTTTTTTTTTTGTTCAAAGCACAACTCAAAGATCTATTGTGTTCACAAAATATCTATTGACAAACGGATACGATTTGACCCAAAGAGAGAACTACAGAGGGAGAAGAAATCTTTCTAGTCAAATTTTTACCCCATAAAAGCAATTTTAGTTCCTTTATTGTATTAATAGAAAGTCTTTTGTTCCTTGCAGGTGTTTTGTTTTAACTACTTTTGGTTCCACAATGACTCAAAGTTAAAAACCTTCAGTTTTGTGTCATACTATGGTAGTGTACTAAAACTCTATCTCCATTCATCTTTTTTGTTTGTCAATAAATACGATCATCTTCATGATGTCTGGGCTAAACAAAAAACAACTGACGAAGGGGTTAGCAGTTCAACTGTAAGGTAAACTCGACCTCAGTAAAGCTGCATCACTGATCATTTTGACATACTCCATGACAAACTAAGGCTACATTCACACTGCAGGCCTTGATGCTCAATTCCGATTTTTTTGCGAAATCCGATATTTTTACGTTGCCGTTCATATTTCCAACTATATGCGACTTGTATGTGATCTGCTGTGTGAACTGCAGTCATATTATGCAAGTGTCCAGCATGCGCAGTAGAGGATGCAATGACGTCACAGGCCAGAGTGCTCTTTTTTTCCGGAAGTAAACATGGATGGTAGTGCCGGCGCGCATCTAGCAATCTTTTCCAACCATAAAAACACAATCTTTTCAATATGGTTAAACATAAATACTGCTCTCCACATCATCATCTAACATGGTTGTTTTTCTTGCCGCTTCTGTGTAGCAAGACGCATAATAGTGACCTTTGTTGGGTATTAATGAATCCGACCTGGCCGTTCAGACACAGGTCGCATTTGAAAAGATCAGATTTGTATCGCATTCAGGACCACGTAGCCAAATGGCCTGGGTCGGATTGGAAAAAATTGAATCTCTATTGTTCAGACTGCCATTAAAAGATCAGATTCAGGTCACATGTGGGCCAAAAACTCGGTTTTGGGTCACTTCAGGATGCAGTGTGAACGTAGCCTTAGCGAACCTCTGCCTCCCTCCTGTAATTTCATAAAATTCTTTGATAATCATTATAGGTAAATAATCTAGATGTGGGCCAAACTAACACCAAAGTTCAAGTCAAGGACATTTTGGTAATTTATTAGAATATTCAGAGAAGTGTTATACTTCTGTCCACCTATCCATTTGTATTTAAAACCAACATTATGTAGAAATCTGGCGTATTTGGAGTATTTCAAAGGGTGTCCACCTTGGAGTATCACATCTTTAGGCTTTGAGCAGGGTAGGGGGATCCAGGGGGATCCTCCCTTCTACTTTTTTCCTTATTATGGCAAGTATGTGTGCTTGACTAGAGGTGGGAATTTAATAAGGATGGCATTAGATCATTTTTAGGTACATTATTAATTTTCATACATTAATTCATACAATCAAAGTGTAATGCTACGTTCACAACGCAATTTGAGCTGCAAAAAAAGCCCTTCCTGCATAATTTTTTATGCTGGCACACAGGTCAGATGTGTACAGATGCATCTGATGCTTCTGCTGCTCTTGTGTTCAATGGCAGACAGTGGCTTTGCTATATTAACTGTGATCAGTGGGTAAAAGGTAGTTTTAAATATATATTTATGCAAGAAAGTCCACCAGTCAGCTCATCAACATTACGATCCTGCCATAAAACATTAACTCGCTGTCGGATCAGCGCAGACCCCATGATACCTGTGGTGCGCTGACACTGAAAATCCCCAGCAGCAACAGCCTCAGGCTTGATCTCCTCTTGGGGGATTTCCCCTACTGTTCATGGCGTTCATGGAAGTATATGTTGGCGTTTTTTAGGTATACGCTACAAACTGCAGCAAGCAGAATAATAAAAGCGAACATATTTTTCTGGCAGGTTTCAACATTTGAAGTTAATTTAGGCGTAAATAAACAGTTTTAGTGAAGTGAGCTCTGCCAGCTCGCAGATCAGCTTCTCTGATTGGTTGATGTGGCGCGTCGAGCAGCAAAAAACCTATTTTTCAAGCTCCAGTATCTACTGCTTGTGAAGTTTAAAACATATATGTTTCCAGGGGGTAAATTAAGACGTATCAAAGGCATACATCCCGAAAACTTTTTTAGTAAAGGGCGTACAATGTACCCCTGCATGCATTGCTAGCTAAAAGCCTGGTAAGATCTGAAAGAGAACGGAGTGCAATAAACATTAGGAAAACATTAATAAAACAGAGTTACCTTAAGTTTGATACCTTTCCTTTTGATTCCAAATAAACTTAACTAATATAATCCTCATCCAGCTCCTGAACTGTGACCTGGCTGAGATTTATAAGGTAATCAGCGTTACTTAGTCCATGTGTCTGTGCTTTCAGGGTTCGGCCCCCTGGTGTAATCTTTCTCATTTAGGTGAACTGGCCCTATAATGACATGGTATTTACCAAATTGGACATTTATGGTGCAAATTGTTGCTTTGCCTCTTTGAAGATGACGTCAAGCCCTCTGTTGACCAAATCATTGAACTTGAAGTATTCCTGATTCTCAGCAGACGGCTGCCCCTTACCTGAGAGAGGCATCCACACCGCCTCCCCCTCCTCCTTTCTGATCGGCAGTCCATTGAGTGAAAAGCTTTCTCATCTTTTGAGAGGCTTACGGAGGACAGAAGTCCCCGACTATTTGTACTGCAGATCGGGGCGTGTGCCGTACTTAGGTTGAAGCATCCCCAGAGAAAGCAATAATGATAGAAGATGATGATATCTTAAAATGACACAGCTGTGGCTTGACCGTCCATATTCAGGCTGAGAGCCCAACACACTCACACACACTCAGAGAGAGCCTATTTGTTTGTGTGTTTTGGCTATCCGAAGACCTAAGGAGATCCGAAGGGATCCTGGGGGATAATAGCCCGTAATCCTGTCAGCAAATGGACTCAAATGAGGCGAGAGAAGAGGCAATCCAATTACCGGGCCGCTGATACTGGCAGGATTATTTAGTATTAGCATATGTGTGAAAAGGTATCAGGCTGTTTGGACTGGCGAGATGTGAAGTGAAAGACGAGAAGTAGGAAAAAGACGGTAATAAGCAGAAAGCAAAGTGATTTAGCTGGGCCTCGCTGTGCCTCTTTATTCACATAAATAACAATAAGGAAGCCTGTTTTGTTGCCTTTCCATTAGTGACAGCTGGGGATGCTTAGACGCTAAATGGAAATGATTAGCACAGTTTTATGGAAGCAGTATGTATACTTTATGTGTATTTGGATAAACAAAGCCAAAATAAAGCTTACTTTTGGTTCCTTTGTACTTGATTAGAGAAGTTCTTTCTAGGTTTACAAAATTAAGATAAGACACAACTGTTATTGCTTAGTTTATGAGTTATTTAACCAATGCCTGGTGAGACACAGGGAATAAGTCAGGTGCATATGTCTTATTAAGAGAAAGGGTGCAACTCGCACTCGTTACTGCTTTTATTATAGAAAATGACCAATGAAATATGTCATTAAATACTGCTGCTAAAAACTGTGATGGTGGTTTTTTTCTCCTATCCGCTCACATATTATTTCTTTGCTATAAAAAAGCGGCCCAGCCACACTACAGTATAAATTAGGTGTGGGCTTTAAGGGTAGTTGGCATTAGCGCTGGGTAATTAATTGCAATATAATTGCAATTTAATAAGATGCATATTCGAATCGCAGAGGCGCTTGATTTTCGTTGACCACATTTAACAAGAGCACAAGACATAACATTTCTCACTGCGGCGCTTCAGGGGGCAAAAATATATTTAAAGTGGGTTTCCTGCCACACAGAATAGAAAGATGCGTCCAGCATGCAGATCCATGAAAGTAGATAAACACTTTATTACATAAAGTTTACAGTACAATCCTGCAACAATAGACCGAACGAGCAAGCTTTGAAGGCAATGTAAAAAACGGAAACCCTGAAATGAAAATAAAATGGTAATCTCAATATTGGTGAAAAATAAACGCAATTTAGATTTTTGGCATAATCCTTCAGCCATATTCTACATTAAACTAATTGGCCATATTTTATTATCAATATGAAGTGCATGAAAGTAGGACACATAAAATATAGCATCCTTTTGAATATTCTATCCAAATTGCTTTGCGATTGCCATAATCCACACACTGATATTATGACAACATTCAGGACGTTGTGCCTTTTAACTATTTCATATCTGCCTTTTTTATTGCACTTAAGCCAGTGCGCTGAAGTTTTTGATTCACACAGGGAAAGATGGGTTACCTCAGTGGCCATATTTGCTGCACACGTGTTACCGCTACAAAAGAACAGCTAACATTACTTGTATCACATTTCTCATGCTACGCTATCCTATAAAGATGCTTTACTCACCTTGGCTTGAAAGTAAAACTTGGAGCATCAAATACTGTCTTAACCATTTATTTAATTATCTGGCGGCAGTACTGACATTTATACTTTGGAGAAACGGCAGGACTCGAAATCCTCTTTATTTTCTTTCCGTTCCAGCGTTCATACCAAGATAATGGTGGCTCCACTTAATGTTTGTTCTGATGGAAGCCTGTGTTAGCTCATTTATTACCAAAAAAATATGCAGTCACTTAAGTAAACGAGAAGACATTGATATAGAGAATAGATTGAAGTGATAACATGTAACAGCCAGAATAGCCGTCAGACTGGAATTAGCTTGTTTGATAAATTATAGTTTAGCAGCATGATTGAGTGGAATACTGAAGAGTTATTTAGTGGTATTGAGTGTGACGTATGAGTTATTATTGAGGATTTGTGTGTGTTTACGTTGGACTATTATTGTGTAATGTAAAACCCGAGCAGGTGGATGCAAAGGCTAATTTAATAAAGCAGTTTTCCTCTCCGCATTTCTTAATTCTCATCTTGACTCTCCCAAGCGTGAAGTCTGCCAATCAGTTTGGCCTGGTTTGAGTTGAACCTATTTGCATATTTATTTATTCCTCTTAGCAAAAGCTTTGTTAACATGCAAAGTCTATGATCTAGAGCGACTCCATGTCTGCCGCTGGTTTGATAAGATTGATGAGAGCCTGCTCTCACCAGCCGTAAGTTAACCAGGACTGTGAATTATTTCCCTTTCAATGTTTTCTAGCTGAGTGACCCAGCGCATTAAAGAAACAAAATGCTTTTTTATTTTTTATATTTTTGCCCATTAGGTTGCACTGTGTAACTCAATGAGATTGTCAGACTGGTTTAGAAGCGGACCGTAAGTGATTGCTGTTATTTAAATTGTAACACTCCACCTAATAATACAATAAGACGCAGGTCTTCAAAAGGGGGTCCTGCATGAGGTACTGCATGGGGGTCGTGAAAGTTTTGGTTGATTAGCCTTTTTTTTTATATTCCCTTCTGCAATTTTTTCAGCTAATTGAAATGTCTTTAAATCCACATCAACATGAATTCAGCATATTGTAGTAAACAGACAAATGGAGGCAGAAGATGTCTTTCAGTCATCAATGCTCACATTCAGCGACACACAGGAGCTCTTTTAAGCTGGGCACCGTTTGATTCACAACACCTGTCCCATCAACCAGGAATCGAATCAGAAATACTTCCGTTACATGACTCCTTCTGTAATAGACTATAGGACCAGTTTGATATAACACAATTTCATACAATATATATAACTAGGAGGTCCCCGCTCTATCTCGCCATCAGTTTGGGGATCATTGGCCTAGAAAATAATGAACTGTTTATTCAAGGTGCTTAAAAATCTGTCTACTGTATATATCGGGAAATATTTACAGTTATTATTAGGGTTTTCCTTAAGTTGCATTCATAGAAGCATCCGATGCTATATTAAATTTCTCAAAACCAATGCTGTATGTACGGTTGACTATTTGATATTTCTAAAGTGCACTAATAAAACACTCTACTGTTTATCCATATCTTTTTAGCCCTAATATACTGCTCGACAGCAGTAAACGGCTCTAAAAGGAACATCACTTCAATCATGGATTGGTTTAACATTTCTTTCGCAGTCGCCATCTGTCTAAAGTGTGGCATCTACTCGCACTACTGCCGTTCACTGTAGAGTTGGCTAACACTAGCATGTATGTTCTCTGTTTTGATAAGTGTTATTGATGATTTAGTTTGCAACAGATTTCAAACAAATCACAAAATTTGGAGAAAAAGTTGAACGTTTAACAATTGGTATATCACTCTCCTGGGTAGCCGTTCAGCATAGAACCCAGAGCAGAACCCATGACATGGAGGGAGGGAACCATGGCAACCAGTTATCCTTGTTTGATTGTCGACATTATGGTAAAGGGTGACAAAAGAATAGTTTGGGATACGCTGTCTAACAATAATACAATTTAATTTTTTTAACCAGGCAGGGATTTAAAAAAGAAAATCACATTATAATCACATTACATATAAAAAAATAGAATAAAGAAGCCTCATAGCTTTAATTTTGGTGTTAAAAGGGCTTCTACGCTTTGCTCACTTCCGGGTACATAAATAACTAAAAATAATAGGAATAGATAAAAAAAAACTTACCATGGTGCAGTGTTTCTAGTTTGCTTTCCTTATTTCAAGCATCTTTGTGTAAGTTTAGCCATTTTTGTGATTGCAGTAAGTCATTTATGTATATTCTGCAGGTGGTTCTCTCTGTTCCTCTTTTTACTGGGGAAATGGCTCTCATCCTTTTCTTGCATTATTTTTATAAAATTTGCCATCTTATGCAACTGTATATTGAACAGAGTGAACATATCCTTTGTTTTCCACAGTGGTGAAATTCTGGATGTTTTATATCTTTTGTTTAATGTGACAAAAAAAGCTTAAAGCTTTTATTTTTTTTTTGGATTTTGAAAAAAAGTCCTTTTAAGACTCTAAATTATTAAAAAAACAACTTTTTTTGTTTTATGTGTCCACAGAAGCACTAGCTGACTGATAAGCGAGTTGTTTTTATTACACTGTTGACTGAACTTATCCTAAACACAAAACTATGAGTCATTTAACAAGTTTCTCCTTTTTTGTTCTATTTGTGTCCAGTTGACAAAAGCAGTAGTGGCAGTGTGGTGAAGCAGGGCGAGATGGAGCAGCGTGAGGGCCCAAGGAGCCGCTGGACACCCTGTTATGTTGAGCTGACTCCCTGTGAGCTGCGGCTCTACACTTTGGACAGCAGTGCCAATCGCCAACTAGGCACTGCCTTCTCCCTGTCACACTGCCAGAGTGTTGTCGCCCCGGCACCCTGCAGCCAGTCGAGTCAGATGAGCCAGCCTGGTGACAAGCGCACACTTCAGGCCTTGTTTTTCAACAGCACACGACTCCAGCTGAAGGCGGCCAACCAGTGGGAGGCAATGGAGTGGAGACGGCTGATGTGGGAGAAGGTTCAGGCAGCTAGACCCATAAGGCAGGACAACCGCAAGCATAACAGTGGGCTGGATATTAAGCAGAGTGCTAAGTTTCCCATACCGATGTCACCTTCCTCTTCGCCCTCTCCCTCTGCACTGGACACTCAACCTGATGGGGACAGCGATACTCCAACCTCATCAGAAGCATCACTTTCTAATAATTCTGGAGTCCTGAGCAGACCAACCACCCTCCCTCTGTTTAACCAGCGCTTCCAGGATATGCTGAAAGCTGGACTTCTTCATCTGCTGTTGGATCAGAACAACTGGCGGCCCTTCACCTTTGTCTTGACAAGATCTGCTCTCCAGGCTTTCCCTACAGAAGGGAGGGGCTCTGTGTCCCAACCAGTCCTCCAGTTCTCCCTAGCGTCCTGCTTGTCAGTACAGCAAGATCCTGTACCAGAGACTGGAGAGTCATGGGTGGATAAAGGGCGGTATTTCCAGGCTGTGTTCTCCAAAGAGGTCCTAAAACTCCAGGCAGATGATCATCTAAAAGCTCAGGAGTGGGTGGAAGCTCTTCAGCAGGCAGTAGATGCACAAAAGTCCACACAAGAGTACAAGAGAGAACCAGGGGAAGGACCTGCTGGATTACAGGGAGTGTTGTTGAGATCCAAACCATCAAGGAGGCAGAGGGAGGCCCAGAGAGCCAAGCGGCAGTCAGTCACCACCAGTTTCCTCAGTATTCTCACCTGCCTGGCTGTGGAAAAGGGACTCACTGCTCAAAGCTTTAGGTGTGCTGGTAAGTACCGTGCAAAATGTCCAATCCATAGTCGAGATCTCTTTAAAGTAAGAAGTGTACATTTTTCCTCCTATAAATATTTAATATAAGAAGCCCTTTAATGTCTTCTTCTAAATCTTCATTGGAACTTTGAGCTCAAACTTTTGCCAAAAAACACACTTTTTTAGGCTTTTTTTCAGGTTTTAAAAGATTGATGTTCCAAAACCAGTAAATACTTTTAATTGTAATTGGTTGGATGGAGCATAATAGTGAAGTGCTCCCTCTATTCTATCTATTGTTTCTGATGCTAGTCACCGCATTAAAGAATGACAACTTTAGCTTTTGTAAAATGGTTTACCTCGGCAGTCAGTGGAAGCTAAATGAGCTCAATCCATCTCTAACTTTAAAGGTGGTAGCTACAAGTTTAACTCCTCCCAGCCAGTTAGTGGCGCCCTCACATTCACCTAAGTCTACATCCGTATGGGTTCCCAGCCACTAGACAGATCTGCTAATCCTCCTCCTTGTACCTTCTGATCTCCTTGTCTTCCTTACGTCAGCACCAATGCTCAAAAGCTTAACCAGTCGTCATTGCCTCATTTTGTGTCATTTTTGAAGAAGCTATTTCTTAGCTCTATCTTGGCAGCTCCAGCTCATATTACATCAACCTACTATTCCTTTTGGACGTTGGCCTCATAAACAGAAGTAAATATTTATTTATTTTGAACCTGTCTAAATTGATAAAATAGTTGTTTATATTCAATATTTTGTTTTCTTCAGTAGAATTTATACTTTGGTTCTGCGTCACAAGACGTGGATATATTGCGATCTTTGAAAACAAAAGAATTTTGATACAAATGTTGTAGCTATGACCTTTAATTTGGGGCGAGCATTGGCAAGGGTGTTTCCATATGATGCAATGTTGTCACGATATTGAAATATGATATATGTGCTACAGAGTTAATATCAAAATTAAATGTTGACATAAAAAAAAAATGCTGCATACGTTCATTAGAAGATTATCCAGTTATCTTGATAGCCATGTTGTTTGGGGTTTAAGTCAGTCTACCTCCACCACTGCCTCTACTAGAGAAATGGCGCTGCCCTGCACAGCATATGGGCTCCTCTGCACCATCTACTGGAGCGGTGGTGCTGAAGTGGCCCATTTCCCCCCTTTGTTTTTGGTAAAACATTATTTTTATTTTTATCGATAATAGGAGCTGAAACATCACTATCACATTGTGTGACAGAAAACTGCAATATATCTCCAAAACAATTCTTTTTTTTCACAATGTAAAGGTGTTTTAAATCTGATGATAAATAGTTTGTTTGATGACCGACTGCAGGTTCAGCTACATGAGCTGACAGCCCATCTAATTACCCACCAATATCTACAGTAACATAATCTTTTAACAAATCTTTTCTTGAAAAAGTATTAACATTATTATTATCAGCCTTTGGTATAGCTAAATTGTTGTTGTTTTTTCGTTTTAGAACAGCCCCAATGAGTACTGTATACATCTTTTTTTTTTCATTAATGGTTAGTTCAGTATTTGAAGGTTCTAATTGCAAAGTAAAATGTGCAGATTCATGTACTTAATTTAATCTATTCTAAAGCTTTTTACAGATTAGCAATCCTCTATTGATATTCAGTTAGTCCTTACACTAGGTCCTTGGACAGCTCTACAAATGCCAGGCGGTGCTTTTACTCCCCCTGGGTGTGAAACGTGGGCTTCCTCTCACTCTCCCTATGGAGGGCTTTGAATAATCGCCGTTCACCTCCCTTTTTTATTTGTAACCACTGGCTTTATTAATGCAGAGCTGTTTGAAAGGACAGCTGAAACGGGAACAAGGATGGGGGGCCATCCGGGGCCAACTGATGATAATTGGCGGGCTTAAAGCACTGGTGGAGAGGGAAAAACGGATGAATGAATGAATCTGTGAGTGAATGAGAGCAAATGAAAGCTGCCTGGGGATGCTACAGTGGACAGCTGTGAGCGGAGCTGTTTGTTGGAGGGGTTTCAGGTCAGAGCTGGATGGACGGGACAGCTGGATACGTCTGTTTTCTATAGAGAACACACCTCAGCTCCTTCACTCCGTTTATTACTCCTTTTCATTCTGCTTGCTTTCACCAGTTCATTCATGTTCATAACCGTGTCCTGTTTTTGTCTCCATTCCTCCTGCTGTCCACCCATTGAAATGACAGTATCCCTTCCTACCCTCCTACTGTGTTAATTAGCACAACCTGAAACTCCATTTAAGCATTTAGATAAAAAAAAATCAAATTTACAAGATTTCTCCCTCCTTGTTCTTCCCTCTCTGCTATTTTTCGTTCTGAATTCCTCTGCAAATCCTCTAATATATGCTAGAGTTTTAGGAACCATGAAGTTCTTCCACTTTAGAGGCTACATACTGTAAAACCCCTACCGCACTACGGTGAAAGTAAAAGTCTAAAATACAATTTCCCTATGCAGACGATTCATTTGTGACAGCACTAAGCGATGTTCATCCTCCCTGTGTCTGTAAGCCTTTGGGTGTTCTGTTATTCAATCACAAAGTCCAACACCGGAAGAATACCTGACACCAGGTATCACCTACTGTTAAGAGTTCAACAAAGAAAACAGCATATATTAAAGCAACAGTATGTCATTTACAGCCACTAGAGGTGCTAGACCTGTAATTCACAGCTTTAGCAAGCCTTAAAGCAACACTGCACTGTCACACAGTCAAACAGCCTCCCTCTATGAATCGAAATCTGATGGCATATCACTTTTGACCAGGAAATTAATTAGTAATAGAGTTACTTATAATGATAAGGCCACATTCAGCTCTTTAGATTAAATGCTACATCTGAGAACCAAAAATAGCTTTTTCTATCTTTATTGGTTCTGTGTTTAAGGGGAACTCAGTCTGCTGTAAAGTGGCCGGGTCACATGACTTATTAACTGACAGATCCAACCGTTAGAGCCTCACTACATGCAGTGTTAATTACTTGAAAGATAATTTTACATATATTTCAAATTAAGCTAATTGGGGCTGAAACAATCAGATTAATCTTGATTAATCGATTAATGAAATAATCTTCAACTAATTTAGTGATTTATCGTTACCTGGAGTTTAGAGACTATAAAGCATGCCTTTAGCTGACAGAGCGACCTACTGAGAGCATTAAATATATGAAAATTGTAAAAAAAAAAAGTGTCTGTCAAAATGCTCTATCAGAACTACTCAAGTAGAAATGTTTCACCTGGTTTCAATTTGTAAGAAATTTTCTTTAAAGAACCTTTTTGCTATCCAATTATTAATTGATTACTAGAAAAAAAAATCAACAGATTAATGGATTAGCAAAATAATCGTTAGTTGCAGCTGGGAGCTAATACTTTGTCAAAACTTACATAGTGTTTACTTTAAAGGTGGAATAAATGGAATTTAGGTACTTAAGATATAAAGAACTTAAAGTACAGTTTTGTGAAGAAATAGAGGTATATTCAGGTGAACTATGTAAACATGCCACACACAATCTCTTTTACCCCTTTTTCACTGGCCGAAAAACCCATTTAAACCCACGAACAATCGACTTTTAGTGGCATTGGGAACAGCTTACTGACCCGTGTCGACCTGGGTCAAACGACTCAACAAGTGACCCAGGTTAAAATCGCCTTTAAACAGCTCTGCTCCGATCTGCACACAGTGGGAA
The DNA here is from genome assembly GCA_030533445.1 of Cyprinodon diabolis. Lineage (NCBI taxonomy): Eukaryota > Metazoa > Chordata > Actinopteri > Cyprinodontiformes > Cyprinodontidae > Cyprinodon > Cyprinodon diabolis. Next base: position 34,420,402 of record CM060068.1, read on the forward strand.
CATCAGACGTCAACAAATGGCACAAGTCATGTCCGATCTAATAAGCCAAAACAAGTCTGATTACATTCAATAAACATGGCGCAGCAATGGGCAGAGGGATTTGGATGGACAAAAGCGCCAAACAATAAAGAATAAAACACCATTACTTTGTCCTGGCTCCCTACCATGTTGCTCTCCATTGTTCTTCCCTGATTACCTCCCTGATTTTTGTCGCACTGGTGAGATCATCAATGCTAAACCAGCTTGATGGGATCACCAGACACGCAATGGTGGGGGGGACAGAGGCCAAACAGTTTGCCATGGGGAGGTCAGTGGGAAGAGAGCCAAATGTTGATTGTTAGCGGGTCGACCTGTGTTTGACAAACCTGTGTTAACTTGCTGATTTTAGTGGGGAAAAAACTATACGTGCATCCGTGTGCTTGCATGTAAACAGCTGCCACTCAAAGGTTAGCAGCGTAGCGTTGCGGCAAAAAAGCAGATGGTGCATCCAGCAGACAGAAATGTTCACCGAAGGCAATCAGGGCTTATTACTGTTGTAGAGAAAAAAAACAATCTTTGACAAAGAAATTATTAGATTAGGTAAGCCTCATGTTTCTGAGGTAGAGAGCGGCTTAAGAGCTAAACCAGCTAGCTAGCTAGCGTTTCTCCTCCTGGGGTGGTAACAACATGAAATCAAACGATTCTTGTTGTTGATGTAACAGTCTTGTTAGTTATGCTGCTATGTTGATTCAATTCAACATAATGCAGCAATTGTGAGATGTGGGATAACACTGTCTGATCAGCACTGGAACCGAAATTACCGTTATATGAGGCGTGCATCACTGTTTAATGCCGCCCTGCAGGCCTGTGAGCTGCCTACTGTGATCCTCACCAACAATAAGAGCATTCTCTTTTTGAAAAAAAATACAACATTGAAACGGGTCCACTTTGAACATGCTTTAGTGCACCCTTTGCATATGCATATGCTATTTCTATCCAGTGTAGTACATGAGTAGTTGTTTAGCATCAAAATCTATGCCGCTAATTACATATGGGATGTGCTGCTTTCCAGATTTCCTGTTGCCCCCTTAAAACCTCTCCCCACATGTGTGATCATTACGCACACACACCACAGGTCCTGCTGATTGGTGGCCCCTGATGTTTCGTTGGAGCACGTTCTCAGGCCCCCTGGTTTACCTTACCAGTCCATTAGAGTTGGACTGTGGGGTGGGGCTGTTTCAAGTGAAGTGGAAATCGGTAAATTCAAGGGAACTGCGGAAGTTGGAGATTCGCTTCAAAAGATTGACAGTCGCAGACACACAATCTTAGACTCTTCATTTGTTCACGTTTTCATTGGAGTGTTTGGTCACTGTGAATGAAGAACATCAAAGCTCGCGCCTCTGGTCTTTTCAGTTCTAATTCACTCATGTAAAGACCAAACACGCGCACACACACAGCAGTGTCCTGTCAGAGGTGTGGTGGTTTGAACCAGCAGCGGGCAGATGAAAAGCATGAGTCCTCTTCTTCTGATGTCATCTCTCTCTCTCTGCCTGTGTCCCTGTCTCTTTCTCCCAGTGCGAACAGGTCAAAGTGACCCTCTCTCACTACAGAGAGCGGCAGTACAATCGGTGGACCTTTGAGCTACGTTTGAATTCCCATTCATCTTCCCCTCGGTTCCTCTCCTCCTTCATCCCAGAAAAACACATGAAAGATCGGAGATGAGCAAAACAATTCAGTTGGAACTGTTATTTTTTACGCCTAATGTTTAAGAAAATAACAGCTTGCTGTTTTAGTGTAAAAATGGTGCACTCTACAATCTTAACAATCCTTAAACCATTAAAGCATAAAATCTGTAATTAATTAAGATCCTAGCTCCCCCTTTAGCCAGCAGGTGTAATACCCAAGATGCCTCTTATTTTAGAGGAAACAAATATTCTTTAGATGCAAACAATTAAGCATTTATGTGGGAATAATTTTAGGAAAGGGGGTTAACTTTGGCTTAAATTCAATCTAATAGTAATTAAACGCTAAAGAAAAGTACCCGACTGGTCTGTGTTAATAACAAAACAAAAATATTCAATTCAATTCAGTTTTTTTTTTATAGCGCCAATTCACAACACGTCATCTTAAGGCACTTTACAGTTTGCCAGATCATCAAGTCAAATTGATTCAAAGTTTTCTATCTAAGGAAAACCAGTTGATTGCAGTGACTCATTGACTCAAATGAAATCCCTCACACTTAGCATGCTTCTAGTGGAGAGGAAAAAGAGGAGAGGACAGACTCCCTTTTAACAGGAAGAAACCTCCAGCAGAACCAGGCTCGGTGTGAGCGGCCATCTGCTGAGGCCGACTTGGGTTCAAGGAGACAGAAGCAGACAGGCAAAAAGAAGCGTGGATACAAAAGGCAACTGTAAAAGGCGACCCCTTCCAGGAAACACACAGCCAGGCAGATGAGCTCCGAGCCCACTCCCATGTCAGAGGAGCACATCCAGCTAGTCACAATCAGAGAAACAGGACTACACTGAAAAACACGCTGATCTCAAACATTTATAGACAGATGTGTTGATTGCAGCAGCACAGCTGATATTTCTCTCCAGGATGGTGTCACAGCCAAACAGGAACAGACGAGGTAAAGCTACTATTAGAAAAAGCAAAGATCAAAGCGTTAGAGATTGAACTAACAGATTCTTTAGAGTGGGTGAATAGAGTGGGTGAATAGAGACAGAATGATGAAAAAGGGGTCCCTATGTCCTCCAGAAGTCTAAGCCTATAGCAGCATATCTATAGAGATAGATCAGGATAACCTGAGCCACTCTAACTATAAGCCTTATTGTCTGCCTCACGGACTAAAACTGGTAGTTGGTTCCACAGGAGAGGAAAGATCTGCCTCCCATTCTACTTTTGACTCGAAATTCTAAGAACTACTAGTAAACATGCAGCTAGAGAGAGAAGTGCTCTATTAGGAACATATGGGCTCTAAAGTCCTGTTTCACATATTCTTTTACTGTTCTAGGCCAAATCCACTGAGGTTATGTTGGACAGCAGCTGTGGGGATGTTTTTAGAATAAATATAATTTCAAGTATAGAGCATTAATGCCTCCTAACCACTCTAATGTTTGCCTATTAGCCTATATTATATAAACTCCTTTAACAATTTGAATTATTTGGTTCTTATTCACATATAGTAGGACGCAAAGATCCAATTGTTGGGACAGACTTTTATGCCTGGCAGAAACGTTAATGCTTTAATCTGTCCAATTGTAACTAAAGCAAGCAGAAGCCATGTTGTTTTTAAACAGGATCTGAGAACTTAGGCCTTGAATTCAAGTCAAGGCGTTTAACAGGCTGTTTCTATTAAGAAATCGGCCGCGTTTGAATAGTCCTATCAGTTTTTAGCATTTTAACTTACTCTTAGTGAGAAGGAGACAAATATTTTATATTTTCGCTTAGTAAAACCTGAAATAAAGTTGTGTTTTTTTGTTTTGTTTTTTTGTACTCATACAGCCGTCTTCCATAATAACAGCTTAGTCTTTCAATATTTAGTTCTTTTCTGGATTCTATAATAAAGCTATATTTCTGTCAGATTGATCTTTCTTGCAGAGACCTTATAGAGTTTGATGTGGTGGATGCACTTTTGGTGCCATGTGTTTGTTTGTGTGGGTGTGTTCTCCTCTTTTGCTCATGATATAGAATTTGAGGTTAAATTTTTAGGTTTGCCAAGGTTTTGGGCTTTTTTACGTGTGCATCTTTGTTCCTGCGGTCCCAGCAGAGGCAGACCAAGTTTGAGGCAACATATGGCCAGAAAACTGCTGCAGTGGTTTGCTGCTTCCTCGAAGTGACACAGTGTTTCCCTGACTGTTAACCATGGCCTCGGCATGCTGCCTTCCAACCGGTGGACTGTGGTTTTCTGTTGGAGCATCCACCCCTACACCAGCATGAGCTCACTGCTATAATTAGCATTACTTCTGAAAAGTTTAGAAAATATGTATTACGAAGGTTGCTGTTTTTTTTTGTTGTTGTTTTTTTTATTTTATATCTCCCATAAATCACCCACAGGTGCATCACTATATACTAGCATATCAATCTTGAGGTTTTATTTGGCTTCAGTTTTCAAAACAGTATTTTTATTATAAATTTGCGTTTTTTTCCAGGGTTTGTTTCTGTGAATTTAAAAAGCTATAAAAGGAAAGTTATCCAGAAAAATATTGCACTATATAAGACTGTTTAATTTGTTTAATCCTCATTGATTTTACATTGATTTTTGCAGAAAGCTTTCTTTAAAAGACAAAAAAGAGCGATCTGTAGAGCAGTGCAGAGTTGGGGGGTGGGGGGGCATCAATGATCTATCTGCCAGTCAACATGTGACCGACGTGTTACTGAGTTACAGTCACGGCTGTGAATCATTCACACCAGACTCTTACAAGACGCGGATCTTAACTGTAAGCGTAAAGACGTTTGCTCTCATACCAAAGCAAAAAGGATTTTGCGGTTGCTAAATAGGTTTAATGCAGGGTTTTTAATTCTGGTCCTCGGGGCCCACTGTCCTACCTGTTTAGGTGTTTCCCTGCCTCCACACACCTGGCCTGAATGAAAAGGTGATTACCAGGCTTTTACAGCATTTGATTGCTGCCAAAGAGGTAATGCAGTCATTTGAATCGAGTGTGCTTGAATAGAAACATATCGAAAACATGAAGGACAGTGGGCCCTGAGGACAGGGGTTAAGAAACCCTGGTTAAATGAATAAACACTGTAGTGATGCATTGAAAGAGGCCATCCTGTTTCTGAAGGGGTGATTTCCATGGCAATAAAATATAAATATGAATTAGAATTATTTCGAACCTTGGTTTGAAATCTTGTTGGTGCATTTTTCTTAAAACGAAAGAAAATTATGTTTCAGTTAATATCTTTGCAGTCGTTTTATTTTACAGGATTATTTATGCAAGCTTTTAGGGTTAATTTAGTTTAAAATCTATCTAAACCCTCTCCCATTAAAACTAGCACTCAGCAACTGTTTGACCAATACAGTTTTATTCTAAAATCCTTATATGTCCCTTCAATTAATTACTAATGTTTTAATAATTAAAGTAGCTCAGAGGTATAATCTTCAGGTTTTATTGATTTTCCTGAATTCCCCGTGGTTATCCTAAAACATGAATGTGAACATGCAGTGCATTTGGTGCCAAGCTTTCGTTTTATAAGGCTTGTCTTTTTTAAGGGATAATTTTAGGTGGTACCTGTTCATTAGTTAATTCGAGTACATAATTAAAGACAATACAAGTTAAAAATTTCCCCTCCAAAGTACAGAAATTGCAAATGATTTGATATGAAACTTAAAAGTTAAAGAGAAAAATGGTGGATAAATTAAGCTTTGAGAGTTTTTGGGTAAAGGTGAAGCTGAAAAAAAAAAGATCTTGTCTCTACTCTCAAGTGTTGTTGGTCTACATAAGTCAGATTGATCAGCTAAAAGGTAAACCAGCGCAACTTAGAGTAGTGATGTAAATATTTGGAAAAAGGTTACACAACTAATGAAGAACTTTATGGTAAGCATAGATTAATGTGATTGTATTATTATTAATTATAATTCAAATATATAAATATATTAAACTTTAGTTTTAACTATTTCAACTATTCTATATTGATAAAAATCTGCTAAAATAGTCTGACTAGCTGTTATCCATTCACATCATGCTTAGGTAAGAGTATTTTTAAAGACTCTCAAAACAGTAAGACGGTATACTTATTAGATGTAAAGGTTCTGCTCTACTTTAGACTGCAGCTTCAAACTTATCAGGTTCTAAAAGAAATAAAGTAACCTTATAAACCAGACTAAATGTGAGATTAAATGTGTAATTTAGTCCGGCCCCGATGAATGAGACATCGGAAGATTGTTGATGAGAACAACCCGTTGTTTTTCAAACCATGTCTTTGCCTATTGGCCAACGCTCTGACCAATGAGCGCAACTGACTGTGACGTAGTAAGCACGACAGAAAGCTGGTGGGGGAGTGTAAATAAACAGCCTGTCGGTAAATAAGTTCTTCTTAAAAATGAATGAGGGTAGAGCCTCTTCCTGTTCACGTTTCAACGAAAAACCCCATCTAATCCCTCCAAAACTGATTCCAAAGCCGAGTCAAACGAGAACTGTTCAATAGTTGCCATCTTCCTTGTTGTGCTTTCTCCAGCGTCGCGCAGCTTTGTCGTCACGCCCTCAAACCCCCGCCTGCTTTGCATCCAGAAATTCAAAATACATCCCTGCGTTCTGATTGGCCCGCCAGTTTTAGGGCCTGGGGCATTGATCAAGGCTAGACCACTCGCAGGCAAGAATTATTTTGGCCGTGTGCGGGTGGGGCTAGTTTACTAGGCTAGAAATAAAGCTGATTTTCAGAGGAATTAACCCACAAACCAACAGCTTACGTGGCGGTTGTCAAATACCAGAGGATGCACGCTTGTGCTCTGAGAAGGTTACAATCATCTGGTTCGATTAGCACAGCCTGCAATCTGGGCCCCTGTGCAAGGCCCTTAAACGCCTGGTTAAACTCCCGCAGCAGTGTGTGCCAGTGAGCTTGTTGCAGATATTTTTGATTTATGCCCAATTTTGAAGCGTGTTCTGCACTATGTTATTCCACACCACAATGTAAGAGGGACAATGTGGATACGGCCAAGGCGGTGAGGAAGTGGGCTGCCATTGCCGAACAATGGCAGCCCACTGCTCCCCAAGGGGATGAGTTAAATGAGAGCTCATTTTGTTGCTCTGTACTTGTGACAGTGTAATGACAATAAAAGCTGGAAAGAAAAAAAAAACTATCTCCAATCTGTGACCTTAAGGTGGTTTTAATGGTTTAATGCATATCTGGGTTCATGTGGCATCAGATGATTCAGTCTATGTTATAAAAATATAGTTTTGTGAAGAAATAAAGGTATCTTCAGGCAAACTATGTAAACATGTCACACATAATCTCTTTTACCCCTTTTTCACTAGCCGAAAAACCCCCTTTTAACCAGCGAACAATCGACTTTTAGTGGCAGTGGGAACTTTTCAAACTTTATAGTGTCAATGCGTCTCTGTGAGTTAAGTTCTAACCTGAGAGTTTTTGGTTCTACATCAGATATAGAGCAAATTCATCTTTAAATGCTGATTGCGACATTGTTGATGCTGATTAGACGACAGGAGATAATAGGGAACTTCCTGCTCTGACCGCTCCCCTAATGTCTTCCTTCATCTCTCTTTATCTCTGTCCTTTTCTCTGTTTTTCTTTTCTCTCATCTTTCAATAGCCTGTTCTTTCTTTTTATTCCATCGTTTTTCCTCTGTCTTCATCTGGAGCACCATGGACATGCTAGTACATGTCCGGCCACTTCCTTCTTCTCTTTTTAAAGTAGGGTTCTGTTTTGTTTAAAAATAAGCGATAATAATCTCACATTTCTTTTCTTCCGGAATCTTCTTTTGCTCTGATTTGCTGTTTTCATCCTGGTTTCATATCCTCTAAGATGGTGTGGATAAGGGACACCTGTTGTAGACCTTCAGTGCTCCTGGGTTTAGAGGCGCCTGATCACAGAGCAGGCCCGGGTGTTTGGGTGAAGAGCAAACTTTAAAGGGTTGAGAAGACAAAGCAGACCAGAGAAACAATGGGGACAAATAGTAAAGAGGATCCGCTGGACTTGTTGGTGTGCAGAAATCTTTTATTTAAGATGCTTGTCATGGCTGTAAAAAAAAAAAAGACTCTTTTATCTGAAGCTGTAAGTTGAAACTTAAACAATTTGCTCCTTGTTTGGGTGTGGTTATGTTGGGATTACCACACCCAATTATTGAGGTATTCATGTCTTCAGTCTTGTTGCTAAAAAAAAAGCTCCTTTAAAAAAAAAACAAAATCTAAAAAAATCACTTTTTGTTTTGCTTTGAAGGGAGAAATTTTAAATTGAGATATCATTGAACACTAAAGTGGAAAAGTTGCTTGCTTTTAACCCACACTTTTTCACAATTAAAATCAAACAGATGTTTTATTCCTTCCAATCTGCTGAGTACAAGACGTTTCCACTTATTATAATTATAATATTAGATTAATGAAGAAAACATGTTAATACATGTTGGATTCATGGAAAACACAAAGAATAAGTGTAAATTTGGGTGAAATAAATATATCTGCCCTTATTTTATGCAGATAAGAAGAAGATATTTTTTCCCAATTCCTAGGAAACATAATCTTCCATGGGAATTGGGACACCCCTCGCTGCATAGTTGCAGTTCTGGTATGTAAACAACTGCATATTTATCAGGGCTGAAACAATTAATCAGATTAATCATGATTAATCGACTTTTTTTAATAATCCTAAACCAATTTAGTTATCGATGAATCGTTAACCGGAGTGTAGAGACTCTAAAACATGCGTTTATCTGACAGAGCAACCCACTTAGAGCTGTAATTACACCAAGATTGTAAAAAAATATATAAACATTTCGTATTTAAGATAAATATGCTTTTTCCAGAACTCATCAAGCGGAAAAGGTTTTTGTTTAACCTAATTTATTTTCGTAAAAAGTCTTCCTCAAAGAATCGTTGTCTATCTGATTATTGGTCAATTACTCACCAGATTAGCAAAATTATTGTTAGTTGCAGGCCTGCATTGTTAGTTGCAGGCCTAGTATTTGTGTATGCACATATATAATATACGCACCCCGCCTTTCTAAGTCCAAGTCTCACACACCCACAAAGTGCTATTTTGGGTCCCTGAGCAAGACCCTTAACCCCAGACTGCTCCCCAGGCGCCGCACAGCAGCAGCCCACTGCTCCCCAAAGGGGACGGGTTAAATGTAGAGAGGGAATTTCCCCATTGCGGGACAATAAAAGAGATTTACATATAAAAGAGGAGACTTGACTTTTTAATAAAATAAAACATTGAACAAGTGGATTACGTTGCGCTTGGTTAACTGTATCAGATATTGTTTTGTCTGTAAAGGTGTTGATTAAATACAGCTGACAAAATTCTAGTGCAATATATATGATAATTACAAAACAATAGGTAGAATTACACAGTTCCTGGTTGTCTTTTTTTTTTTTTTTTGAAGATGGAGTAAATAATGTTGACAAAGGATGCAGTGGAGAATACTCTTAAGAGGTCTTTAGGTAGCTTTTAAAAAAGTCGTTTTGGTTTACCCCTAGAAGGACTGTTTCGTCTCCTACCTCCACCGTCCAGCTTTTGTCTTTCTTTCTGTCCAGCAGGCTGTGCTAATCCTCCACTGCTCTCCTTACATCTCCAGCAGTTAGCCTAGAGGCCTTCTATCTCCGTTCTTTTGCGATGTTTCCCCGGGGAGCAAATCCGATCTCCTGCTGAGGGGAGCTCCAGAGAGGGGAACGGCTGGCAGCCTTCCGTTTCTGGTGATATCTCTGCCGGTGTTCTCGTGCTGATTTCCTGATGCTCCTTTCTCAGCTCCAAAACAACAACAACAACAAAAAAACTGCAAGTCGCTCCCCAAAATCCCCATTCAATGGATGGCAGGTCAATCCATCCGTTCATTTTCTATCTGTTCATCTCTCTGTCAATCAATGAAGGTCTACCATATTAGGATTTTAAATTTAATATTATTAGAAATGTTGTGTTAAGATGCATTTGGCAAAAAACAGAACTTAGGGTTAGAGTGTATAAAAACAACAATATATAATTTATTCTCTATCCTATTTACCTTAAAAGTAACATCCATCTGTCAATTTTTCTTTTCACATCTCCATCCTCATTCTTAAAGCCGTAGTTAGTTAATGACTGTAGCTTTTGCAATTTCCATATAAAAGCTCTGACCACTTATAAACTGACAGTGTTTTGTAATATTTATGTTAATAGGAGGATAAAAATGCTTTATAACCAATTCTGGAAATCTAAATCTGGAAAATCAAACGTATGTTGGAGCCCTGTGTAATAGCTGTAACCGCCCACAGGCTCAGTGAGTATCTCTCTCTCTCTCCCCAGGTTGCCAGCGTCCGGTCGGCCTGTCCAGAGGAAAGGCAAAGGTTTGCTGCTACAGCGGCTGGTACTACTGCCAGAGCTGCCATCAGGATAACTCTTTCCTCATCCCTGCACGACTGCTGCACAACTGGGACACCAGTAAGCACAAGGTGGGAGACACACACACAGCTAGCCTGGCCTTGTCCCGAAGTAAAGAAAACTGAAGGCATGTCTAAACCATGTGGGATTATGTTTAATGTATCCGCAGCGCTTGGAGCAAAGATCCAAATATAAACACTTGTGTGCTCCTGCAGGTGTCTAAACAGGCCAAGGAGTTCCTGGAGTTTGTGTATGAGGAGCCTTTGCTGGATATCCAGCAGCTCAACCCCTGCCTGTATGAACACTGTGAAGCTTTGAGCACGGTGCTGCGTCTCCGTCAGCAGCTCCAGTCGCTGAGGGCCTACCTGTTCAGCTGCAGGGCAACTATCGCTGAAGACCTTAGGCGAAGGTGGGTCGGTTTCCGTTTTTTTTTTTTTTTTTTTCCGTCAAAAGTTTAGAAATGATCACATCGCCCTCTCCTTTCAAAAGCAGCTGTGGATAAGTGTTGTGTGCTTCAAACTAAATCGCCACCTGGTTTTAAGAAAACAAACAGGTAAGAAGGCTCCAGTTGGAAGAAACGTTGCATTGATTAATATGTGTCAGCTGGTAAAAGGCTACGTAATCCTGAATGATGCAGTGTGCAGCTGCTCTTTTCTTTAAACAACCTGAAATAAACATCCTGAGGCTGTGGAAGCAATATATATACAGGTGCTGGTCATAAAATTAGAATATCATGAAAAAGTAGATTGATTTCAGTAATTCCATTTAAAAAGTGAAACTTGTATATTATATTCATACATTACATACAAACTCATATATTTCAGATGTTTATTTTGTTTAATTTTGATGATTACAAATGACAACAAATGAAAATCTCAAATTCATCATATCAGAAAATTAGAATATTACTGAAGACCAATAAAAACAAAGGATTTATAGAAATGTTGGCCAACTGAAAAGTATGAACATGAAAAGTATGAGCATGTACAGCACTCAGTATTTAGTTGGGCCTCCTTTGGCCTGTATTACTGCTGCAATGCGGCGTGGCATGGAGTCGATCAGTCTGTGGCACTGCTCAGGTGTTATGATAGCCCAGGTTGCTCTAATAGTGGCTTTTAGCTCTTCTGAATTGTTGGGTCTGGTGTATTGCATCTTCTTCTTCACAATACCCCATAGATTTTCTATGGGGTTAAGGTCAGGAGAGTTTGCTGGCCAATTAAGAACAGGGATACCATGGTCCTTCAACCAGGTACTGGTAGCTTTGGCACTGTGTGCAGGTGCCAAGTCCTGTTGGAAAATGAAATCTGCATCTCCAAAAAGTTGGTCAGCTGCAGGAAGCATGAAGTGCTCTAAAACTTCCTGGTATGTGGCTGCGTTGACCCTGGACCTCAGAAAACACAATGGACCAACACCAGCAGATGACATGGCACCCCAAACCATCACTGACTGTGGAAACTTTACACTGGACTTCAAGCAACGTGGATGAAGTGCCTCTCTTCTTTTCCTCCAGACTCTGGGACCTTGATTTCCAAAGGAAATGCAAAATTTACTTTCATCAGAGAACATGACTTTGGACCACTCACCAGCAGTCCAGTCCTGTTTCTCTTTAGCCCAGGCAAGACGCTTCTGACGCTGTCTGTGGTTCAAGAGTGGCTTGACACAAGGAATGCGACAGCAGAAACCCATGTCTTTCATACGTCTGTGTGTGGTGGTTCTTGAAGCACTCACTCCAGCTGCAGTCCACTCTTTGTGAATCTCCCCCACATTTTTGAATGGGTTTTGTTTCACAATCCTCTCCAGGGTGCGGTTATCTCTCTTGCTTGTACACTTTTTTCGACCACATCTTTTCCTTCCCTTCGCCTCTCTATTAATGTGCTTGGACACTGAGCTCTGTGAACAGCCAGCCTCTTTAGCGATGACCTTTTGTGTCTTGCCCTCCTTGTGCAAGGTGTCGATGGTCGTCTTTTGGACAACTGTCAAGTCAGCAGTCTTCCCCATGATTGTGTAGCCTATAGAACTAGACTGAAAGACCATTTAAAGGCTTTTGCAGGTGGTTTGAGTTAATTAGCTGATTAGAGTGTGGCACCAGGGGCCATCAATTTTGAACCTTTTCACAATATTCTAATTTTCTGATATGATGAATTTGAGATTTTCATTTGTTGTCATTTGTAATCATCAAAATTAAACAAAATAAACATCTGAAATATATGAGTTTGTATGTAATGTATGAATATAATATACAAGTTTCACTTTTTAAATGGAATTACTGAAATCAATCTACTTTTTCATGATATTCTAATTTTATGACCAGCACCTGTACATTAGAATATAGAAGACCTGACCTAAAGAAGAACAAATGATTGGGTCTATTTAGTCTGGGTTAAGAAGTGATGTAAATATGGAAGGACGAGTGTGAATAACTGTCATCTTAAATAAATTACCGTAATTTTCGGACTATAAGCTGTGACTTTTTCCCCATTTTTCAACCTTGCGGTTTATATAACATTGCGGCTTATCTATTGACTTTTATAACTAACGGCCACTAGCGTAATACCTAAATCTATGGATTTTACCATCCACCATGTTGATGTCACATTTGCTTCAACACACAAGTACGGTAGCCGCGCACGGGGGAATGCGGAGGTCCTCCGGAAGCAGAGTTCTACCAAGAGTGGTACGAGACAGAACAACAGCGAGAAAGACGGACATTAAACATAAAAAAAACCTGCGGCTAATAGTCCGGTGCGGCTTGTTTATGTACAAATCATGCAATTTACCTTCTGCTGCTTATTTTCAGGTGCGGCTAATAGTCCGAAAATTACGGTACGGTTATAAATAGAGATGCACCAAAGTGGTACCTGGATCGGATACCGATTTCAATATTGACTAATTAGATGGATCGGAAATCAGTGATTTGACATCAGATATTGGAAATTCAGTCCATTAAACTTTACATGAAGCTGCTGTTTCTTTCTTCTTGCTGGTTATTTGTTAATAAATAATATAAAGTATATTAATATCTGTGTTAATTTATTAACTTATTTTAATAATGTTTATGTCAAGGCTAAAGCTTTTACTCACATGGCTAGATATATGGTTATTCATTCAACAGCTGAATTGGATCGTATTGGCTGACACGCTCAGCCCAGGTATCGGAAGTTAGGAGTTATTCTTTTTTCTTTCTATGAGTTTAGATAGCTGAATTATGAAAACCTAAGCTTTATTAATAAATTAATTGGGTGTGTAAAGTCCAAATATCTCTTTTCCAGGGTCAAGAGTATCTAGTCTGGAGAAGCGATCCATTATCCTTATAGCTGCTTTTGGTGGTGCCATGAGGATTAGAGATGAAGGTCGATCATTGGGCTCAAAGAAACTAGTTAATCTATCTGAGGTTAACTAAATAAATTCAAACACTACAGTTAAATTCAACTAATTTTAACAGGTTGTTTTGGATAGAATAATGCTGGATCTGTTCATTTTAAATCCTGATTGTTTTATTTGAGACAACATGAGCATATCTGCAAATAAAAATAAAAAATTCCATTAGGAAAAAATTTGTTCTTCATCTTATTTTTATTTACCACAAAAAAAAGGTAATTGCTGAATTGATTGTTTTCTTTAGTATTTAGCAATTCCACTTTGACAAAATAAGAAGAGAAAGTAACAATAACACTAAATTTTAGTATTAATACTTTAAAACATGTTAGTGAATAAATAGCATGTTTGAGGTAAATTGTGTATGTTATAGTAGGACAGTGTAAGTATTTTAATATCTGTGCACTGTATAAGAGCATAGATTTATTATCAGAGAATGAAGTGCAATGGCCCAATACTGTTAATGCCTCATTTTAAACTTTCTTATACAACTTAGAGCATCAATGCCAACAAAATATAACTAACCATATGACTGAGAGATTGTTTTCCAGAAGCTTATGTTGTTTCTATGAGGTCCATATTCGCAAATTTTCTGTTCCAAATAGAATGCCTGCATGAAAATAACTTTGGAGGTCGAGTTTTGTGTGTTTTCCCAAATGATTTATAGATCCTTTTGCTAATTCAGCCATAAAATAGTCTAGTAATAAGCAATGCTAAAGATGGTACAGATTTTCTCAAATCTCGTATCACAATACTTTTTATTTACTTGATATAAATAGAAAATAAATAAAGTTTGCCGTAATTGTATGGCTCCTTACAATGGAGTAATCTAAAATAAATTTAAGACAAAAAAAGTCATTTGTATAGCAGATAATTTAGAAGCAATTATTAACATAATTACGTTCATAATTAAAATGATCAATTCAATCTCTATTCAAAATGTAATTTTTTTATAGAAAGTTTTTAAATCAAAAACAACACATTCTATTACTTTATTTTTTTTTTTACTTATAAAGAGATCAGTGAACACATGACTACTTTGAATTGGGTTTAACTGTTTATTTATTGATTAGTTTTTTGTCAGAAAAAAAAGGGCGAAATAATGGATACATTTCTCACCCTGAGCTCTTCAACTTTAGGTTTTGTTTATTTTCTTTTTTCTTACCGCTTCGGCTGAATTGGAGGCAATTCCTCAAAACGCTCCAGTTTTCATGATCTCGATATTTGAAATGACACACACATCTAATATCCCCTGAGAAGATCCGTGTGTTTCTGGGTTTGTATTTGTTTATATTGCCTTTTATCTTGACGCATTCCTGTGCAAGACGATTGGAGGCGGCGAATGACTGTTTATCCCATTGAGGTCCCTCACTGAAAGCCTCGTCTGCTCTCTGATGGATTCCTCTTGCCTCGAAGTGGGTCACTAATACACTCAGCTGATGGAGAATTTCTTAAACAGACAGATTAAATTAATTAATGCTTTTACACACGTAGTGTTTGTTGGTTATTTATGATAAAAACATTAAAACATATTGTCATGCTGTCGATTTTTGCAGCCATATTGAGAAAACATACAAAACTGTGCTTATCGGGAAAATTCTATAGCTGCAGAACATATAGAGGCAAAGTTGCTTTTACAATATCAAGATGTGCAACATTAAAATCGCAAAGAACAGCTTTGATGTATTTGGTTGGCTGTTAAATTGCCATGTTATTACCCTCCGTATGGCAGTAATGTATTCAACTGTTTGGATGGACTTCCTTTGATGCTCACCTCATGTGTGATAGCCTACAGTCTTAGGAAGAGGTGGGGCTCTTTGGATGATTGGGGAAAAAAGGTAATTTATATGTCGGTTAATCATTACTGTCATTACAATATTTAAATATTTAGGGGTAAGTTATACAAAGTACGTAAAACTTTTAAGAGCTTTTTTGCTTTACATTGAAGTGATTTTGACAATATTAACTGACTAAATAAACCAAAAATTATACAGGTCTCTGATATTTAAATACTTTTGTTGTTTTAATAGAATTTATTTTTGTTAAATCCATTTTTTTATCAAGGCAATGGTGTAACATTACCATTCAAATCTCAGTGGTTTTTCTGTTGCTCGTCTTGACCATGAGCTAGCAGCCTACTCTAAGATCGCCTTAACAAAGGTTGATGCTGCTCAGAGAAGCGTCTGTGTTTACTTCTGTCGCATTAGTGATGCCGGCCAGCCGCCCACCACTTCCAAACATGCAGGATTGATGAAGTCCGTGGCGCTAAAACCTTCATCAGTCTGCATCTGGAAAGAGAAATCTGTGGCATATCGCCTGAAGGGCTAAATAGAATGATGTCACACGTGCAGACACATGTATGAGGCCGTTTGATGGGGGAGTGTTTGTTGGGTACCTATGCAGCAGTTGGACCCTTTTCACCAAACTGGTCTTTTTTTCTATATTTTTCCCTCTTTCCAATCTTTCATGTTTTCTTTTAGAACAGACAAAACATCCACTTCCATCAGGAGGTAGGGGGTGAACAGCAGCCAATCAAAATGCTGCGATCAGTGTGTTTAAAACTCTCCAGCTTAAGTCTTTGATCACCCAAATCTAAAACATTGAACAGTGAAAGCACTGCTTTTAAACAACAATTAGATGTGGACTTAGTGACAGAACGTCATAATCTGTCTTTATCTTTCAGAATTTTATTTTGAAATTGCTTTTCTTAGATGCAGTCTGAGAGTTTTAACTCTGTTGGTCTTTTAATATCTCCTGGTAGTTTTAATAAAGCTGGATTTTCCACTTGCTGTTGCAGATCAGAAATCCAAAGTTTTAGGACTGTGACTCGTTCACAAGCACTGCTTGTGTTAACAAATATAAGGTATTGATATTTGGGAAACTGTAATTAAATTTATGAACTGTGTGGTTAAATTGACTCCATGCTCTGCAGTTGTTCGAAAAAAATGCCAAAAGGTGGAAAAGTAGACGGTTCGCTCAATGAACCTGAGGTAGTGCAAACAGCTGCTTAAAAACAGGAATATCTCTGGATTAAAAATACTACCAGAGCTTTCCTTTGAGATAAAAAAAAAAAAAAACGTACTTCTTTTAGGTTTGGTTACAATTATTGCTATGCATAAATTAAGATAAAAATAGATAAATCTGGGGTTGTCCCTTTGATATAATTTAGTATATTTTTAAGATCTAAAATAAACGAGAAGACTCCCTCTTGTGAGTTTAAACTTTATTGTATCTTTTCACATTAAAACCAGAGGGTTTTGGTTTAGTGGGATTATATTTGCTCAATTAACTCAAAATATTGCATCAATTTGAATTTTAAGGAAAATGATGCATAGTTTCCTAAAACAAATGAAAATGTCGGTCTGCATTCCCCTCCCAGGGTCTTTACATGGAGAACCACATTTATAAAGAATTACCTCCACTCCAGATTATGGTCTTGTTCCACTACTAAAAAGTTTTCTATTGCTGACATCTTTCCCTGTGAGATGCCCATCTTCTCTCACTGTAGGGTAGAAAAACTCAGTTTTTTCTATTGTGCAGAGCACCTTTCTCCACTATGTTTCCTAATGGGCCTGCTGCAAACAGGGGTGTTTATTGTTGCTTTTACACTCTGAATCTGGACGCTGATATAGAAACTGATTGCATAATAATTACTTTTTGCTCCCGGTATGTTTTTCTTGTGAATTCTCAATGAGGTTTTATTTATGCAACAAAAGATCCAAATGACTGTCGGAAATTTATCTAGGAATTAGATCAGCTGTTGATAGGAAAACCTTGGTTTGCATAGGATTGGATTGTAGTGTCTTAGTGTGCCACTTGCATACACACACCTACACGTTTCCAAAGCACCATAGAGTCCACACACCTAGTCAGGTCAGACCTACCTTTGGTAAACAATCATAATCCTGTAGTGATAAAAGTCTCAATAAAAGGCGTGTCTCTTGTAGTGGAAAAATCCTTCAGGATACTGCTGTAAAATGTCGAGTTAAGGATTATAAGGTCTTACTAATACAAATATTGAAGTAGTTTCTATTTGTGTGCATTCCCAAATCTGTGTGAGCCCCTTCTAATCTAATCTGCTAATGTGTTAGCTCTCAAGTGTTTTCAAAGCAAGATCAACACACACAGCGCACTCTCCGTTTTTGTGTCCATGTGTGCTTGTTATCACGCATGCTGGTTCGGTAACCGTTGGTAACCTGCCAAACATTAGATTATCAGTGGTGTCTATCACCACGGCGCGTTTGGACCACACATACACACACACACACACACACACACACACGTCGGTGCGCCTTAGGGACACTCATCACAGCTTTAGATGGGATTTAACGCGGTGCCATCTGAGTGGAAGAAGCCTCGGCATTCACATGCTGAAGAAGGACCAGCTGATTTTAGTTTAGTGTATTTCATTAGGGGTTAGTCTGATAAAGATGGCTGTAAATGCAGAGTACATTTTTAACATTTTTTTTTTTTTGCGATAAAAATGTCCAAAGTATGTTTATAGATTTTCAAATGCAGAAAAATGACCCTCCTCCTCCTTTCTGATCAGCTTCCCTGTCCGTTCTTTAATATGCCTCCACCGTGTTTCATTCTGACTTTGGTTTCTTTTTGCATAAGATGAAAATGTTTCTTTCGTTTTTTTACTGTAGCATCTTCTTTCACATGCTTTCTAAATCTTTTACATGGCTTTACTCCAAACTCTTTTATTTAAATATATCAAAGTAAAGGAGGCTTAAAACCGATGAAAAACTTGTACTGTTTCTTCCACCTTTTTTGCATAAAATCCCAATAAACTACTCTAAGGTGTGCTGCTGTAAATAATTGTGCATGGTGCAACACTTTAGTGGATTGGTCATCCAATTACTACATGCTGACCAGATCACCTGCTGTGAGGAAAGTGATGCACTAAATGTTTTTTTCTCTCCAACAGGATTTTTCCCAGGGAATACCTTCTACAGCACATTCACCTCTACTCTCTGGCTGACCTGCAGCAGGTAAGCATAAACACACAGGAGCTGTAGCCATACAGATAATATATTTTATATTCAGGCATTGATTAAAGACGCGTCTCTTTTTTTTTGTTTTTCCTCACCTACACTTTCAGTTTAGGATCTATTAGCATAACCAAATGTGTTTTTTTAAGCTACATAACATAATATTAAGAGGGATAATATTTTATTATTATTTAGTTAATTTCTTATAGTCAAAATCAACTTTGGCTGAGATTACTACTCCTTTAAAAAACCCAAATGAAGCGCTAATGACCTTAGAGTTAAGATTTCACAGTTCAGACCCTGTGCCCCTTTTTTTTTTCTTTTTCTTTTTTTGGATAAAAAGGAACGTTTTGTCGTCTCCTCCGTTCCAAACCACAAGGGCTGGATTTGAAAACAGTTTCCAGAGTGGAAGGATTAAAAAAACAACCCAGATTCTGTTGTGGTTTTACAAAGGAAAAAATAAAATCTGGCTATAATGAAGTCCTGGCCCGTACGTGGTATGGAGGCCATCAGTAGAAATGAAGGCAAGCAGCAAAACAGATGCTGACCACAGTGTTGGTTTTGTAATTCAAAGTTGGCTGAATATTTCAACCTGGTCTATAGAAACATTCGAGTTCCTGCCATTTTAAGAGCTTAATCAGTGGGGGGGTTGTTTCCACGGATATGCATTTTGTTGAGTTTCAAAGAATATTCTGCATACTAGTGGCCTGGCAGGGATATTACACCGTCTTTAGTGAGATCTCTTTAAAGCAATGTCATTTTTAATTGATAGTTGTTTGCAAAGGACCTGAGAAAGTAAAATCTTTGGATGTATTTAATTAAACTTCTCTCTTTGATAAGCTTTTTAATGCTCCTTATTTAGATTATTTCATTATTTTCTATTATTTTTACTCAGACAGCATGGCTCTAAAAATGAATTTGTACCACACTCCCCTGCAGTTGCAACCAACCCCCGATCAGAGAGTCTCCCCTTACTCAGGAAACCACCGCTTTTGGGGGAAAATCATTCTGTTTTACATGTGGATTGCTAAATGAATCACAATGAACTCCTTGGTTACAATATTTATATAGATACTACTTTTACAATGTTGTGCATTCATGGCATTGATATCAATAACAGACTGTTCTGCCTTAAATGTGTCTGTCTTCTCTGAAATGTATTTGAACTTTAAAGGCATTCTCTTCTCCATCGATCAGGCCTAATTCTTTGATTGACTCTTAATTCTACATTAACAAGTTATTAGAACATCCAAAAGCTGTGACTTGGTGGTTGCTCTGAACCAATACTTTTGGTAATATAGTGAATATGGCCAGTTGGATGGACTTGGGTGTAGCAAGTAGATGGAGAGCTTCGGAAATCTTCTGTTGTAGTAGCGTAATACCAATCTGAAGAAAAAAGAAAAAAAATCCTGGTTAAGAAATGGTTTGTCAAAAGAGTTCATATCAAGCTTTTAGAAACCTCTAATGCTAACTTTGCCTGATGTTAGTTGTCTCACCTGACGGCTCTTAATGTTTCTTTCTGCTCACTTTTCTGCAATTAAACAGTTTATATCACTATTTTGTTTTTTTTATGTGTGTTATATGAAAGACTCACATTTGTGTAGCAAGAACGAAGAGAAAGAAAGCATGCCCCGGCTTCTCTGCAGTCCAGAATCGAGCCGTCAAACTGAGTCGGGGGTCTGAGGAAAGCAACCAGAAATGACTGAAAAGTCCTTTTGTTTGTCATTATGTTCATTATGTAGTGGCTCGCCCCTATTTTTTTTCTCCTCTTCTTTCATCCCACTCTGACTCAGAGATCAGCCTCAGACTCTCACGGTGAAAGAGATTGGACCCCCCCCCCCCATCTCTTCCACTCCCACACTCTGTGTCTCTCTGCTCCACTAATTGGTCACATTCAGAATCAACAGGCAGAAAAATAAAGCGTGACATCCCTCCATTCTTACCAACATCCCCTCAACCTCACGCATGCTCTCCGCACATGTACGCATCCCTGTTAAAACTCCACAGCTCACTCGAAGGACGCACCCCCCCCCTTAAAAAAAGCAGACATTTGCTACTAATTCCAACAACAAGAGTCTTTGATAGAGCCTGCCCTCTCCTCTCTTCCTCCCCCCGTCTCTTTCTCCGTCAGAGATTCTCGAGCACTCTGCCTCTTAATTGGTTTTCCATATTAACAAGCTTGTTTCTTTTGATTCTCCTCCTGAATAAAATGACGCACTTAATCAATGTGGCTTTTTTTGTTGCAGCTCAGGGGTCAGTAAAGGCTGCATTTCTCTGACCATAGCTTGGACCACATTAGTCTTTTCACCTCCAGACAAACAGCCTCCACCCATAACCCCCCCTGCTCATTCTCTAAAAGCCATATGTGTTTGTCTAAGGACACTCAGCGCTGTTCCTCTGCTGGCTTCAGGGCCGGTTTCTGTGGTTTTGAGCAAAGACTAAAGTAGCCTGAAAAATGTTTGTGTGTATGCATGCAGCTTGCTTCCCACAGTGACACCCTGGCATTCCCTGTATGCCTGGCATGCCTCTCCACTCACACTTGACCAGACACACAGAGGCCTCTTAAGTAAATGTTAGGTGTTCTCAGAAAGGTTTCCACGTTCTCTCGTGGGTTCAAGTGCAGGAGGAGCCCTCTAATCGTAGATGGAAAAGGAGCTATCGGGGGTCTAATGTTTTACTGTCATTTTAAAAACAATAAATTGTCATTTGATTTTAAGGAACAGCATAAAACAAAACATTTTTCTTTATATATATTAGTCTGAAAAGTGAAAACTGAAAAAGCTAAATTTCCTACTTGAAGTCGAAAGTTGTAGATGTCGGATGGTTCTGCTGTTGGTCAATTTGCAGGACATTTATAGTTTTCAAAAAAGTATTTGGAAATGGTGTGAGGATTTAGAAGGAGGTCAGAGAAACTTAAGAAATAAAGGTAAATTGGTAAATTGCTAATGTGCCATTGCCCTGACGAAGATGCTTCTGGCCAAGATGCACTGTCATGTTTTTAGCACATCAGCCATGTACCAATAAAGGCTTTTTATTAACCTTTTTTCCTGAGGGCCTCAGACCTTCTTCTAAGTGTTCTACTTGATTCCTTACTGAAGAACATCCTCTCACTCCCTAGAAGCACTCCGAGCCCAGCTTCCTTGATTTCAAACGATGGGGGGAGTCTGCAGTCTGTTTGACAAAAATTTCCATCCTAAACTCCAAAGACGAGCCTCTCTCCAAGTTAGTTGAGCTCAGTCATAAATCACCAATCAGGTCAACGACATCCCACACACCTAAGGTATGAATTTGCCTGTTTTGACGGCGTTAAACCGCTTCAGTAGCAATAGGAGTTTTAGTTTGCTCTGGTTTCTGTCTGATTTGGATGAAATCTTGGAAACTCTGTGATGTTGAAAACTAAAATCTCTCCTTTAAACATTAGCTTTTTAGCACCTACAAAAAGATTCTGAGTTCAAAATGCATCTGGAAAAACTCCAGATGCAAAAAAGTTCCATCTTAAGAAATGTAGGCCCAGATCATAATACTTCCACTGCCGTGTCTCACAGTGAGTCTTGAGTTCTCCTCCAGTTATCCAGTGTTCTTTTTAAACATAAGGTACCTTGTAACTACGGCCAAAAATAGGTTTCTCTCTGTAATGCTATTAGTTTTTACCTTTAGAGGGTTTTCCACTTGAAGGAAAGTGTTTATTTTTGCTCTTACTTGCTGAGGAAGTCAGAAATGGTATGTTTGAGAAGCGGACTTAACATGAGAAGGTACATTAATTGTTTTTAATTTTGTTACTACATATTGAGAAGAATAGTTAAAAGGTTGAATGCACTTAAAGCACTTAAAAATGTCCAACTGGAGGCTGAGGGGCCTTTTCTATATTGTTATTAAATGACATATCTATGGATTTATTTTGGCAGCAGTAGGATTTTTTTTCTGTATTAAATAAAATCAGTTTGCATGTTGTAATAACCTGATGCTGCAAAGCAATTGTCTTTTAAGAAAAGGTTGACAGATTTTTAGAAACTCCCAGGTTAAACAGAGGGACAGACTCCACATTACACACGGCAACATTCATCATGTTTTGTGTATTTTCCCTTTAATGGAGGAGAGCGTGTTATCTAAACATAGTTCACCCTGGTTCTTCCCAGCCTCGTTATCCCAGCTGGCCGTCCGGTTTCTCAATGGAGCTGCAGTGTGTGTGTGTGTGTGTGTGTGTGTGTGTGTGTGTGAGGGAGGGAGGGAGTGAGGAGGCCACGCTAACGGCTGTTAAACAGCAGTAATGGAGGATTAGGAGGTTTTGGAGCACAAAGACTCTGCATGCAGCAGAGAAAGAGTTTGAACTGGAGGAGGAGGAGTCTGAAGGAGAAGAGCTGAGATTGAGTGTTTAAGAGTTTTTTTTAGAAAGGGGGAAAGGTCAAATATATGAATCAAGGTCCAGAGATTTTAGTAGTCAAATCCGGTTAATTCAGTTAATGCAACGCTTTCTGTCTGTCTGAACATTGACATTAATAGCTTTTGTTTTATTCCAGCTGCTATTATGTTTTTTTTTTATTTGAAGGAACATCTCTAGAAAACTTGAAGTTAGTAACTGCTGTATTGGCCATTAAAGTATCTATAGTTTCAAGGGCATGAACAACACACGAAAGGTTGTAGTCGTCCACGCATGTGCCCATTCGCAATGATTAAAAATAGTAAGAGTTATTATTGATTTAAGATGAGGTTTCACGTAGGGCTGAGCAATTTAGCAAAAAATGTAAATGTATTTTGAGATTTCTATTGCTATAATTCTTTTAACTAAGCCTAAGCGTGTTGATTTTTTACTCCGGGTATTCAGTTTTTTCATGACCTTGAAAGGCTGCTTGTCCAGAGTTCAGTGTTGTAGGACTTTGTTGTTAAACTTGCACAAACAAGTTCTTACTTCTACTACAATGCATTAATATGGGTGCTAGCTGCAGCTCTGTCTTCCCTTCTGTGCGATGGCCTTTCCACTTTAATTGTATTATTGCTACCTAAATGGCTGGAAGGAGAATTTTTGTGTCTTACTCTTGTTAAATGTATTGTGATTAAACTTGTGTGCTTCTGTGATTTGGAAATTGCATTGTTCTAAACTATATCATGATTATATTGCAAATGCAATTATTGCCCAGCTGTACTTTCATAAAAACTGTAGGGATAATATTCATATAATTTCCATTCAGTCATACGGATGGAGGCCTTCTGCACCAGCCTTGATCAAAGTGTGACTGCAAAATGTCACACTTTGTCAAATGTATCTGCAAAATGTTGGAACAGGGGTCTTTCAGCTGTGTATATGTTAGTGTTTCTCTGTAGCAGTTTCTAAAAAAATAACACCTCTACAATTTGATGTTGGTGGCACAATAGGAACACCTCCCTCTGTGGGGGTTTTCAGAAAAAGCTAATTTCTTGCATTTCCCATCAGATAATCAACCTGATTCGCTCCTTAATTGCTTCCTTTGCATTATCTTGGTAATCCATGCAGTAACGTATTTGTTTTTTGCATCATGCAATTTACCAACCCCATGTCTGTCCTTGACCTGCAGATCATGATGAAGGTATTTGGCAGACATACGTTCGATGGTCAGATGTCCATAAGGTTCCTAAATGTATTATGTCTCACATACGATTTAATCTACATTATTCTGTAAAGACTTTAATCTACACATTTCCATTTAGTTATATCGTTTTCAAATTTTCAAATGTTTAACAGACTTCACATGTTTGACAGAATTCAGATTTCAACTGTAAAAAAAATTCGCTGGGGTAATATAACAGCCCCCAACCCCCCCAACAAAAGGAGCAAAAGTACAAAAAGACGAAGGGACAAAGTGGTCAGTAAATCTATTTGTCCCCAGCTTTCTGAGAAAAATCCCATGTCCATCTTCCTCCTACAGAACCAGGCTATCTAACTGGATGTTTAGCTTAACACGTAACAAGGGGTGTAATGGCGTTTACGTTAGATGCCATTCAGACTCAACGTGACTTCGGACACCTCGCACCCCAGAGCTTGTGTTGTCTGATCTGGAGAAATACAATCCCACCGTCAAATATCTGAAGATCTTTTTTTTTTTTTTTTTTTCTGAAGAAAATGCGGTTGAAGTGTACAGACGGTGTTATCCAGACCTCATTAATGTTTAAAAACCCAAACTACTCAGAGACTGTCTGAACTAAAACCTAATCACAATCAACCACTTAATTTAATTTCCTTGTTTAGTTCCTTAAGAAAGGTAAAGCCAGGTTTTCTCTGCGCAGCTATCTGCCAGGTTGGATTAAATCTATGATTTTAAGCTTGAATCTAGTTTTTTACAAAAACAAAATAATACTTAGTCCATTTAACTCATTCAGGAACACACTGCAACAAATATCAAGGAGGGCCTGAATTTGTCATAAAAAATAATGCTGTCTGATTATTGCTGCCGCTGCAGAAGTCAGATTATAGTCATTTCTTTTCTATTTGAGTTCCTCCACAGTTGTCTCCTTTTCCTTAAACGCCTGTTTGAGAATCCAACTAAAACCTGGTTTGAATTAATCATAAGATGGATATTTCTGTCAGAACTGTCTGACACAGTTATGCTGACGGAGAATTAGTCAAGTGTGGCATCTTCAACCACAAGGTAACAGGTTGGTTTTCTGATACGAAGCTCACACTGTGTGACAAGTTAAGTGTCCGGTGTAGTGATCGATGAATAAGAAAGCTAATCTTTTAGAAGTTGGTGTATACCACTTGGAGTATACCACTCCAACCCAATAACAGTTATGTTATTTTCAGTATCAGTAAGTGATTTTTTTTAAAGAAAACTTAAAAAGAAAAGGAAGAAATGTGTTAGTCAGAAAAATCCCAGAGACATACAGAAAACATTTATAAGGAACAAAGAAAACATTTTTTTTCTGACATTTCAAGGCATGTCTCACAGTCCTTCAGCAAAAGAGAGTAGGAATTTTATCAGATAACAGGAAGGTAAAAGGGAGTATTCTGTTAGACCCTTTAATTTTAATTTACAATCAATCTTCTTTTAGCCACCTTGATAATTGTTCTTTAAGAGAGATACGCTTCTACTGAAGTCTGCATCTGCAGGTTAAAGTTTTACAAGAATTGGAGATCACATATCGGTATATGATGGCTCTATCTGAGATTTTTCAAATGATAACATGGTGACAACGAATTTGGGACTCCACAGTCTGAAGTAGTTGACTTTAAATCACAACCTGAGCACTGGCAGCTCTACTGTTGGCTCAGAACTAGTTAAATTTTTTGATATGTTCATACTAAACTTCATAGTCTGAGTTACTATCCCGCTGTGATCGAACCGAGCAGCTTCACTGTAATGAAGCTAATAAAACAGTCAGTTATGATTTTCTGCAGCTCGAGCAGTTGATATCTGAGCAATCAAGAGAAGTGAAAGCCAGTTTTGGCCATTGGGATAAACCAGGCTGGTAATGGCTTTATGAACTGAGTGTATCAATATGAAGCAAGCTGGATCTGATTGGCTTGTTTTCTGTTTATCACCTTTTCGCTTTTACACATGTTTAGTTTAGTCACTCTCCATCAGGCCAGCCACCTTTGTGTCCCTTTGTCCCCCTCCAATCAGAGAGCAAGTCACCAGAGTGCTGCTGCATTTCGCTTGACTCTGCCCAGTCCAATTATAGGAGGCCTTAATTACCGAGCCTGTCAGCCTCCATCAGCGGAGCCATTCGTCATGTGGACTGGGCTGGACCGGACTGAGCGGGCCTGCTTTACTTTGGCTTGGTTTGGTTTGGGTGCAGGGGGACGCATGTTTCTTTCTGCCTCCCTCAATATGTCAGTTTCATCTGGCTTACTTCCAGCCTTGACGCAAGTTACTATACTGATTCCTGAATGCGTATGAGTCTACCTTGAATAGTATGTTCCTTTTTCCAATCTTAAAAAAGTCTGTTATTGCATCCTATTTATACCCCAGGAGAATCCGTATTATCTCATTTCAAGTTCAAGGAGACTTTAAAAAACAAAGGTACAATTTCTGCAAAAGTGCTTCAATTTCTATTTAAGAAATTACCAAAATGTGTTTCACCTGTTGACATATTAGTGTCTGTATGTGAACATATCAGTTAGGTTTGCTACTGAAGGATCTCATTTTAGTTCTTTTGTCCTGCTTTATCTGATTCAGAGCAAAACAGGAGGAGTATATCTTAGTGCTTTATGTTTCATCTGTGTGCGTGTGTGGTTTCTTCCTCCACTACCTACCTCGAGTCCTTCTCTTGTCCTCTCATTGCCTGAAAAACAGCATGAAGGAGGTTATAATTGGGAGGTCCAGAGCTCTGCCAGGTGGACCCACTTGTATCTGAATACAGGCTCTCGCTTCTCTCTCAAGACCTCTTGTTTATTATACCTCCAACACTCTCACCTACTTTTTCTGCTGTTTTTCTGCTACTTTCTCCTTCTCTGTTGAACATGCGCAGATTTTATTATGCTCATGAATTTATCTGCCTTTTTAACCTGACATGATGAAGGTTTGGAAACACGTAGAGTATTTATGTTCTCTGTTCAGTCAACCATAGAAGATAAGCAACAATACAACTCCTCCCCCCTTCTGCTAGCCCACTTTTACCTCCTCCTTTAAGGAAGTTGTTGTGTTTCCAAAAATTAGATGGTCGTTCTGTAAAGTGTCATCTCCTTTTTCTGCTCTTCCTCTCTGTTTAAAGCCCTTATCTAAAAATATCCTGGAAAAGGAGCACCTCAGTGCTTATGCAAACAAAAACTTGTGCGTGCAATTAATAGGTATGTTGTGGTTGATCTACAAGATCACCCCCGAAACGATACCGGGTGCAAAAGCTTTGACGGACTGCCCTATTTAAATTAGGATTGGGGGAGCATTTTGGCCATTAAAGTATTTCAAATCCATAGTGATGTAGGAAATAATACTTATAGTAAAAATAATAATATTCATGATAAATATTAAAAGAAAATGTATAATGCATTTCCAGGATTAGAATTTAAAAGTACTTCAAAACAACAAAAGAGTTTAAGAGATCAAAATAAGGATGTTAGAAGATAAAAAATCAATCCCCTCTTATGTTGCTTAAAGTTATAGGATCCCTGATGGTTTGTTTCCTCTGGTGGCTGCTAATTTCACTTTTATTTATGAACAAGCTACAATAATGAAGTTTAGTTGTGGGGTTTTTCTGTCTTAGTTTGATTGCATAAAGTTTGTCTGCAATAGAGATTGACTTATATAAGTCGATGGCGATAACAATTTTGTTAATTTGGTCCTAACAATGGATGGGCAATTCCAGTTCCTAAGGGCCGGTATCCTGCAACATTTAGATTCATCCATGGTCCAACACAGCTAAATCAAATGGCTGAGTTATCTCCGCAGTATGCAGTCAGTTCCTCCAGAGTCCTCTTTATCATCTCATTACTTGATTCAGGTCTGTTGAACCAGAGGAACATCTAAAAGTTGCAGTATACAGGCCCTCAGACAGTGGAATTGCCCACCCCTGGTCTAAACAATCCCCAGATGTGCGTCTGTTATTTTGGTCCAAATCAATATTGCTTTTTGCTTCTCCATTTACATGATAAAAATGACCCAGCGATAACAAATATTACACATGTCTCACTTTAAACAAACAAAAAGAGAACTTTTTTGACAAATCAGATAAAACATCACAGCCTATCTCTAGTTTGGACCGCGCAGCACTGGAGTATATTTTTCCCCCATAGGTTATGCAACAATGAGTGGAAAATCTGCACTATTTCCATCCAGTACAATCTCCTTATAGTGGTGTTTTGGTATACCTTGATGGTCGGGGAATTATGGTCCTACAGCTCCAAAATATAATTATTTGATAGATTCAGTATGTTTCAGTTATTGTCATTTCTGACTGTCCGTGTTTGAAATTTTTGGTCTACTCCCAAATAAATCACATTGCAGGTGGTAATTACATTTGCCTGTCCTCCTCCCACTATTGAGCATGTTCTGATGATCAGCATATATGTTCAAGAAGGCAGACAAAAACATTTTAGACATGCGTTTGATTTTTACCTTTGTGCACAATATAAATTTGCTTTTTTACTTTATACACACAAAACGTTAGTCTAATATCCATTTGGTTCAAAAAGTGTACCTTTCCTAACAGATTTATTTCATATTAGCAATGTGAAGAACAATTACTTAAATGTATCACTGACTCAAAAAGAAACTAGTTTAAACTGTACTAAACAACAGATTTTTTTTTTTTTACCACCCTTTTTAGCTTGATTTTTCTGCCGTTGCATAGAGCTTGTTGAATTTAGTGTTAAAAGCTTTTACTGTGACAGATTAGAGAGATTTGTTGCCACTGAATATTCTGGTGGAATGAATGATGGCCTGGTTTATTTTTCCAGCATAAAATCTAAACCTTCTCTCTTGAGGAACCTGGAGTATGATTTAAATGCTCTGCAGATCGTTTGGGTCTGATTAGTGATATGGCTTTTGTTTTGCTACTCCAGACCTTTTCACAGGCTCCTTATCTGAATGTTTTGTCTGCCTCATTGTACAAGAGCGATCATAGATTTTCATAAAGCATATTTCATTGTTCTCTCTCTCCCATTGTTCTTCAAAGGATTTTCTCAATCCTAACTTGTTGACTTAAAGCCCAGGGCTGTTGTCATGATGATATAGTGAGTTGATTTATCATTATGAGGCCTCACAGGGTGACTTCTAACATTTTATCAGCAGTACATATCCACCTTAGCATCGTCTTCACTTGTCTTCTCTATTCCTTCTTAAGGTGATTGATGGGAAACTGGCCCCCTTCCTGTCCAAGGTGATCAAGTTTGCCAGCTCCCATGTGTTAAGCTGCAGCCTGTGTCGGGAGAAGGGCTTCATCTGCGAGCTCTGCCAAAATGGACAGGTCATCTACCCTTTTCAGGAGAATGTCGCACGAAGGTACACACCCTCACGTTAGCTCTAGAAACCTTAACTCACCTGAAGCGGTCCGTTAAGAACCGGATTGATATTTCTTAAACCTAAGATTAGATTTAGATAATATGTAAGATGATCTGCCTGCAGTTCTGATAGATCCCAGATAGTTTCAATCAGTATGCACAGTTACTGGAATTGTGTCATAAACTTCCTGTTTCACGGGTACATGTTTGAAAAATGTTATTTATTAAAATTAGTGTTTTCTTTGGTTATTAATAATAAAATCCTTGTTATATAAAATGTTGAGGTAAGGTGATAATATGGACGTGTCTCTGAGCTTTCATTCTGCTTTTTGTTTGTAACCCCATCTGAATCAGAGGGAGGAGATTTTCCTCAACACAGTCTAGAATAGAGGTCATGGATTAGCGGACCAAGGTCTAGATCCAGACCCACATGCTGAATAAACCGGAACCAACCTGATTTAAAACATTTATAAATTACAGCATGTAGTCCGATGGCAGTGTCTAACTTCACTTGCGCCTCTTCTCCTGTTAATACGGTAAAGTCCTCCAGGGAGTCTGGGACCAGGCTGCATGTGATATAAATTAGCCAATGAGCTGCTGTCAGTTTGGGTCACTGCTACTAAGCACTTTTAGACACAGCAGGCAAACCTGTGGCAAGCCGGGCGATGAGAAAGAAGGAGAAGATGAAGAGAAAAAGAAAGCAGAGAAAGTGTGGACTGCTGGAAGAAGCACGGTGAACTGGTGACAGAAAAGTGAAATGGCGTGCTCAAAGATGACCCTGCACATTTGGAGTATGTTTGGCTCAACCTGCTGCTGTGAAGCAGGATTCTCCACCATGAACAGAATTGAAAATAAATATTGATCCAGGCTCAAAATGAACACCTTGATATGTGCTTTAGAATGACTTAGTCTCCATTCAAACCTAGGTTTAAAGCCTTGCAGGGCAGCCTCAAGTCCACTGCTCTTATTAAGCCATAAAAAAAGAAAAAAATAACAAACGGTCAGTTCAGGTGTTTTATAAAATATGTGATTTAGGAAATTGTCTGTATGAAACTGAAATGTTGTTCTCTACTTCAAAAAACACTTAAGATTTTAAAATGGAAAAATGTTTTTTTTTTATTCTTTATTTTAAAGTCAGTGTATAACATGGATGCATAAACACCTCATTTTATTTCAGTGATAAATGCTGTTTAAAGTAACAGATTATAATTAAAAATGTCTCTTGACCTTTACTGGTTGATAATTTTCTTTATTCGGACCCTGCTGATTTTTAATTGGTTACCCCTGGTCTAGAACCTCATCTTCCTCACTAACGCTAAAAGTTACGTTTAAACCTGTTATTAGTCATCTCTTAATGGCAGTGGGAACAACTCACTGACCCATGTCGACCCGTGTCAAACGACTTGGCAAGTAACCCAGGTTAGAATGGACTTCAACCTGCTCGGCTCCGATCGGCATACAGTGGGAGCATCAGACCCGCTAATTTACGTCATACCACTGAAAAACAAGCCCACTTACTACGCCCTGGCTCCCTCCCTTGTTGCTTTCAGTTGTTTACTTTCCTGATTTCTGTTGCTCTGGGGACATCATCAACGCTAAACAAGTGCGATGCCATCACCATAAACGCAGCAAGGGGGGGACAGAGGCCATACAGTTTCCCATGGGGGGGTCAGATCCATCTTTTTCTGTCAATTTGAAAAGAGCCAAATGCCGACCAGTGTTTAGAAGACCTTCGTTAACCCGCTGATCCAGAGGCAGAGAGAGGCAGACAGCAGGGAGATAAGAGCTGAACAGAAGCCATTCCTGGAAGACGCTGATCCGTGGTGTGGAAAACACACATTCACAGGCACACCCAGCTGTTGAGCTGAGTGTTAAAGTGTGAGCAGATAACAGCTGGATCTGCTGTCCTGTAGAATCTGGCGGGCAGAACGGAGCAACAGCGCGGTGCAAATAGTCAATAAAACTGTTAAATGAAAAATAGGGATCCCTGAAGTAGGGATCTGATATTTACTCCCAGGGTTTTGTATTTTGTCTACAAATATCTTTTAATGCTACATTATGAAGAGGGAAATTTGCTGTTTGAGTATTAACATCGTTTTTTGCTGGCTGACAGGTGTGACGGCTGCGGCGCTGTTTTCCACGCAGAGTGTCGACAGAAAGCACAGCCTTGTCCTCGCTGCGTCCGCAGAGAGCTCCACCACAAGAGGCCGTCATCCTTCTGGTCGCCTGACGATGACAGCCCTGGCTGCTTTCACATGCCTTACCAAGACACCTGAGGTCCACCTCGTTAAGAGAGGCCGGGAGAGCCGACGGGCCCGTCGAGAGGCCGCCATCCAGGACAAAGTGCCTGTGTTTCTAGTTTGTCTATCTGCAGGTTGGTGCTCGCTTCAGCTTTAACCACGGGACAGATGTAGCTGCAGAGCTCCCACCTGAGCTGAGCCTCCTTCGTCATACTCTAAAGAAGGGAAAAGAACCAACTGCTGCATAAGGCTTTAAAGGCCGAAGCCCTACTTACTTTTTAGTCACCTCTTCCCCTTTAAATGTTCTTATCCCTCTTTCATTTACCTTCTAATCCAGGATAAACACAGCAAATTAAAGCTGATAAGAGCAGAAAGTCGAACTGCAACAGCTTTGCTGCTTGTAACTTCTTACAGCTGAAGTTATTACTCAGCATACGGAAAGCTGGAACAAAGCACAACACCTGCTGCTTTGCTGACATGAGGAAAATACAGATGCTTTTTGAACCAATTTCATACATTCATTGCAAAATATTGGGTAAAAAAATGATTAATCTATTGTGGATTGAAAAGAATATTTAATGAATATCTGCTCTTAAGTGCTATAAGCCTACCAAGAATATCAATGCACACTGTAGCCTCAAGTATACAGAATAAGTTTAAAAATTGTTAATGGGTGAGTTATGTTTGTGTTTATCTTAAAAGCAATACTCTGGTGCTCTTAGGAATAATAAAGGTTGGCAGTAATCTTCCTCCTTTTTATACTCTGCATCAAACGGGTGAGAAGCAGTCCTGAAAAGGGTGAAAAAGATAGATTTTTACTTTACATTCTAGTTTAAATGAAACTTAATTTTGATTTGCCACATCAAAAGATCTGTTTTTGTCAACTTTTTTTATTTATTTTCTGTCAAAATTTCTTTTTGTTCTTTAATTACGAACAGGAGCTCACAGCTAATGCTTAACTCATTCATTTCTATTCTATCTAACCTCTCACATCAAGGTTTAAAAATGTCATGTTTCTATAATTGGGTCTGATTTAAAAACCACACTAGACACTGAGATTTCTTTTTATGAATTTCTACTAAGAAAATAAAGGTCTCATGGATCCTGACTTGTGTAGGAACTTTACGTTTTGTAATGGGGTTCATTTAGCTGTGCAAGATGCCACAAAAGCAGTGAAGTAGCCTTTAGCACCACCGCTAGTTACAGAAACCTAAATAGGTTTTTTGTGCACAAGTATCCAGAATCTTCTTTTTTTTTTTTTCTATAATCCCCCAAATTTTGTGGCGAATTTCTGAGCTTCACTTTTCAGGTAACCTGGACTTCTCATTCAGAATATCTATTCTAGCCTTCGATTAGCGTGTTTAGCTTAGCTAGCTTTACAATAAAACAGTCGTGTCTGTGCCTATGTCATGGTAAATGTAGATCTTTAACTTGACTTCACGATTCCAACATTTTTAACAAATTGTTGCGTGACAAAAGGAGGAATTTTGTGGTGATATTTTCAGCCTTCCTGTTAACTGCTGAAGTGTTCCTCTCTCTCACAGCCTGAATAGACAGCAGATGTGTGTCGACATGTTTTAGAAAGTACATTTTCCTTCTAATAGCTTCTGCTCTAGGCTTTTTTTTTCTATTTAGAAGTTAAGGCTAATTGATCTGAAAATAAAGTAAAAACAAAAAACTGTGTCCAAAGACGACCCTAAAAGAATTTCTTCTGACTTGTGACCGAGTATAAACTTCCCATGAATCACCAGTTTTTACATGAAGACCGATTACAGAAGGCGGGCAGAAAAGCTATTGCTCACTGTATTGAAAACATAAGAAGCTGCAAATGTTCAGTTACTTGGAAAAAATATCAGGACAAAACCAGTACTGTATATAAAATGATTGTTAAAAGCTATAATCAAACTCATTGAGTCAATGCTTTGATTTTCCTATTAAAAGCTACTATATCTGATAATAATAATAATAAATGCAAATGATTGCTGTGATTGCAAAAAAGCTACTGACTGATTTATCACGTCCATTTTAAATGAAATAAAACAATTTTCTTCACTTCGTATCAATGTTGAAATGCAATCAAACTTTAAAAGTTAGTCACTGGGCAAACTGTCCTGACTGGAAGATAAGAAGGGCAATAATTGACTGGAACTCCTCTCATTTCTGCCGCTCCTCTCCGGTGATTCTACTTCCTGTTGTGCTTTACTCGTGTATAGTCTATCAGACTTGATAGCGGCTTTAGCTTTTAGTATCTCTATGCAAAGTAGATGGCCTTTTAATACCCCCTCCCCCACCACCACCACCACCAATGCTTCCATCTGTACAAAAACACTGCAGCTATTTAATCCGTGCTGTTTTGAACCCGAATTTCGGGAAATTTTGAGTCACCTGATTGTTTTATTTTTAGTGAATGAAAACCGCGATGATTGGAAAATATTAAAGTAATTGTTTGTCCTATTATTTTGAACACACCACACAGCTCAATTAAAAAAGGCAGGAACAACATAATTTTTCTGCTGGAAAAAAATAATCCTAAAGACTGACAGCAAATTCCAGAGATGGATTACTGGACTGTTTTTGTTTTTACTAGTAGGTGATTAGCTGCTGATACTACTGCTACATAGTTTTTTGTTTGTTTGTTTGCAATGAATTGAAAATATAATGCTGCCAGACTGATTTATCCGCTCCTGCTTAGTTTGAGCCATAGAAAAAGTTCAGCTTTGAAACTCACTAATGTGAAAATCACAGGGTCCTGTGCATTCTGCCATTTTGTCCTTTAAAGCCCCTTTCCCACTGAAATCAGCAGGTTAAAGCAGGTTTTTCAAACATGAGTCGATCTGCTAACAATTGTCATTTGGTTTCCTTCCCATTGACAAAAAAAAATGGGTCCTACCCCTCGCTGGCTCGCCGCTGCGTGTTCGATGCCGTCACGTTGGATAAGCTTTGATGATTTCCCCAGTGCAACAGACATCAGGGAAGTAAACAATGGAGAGAAACATGTGAGGAAGCCAGGGTGTGATAATTGTTCTCTATTGTTTCACTCTTATACCTGTCCAAATCACTCTTACCGGAGCTGTGCCATGTTTATTGAATGTAAACAGATTTGATTTGGCTTCTTAGATCAGACACGACCAGTGCCGTGTGTTGATGTTCGAACGTTGCGCTCATTGGTATCACATAAATTAGCAGGTTGATCCGGGTCTAATGTTCCATCAGTATGCTCATCAGAGCAGAGACATTTCAAGGAATTTTTTCACATGGCTCGCCTCTTTTGACACGGGTCAGTGAGCAATTCCCGCTGCCACTAAAAGCCGATTGTTCCCAGATTTAAACAGGTTTTTCGGCCAGTGGGAAAGGGGTATTAGATGTTTTTATCTTTCGACCTGACTTCCTTCACTGTTTCATTAGTCAGTTGGTGTAAATGGGGATCAGAACATCATCACTAAGCAGGACTGAAGGCTAGTTTTAAAAATAACTTTTTTTAAATAAAAATCATACATCAGATTTAAGGATTTATTGACAAAATTTGCCTTAATTCATGAGAAGAATTACCTACCAGGATAAACAAACTGCTATCCTATGAGTTTGGGACAGGAACTGCTGTGGTGTGCTGTCAGGTGCAAGCGGAAGAAGTCAGGGTGGTAAAGTAGAGCTGCAAAATGGCAGATATGCTTGTTTTCCTTAAAATTAATGTTTTATTGTTTTTTGTTATTTAAAGGAAACAAGCTAATGTTGAAATTAAAGTGTTTTGTTGTTCATTGCTGAATTATTGTGCTGCTTTGGGTATGTTGCTTTGGTTTGCATTGTTCCTTCAAATTGTATTATTTATTCGTGTTTTGGAGCCTGGAAGGGTTTTCATGCGACTGTATGTTTGTTTGCACTGATTGCATTCAGTGTTAAAACTAAGCCATCAATACCCACCTCAGTTGGACAGACAGAACTTTAGTTTTACTTCTGGTCTGAGCCCAAAACGCATATTACTCATTTATAACAGTATGGTGTGAAAGTATTAGAATATTTCAATGAAGTGTGTTTAGGGAACGCTCATGATGCATTTAGAGGGAATAATCTGGCTTTAAATTTTGTCTTCATCTAAAAATAAACAGGCTTTCTTTAGATGATCAGGAAGATCGTTGGTTTTTTTGTTTGTCCGTGTTTTGAATGATAGTTTGAGCTCATTTGTAAAGGTCGTCCTGTAAATTTCCCAGTATTAAAGAACAGTACTCATATATAATCCTGAAATACCTGCTGGGCTCCATATTTTGCAGCTAAAGATGCCAGAATTGTGCATCAGATCAGATGTTCTTTCATTTATTTCATTTTTATTTATAGAATTGTTTTTTTGTTTTATCAAAGTTGGTGATTTTTGTTGCTGTTGCACAACTTTTTTTAAGGGTACCCGATCATGTTATGTGTTTATTATGTTGGACTGTGAATTGTTTCAGTTATCATTATTTCAGTTATCATTCTGAGATGGAAAGGCTAAGATTTAGTAATATAATGGCTAAAAAACATTGTTTTTTCTTTCAGTTTTCTGGAAATTGTTGTTTACAAGTACCTTTTACAGTATTTAAGGAGAGTAAATGGAATTCAGCTCTGTGCACTTTTTAAGTGATTTTATGTCTGATTTGTTTGTTTGTTTGTTTTTGTGTTTTTGCAGCCAAAGTCTTATGCAAAAACATGGAGTGGTTTTTGATCAAATCAGCTCATCCTCATGGTTCTGTTTGAACTGATCCACTGATGCCAATAAAAACAAACATATAATAGCAATTTGGTGGTTTTTTTATGTTTTATTCTTGATTTGTCTCTTACGTATTAATTTTTTCACCCCTCATTACTGGGAAACATTATTTAACAAAAGAAAAAAATAGCAGATCTTACAGCGTTATGGTCAAGTAACCTTAAATCCTAGATTTTTTTCCCCCTTAAAGATGTTCCTTACTGTTTTCGCTTACTAGCCCTCTAAATGTTGATCACATTGATCCAAATTTTTAAAAAATTAAGCGAAAAAGATCACTTTGCTAATTTTTTTTTAACCATTATTTAACCAGAAAAAAAATCAGATTGAGATTAAAAACATCTTTTTCAAGGGAGGCCTGGCCAAGAGGCAGCAACGTTACATAAAAAACATAGATACATTAGAATAAATGACAGGTACATAAAAAAAAACAATATATATATATATATATATATATATATATATATCAAGTAAAACAATTACAGATCATTGAGGCTGCTTCAAATTCTTTTACTGAAGATAGATCTAGAGAATTTTTCACTAGAGTCAGGATGCATTTAAATTTTCTAAAGATTTGAAGCTGTTTTTGATTTTATAACAAAAAGCTGATCTACAGTCACATGATTTTGTCAGTTGTAGTGAATAAGACATTAATTCTGTGTAAAACAATGAACTCAACTGCCAACCAACTGCTTGGCCTTGGGCAGAGTTTTTTACTAGAGCAGCTCACATTCTGGACTCCACTACTCCATCTATGAATGCATATTCTTTGTCAACTATTAGAGAAACATTAAGAAAATAGCTTTTTTATAGCAATGGAGAATTTATATTCAAGAAGTGATGTTTGAAAAAAATATCATTACAAATTTATTTTCTCTTTGTCACTTTAAATACAGATTGAAGTTGCTTACTGGTCATGATCTGAAATGGCAAAATCTTCTGCTTAACTTTGACATTTTGCTGTAATCTATCCAAATAGAACTAATTTTAGATGTATGCAGCTTAGGCAAACCCAAAAGATAGATGGTAAACAAGAGGAAAACCTGTGAGTAGTTGTGAAATATTTAGGATATGTCAGGATCACTTAGAGCAGGATAACGTACAGAAACGCATCCGTGGTCCCCAGGATGATGATGATGTTCTCATCCTGCTTTTGGAAGGTTTGCATCACCCAGAGACTTGATCTTTGCAATCAGCAAAGGGAAGGTTTGTTCGTTCTTTAGAGGACATCAGCATGAAGAAATACAGGTCAACAAGCTTTGGAAGACAAAAAAAAATCACCAAAAATAAAATGTTAGACTTCTTTTCAGGTTGGAGCACAATGGACCACAAACATTTGAGTATAATTACATCTGAGATCATTAAAACATGAATCTGACTGTATGATCTGGTTGAATTGTCTCTGTAAAATGCCTGCAGATTACATGTACTGTGAATTGGCGTTCTACAAATAAATTGAATATATATATATATATATATATATATATATATATCGCCTGTACTTCTAAAGCTCCTTTAACATTGGGTCATACATCCACTCATGGATGCATATTTACACACTGCTCCAGGCAGCCACTGCTGCCCTGGGTCACACTAAGAGAAGCAAGGTTGTACACATGCATCACCTGTGTGGTGCCTGACCCCCATCAGTAGGCAATGCAGGGGAGGTGTTTTGCTCAAGGATGTAACAACTGAAGCAGACAGAGCTGGTTTTCAAACCGGCAACCCTCCTGCATCCTTTGCCACTGTCCCTCTAATTTACATGTGTCATCATTTTTAGAAAGAGAAACCTGTGAAGATTTATTTTACCTTTCTCTTCTCTTAATGGTTGTGCTAGACAATTAATGCAAATGCTGAAATTCAGTCCCTTAGAAAGTTGGAACTCAAAATAAATAGAAAAGTTGTATTTTAAACAAAGATAGAAGCTTCTGAACTGTTCAGATCTATGTTCTCAGCGCTTGGTTGAGGCTCTTTTAGCATGAATTACGGCATCGATGGAGCCTGGTTAGGAGACGCTCCGTCAGTGGCTCTGCTGAAGTCTGAACAGAAGCCCAGGTTGCTTCGGTGTTCCTCACTGCTCTGCTTTGTTGGTCTGATATCCCATTTCTTGACAACAGCCCATATATACTTATGTACAGTAAAAGCTGGTTAATTGAAGCAGTGTTTAGTTCCTTTTCCTTAGTTTTTTTTTTTTTTTTTTTATCAATGAATAATCCTCCATTAAGTTTGTCAGCAGCTGGAAAGTGCTTTAAAATGTCTTAGTAGAAGGCTGTGTTGACTATGGACGTAAACACAATGATATCCCATAGTTTGCATTTAATGCTTTAAACTGAATAATACTTTTTTTTTCTGAAATAGTCCACTGAGCTATAGTTATTTTTCTATTTAGTACAGGTAAGTCTCTAACATCTCTGGTTCTTACCCCTGAGTGTATAGCCCACTGACCCAGACTGAGACACTATTCAGGGGATCAGGTAGGATTTGCAGATAGATGCTTTAAATGCATTAGATGATATAGGCCAAGTTTGTTTATATAGTTCATTTCAGTACCATGACAAGTCAAAGTGTTGCACAAGAGTGGCATAAAGGTAAGACAAATAAAGAAAAAAGGATGTGAAACCGCCAAAATTATTAAAATTTAAAATTTTCTGAGACTTTTATTTCTGTCTTATTAGTAAGCTATTCATAATAATAAGAAACATAGGCTTGAATTATGTAAATCGGTGCACTTCATCTGTATATCAGTTTCACTTTCTATGAGTGATGACATGCATATCTTTTAAAATGTACTTTAACCCTTTAAAGGCAATTGTATCGTATTTGATACATAAGTTTTTAAGACCTCTACATCATCAGTGTTATACTTTTATTCTTGAAAACCCCGACTTACACAATAAGATGCATATAGTGAACAGAAAACTTTTAAAAGATTATAGAGAAATGCCTTATGTATCAAATTTGATGCAAATAAATGATCTAATTTAACTTCTACAAAATTACTTTTTTGATGTCATTTGTCAGAAAGTTTAATGAAAACTCTAATAAGAAAAGGATTAAGACAAGAACAAAAGTTTATTCTTATCCTTTGTCCGCTTCTCGACTTTTCTAATCATATAACAAAGAACCAGGGTGCAGCTAAAATGAGTATGTTTTACCACCACAGTTGACACTTTCAGGTTAAACTAATAAAGAATTACCTATACATTAAAAATACAATGAATATAACACATAATGTATATTAATTAAGAGGTTTCTTTGTGTTTAAAAAACAATCTGGTTGTTTTAAACAGCTGCTTGCTTTTTAGATGTATGTTTATATATTTTTTTAAAACAGAACGGACAGTTTTATTTATAAGGCACCAAATTGACAGCATTTTATTTCAAGGCACGTTACTGAGTTCAATCAAATCATACAGATTGATTATACGTTTTCCATGGAAACCAAATTTAAATAAAATATTCATATTGAATTCTTTAATATGATTAAAAGGTATTCAGCTGGTGGGCACCTTATTTAAAGAGATGTTAAAGTCCTCATTTTCATCATCTAAAAAAATATATAAATTGCATTTATTTTATGTTCATTTATTCAGGGTAGAATAATATTTTTCTTTCTTTTGAGTAAATATAACCTACTATGAGTCAATTTTTCCAAGCATTTGTAAAACAAGAGAACATGAGATCAGGAAAATCCCCCGAGGTAAGCTAATCATACCTATAGTTAGGGAAATCCCTAAGAAAGGTTAAACAGCTGTAACTGTGAAAAAACAGGCAAGAGCATTTATTCTTGGATTGAGGAGGTAAAAGAGACATTTTGCCAATGGAACAAGACGATTTACATTTAAAATAAGAAAAGACAATTGCATTGTCTTTTTCGAGTGCATATTATCTATTTATCTTATTTCATGAGTAAAAATACTCATTACATTGGCAAACTACCTCAATTACCTACTCAAATTAAGGGAAAATACACTTGATTTAAGAAATGTTTAGTTATTTCTAGATAGTTTTTCCAGTGTACTGTCAGTAAAGCTAAAAAGATTTACTTTTCAACACACTTTTACTGTAATTATAAAGGAGCTATAAATACATAGCAAAGTGTCATATAAAGACAGGCAGAAATAGAGGGGTCCTCAATTATTCTGTGTAGCAGAGGGAGGAGGGAGTTAATCTCTTATGCACATAATAATACTGAGACATCAGTTTCATTAAACGTCTTTAATGCTCTCAGATCATTTCAGTGACAACTTTTCATTGTGCTTCATTTATGAGAGAAGCCAAGCTGAGTCCAGTTGCCACCCTTTGGAGAGCCCCTGACTTTACCTGCACACAACAGATAGGCATTACGTTATGACTGCTTGCAGGGGAATCACAACGATTAGTTATCATTGTTGCACCTGTCGGAAGCCTGCAGACCCGGTTCATGGGTGTCTGAGGCCTGTTGATGTATGTGGGGAGTGGTGTGTATGCTGTTAACCTCAGGAACATGTAGCTCTGGGATGCAGTAGAGGTGAAAGCGATGTGATGGTTTGAGTCATTATCTGCTGGAAAATACAGTAAGCCCTGTAATCCATGGGACACTGGGCATGTTAGAGCACTGGATCACTCCTGTGCAGTACAGTACACTCAAGTAAAAGTTAATCAATTATTTCACTTAAATACAAGGAAGGTTAGCAGTGCAAAATGTTACTCGAATACAAGTAAAAATGACCATGGCAAAACTTTAAATAAAAGTTACTTTGTTACTTTTTTGTAAGCAGAAAAAAAATCCATCTGGTCCATTTCATAAAGGTAAAAACTAAGACATTAACCCTGAACTGTTCATTAATAGTTAAAAGTTGTGATAAATAAGAAGTGAATTTAAAATGTACAAAAAGAAACATTGAATTAATTTTGCACCAACAAAGATTCCATCTTTTGACACGCTTTATCCCAAGCGGGGTCGGGAGGGGTGCTGGTGCCAATCTCCAGCTGTCTATGGGCGAGAGGTACACCCTGGACAGGTCGCCAATCCATCACAGGGCAACATAGAGACAAACAGGACAAACAACCATTCACACTCACACCTAAGGAGGATTTAGAGAAGCCAATAAACATAACAGTCATGTTTTGGCTGTGAGAGGAAGCCGGAGTACCCGGAGAGAACCCACACATGCTCAGGGAGAACATGCAAACTCCATGCAGAAAGACCCCGGGCCAGGAATCGCACATGCAACCTTCTTGCTGCAAGGCAGCAGTGCTACCCACTGCTCCACTGAGCAGCCCCACTTACAAAGATTTGAATGATAAAAATGTTCCGTACTTATATAGCCCTTTATTTTCGTCCTGTTTTCACGATATCACCGTAATTTTCTGAATATAAGCCGCAGAAGCTAAATTGCATGGTTTGTACATTTAGAAGCCGCACCGGACTATAAGCCGCAGTTTTTTTATGTTTAATTACCATATGGTTTGTGCACAGAGAGTATTGTCGGGAAAGAGGCAACTGTTTGGGGAAGCTCTTATATATCAACATTTCAACAAAATTTGCATATTTGCATACGTTAACTGTTAAAATTTAGTGCAATAGAAGCTCCCATTTATTGACCGGTACGTTTGTTTTCCATAATGAGGGTGTCACACAAACTGTCTTGCGCCCACAATGTCCGTCTTTCTCGCTGTCGTTCTGTCTCGTACCACTCGCGGTAGAAGTCTGCTTCTGGAGGACCTCCGCATTCCCGCGCACGCGGCTACCGTGCTTGTGTGTTGAAGCAAATGTGACATCAACATGGTGGATGGTAAAATCCATAGATTTAGGTATTACGCTAGTGGCCGTTAGTTATAAAAGTCCATAGATAAGCCGCAATGTTATATAAACCGCAAGGTTGAAAAATGGGGAAAAAGTCACGGCTTATAGTCCGAAAATACGGTAATAAACACAATCACACGCTGATGCATACATTGTGTTGTAGATTTTTATTTTTGGTTGCATTGTTCATAAATGGCTAAATGCATACCCAAATCTTATACTGTTTTTTTTATCTAACTGACTTAAATACATATTCTGGGTTTTAAAACGATCAAGAAACATTCATTCTCAGTCTGTGGACCCCCCCCCGCATTGACTGCCATTAGGCATAGTGATGGACCCTTTGTTGGTGCACTGGGAGCTGGATACGTCCTGCCTCATGTAGCACAAGTATTCAGACAGTCCCTGGAGGATGACGGGAGTGAAACCGTTGACTGGCCTCCACACCACTCAAACTGGAATCCATGTTTGGGTCCATCCAACGCCACCAGGTTTCACCTCAGCGCTGCTCAGATCAGGATCTAAAAGATTCCAACAGGACACCATCCTTCAACTCATTAGAACCCAATTTCAGGCATGTTAACAAGCACCTGGGGGCCATAAAACCTGACAGGTACCATTTTGAGTTGCTGAAAGGACATTTCTAACAAACTGAACCAGGCTGCTGCATCAGTTTTTCAGTTTCAATTGATTTTGGATTAAGCCGGTCATACTGTAGGTGGAATTCAACCATTTATTTTAGGCCTGCATGGCCAAGGGCACATCTTTATGTTGAAAGTATTCCTTTAATTTTTCAGCAGCGTCTGTACATGTGTGGATAAGAGGTGTGCGTTCACCTTCCCAAGCGAATCTGGACAGTTTATGAAAGAGCATAAGGCTCGGAGTCTGAACCGTTTGTCTTTTATGTACGTCGAGCTGCAGCCGCAAATTGAACCTGAGTGTCGACCGCGCTTAATTGTCATCGCCAATTAGTGCATTGTGAGACAGCCACAATGGATCAACTGTAGCGAGCAGAACGAAGTCCTTTGTGCTTCTCCAGTGGCCTGCGAGCCAGTCAAGACTGATTTGAGGGGCCTGGATGAAGATGGATCAGAAATGCCACCCTAAATGAAAACAAAAGACAGTTTAAGGAGGAAAAGCGGGATGAAGGGAGGCAAACGAGGAGGAGGTGGGGAGAGGGAGGATGTGGACAGCAGTTAGAGAGGAGGGAATAACCGCGTCGGCACGCACACACAAATTACCCCCTCACGTTATTTAGTGAGGTTCTACACAAAAGCTGGAAGGCCCACAGTGTTCCCTCTGACCTGGTTATTCAGAGGCTTGATTGAAGCTTTCAGCAGGTTGCAGCCGAGCTGACTGCTTCTATGCTTTAATAACTATCAAATGTTTGCATCTATTTAACTACTTTTACTTTAAAAACAAAGTTTTCTATGAAAAGTTTTGTAAAGCCATTAACAAATATTAGAAGTTTGTTTTTGCGTGCTGAGTTCAAACAAGTGTGGGAGAGGAAAACACGTCTAACACAGCACATCGGAGCCTCGCGCTCTATTTCAGATCACTGCCGAATAAAAGGCCTAAAGGTTACCTCGAGTCAAAGATAAAGCCTAGCTGTAAATCAAAATCTGAAAAGTGTGGCTTGTGTTTTCAGCCTCCTGAAGTCTTTGAGGCTTTTTTCTGAGACAACCTGAAACTTTGTTGAACC
The DNA here is from genome assembly GCA_030533445.1 of Cyprinodon diabolis. NCBI lineage: Eukaryota > Metazoa > Chordata > Actinopteri > Cyprinodontiformes > Cyprinodontidae > Cyprinodon > Cyprinodon diabolis. Next base: position 34,464,156 of record CM060068.1, read on the forward strand.
GTATTTGCTGTGACGATGCTGCATGTCTCTCTGCCAGCTTCGCATAATACAGTTTTATTTTTTTCTTCTTTTGCTCATTGCTCTTTGGAAATATAATAAGCATAACAGGAAAAATGTTGATGTTTCTCAGGAGATTTCGATCTAAACCAGTTCATTGTAGCTGATGGTTGTTTTCCTGCCAGGAGGAGAATCTCTACATCTGCCCTATTTATAGATTCTACAGCTTTTCTTCCAGGATTTCCCCTTTTTAGGTTCAATTCATCTTTGCAATAACGTTCCTGTCTGCTGAAAAGTAGCGTCATTCGTATCATGATGCAGCCATCACCTTATTTTACAACAAAAAAAGATTCAGTTTTAATTTTCTGCCACACAGCGATTTGGATTTATGCTTTTATGCTAAAATGTTACGTTTTGATCTCATTGGGCCCAAATGGTCAAAGAGTTTATTTTACTGCTTCTGGTAAAAAAAAAAACATGTAATAGGCTTAGATCTTCATTACTCTTACGTTTAGGATATTGTGTTAAAACTTAGTCATGCTCACAGCAACCTCTCTGATGTTGTCTTTGCTCTTAATTATGATGTTTGTTCTTTGATTTTCTCTAAAAAAAAAAAAAAGCAAACATCTGAGGCCTTCAAGTAACAGCTGGATTTATACTGGGATTAACCCTTTATAGGGCAAGTTACCATTTTTAATCACTTGCATCCTCCTTACAAATGGAGTCGTCCCCCCGTTCCTCAGTGAGGTCTAGAAGCACAAGATCTATAGCCATTCAGCAAAGATCCTGCTACATGGCTGTATATCTTATTTTGGCTTTTGACCAATTAGATGAACCACTGATATATTACCTACTTTAAATTAAGTTGAAAAAAAAAGTGAAGTCAAGAAAAAAGGTAAAAAGCTAAAAAGTAAAGTTAAAAGGTTAATAAGCCTAGTTAACAATTATATTCAGGTTTATAAACTAAAAGATGTAACTGCCAGAATCAGCATTAATGCCTCTAAGGTGAAAAAAAATGTGTTCCTTTCACTCTTTTCATGAATTTCTTATAGAAGCTCTTTTGTTATTTTTTTTTAATATATTTTATATATTTTTTTATATATTCTGGCAAGTTGGTGTTTCTTGTTATTACATTGACATTCATTGCCATCAAAATATCCATATTTTTTTAATGTTACAAAGTTAATAGGGTATTATCCTGGATTCAAATAACCAGAGGCGTAGCCAGAAGGGTGGCCAGGCAATAACCAATGTACACTGAGGGGTGGTCAAAAGTGGATAGGCACCAGAACCTCACGGTCCATTTACACTGTTTCAACAGGTAAATTAACGAGCAAAACATCCATATTTTCTAGATAAAGACAAACTATACTTTCCTACAACCTTTGCAAACAAATAGACGCATATATTTAAACATCCGTGCTTTCTAGATAAAAGGTATAGTGGATACAATTCTTTCAGCGTTGAGTTCTGAGGCAAACATCTCTTCCTTTTTCTTTACTTACCTACTTTTATCAACAATTATTCTGCATAAAATTGATACTCACAAGTACTAATTTCTACATAAATTGATTATTTAATAAGTTTTTATTAAAATAGTTATGATGTCACTGAAGACTTCTAGATGGCTTTCAGAGACACATCATTTTCTCTTTACCCTATATAACACAAAATCTAGTGCTAAAAAGAGCATGAATTATCAACTTTAATGTTAGTATATTGATGTACATAATTAACCACATTGTTTTTTGTTGTCAATTAATTTTTAATACATGAAAATTTAATTTTTTTGAATATTCCACTTGAGAGTATTACTGCTGCCACTGTCTGTATTAAAGAAGGAAAAAATGGTAGGGGTGGCCACAGGGCTGGCCAATGATTAGCTAAAGGTGGCCATGGCCACCCCTGGCCTCCCAATGTAGCTCCGCCCCTGCAAATAAAACTATTGGCTTGAAATTTTGATTTTCGAAGTATTTCACTGAGTGCCTTCTTAAAGGTTAAATAACACACCAGTACACTCTTATATTTAGCTGTTTATTTTCTATTTTAAAAACCTTATAAGTAAGTTTTACTAAAATAAAAACGAAAAAAAAAAAACGAAAAGAATTTTGCATAGCTAAGATGATTTACATCAAATTTAAATGAAGTTTCCCCCATGTATGCCAAGTCCAGACGTGTGTGGATGTATGTTGACCGTATGGTAACGCAGGTCACATCTCCCTCTTTGTGTTCCATCTCAAGTTTTAGTCAAACAAGCTTTGCATCTGAGAAAATCCCTACACTCCATCACATGTATGTTCGCACACAAACACACACTCTGCACGTGTATGCTTATGCACAAAAGACTAATTCCTTTCAGGCTTCAAACTCACTGTTTACTTTCATCTGTCAGAGTGACCTGAGTGAAGGTAAATCAGAGCCTGGAGAGTCTCCTCCTGGCTGATATGCTGAGCACACACACCCTTGCTGCTCAAACACACCTTTGGAGACCTTTGTCCCCTGAGAGAGCGTTGTGACCTTTGTCCGACGTGAAAGGCTGAGTTAGATGTTAAGGGGAAAGGTTCAGTTACTGAGCAACACAGATTGGTTTGCCCTTAGTCTGTTCTTATAAAGCATTGCAGCTAAATTCCCTGTAATCTGTTTAACAAATATGAATGATTGAATGAGAGCAGTTGAATTTGTGCTCTGCAGAAAAACAACATAGATTGTTATTTGTTTAAAGAGTGTTTTTATTTTTATTTTTTTTTTATTGTTGCTCTAAAATCTGTAAATTTGCAACTGCTTGTTATCTCCCTAATAAAGCTCGTTATAATAATATAAGATTTCAACCAGGATTTCGTTTGATTGACATATAATCTGCTTTATGTTAAACCAACTTATCTTTTTAACATTTAATAGAAACATATAATGAAATATTAAACATCTTTCCAGAACCAATAAAATTATGATCATCTGCTTTTCTTTTCAAATTTTCTTTTTCGTTTTGTTAAATTAATTATTTAACAAAAATACTTTAGCTTGATTTGGGAGCTGTAGTTACTAATTCTATTTTATACCATTAAAAAAAAAGTAATTGCAAGTATTTTTCACTTTTGGAAGATAAATACAAAGAAGCTGAGTTTATATAAATAAAAAAAGATGGTTGGGATAAAAAAAAAAAAACACTACTATGTATCAAATACTGTTTTCAAAACACAAGTGATTACTGAAACTTATCTGGCTGCAAATCATTTTAGGCTTTAGTTTATGTGTTGCATTTTTAGTCTGACTAAAAATGACAAAACAAGAGATATTTCAGCTCATTTAAGAGGAAATATTTAGTTATAAAAGTACTAGTGGTAACTCATCTCACACATATTTATGTCTTTTTGAGCTTTCTTTTATATTTTGTTAAGCTGCAAACTTGGATGTATTTCCAGCATTTCATTATTTTACAGGGTTTTATTGTCATTACACTGTCACAAGTACAGAGCAATGAAATGAACTCTCTGCATTTAACCCATCCCTTTGGGGCTTAGCACTTGAGCTAGACAACCACTATGAGTTCACCTTTTCTATTAGTGAAAAACACAAAGTAATGGAACATTGGGAAGTTAGAGGAGTGGAAATCCATAAAGTCCATAAGGTTTGCTGGAGAACATTAAACAAAGACAAAGGAACTTAGCAAAAAACTCAGAGGGGAAATTTAAAGCTGCGCTGGTCCATCCATTTGGTAACGTATCTAAGATATGTTTGGAACAAAACTAACATGGCACATCACCCTCAAGCTCCATCCCCATAGGGACCAGATAGCCACCATTAGCCAATCATTGGCCACCCCTACCATTTTTTCCCCTCTAATGGCAGCAGTAATACTCTCAAGTGGAATATTCTAACTTATTAAAAAAAAAAATCATATGTTAACAGTTACTTGACAACAAAAACAATGTAATTAATTATGTACATCAATATATTAACATTAAAGATGTTAGATACTGAATTCCTGCTCTTTTCAGAACTGGATTTTGTCTAATGGGGTAAAGAGAAAATTATGTCTCTGATTTCACTGAAGATTCATCGATGACTTGCAGAGATAAATAACTACTTTAATAATAAATAATCAATTTATTGTAGATATTAGTACATGTAAATATTAATTTTATGCAGAACAAGTATTGATAAAAGTAGGTAAGAGAATGAATAAGATGTTCGACCGAGAACTGAAGCCTAGACTCTTAATATAGAAAGGATGGATGCTAAAATATATGTGTCTATTTATTAGAAAAAGCTGTAGGAAATTATAGTTTGTCTTTATTTAGAAAATATGGATGTTGTGGTTGTTCCTTTGCCTGTTGGAAAGGTGAAGGTTGACTGTGAGGTTCTGGTGCCTATCTGCTTCCAGCCACCCCTCAGTGTATGTTGGTTATTGCCTGGAAATTTTCTGGCTACGCCTCTGTGTGGCAGCCTCATGCTTTGGATTTTATCTCTTCAGCAGCAGCCAGTCAGAGTTAAATACAGAGATTTCCTAGAAAAAACATTTTACAGGCTTCAGACTGGAAACTAAGCCTTAAATGAATCATACCAGTGGCTGATAGGTTCATAAATAGAAGCTAATTTACATCTTTATTTAGGGCTTATTTGTATGTTGGGTTAATCTGGAGGATATTAAATATAAAATAGTGCCTATTTTCTGCTAACTTCAAAGCAACTTGTTGATGCTGGAAACATAATAGGTGACAGGGTGGAGCTGGGTTGTAACATTACTTTCCTGCAATTCCTACTTTACAACTTAGAACATTTTGTTAATTACAATGATTTTACAGGACAAATTTAGTAAAGCTATGCAGATAATTTGAAAGAGTGCAAATGATTCCTTTCTTAAAACAATCCTCACACAGTCCTATATATTTGTAAACTCTAAATAGAAAATTATACAATTATTGCTGTGGTTATTGATGTATAAAATGTGTTTATATGGAATTATACAATAAAAAAGATCTATATGTATGTGTGTTAAGTCTTTATTGAAAGCATCTTCATCAGGTGCCTTTAAGGTCTCCTGGGAACTCTCAGATCCTCAATATGAAGCAAGCCACTGCTGTGTTCACGTGCTTAAATTATGTACGGAAAAAAGATTGATTCCTACGTATGAGAAATATTTAATTTTAAAAAAGAGAGAGATCACCAAAATGCTTCTACATCTATTCCAGTTTTTTTTAAAGTTGGTTAAACAATTACTCTAAATACTTTCTTATTTTATGTGGGTTATTTATAAGGTTAATTGTGGTTTTATGTTGTTTTGCAAAGGGAAACCCATCACCATGTGTTTCTTTATAAAGGTCTGGTTCACATATCTCTTGGTAAATTCTATTAAGAATTGTTGATTAATCTGAATATTGTTTAGTTATCTGACATTATGTAAAAAAAAAAAAAAAAAGTTATGCTATATCAGTCATTCAGATGCATAAAAAGTATATCTTTGAATTTAAAAGAGAGTGTCCTCCACCAGATAAAATTCGTCACTGGCACATAGAAAAAATGCTAAACCAACTCCACCCAAAATAAAAGGTGTGAATTCCAGAAGTGTGAGTGCGCCTCTAGTAGAATGGTGACATTTCCGACGCCCCTGAACGCAGCAGAGCCAGTGTTTGATGAGAAGGCGCCGCAGCTCCAGACGGACTTCAGTTCGTCCTCGGGCGCAGTGGAAGCGCAGCAAGCCACGCGTGGCCTTTATACCAACCTGCACGGGAGAAGTTTTCACGCTGAGGAACTTCTGTCTTTCTTCATTGCCGTTCTGATTTTTTTTCCCACTCGCAGACCTGAGAAAGATCACTTTTAAGAAGTTGTTCAAGTCGCAGATGGAATAAACGCACCGAGAAAAACGCATCAAGTGGATTTTACGCACCTGGTTCCTCGTGCCTCATTTAAAAAGGAATATTTTTGGCTCATATTTACCAGCTGGTTAAACCACCTATATTTGATTTCACCACATTTTTTGTGGTTAACCCTGCACAGCCCTGATGATGTGACTCTTTTAGGCATACATGAGGAAAAGCAGCTGGTAAAAATGTTACAAGGCCGTTAAATTTATTGGAACGTGACCGCCGGATATGGACTTTCTCCGTAATGATTGCTGGAGATCTGGTGAATGATTGACAGCACACAGGACTCTGCCACAACTGGCTTTACCATCTGATATCAACTTTAACCTTCAACAGGCTGCTTAGAACTTATCTTGGAGAAGATAAAGTTCCAGATGAACTTGGGTTAATTCAGCCCTGGTTTATTGTAACTGATGTAAAGACGTTACCCTGATAACAGACTCATTTCATCCATGGCACCAGCAGTGATACTCACACCATACAGCTTGATGCTGCTCCTGCTTTTTGTGATCTGGTCTCCTGGTTTCACATCTGGAGCCTCCAAGGACCTTGTTTGTGAGCCTATAACGGTTCCCATGTGTAAAGGCATTGGTTACAATTTGACCTACATGCCAAATCAATTCAATCATGACACCCAGGAGGAGGTGGGACTAGAGGTGCACCAGTTCTGGCCCCTGGTCCGCATCCGCTGCTCTCCAGACCTGCTCTTCTTCCTGTGCAGCATGTACACTCCGATCTGCCTGCCTGACTATAGAAAGCCTCTCCCCCCCTGCCGCTCTGTGTGCGAGCGGGCCAAACGAGGCTGCTCCCCCCTCATGAGTCAGTATGGCTTTGAGTGGCCGGAGAGGATGAGCTGCGAGCAGCTGCCCCAACTAGGCGACGAGACTCTGTGCATGGATCAGAACAGCAGTGAGACTACCACTCTGGCTCCTCCGTTCCCAAAGTCCACCCCTAAAGTCAGAACCAGACCCCCAAGCCCGTCGCAGTGTGACAGGGAGTGCCGCTGCAGGGACCCCCTAGTCCCCATCAAGCGAGAGTCCCACCCTCTGTACGGCAGAGTCCAAACTGGTCCTTTGCCGAACTGCGCCCAGCCCTGCCACCTGCCCTACTTCTCAGCAGATGAACGAGCCTTCACCAGCTTCTGGGTGGGAATCTGGTCGGTGCTCTGCTTCATCTCCACATTCACCACCGTAGCCACTTTCCTCATTGACATGGAGCGCTTCAAGTACCCAGAGAGGCCCATGATATTTCTGGCTGCCTGCTACCTCTTCGTCTCCTTGGGTTACATCATCCGTCTGGTTGCGGGTCACGAGCGGGTGGCTTGTGGCTCCAGCGGCCTCGGTGGAAACCAGCTGCACATCCTCTACGACGCTTCCGGCCCTGCTCTCTGCACCCTCGTCTTCCTGCTGGTGTATTTCTTCGGGATGGCCAGCTCCATCTGGTGGGTGGTACTGTCATTCACATGGTTTCTCGCGGCAGGGATGAAGTGGGGCAGCGAGGCCATTGCTGGATACTCGCAGTACTTCCACCTGGCTGCATGGCTCATCCCTAGCGTGAAGTCTATCGTTGTCCTCGCTCTCAGTTCCGTGGACGGGGACCCCGTCGCTGGAATCTGCTACGTCGGGAACCAGAGTCTGGAGAATCTTAGGGGATTTGTGATAGCTCCTCTTGTGGTCTACCTCTTCACTGGCTCGCTTTTCCTGCTGGCTGGGTTTATCTCTCTGTTCCGCATCAGGAGCATCATCAAACAAGGTGGCACTAAGACGGACAAACTGGAGCGACTGATGATCCGCATTGGGTTGTTCACAGTCCTGTACACGGTCCCTGCCACCATTGTGGTGGCCTGCCTGGTCTACGAGCAGCACTATCGACCCGGCTGGGAGCGAGCTTTGGCATGCTCCTGCCTGTCGGAACGCCAGCGCTCGGGCTTTGGCCCAGACTATGCTGTCTTCATGCTCAAGTACTTCATGTGCTTAGTGGTGGGCATCACATCCGGAGTCTGGATTTGGTCGGGAAAAACTCTAGAGTCCTGGAAGAGATTTGTGGCCAGATGCTGCCCCTGCTGGCCTCAGAAGGTTACTGCACCACCTTCCATGTACAGTGAAGCCAGCACAGCCTTAACTGGGCACACTCGAACTGGGTTAACATCAGGGATCTATCAGAAAGCCCCTCCTTCGCATATATGAAGTCTGTGGCACTACCCAACATTTTAGAGACACTAAATGTGTTTGTGGACAAGAACAGGAACTCTCTGTTTGCGTCGTTTTGCCCCAAATATAAATTATAAACAATGTACTGAACAGAAAGATTCAAAGCACGCAGAATGGATAATAACTGTTCAACGAAAGTGAAAAGAATATGTTTGAGGCTCTGAATCTTGAGCAAATCTCTATAAGTGAATTTTTTGCACTGCAGCTGAGACACTTGACCAAATCGGACTCTCTGTGAACAAAACAAGGCGATACTCCCTGAGGCAGACAGATATTCAAGCACTGGAAAAATAAAATATATATATATATATTTATTGTTGTACATACTTCAAATATTTGTTGTAAAGAAAAAACATGAGTTCAATTTCCGTTAAAAAAAGTTGACGGCCAAGTTATGTAAAGGAGAAATTGTCCATAAATGTGACATGTTGGCTCTGTTTGAGTTGTGGTGTTCTGAATATTGTTGGAGATTCATTACTGTGACTGGAAACTTCATTTGTTTTGTCTATATAGTGTGCTCTAACACATCCTCTTTAGTTCTGTGAACTCATTAAAGTGTCTTTGTGAAAGGAGAGTCAGTTTTGTCTGTGTTGTGTGAAGAAACAGGAATGATCAGTTTAAACAGGATTTGGTCTTTAGCCCCACCTACTGGTGTTCAAAGGAACTGCTCACTCTGTTCTCTGGTGGAGGAACACCTCACATATAAAAAAACCTTCAGACCAGCCACATTTACTGTTATGTCAAAAGATGTTCCATTAAGTAAGCTCTAAAGTTTTTATACACCTTTTAAATTCGGTTTGGCCAAGTAATTCAATCTCAAGTGTTTTTTCCTGATGGGAAATAAGACACTGATCTCCTGATAGTAATAAAAATAATGCGTAAGGTTGTTTGTGCTCTTTTAAATAATCTGGAATTGTATGGAATTCCATTCCATTACTTTTCTGCTCAAATTAAGGGAAATCATACTTAGAGAAAAATGACATACTTCTACTTTTGCACCCTCCTTTAAATGTTGAACAGTTTAATTCATGTTTCCACTATGACCAACACTCACATTTGTCTTTTTTATTGGGTGTTCAGCTCCAAGTCATTGAGGCTAGAAAAAGACCTCCTTACCATCCCTGTAATATTTCATTCCCTCCAGAAGAAGAAAAAAAAGGGATTTTTTTTTTGGGAAGCATACATAGCCTAATTATTATAGTCTATTGACCTAAAGCCAAATGCATGGTATGGTTGTTAGATGTCAGGTACACCGGTCATAGATCTTGACCAAGTTAAGGACTAATGCAGAGGACACATTTGCCTCTGGGATCAGCTCCATAGTCATGGTATTTTGTCTTTGATTTTATTTATTTTGTTCAGGCTACTCGTGAGCCCACAGCCCTCCAAATGTTGAAAGGGTGATATTATTGCCATTACTGTTAATATATAGTAGAAATTTTAATATTTCTTTTCAATTTGACAGCATTTCTAACTTTAGAATATGGATAAACAATGTCTATATACTGCCAGTGAAAAACGTAGACCTTATTTAAAGGTTTACGGATAAAACCTCTGGGACATGTTCAACAGGTGGTGACTTCATGAAGCTCACTGACAGAATGCAAGAGGTGTGCATTAAGCTGTAATCAATTAAAAGTGGGTCTATGTTAAACAGAATCTAAAATATTAAATGTTTTGATAAATATAAATCTGATGTTTTCTGTGTAATTCTGCACACCTTTTATTTATTTATTTTTAATATTTCCATCATTTTTCAATAGGGAGAAACCATTAAATGACAAAGGTGTGTGCTAACTTTTAATTGCTAGTGTATAAATAAACAATGTGTTTATGTTACAACTAAAATCAATTAAAAATGACTAGTAATTTACATATTTAAATTATATAGCTATAGACCTGCTCAAATTCAAGCATTTGACATGTTAAATTAAATTCTATCCATTTAACATACAATAGAGTCCATGCATGTTTAAAAGTTGGAAAAACAAATTTCTGCAATGGCAGCATTTAACAGTGCATCTTGTTTCTGTTAAGCGCTCCGCTCCTAGTGCATGAAGATGTAAGAAAAGCATGCATTACATCGGTGTAGGATTGTCTGATGTTTTTTATTTGAATTATTTAAAGTCCTGGTGGCTGACCTGTTTCACAGCCTACTGTGTCCATATGCTGGGTGATGCCATTACTGTCGGTTGTGTTGAATGAACGCGAAGTGACTGATGCTTGGTTCAGGTGGTTTAGTGTACAGCTTCACTAATATTGACTGGATTTTTAAAGGGTATTATGGACATACTGTAGATTTCCATTCATATTGTGAAATAAAAACAGCTGCTTATAAATGTGCCATAATGAGTACTTTCCCATGAGATTCTCAGATTGCCTGGAGGAGTATGTTTGCTCTCAGCACCAGACAGTATTTCAAGGCAATGGATAGTAGTTTCTATATGGAAACATTTTTAGGTCAATTATAGATTTACATATAAATGAATAAAGAGTGATAAACTAACTTTAACACAAATATCTGCACAAATGGATTTCTGACTAAAATAATTTTGCATGTTGCTTTTGCACCTTTTTCTACTCCACTTCTTCCTTCCACTAAACTTTACTCAAGGCATCCAGTTCCTTTCCGTTTGGCAGGAAAGCAATTGTGTCAATGACTAATGAACAAACAAACCACACAAAGGTGCAATGGCAGTTATCCCTCTTTTCAAACAGCATTTCTGATTAAATTAAATTACTATTAATTAAATAACTTTAGCAATCAGAACGGTGGAATATGTTAAAAGCATAAGGTTAAATGAATTTGCAGAGTGTTGTTTTGAAAGTCCAAAACGTTGCTAGAATACATCAGTCTGGATGTAAACTTTCTAAAAGGAGTAAATCTCCACCACAGCCCAAAGTAGGATTTTTGTTTTATTTAAAAATGTTAGCTTAGCTGCTGCTAAATTGTTTCTACCAGATATTAATCCCAGATCACATCTGTTTTTTTAGATGCAGCATAAAACCAGCAGACCATACATTTGTCACATGATTAGTTTTTATTTAAAATACTCCATTTGCAAATTTGTCTTTTCATTACAAAGAATAATTTCACAGCTAGTAGCCTACATAGTAAGCAAAAAGGAGAGGGTCGTCTGTCAGGCTTTTGTTCCCTCCGTTTCCACATCATGTTTTCGAACAAAGGAGGCTTCTGAAGGTGGGGAGATCTGAAAGGGTTTAAAAACAAAGCTAGACGGGGTGGGGGGGTACCTCCCACTATTCAGTAGCATTTGATCATCCAAAGGTTCACGTGTATAGATGGCGTTACAACTACCCAGCACTTGGCACTCCCGATTCCTGACACACAGCAGCTGACTGGAGCTGTTACTTCCACAATCTCCTTTAGAGTATCACCAGTTACATAATCTGTTAGAAAACATCTTCAATTATAAAACAATAAAAAGAAATTCAAGTAAATTTTAAAGAAACTCAAATTTACTGCACTGTGCTAAAGTCTTGAGTTATCCTTCATTTCTCAGTCCTCTTTCCTCCCAGGACAGATCTTTGAGAAAGATGGTAACGTGGTCTTGATCGCAGTTCATTGGTCCTAAAATGCTAACACGGCATCTTTGGACACTGGCTGCCTTTTTTCTCCACTTTTAAACAATTTTCAAAAAGATTTTATCCATTTTAAGAAAATGAGACCAAGCAGGCAAAGGCTGGTAACACTTTCTCACAGCTGGATAAAACTTTTATATTACAGGATTAGAAAGCGCCTAAACAGTCTTTTGCAAAATAATTATTTCCTGCTGCTGCTAAACTAACAGAGCTGCAGGTTATCTGAAACACCACTCATTTCTTTTTTAACCGTTTTATAAAGTCTTCACTTAAGTGAGCTTTAGGATCTTAGCCTCTACACATAGGAAAGTTGGTCTATACCACCCAATTATATAGCTGACCCTAATAGCCTAGCAGAAAGAGATCCGAGCAGTTCTTTGTGATTCTGACTTCACAAACACTTATAGTGCGATTATCATAGAACAGATGGTTTTATAGCATTGAAATAATGAGGCATATGCTGAGAGAAAGACAAAATCTAAGCTCTTTTATGCAGATTTGCAAAAAATATCAAGGATTAAATGTCAACCAAGATACATTTAAAGGCTTTTTTTTTGTATTAGGACCTAGTTGTTTATATGCATAATGGTGGCAGATTGAAGCAGAATATGGATACTGCTGGAAGCCTTTAGTTTGCCTCTCATGGCTGTAAAGACTGTGTGATGAACCGACGCATTAAAGCGCAGGAGCACCATGATGGAACCTATGGAGACTCAGCAAAAGCCAACCTGGAAACACCTAAACATTTCTTCAAATAGGTGCATTTACTACTAATTTGAGCAGGTAATTTAATTAATATTTTCACCCTAAAACAAGGTAAAACAATGCTATACACTTGAGATCAGATAATGGAGTCTTTTTCTTATTGTAAATGCAAATCGTGCCATTCCACCTGTAATTTGTCTCACCTGCTCAAATCAAATGAAAATGCACGTATTGAATAAAATGGACTCGTTTCTTAAACTTGTCACCAGAAAAAAGTTCACGTGGTTTTTTGATGCATGAAATACATTTCTCCAAAGAATGCTAAAATTATTATTAAATTATTATTTATTATTCCTGTTCAAAAAGGAACAACTGGAAAACAAGGGTATTCTACAACCATCAGTCCAAGAATCAACCAATTTATCTCTGTCTCTTTAGCATTTCATTATCTTATGTTGTCCATATCTTATTTTATTGCCATGTATTTACTCACTTTAAAATATGAATTAAAACACTTTTATATTTGGGCTAATATAAAGAGAATTTAGGTCCGTTATATTTTATCTCAAGGTTAAGGTTAGTGTCAAGTCGTTCAAAGGCATAAAACCCGACCGCTCCTCCAGCGGAAGCATAAAGACAGCCAGGAGAACTTTTGATCATGACCACTGAACAATATCTTGACATAAACACACAAAACATGAAAGAACTGTTGATAATTCAACACTTTTTCCAAGAACGGTTTGATCCAAGAATAAATCTTTAGCTATTCCCATTAAAATGCTAATATGTCTGGAAAAAGCTAAAGCTGACATTCAAAAGCTTTTACATCGGATATCTTAATGCTTTGCAGCTTTTTTCTTTTAAACGCTCATGCCTGAGGATCAATTATACGATAAATAATTAGTGAATATATTTGGATACAATTAACATAAATTTCACCTTTTCTGTGCTGTGTTCAGTTAAAAAAATAGAAAAGAAAAAACAAATATCCAATATTAATTTGATATGATTATGAAGACTGTATGGCTGTAAAAAAAAAACAAAAAAAAAAACAGAACAAAGATAAAATATGGTGAGGAATGACCCCCCCTACCGCATTAAAATAAAAATTATAATATTACAGTTTTTGTTCTACAGACTTTCCTGTTAAAGCAAGTTTTCTTCTGGGCGCCGGGATCCAAAAGAGGAACATTCCTTCTAGAGTTTTCTTCAAAATCAAAACATTAAATCAACCCGAGCCTCATCTATCCAGACAGAAAACACTTAACTTTCACTACTGATGCTGTTTTTTTGTGACTGTTAAAAATCCTTCACTTTTTAACACCATTTCTGGGGGGAAAAGGAAGTTTAAAAAAAAAGAAATAAATAACAGGCCTGAAAAAAGAATGACTGACAATCATTTTAGTCAGAAGCCTTCATTTCAGCTTCGTTGACGATGCGACTGTAAAGCTGTAACAAACCACCAGCAGTGGGTCATGCTGCGCCGTTAGAAGGCAGAGCCCCCTTCAATCCGATTCTGCAGGTTTTTTCCTGTGTTGGCCGTGGGTTCGCTGAGCAGGGAGGGCCTACGAAAGCACGGCGTTTGAATGTCGCACACCTATCAGGTTGTCTGCGCTGAGGGATCGTCTCATTGCTGCTTTACTCAGATCCTTGTACTTATCTTCACACAGTCTTGAAATGGCCTGGAGAAACAATCACACAAACGGAGTCAAAGCAGGTAAACGGTGTCATAGTGCAAAATGAAGGCTGAATGATTCCAACAGAAAATCTATAAAAAAGCTGTGAGACAATACTTCAATTCATTCAAAGGTATGTTTTCTGTTTATATTTCACTCTTAAAGCGTAAAAAGATGAATACTTCTGCTACTTTTATGTACAGAATATAAATAAGATCATGTAGTAGGATGGTGCTTTTAAATGCAGGCATTTTAAAAAAAGCAAAAAATTAATAAAAAGAGTGTTTATATTCATACACAGTGTTAAATTTGTAAATATCCTGGCATTAACCTCTTGCACAAAGATTTCAATGAGCTGGAGGTCTGGGATTTAAGGAAACCAGTCCTGAAACAAGCTTTGAAGTGTGTTTGGTACGCCCTGTATAAGTCCAACCCCAACCTTCTGACCCAATCGTTCTCCTTCAGATAAAGGAAACTGGTCAGGATGTTACACAACAACCCAGGATCAATAACTGGGACGATGCTGGCGTACCAGCGCCCCTGACCACTCTGAGGCCAGCTCTCTTATAACTAATTCTTTGTCAGAAAATGTTTTATTGGCAAATAAGAATAATAAAAAAAGCTTGTGCAGTTTGAGATCAGCAATATTAGCATAGGTTTAGAAAAGACAAGCTTTAAAACACCTAAAATAGTGGGCTTACCATGAGCCATTTTCTATAATTATGCTGCTATAGGCTTAGGGTGCTGGAGGACAAAGGCACCACGTTTCATCTTTCCGCTTCTTTTCATCTCTCTTCTTCCATTCTGCAGTATTTGTTAGTTCTAACCATAAATTTGTTCTTTTTGTCATAGTACGTCATCTGGTCTGTTCCTGTGTGGCTGTGACACCCTCCTGGAGAGTGTCACAGAAATATCACCTAGGCTGCTGCTGTTAACATCTTAGCTTATAGAGGATATAGTTGGGCCTGTTTTTCAGTGTAGTCCTGTTTATTTTACTGTGGCTAACTGTATGTGTCCTCTTTTATCCTTTGACATGGGAACTGGCTCAGAGCTATGTTGTTCTTGGACAGGGCCACAAGTGGAGGTAATTTACCTTTATTGTATATCTGCTTGTTTTTGTACGCTTACACCAAGCCTGGTACTGCTGGATGTTTCTTGCTGTTAAAAGGGAGTTTTTCCTCTCGACTGTTGCTGCATGCATGCTCCTCATGAGAGATTTCGTAAGAGAAAAAGATGAAATGCAACAGAAAACCACCGGCGCGCACTCATCCAGGAAAAAGCATGTCCAAGCACTCGATGACTGGATGCACTTAGCTGTTTTTTCTTGATAGAAACTTAAAACCAATCTGACTGTATTGTCTGTAAAGTACCATGACATACCATATGTTGTGGATTGGTGCTATATAAATGGACTGAATCAAATTGAAAACCTAAGAGCACTATACAAACACTTTATCATGGTTTTGGCAGCATAACGCCCCGGGTTCATTTGATGGCAAGTGGTACAGATGAATCACAAAGGGTGAACAATCCAAAGTTCTTTCGTCGGCTGAAACCAGAACAACTCTTGCATGTGGCTGAGGTACATTAATATGGGTGCATGTAAATATTTAGACTAGTGTTGCACCAATGCCATTTTTTGGCCCCGATACCGATACCTGGCTGTGCAGTATCGGCCGATACAGATACCATCTGTTTGAAATTGATGTGTGTGTAAATACGAAGAACTGCATACTACTTGGATGTAAAATAATTGCCATCATGGCTTTGTCAAGCTGCTGCCTACTTTTGTGAAGCAAGAAAAAGACTAAAGGTCTGATTATCCTTCCGCAGCAGTGTGTCGGAGTGAGCTTGACGCAGACATTTTTGATTTATGCTCAATTTTGAAGAGTGGTCTGCGCTATGTTATACTGCACACCACAATACAACAGGGACAATCCCGAACTAGCTGTGGGTCTAGATACGGCCGAGGCGGTGAGGAAGTGGGGGCGAGTCTGTCGGACAACGGAGGGACATGAGGGCGAAATAGAGCGGGGATGGAAAAAATGGTCCCAGCATTCTCACGCACCTCGCTCTTCTAGCTGGTCCAACTTCACTACTAGTTTTCCGCAATGTGGTCATACAAACAAAACAAGCCGGCAAGAGGATGTAGATTAGACCAATCAGAGGCCTCCTGTCTATGGCACCGTCTGCAGTCACCTACAATTTGGGAGAGGTGCAGCAGATCATCTGCGGAGGGGGCGCTTTTTTGTTCACTGCGACACCTACGCAGACGACCTAGTTTTGAAGTATAAATCAGCCTTTATACAACGTGAATCCAGTCCATGACAATAGTTGAATAAACTTTTGGCTCAAAATGGTATCGGTGCCCTATTTGTCGGTACTCGCCGATACAGATACTACCATTTTAGTGCAGATATCGGGGCCCTGCCCCATTTTAGTGTATCACTAATTTAAACCTCTAGATATAATTCATAATAAAACCTATTAACCCAATTCTTATTTTCTTTTTTTAAATATGTACAGTTGTATGTTGTAACATCAGTCCACCCAGAAAAGGAACTGCTCAAGTGAATTAGTAAACTGTTTACAGGTCAGCCCACCTCTAGTTTCTGAGCACGCTGGTTGTTGAGGGGTTCCAGCGGGAAGTTGAGGTTGTTGTCGTCAGCCAGCTGACGCAGGTCAAAGTAATACTTGGCGTAAACACTGGCTGGCACATTGATGTTAAACTGGAGAAGTTCCAAAAACTGCCGCTCCATTTCGTTCCTGGATACACAAAGATACACAATGAGAGCTGGAAACCATGTTTATTCATCTCACCTGCAGATACACTATATCAGTCTGCTTAAAGTAGACTTAGTAGTGAATATCTCTATAGAGATGGGTCTCTCTGACTTCAGGTTCCACTGAGCTGCAGGTGATCAAAAATGTATTTCCACCCACTTCCCCGAAGTGAAACAGTCGCCTTTTTTCCCCCCCAGACAACAACTCTCATGATCCCTCATCATCAGAGTCACAAGTAAATCTAAGGGGAGGTGGTCTCCAAGGAGACAACATCCAGGATGCTTTGTTGGTCAGCAAAGGTGGTAAGAGGACATAGGAGTGAGTGTGTGTGTGATGTCTGGTTTCCCGGGGCAACTAATGGAGGGGACGAGAGCCGGGGCCATTATGTAGAAGCAGTGAGAGCACTTGAGACCCTCCCTTCCATTTTTCTGTTTCCCTCTCTCCTATTCTTCCCATCCCTTGGCCCAGACTCGAACCAGCTCACAAAGACACTTCAGTGGCAGCAATGAAAACAGAGCAGGGAGCGCGTGGGTCAGACGGACGGAGAGTGAGCGGCTCAGGAAAGGATGGGGGCACGGACGGCAAACACACACATGCAGGCAATTTCTGTCCAAATCAGAAAAACAAGCCAGCACTCTCAACCTCTTTTACACACAGACATGAGAAAAGCAATTGCAGGAAATAAAGCCGTGGTCCTCCAAGTGCAGCCCATGGCCTCTTCAGCGGCTCACAGCCAGACGGCAGAGATGCTGCAGCTTCCATTTATTCCAGCACTTTTTCTGGCTGCTTTAAGTGCACCTTATTATATTGCTCTTATTAGAGGGACAAGCATGTTGTATCAGAGCCTTTTTGGAGCCTATGTGGCACCAAGACAGGAAAAAAAATCTAATACTTATAAAAGGTGGATGTATTTGCTTTAATGTTCTGCATTTTTCTTCTTGTTGGATCAGTTCAAGTATTTTGGGGTTAGAAGGTGAAAAGAAAACTTCTGAATGTGTTCAGAAGTTTCCTTCTCTCCTTTCCATCCTATTTAGCTGATGGAGTTTTTTGTGTCTATGAAAGGAGACACTTCTGAATGTTCCCTAAATAGATCAAAAATGGCCGTTTAGGCTTGTGGTTCATTTGTGTTTGTATTCTTAACAAAAAAAACAAACACAAAGCACTAAAAAAGCCCTAATTTTTAAACCCTATAGTTGTTTTACCTTCATTAAAAAATAAAAAATAAAATAAAAAAAGAGACCACTGAATTTCATGGTTAATATACGGCCATAATGTTTGCGGTTTACCAGATTTACAGGCAAAAATGAAATAAATGAGAAAAACATATCTACCTAACCTACCTATCCAGCCATCCTTTTTTTTAACCAAGTACAAAATTATGTCTTAAATTGAGGACAAAATAAATATTTGACTAAATAGCAGGACTAATACTTCTTTACTTTAATCAGAAGTATCTCTTTTTGGGGGGGCGTATTTAAATTTTTTTTTTTACAAATCTACCGATTTTTTAAAGTGGTCTAGCTTCAGTTTTATAATCTACTAATTTTTCTAATAACTATTTTAGTTCCTGAACGACACTAAATGCCCTTTATGAATATTAGGAATGCATCATCTTTCTGTCTGAAAATGAAAAGTGGGTTCTATTGCATGTTTTCGTGTGGCTTTAGAGTGTTTTTTACTCACACGTTTAAATTTTCTTGTTAGTTTATTTAACAGATTAAACCTAAATGAACACACAGCCTGTTTTTTTCTGTTGTTTTTAAAAGAGAAAAGATGACTGACAAAACAACCAGGAAGCAGTAGCTGATTCCCAACAAGAACCAACAGTTTCAGTCGATGCTACAAAATAATTAGAAAATAAATCTGTTGTATTAATAGTATAATCCGTTAATGAAATGTTCCTTATTGCCCTTTTCATCCCACAAACTTTGGAGGAATCATTAAGATGTAAAGTTATTTGAAATCAAATGTAAAAATGTGAAAAGTTAAAAATCATCAGATTAAGTGATAGGTCCGCTTCGGGAACTTCTTTCTGCGTTGTAATATTCCTGCTGTCTGCTAGATGGCGCTGTTGTTCATTCTTAAAAAGGAGCCTCAATGGTATTCTCAGGTCCCTGTTCTTTTATATGATGAGTTTGTCTGGTTTAATGATGTGTAAGAAAACTTTTGTTCTTTGTTAATTCAACCATTAATTGTTAATATATAAAGATTTACTTTGTGTGTGTGTATATATATCTATATATATAAAAAATTTGACGTCATCAGGGACAAGAGAAATTACTTTTACTTCTTTCCTTAAAATTCTCCTTTGTTCAGGCTTTCAGGTGGAAAATGATGCCACCTATGCATGCACACCACTTACATGTCCTCCACGGTGATGTCTTTAAGGATCTGGCAGTAGTCCACGTTCCACACCGCCTGGTCATCCCAGACCTTGGAGGCTAACAGGATGGCTCCCAGGACGATCCGCTTCCAGTTGGCAGGACAAATGTCCAGCTCGGCGTAAGTCAGCAAACGTTCCAAATAGACCTGGATGAATAATAAAAAGCAAAATTATTTTCAATAATTTAAACATCCATTTGGATCTTTAGAATAGCATTGCATATTCTACCTTTAATACTTTAGTTAGCAGAATCAGCAGTCAGATAAAGTCAAAACTCATTTCCTAAAATGACTGAAAATATTTTCATGCATTCATCCTGCACTCAGATAAAAACACTTCATCCTAGAAAGATTCATTGGAGTTTATAGGATGCTACTGCCCTCTGGTGACCAAATAAGGAAACATCAAAGCAGGATACAGCTGAAAAATTATTCTTACATGCAATATTATGCAAAGACCACCTATGCGGCTCCTTCTCATTTGAAAAGCAATGAGACATAAAACACATTGATGTAATTATTTATTCTCCCAAAATTATTTATACATACAAGTGTGACGATGGCACATTCTGCAGTGAGCTGTGCAGCGCTGAAGAGCGTTCTGACGAAGCGGTAGATCAGCTTGTGTTCTGGGTCGACGTATGCGTAGTCATCTGGCACTGGCTCTTTCTGTGTGGGATGGAAAGATTCAGATATGACCGAGAGGAAGCAGGATGTGGAGATGGTTTACAGCCACAGCTGAAGAGTGGTTTGTGATGCAGTTAGCCAGAGAGGAGCGGCGCTTGCATTTCTCCTTGAATCTTGTGCCATTTAAAACCACAAACAGCACAATAATCAGCAATGCAAAACCTGCAAAAACACAGTTTCCCGTAATTTGTCAGGCATAAGATGAGAGCTAAACATTTTCATTGATAACGGACCTTTTAGACAAACAAGCAGGATGTTTTTGAATGGAGTCCTTCTCAAAGATTTCAGGATAAACCCAGGATTAGAGGAAGGGAAGTTTTCAATCTTCATGAAAGAAAAAAAAAATATGGACCTTTGTTTAAGAAACAAAATCAGACATCATCTTTTAAAAGGTATATAGATATGCAAAAAAAAAAAAAAAAATAGAAATAGGAAAAAACAACCTATAAATGCAGCCTAATTGGCGGCATAGAATACTTTTTCGAAATAAGTCCTTTATGAAATAATGCAATTATTTGTGCAGTTAATAACTGGTAACAGAATCTAAGGAGGCCCAAAAAATAATATAAATAAAACAAAATTTCCATTTCTATTCAATTACAGCTAGAATATTAGATTTTAACTGACTTCAAATGTAATTATAACAGAATTTGTTTTCTAATTTTTTTTGCTGCTGTAAACACCAGTTTACCTATCGTGGGACAATAAAGGGATTTTCTATTCTATTCTATTCTTAATTAACTGACTAAACAAAATCAATAATATTTTATTGTTATAATTATGAAACCATAAAAATGTTTTTTACCAAGACTCGCAGCTAAGAAGTGTTATGGAAAGATATTTAGCTTTCTCTGCCCAATTCTTTCCTGAGAAGAGATCACTCGGAGAAAACACTTTGAAAGACATTTTCCGATGTACGTCTTAAAGTCGTAGGGAAGCGGCTGTTCCAACCGTTGCAAATAGAAATTTTCTACATTTTGGGACAGTATAGTCTGATAAAGAGCACATTTATATGCATGTTTAAGCCAAAATGATTTGGCATTTAAATATGACTTCCCTACGACTTTAAATGACTGTAAGACATGATGACAGGTTTAACAGAATTTCAGGTTGACCAAGCAGTATACATGAATAAACAAATAACCCTGACATAAGCCACACAGAAGGCACAGGTGGAAACTAAAAACACCTGTAAACAAAAAGAAAAAGTGAGCAGAAAAACACAACAAAAAAGAGCAACCTGTAGACCAGATATTGTCAGCAGGGTTGTGTTTTTGTGTCTGAGCTGCTGGTGTTTGCCGAGCGGAGCAGGACTCATCAAGCTAAACTCCATGAGCTTTACTGCATCCCTATCGGGTCCTTCTTGATTTAAAACGACCTGCCTTTCTCACGTCAGGAAACACGTGTTGAGGAAATAAACCTCCAGGCTGTTTGTCTCCCTGTCCTTCTCTGTTCTGTCACCATGGAAACACTGGCTCATTGATTGTGCAACGCAGAAACAAGTCTGCTTTACTTTAGAAAACTAAAAATCCCAGGGAAGATCCTACCTGCCCCCTTTTTGTGTATTCAAGGTAGAGCTGCAACTAAAGGTTATTTTGCAAATCTATTAATCTGTAGATTGAATAGGAAAGGTTCATTAAAGAAGGCTTTTTGCTCAATTAAACCAGGTGAAACTAAAACTTTTAGACTCGAGGAGTTCTGGATAAAGCATATTGACAAGAAAAAGATTTTTATCTTAAATGCAAAATGTTTATATGTTTTTTACAATTTGGCCATAACTGCTCTAGGTGGATTGCTCTGTCAGTTTTTAGGCATGTTTTACAGTCTCTATACTCCAGTTAGCTATTAATCGACTACTAAATTGGTTCACGATTATTTAAATAATCAATTAATCTCGATTAATCTGATTGTTTCAGCCCCAATTTAAGGTCAAGACTGCTTGTTAACATGTTTAATGAAAACCGGTCTCAAACTCTTAAGCTGCTTTATTTTAATCTAGTTTCTGTTTCATAATCTTTAACATTAAAAATAGAATCTAGTAGAGTTTGATTTATTCAGTTTACTTTACCTTTTAATGTTTACTACATTGCGGTAATTATATAATGGAGCTCCACAACATATTATTACTCCAGATTAGCAGTACCGCATCTTCTCACATTTAAAAAATAGGAAAACACAATTTGTCTTATTTTAAGTGTTATCTAATTATCTTATTTTAAGAGTAAAAATACTCATTCTATTGGCAAACTATGTCATTTACCTGTTTAAATTAAGGGTAAATTCACTTAATTTAAGAGATTTTTACTCATTTCTAGATTGTTTTTCCAGAGTGAAAACTGATCCTTAAAAATTATTTGGTGTCATCAATAACTATTTTGTATGTTATCTGTTTTTAAAAATAAAATAAGGGTTTCAATCTCAATATAAATATCTTCTCTAAGAAGGTTGTAATTTTTAATCATTGAATGAGTGGGAATGCAACTATGGCTTCTGTTAGGGACACAAAATCCAGAATGTTTATTCTAATTTGACATATTACTTAAATTATGTGGAAAATGAAACAAACAAAAAAATAATTTATTTAATTTTTCCCTTTTAGGAAATGGAATAATAAATGAACCCCTGAAACTGAAAGGATTTTATGTAAAAAAAAAAAAAACAAAAACAAAAAAACTTTTCTTTCTTAAAAACTTAATACAACTTGGGGGAAAAAAATGTAAATTAATTTAGCACTTAGAAATATAAAACCGGCAAAATGAATGGAGGACATACCAAAGGGACTGAAAACAGAGGACTACAGAAGTATTTCCAAAAAAAAAAAAAAAACTGTTAAAATCACAGAGAGAGTGCAGCAAAGTTTTCTACATAAAGTTAAATACTATACAATAAAAAGAGAATTAAAAGTAAGACCTTAGAAACCATGGAGACACTTACTGATAAAGGGTGCAACTTCTCATCAAAGATGTCCAGCGACCTGTCAGAGTCCCTAGAAGACGAGCAGAAGATCTGTTTAAATGACTTTCCAAGCTCATTTATAAAAATGTAAGTCAGTTTACTGTAAAGATTCAAACCCACCTTTTTTTGATGTGGTAGTATATTGCTAAAGTGACACTGTGGGAAAGAAAAAAATCAAAGTTTGCCTTTTTATTGTATTAATTCATTCACCCAAACAAACCATTAAATCATGGCCTGCCTGTGAGTTAGTGGTGAGCAAAGTCTTTGACATGTTAAGGATTTAGTAAAGTGACTGAATGGTGTCATAACACTGAAACGAGGTAAAATGAGGCAAGATGAGATCAGTCATCTGTTGAGTTCAGCATCTGTCTGCTTGTCTTCAGAGGATTAACCATAGTGTGATGTAACAGAAACCTCATGTGAAATCAGAGACACTTCAGCAGCGCCTCAATGAGCGTCTGTTGCCGGAAGAGACGTCTCACCATTTAATTGTGCTTTTGAGGTTTGGCTGGCTCACGGTGCTATCGTCTATGAAGATGGTAGAACAGGAGCTGTACTTCTTTAACGGAGGACCGGGAGAAACCTGGAGGGGAAATAAAAAAGAAAAAGAGAATCACACAATGAACATGTGCTAATGTTCCAGGGACAGGAATGGAGGTTTTGAACCACAGGCGCCATCTGATTCATTAATGTTTCCTTTTTTGCTTATATTGTGACGTGTGTAACATTTGCTTTCACTGTGTCTTTTTCATTATGTAAATGAAAGAAGCAAAAGCAAGACTGGGTTAAAGAATCGACCCCCAAAAAGAAACTGCAGCACATATGGGGGATCGTTTAGACTGCTGTCAAATAATTCCACCTTAAAAAATAAAAACCCATAATCTGAGTGAAATTGATTGAAATATCATGTAATGTTTGAATTTACTTTAGTTTTTCAAAACAAACATCGTATGCCCCTGCCTGTCTGGATGGCTGACTTCTCTGCCAACCGACTCTGTTGCCGACTGTCGCCAGTTTTAGCATCTTTTCAGACTCAAGTAAAAATTTTTTTCCAGCTACAAATCTAGCAACTATTCTCTGTACTGTTGCCTACAACACATGAAAGCACCTTATCGCTCAGAGTTCACTGTCTCCACAGAGCAGCATGTTGCTGCAAGCCCCTCCCACCTCTAAAGCACTGACAGGTGGTCGGACCCATCGGCTCTTCATGCAGTAAACAGTAACTGCAGTCAAAGACCAACCCCAGAGTGTTTCAAAGTTAACAATAAGTACTACAGGAGCCCATTACGCAATAGGATTCAGCTATAATGTGTAGCTGAATCCTATTGCGTAATGTGGCGTCGGGGCGACAGTGGCGTGGGGTGTAGGCGTTTGCCCTGAAATCAAAGGATTTACGGTTCAAGCCCCTTGGGCGAGAAACTTCACCTGCATTGCCTACTGATGGTGGTCAGAGGGCGCCAGTGTACGGCAGCCTCGCTTCTGTCAGTGAGCCCCAGGGCAGCTGTGGCTACAATGTAGCTTGCCACCATCAGTGCGTGAATGGCTGAATGTAGTGTAAAGCGCTTTGGTCAAGTCTCCTAACTTAAAAAAGTGCTATAAGTACGAACCATTTACCATTTAATAGGATTCAGCTATAAGGTTCATATGGAAATGGATGAATATCTTACTTTTAGTGTCTTTTTATTGTTTTTGTTTACCATGGACCACGTGTCAGAAGAAAACTTTTTTTTTCATTTGATAAATTTGAAATGGATTTATAGATTAATCTACTTTAATAATCCCATGCTGAGAAATTAAGGAAGATATTAAAGCAATGTTTTTTGTTCTCTGAAGCTGTTACATTTAAATACATCACATCCTGCATTTCATTGATGGACAGGGTTCATACAGGACTGAGTAACTCTAATTTAATGGTTCCTAATACTTTTTTTAATGATCTTAGAAATAGTGAGTCAGTCAGACAGACATACAAAACCCTTCTTTTCTGAACATACGGCTTTACGATCAACCGCAAGTTCCGCGCAAACATGCAGAACCAGTAATATCTGACGAAATACTTTTTATAAACTTTTATTTATTAAAGCATTTCAAATGCCACGATTACATTTAATAACCTTTAATGCAAAATGATTAAAAACAATAATAATTTAATGACTTTTAATGACCCACAGAAACCCCGATAGAGCTTTAGTCATTTATTTACCTCATCCACTGTGTTTCTCTGCTATCCTTTAATGGATTTAAAGACATAACAAAATTGACAGATGTACTTTTGGTTCAGATGAAGCATTAATCACTTGAAATACATTTTTTGTTTTTTGGAGTAGTTTTAACCACCATTGCAGTCCAGTGAGGAAGAGAAAAGCTGAGAGAAGGGTACCTAAGGAAGGTTAATTTAAAGGCATTTTTAATTCAAGCCTGTGAAAATGACACTAAGTTTGAGATATGTTGCCTTTAAACAACAGTAACATTAATATAGTTTATCCTCCATGTGTAATATTTCTGATATGTTATAAACAATGCGAAATAGCTTAATGTTGGATCATTTTTTATCTGGGTGCATTCATATTAAAATATTTTCAGAACAAAAGGAAGGGATTAGAAGAAAATAATAAGGTAGCTTTATGTGGAGATGCTCAATGTTCACCACTGTGATATAATTCCCGTAAATTTGGAGGAAATTATTGTGATCTGTGCTCAATCTGGGTTTATCAGGAATCCCAGAAAAATAAAATACCCTCAGCCAGGCTGAAAAATGTGCCGCTCTACTAGAGCATTGCTGTAATTTTGGTTTTCAGAGTAAATAAAGGTAATCAAGGTTTTTCAAAACTAAAAGAAAAAAACAACATTTAGATTAAAATGGTTATAACTAAAACCATGCACGTATTGTGTCACTTGTGCTCCAAGACCCTGCATATTGATCATAATAAATAAAAATATTCAGTGATTGGACATAGATCATCAAAATCAATCATCAAACTGCTACTTCGGCTGTTGAGAAGTCAGAAAAAAAGTTGATAAACTAAAGATATCATCTAATCTTTGTTGACGTTTTCCGTCCTCTCATGTAACAAGAAGAACACTGAAAGCTCTCTTGAGTTCGTTCTCTATATAATGCAATCATTGGATCTAGTTTATATAACCTTTCAGCCCTGACAGGGATGGGAGGGGGTTCTGGTTGATAGGAGGCAGGTTACAGGTCAACCTCAGGGCTAGAAGCATAGCATGGAGGCAAACACTCAGATCTAAGGCCAATTTAAAGGGACCAACTAAAAAACATACATGTTTTTGGACTGATTGAGGAAACCAGGGGAGAACATACAAATCCCACACAGACAGGCTCCAACTTAAAGCCTTTTATCTGCACCACAATGAAACTAGAAACTGGTCATTTCCTTCAGGTTGCAAATGTTACAAAGAGATTTGGATAACTACGCAACAGTGTAATATAAATAACAGTAATAACAATCAAAAAACAGGATTATGAACACAACTGCATTTTTCAATTGTGTAATCTGATTGACAGTGGGAGGGAGAGCATTTAAAACTTTGTATCAATTTGACTGTATGATCTGGTTGAACTGTAAAGTGCCTTGAGATGACATGTGTTGTGAATTTGGCGCTATATAAATAAACTGAATTGAATTGAAATTTGAGTTATATATTCAGAATGTGAGAATTTTTATGTCCCATCTGGAGAACCTTTCATTAGATGAAACAGATTCTAAAGAAGCCGAGTAAAAATAGATATGATCATACTTGATCCAAACTATTTATAGACGAAGCAGTCTGTGAAGCTGTAGCGAAGCTTCTTAAAAAAGAAGAAGAGGAGGAGGAGGAGGAGGAGGAGGAGGAACTTACATGGCTTATATGGTTTATGTGGTTGCTTTTTCTCTTGTCGCGCACTGCAAAGAAAAAAGCGTTTAAAAAACAGGAATCTCAGGGCATTACCAAACACAAGGTTTTTCTTTACTTATAAACAAACATCATAAAAAAACAGCTTTAATATGAGTTCATGTACATCTTGGGAGGTTTATCTTCATAGAACTTATATTAAGGTTTTATAATAATGCAAAGCAGGAGATGAAAATAAACCCAGTTAAAGGCATAAAAAGATTATTTAAGAATACATTTTATACAAGGTTAGCCATATTTAAATAGCTGCTCAAATGGTTTGCAGTTTCCAAACAAGTCTGTTTCCTGGTTAGCAGGACTTCAGAGAAGACGTTTGATCTTTTTAGAGTGATACCATGAAGCCATGACCGATATTAACCCCCTACCTGTTGCAGACATGATTATTGATATCGGAGAAGGTTTGGAAAAAGTTATTCCTTACCAGCATCAAACTCAGTGTGATTTTACACCCATTTACTACAGATAAACTACTGCGGATGACAACTTTACAGCCCCTCTTTAATTACTTTAAACTTTTCCTTGTATTAAAGTTGCTCAGGATGAGTGGGATGAAGAGGAATATCACAGACTTTATATATAGCCCATCATTTGTATCTCTGAGCTGGTCTAAGATCCGTCAACAGGCAGTTACTGTATACGTTCATTTTCTTTATCCATTACTGGTGTGCTCATCAATCGGCCACCTATCGTAATGGCCAATTTGTTTGAATAAGCATGTGATACAGTTGCCATTTGTATCTCTGACTCTGTCTCCTTGAACCCCAGTCGGCCTCAGCAGATGGCCGCTCACACTGAGCCTGGTTCTGCTGGAGGTTTCTTCCTGTTAAAAGGGAGTTTTTCCTCTCCACTGTCACTACAAGCATGCTTAGTGTGAGGGATTGCATTCTAGTCAATGAGTCGATGCAATCAACTGGGTTTCATTAGATAGAAAACTTTGAATCAATTTGACTGTATGATCTGTTGAACTGTAGAGTGCCTTAAAACGACCTGTTGTGAATTGGCACTATATAAATAAACTGAATTGAATCGATTTGGGATTACCATCTGTTGTTAACGATCACAGAAACTGATCCCCTGATCTTTTACTTTGCAGTCTGCAGAGGCTCCGCCTGCAGCGTCTCTCCCCCCTTCAGTCTCACTGCACAGAGCAGCAGCTGATCCTAAGCACGGTCATGTGGAACGTTTGTGCTTTGAGAGTAATATGAAGTTCGGGTCTAGCAATGGAAAAATTCCTCTGAGGCGTTATAAGTGTCAAAATCCATCAATAAACCAAATACAACATGCCATTTAAAAGCAAGCCCTTGATGGATTATACGTTTTCAAGGCACACTGCAGGAAAAAAAACGGGCCGTAAATATTTCGGTTCGAGCTCCACCATAGTGGAGTCTCACTCTCCTTAAAGCTGCAGGATGTATCTTAAAAGAAAAGATGTCCAAAACTGATAAGAGCTAGGAAGAGGCTTTTAGCGCCTCACTCGATCTGTGACACGGTGCAGAAAGCAGAACAACACAGTTTGCAAAACCATAAAAAAATCAGCCAGGTTTTCAGGCAGTTTTCATTTAGTAACTTATGATTATTTAGATGCAACTGGCATGTACTTTTTGATTTTATTTTTACATTATTTCTTATAGCCGGTTTAGTGATATTTATATATGAAAACAGTTCTTTAAGTGTGACTGTTTTCAGCCTGTTAAATTAAACCTTTTAACACGTTTTTCATATGACCCTTTGACCGAATACTTACAATAGTATGCTTTTTTATATGGTTTGTCAAAACTAGGTGATTTTATGATGACATTTTTCCAGATCACAGTTGTAGCATTTACACCAAAATCTAAAAATGCACAGCCATCTGTGTAATGGGCCCTCTGGGTGATCGGTATCAAGATCGGTGGCAAAATTCCTGATTGGAGCATCCATACGGTCTATAAATGTAAGGTTTGTCAGATTTTTATTTGATTTATTTCATCTTTACTCAAACCTAAGAGTTAAATAAACCTATAAATAACCACTGCTGACGCTGCAGGTATCCAGACTTCTGCTGCTGTCATGAAAACCAAACAGGCACAAAAAGAAAGTAAAAATAACATGACATGGACAGTAAACAGTTTCAGATATGTGCAAATTATCTCACATGAATAACACTCAATGGGACATTTCTGAGTGAAATATCCGGACCACTGACCGTCTGTCTGAGACTTGCTGAGGAAGATGGTGCTTGCCCGGGCGTGGTCCGATGGATTAGACTCCAAGGCCAGCTCTGGGAAAACATTAAGTGTGGAAAGGCTTAAAAGCGGGAATGGGAGTGTCTATTTGCTTCTCGTTTGTGGTCAGAGATGAGCAGAGAGCTAAAAACCATGAACAAACATACACCTGACAGAAGTCAGGTTCCTGCAAAACAATATTTGCAAGACTCAGCTGTCAGCTGCTGAAAGGCTGTTTGCATGAATCGTGGCTAAATCTCAAGATAACGGCCCAAAAATAAAAATGATTAGAACATGAAAGTCTTTCTTCAAATCCCTGCAGGAGAGACATTACATAAAAGACGAGGGATTAGATGTTTATGGGTATTTGTGAAAACACGTCAGGGAGGAATGTGTGAAGGACTGCTGGATGGATTCTGATCTATGCCTGACCAACAGCTGGTGTCTCTGGGCCGTCCGCAGTGACAGGAATGCCATAAATACTTTACATACCTGGAAATCAATGCAAAGAGGGAAGACAAGTGCTGATGATACAAAAGGGAGCTTTGAAGGCAGCTACAGGAAAAAATGCTTGAGATGCCTTTATTAATCAGGGCTCTCTGAGGCAACCGGGGGGAAAAAAAATGTTTTGGAACTTTGGAACATCATTTCGGAATTTCAGCAAGATTAAAAGATGGAATCAAGGGAAGAGAAATGCTGTCACTGCTGTGTTTCAGTGTTGAAAATCATTGGTTCTTCTCACAGTAGAGCACCAGTTATGGCTTTCTGTCAAGGAGATCCTTCTTCTTGCCACCCTTTCATATATTCTATATTGATCCTAACAGGGCTGTCAACAGATTCTCCAAACGAAGCTTCAGATCTCTGCAGCTCCTTCAGAGTTACTCATTTTCTAGTCACAAGCCATGTTCTGGGACTTTTTCGATTGTGCCATATCTTTCTGTTTTAGGTGATGATATAAGTTTGGGTTGATCCTAATCTTTAAATGTCTCCAAAATGCTATGCTAAACCTGACCTGTCTGCTTTGTTGTCTGATTTTTAAGTTGCTGTACCATTTCCTATGCTCTTCACAAAAAATGCAATAAATATGGTAAAGTTTGTAGTTATAATATAGAAAACATGGAAAGTCTTAAGGGATACTACGGCGGACAAAGGGTGCAATATATTTATTGTATTACAATATATTCAAAATACCATGCAAAATCAAACATCAGACTAGCAAACCCCAAAATGAGACTTTTTTTTTACAGTTTCTACTAGAGCTTTTCTAATATAGCATTTTGTCAGATGAAAATGTTTCCAGTATCTTAAAAGCAAATTTTTATTTTTTATAACTGCTCCAACTGGGTTGCTGTCAGCTGAAGGCATCTTTTAGAGTCTCTACACTTTTAACAATTAATCAGATAAATCGATTATTGAAATAATCAACTAATTTAGTAATCGTTAATGCCTTTAACTGAAAGAGCAGCCCACTTAGAGCAGTAATAATATAATAATACATTTTAGTCTATTTTTTAAGGTTGCAAAACCTTTTGCATTTGCTCTAAAATCATGTATTTTCACTGAGTTTGCAACCCTCAGCCACATAGGGATAGCAATACTTTTGCTAAGCATGTCAAATGAAAGGTGTCATCTTATTAAAGGGAGTATCATTTCTTATCCCTCAAATCTCTGACCCCGAATACTATCATTATTGTGGTGAGGCATGTAGATGGACTTGATTTAAATTTTAAAGCCCCTTTTTTTGCTCCTAGATGTATGGAAGAGGATTAGGGCCACTGAAAAAAATTAAAAAGTTAACTGATTTTAAATTTTATTTCAGTATAATATGAATTCCATAAAGGTTTAAAAACAATCCACTGGACTTGGTTTCCAAGGTTTGAAGACGTTTTGCTTTCCCTCCAGGAAGCTTTCTCAATTCAAATGTTTGAATTTGAATTGAGAAAGCTTCCTGGAGGGGAAGCGAAACGCCTTCAACCCTTGGAAACCAAGTCCAGTATATTGTTTTAAAAACTTTTACAGAATGACTATGACCTGGATGACTAAGAATCTTTATCAGCAAAGTATAATATGAAAGAAATCTGACTTTTTTATTTTTCTCTGAATTCTGACAGCTAACAATATGTAAGCATCAAACCATAGCCATGTCTGTTTTAGAGACTAAACTCTCTTGTTATAATCACCTTCTGCTCTTCCATTAATGAAATAGCATCACCGTGGACCCCTGGGGCACGTAAAAAGTCACCTAATTTCGTCATTTCCCACCAATGTGTTACTGGCCCTCTCAAACAACTCACATCTTTGTAAGTGAAGCTGAGTGCTCCCACATCTATTCTTTCATAGTGTCCATCTACATTAAGATCCAAAATTCTGAGATCAAAATCAGAATTCCAAGAAGAAAAGACAGAATTCTGAGATTAAAAGTCGGGAATTCTGAGATTAAAAATCGTGAATTCTGAGATTAAAAATTGGGAATTCTGAGATTAAAATCAGAATTTTGAAATTTAAGTCAAAATTCTGAGATTAAAGTCAGAATTCCAAGAAGAAAAGTTAGATTTCTGAGCTTAAAGTCAGATTTTTGAAATTAAAGTCTGATTTCTGAGATTAAAGTCAGATTTCTGAGATTAAAGTCAGAATTCTGAGATTAAAGTCAGAATTATGAGATTAAAGTCAGAATTATGAGATTAAAAGTCTGGAATTCTGAGTCTAAAAGTCAGGAATTCTGAGATTAAACTCAGAATTCTGAGATTAAAGTCAAAATTCTGAGATTAAAGTCAAAATTCTGATTTTTTCTCATATTATACTAAAATAAATTTTAAAAATCAGTTAACTTTTTTTTTTTTTTTTTATTAGCCCTAATCCTCTCCCGTATAAATGTAACAGATAGTGTTTAGTTGTGTCAAAATGCACACTGATTACCAGACATTAAAGTGTGAGTGTAATAACGTGGTAAGTGCCTACCATCAGGAACCTCCCTGTCGCTTATGTGCTGCAGATAGGGCCCGGTGTTGTCGTCGCTGACTTCGGTGCTGGTGGGGAACTCCTCCAGCCGCTCTGCCGGTTGTCGAGAAGGGAGTTTGGGACTGGACTCCGGAGAAACGCAGCATGACACCGTGTTTCCCATTCCAAACTCTGGGCGTAAGCTTCACACTTATCGCTGCCAAGTCCAACTAGTGCATATATATGTGGAGCTAGCTGAAGCCGACCTCGCCCTTCCTAATAAACATTGGGAAACGACAGTTGAGTCTTGTGCCCACACAGCGCTGCTATCTCTGCCTGTTAAACTGCCGCTGCCCATCCACTCCCAAGCAAAGCATTCCTGTCCATTGGTGGAAAGCCAGTGTAACAGTCGACAAACAGTTAGCCCAGAAGGTTGTCCTGAGTAGAGAAAAATCAGTGGCGCATTGTTGGAAACCGTGACATAAACTGCCAGTAAAGAGTAAACATTTGTTTTGTTAATCCTGCTCGTTGCTTCATTCATTCATTCCAGTGCGTTGCTATGTAGCTAAAAAGTTAGCTTGTATCCTTAACTTAAATCTAAATCGCATTAATTTCACTTTTTTCGCGACGACGTGAACAGAGCAGACTTTAGAAAGAGCAACGGTTCAATACAGAACATCTTATCAAATACATTTTAAGGAGACATTCCGAGGAGAGGTATCCTTACGCTTGGTACCGTGGGTCGCCAAATCCAGGCCGAGGCTTCTGAGGCCTTCAGCCGAAATATATACTTAAATAAATTGAAATAGAAGCTATAAAGAGTGCATTTTGAGTAAAACGCGGATGGCTTGTATTTTCCCAGATCCAACATTGGAGATCAAGATTGTTGAAATAGGCCGGGTCCCTGCCATCAGATCATCCTCCGTGACAGATTTGATCCTCGACCAGCCGCTCCTGCCGTCGCCATCTGTCAGTGTAGCTCACTTTGCTCTGGGATACTGTGGCCCCGCCTAGTTCAGAATTCTCTTCACTCTCATTGGCTAATGGTAAATCAAAACAATGACTTTTAAGAACTACTGATTGGTCAAATGAACTGTCAATAAAAGCTGATTGAAATTTGCATTTATAATGCTGTTTTTTTACAATGTCAAGGATCCCTGTGGAAGCCCGTTTCCGCCAAAAATAAAATAAATTATCTAATTAAAACGAGATAGTATCTCATTATAACGAGATACTATCTTGTTATAATTTATTATCTTATAATGAAATAGTATCTCATTATAATGAGATAGTAAATCATTATAATGAGATACTATGTCAGTATAATGATAGTAACTCCTTAATTTGAGTTACTATCTCATTATTCTGAGATTTTTGTACCCTTGTTTATAGATGCTGGAGATCGGCCTTTTTTCCAGTGTAGTCCTGTTACTCTGACCATGACTTGCATGATGTGCTCACTTCATCCACCTGGCATGGGAGCTGGCTCGGAGCTCGTCTGCCTGGCTGTGTGTTTCCTGGATGGGGCCGCATTTTACAGTTGCTTTTTGTATCTCTGCTTCTGTCTCCTTGAACCCCAGTCGGCCTCAGCAGATGGCTGCTCACACTGAGCCTGGTTCTGCTGGAGGTTTTTTCCTGTTAAAAGGGAGTTTTTCCTCTCTACTGTCGCTACAAGCATGCTTAGTGTGAGGGATTGCATTTGAGTCAATGAGTCAATGCAATCAACTGGTTTTCCTTAGATAGGAAACTTTGAATCAATTTGACAGTATTATCTGGTTGAACTGTAAAGTGCCTTGAGATGACGTGTTGTGAATCGGCGCTATATAAATAAACTGAATTGAATTATAATGAGATAATATCTAATTATAATGAGTTAGTAACTCAAAATAATGAGATAGTATCTCATAATGAGATGCTATCTCGTTACAATGGGTTACTATCTTATTATAATGGGATAGTAACACAAAATAATGAGATAGTATCTCATTATGAGATAGCATCTCATTATGTGATAGTATCTCATTATAATAAGATAATATATCTTTATAATGAGATACTATGTCAATATTTTAAGATAATATCCCATTATTTTAAGATACTCATTATTAGGCTTCCATATATGGGCAGCTAAAAAACAGCATTGAAACAAAAAACAAAAAAATTCTCCTTGCTGCTTGTACAATGACAAATGAAATATCAAACAGAATCAGTTATCAAAAACTTTCCCTTCCTGCAAGTTACTGTTTGCATCGTTCTTACAAGTTTACTTTCCAAAAGACTTGCAATTTTTCCACTATTTGAGACTCAACACCGGAAAGTGAAAATGGGGACGAGCACGTAGGACGACCTTATATAAAGATATCACCAGAATGATTGACAATTATGAGGACCACTTATTTTGATGATCCACCTGGAAAAAGAACATCCTCCACTATACCTTTAATATATAAATAAAACGAAATTGCTATAGAGTATTTTAGAGGAGTTTATTAAGACATAAGTTGTTTACCAAAAAAAGTGACGTATTGCGTAAAAGCACATTCAAAATTTGGGCAGAAAGAATGTAGTAATGGAAATGTATTAAAACAAGTTATAAGTGATATGACATTTTATAACCTTGTCTTTAGAGGACACTATACATGTGAATTATGTTCAGACTTTACAAAAGTGACAATTATTACACCCTCACAAAAGTTATGCATTTTATATTTATATGGCAATTAGATACAAACATTTCTGGCACCCAGTGTCACAAAACGTACGTTTTTAAGTAAAAAATAACAAGTAATCATGCCACAGGGTTTTATTTAGCACCAACAGTTGACAGTAATTTTCATTTCCCTTTGAAAATACATATAATGTTACGGTTTAATAGTCAGGGGAACTGAGCCCAACAGATATATTCTACTGATTCAGACCATTGGTATGAATTGTTAAAACTTGTATGTATAAAATTTACACTATTCCAATAAATTCAAAATGATGCTGTTAATTTTTTTGCCTTTTTATTTCTTCATTTAATCACACTGTAGTACAAATAAAAAGGAAGCTATATTACACGCTTTGATAAGCAAAGGAAAAACTAGTGCTTTCACATGTGAAAAACTCAGATCAAAGAAAGGAACCAGTTTATTTAACTAAAAAAAAGGATTAAGGTAAACAAATGAAAAATATATCAGCATAAATACGTTTAAGGAAAATTCTCCTGTAAAACATTTATTATTATTATTTTATATCTCTTGTCAGAGGACTGAGGTACCTTTGCCATGTAATTTCAATTCAACCTACAACATCAGATTATCTTGGATGGGATTAATCTAAAAACGATGAATTTTTAATAATACTCTTTTTTATATGTTAAAGAATATTGATTCTTTTAAAGGTGATTGATAAATATGATCATAATAAAACTGAAAAGCTGAAAATGTATCCAGATTGGAGTTAGTTTCTGAATTGAGTGATATTTATATATTTCTAAAGGCAGATTCCAAATCACTTTCCATGCTATGATAAAAAAAAAAACAAGGGCTTCAATGCAGAGAAGAAAAAACATTGTGCTTTCATTTGACACCATTGTATTATATAAAAGGATTT
Source organism: Cyprinodon diabolis (assembly GCA_030533445.1). Taxonomy (NCBI): domain Eukaryota; kingdom Metazoa; phylum Chordata; class Actinopteri; order Cyprinodontiformes; family Cyprinodontidae; genus Cyprinodon; species Cyprinodon diabolis. Next base: position 34,499,663 of record CM060068.1, read on the forward strand.
GGTGTTTGAGCAGTTTACATTTCAAATATTAGAAAATATACATATAATAATCAAAACAGTCACATTCACAGATGAACAGAAGAAAAAAAAAAGATCCAATTCACTTCTTTAGTGGCCCGACGTCTTTCAAGCGAATCAACTCTTTCTCTTAACACACTGCTGATCCAAAACAGATTGAAACATTCCAAAAATAAACCCCTCCAACACAGGCCCTTCCTCATTCACTAGCTGCCATAATGCTGGTTGGCCAGGAGGGACACAACAATGCACACACACACACACACAAAACATTGCTTAGAATTATACACTGATGTATATTACAAATATGCAGTCTTTTTTTTTCAATACAAGTCATAAAAACATTTGTCAAACTGAAATATATGGTCTACACATGCTGTAGTCTATGTACAGTAATATAAAATATAGACAGCCACATACACATTTCTTCTCAATGCACACAAGTGATCTCATTCCAACAGGAGTGAATATACAACTTGTGTTATTTTCAAGAAATTGTAGCAAAATGTTTTGCTTTATAACAGATTTGCTAGAAAATAAAACACAATTTCATACATTTAAATGGTTCACATAAACAAAAGTGAAATATTTCAAAGAATACCAAATGAAATGAAAAGGAATTCATTGAGCGTAATTTTATACAAAGTTATATTGAATGATAATGTTTAACTTTGAACCCCTTTTTTTATTTTTAGGCTGTGCTCTTTTGCAATAAAATGTTTTATTCTACACAAGCTGTTGTATACGGGGGATGTAACATGTGGTATAAATGTCGATAAGAAGAAACATCCATTTCAATGCAGAAACTTAAAACGCCTTCAAAAACCAAAATAACTGCTGTGCAAGTAATCCAACTGGACTATTGCTATACGATTTTATAAAGATTGTTTTGGTCTTGCAAAATTATTACTGCTTGTATTTTTTCCCAAATTATTACCTTATTGTATGAGCTTTGACATATATTATGATGATGGAACAAAAAAAAAAAAATGCTAACACAATTATTCAGGGACGCCTTCGTTATCTTTACTGTTTGAGATTTTTTTAAGCTGCAATCCCAGGATGCCGTGCAACACTAATGTCTGAAAAAGACAATGCTGCTCTTCGACATGCTCGGATACCCATAGGCGTCCTAGAACAGGTGCACAGAGCGCAGCTGACGTACAGCGCATTGGTGAAATTGAACCAGGCAGAGATAATTTACTATCGGAACCAATAGGTTTCATCTGCAGCCTCATTAGCAGAAGCCTCATCTACAGAAGGTGCAGGAGGGGAGTTTGTTGAAGATTCTTTATTAAAAAAATGATAAAGCTATGCAAGCTTTACTATTAGAACATCATACTAGCTTTCCAAACCTAACTGACTGGTTGGGAGAGCATATTGAGGCTGTGCAGGCATTCCAGCTGGTAGAAATATAATAATAAAAAAAGAAAATTCATTAGTTAAGATCTTGATCGCCTTTATTAAATTAATGCTACACAATCAATGTTCCTTAAGTCACGCTTATGAAATGTAGTTTTATTTTATTGAAAGCAGATGGACTTTGTTTTTTACCAAGTTTAGGATTATGTTGAGGTATTGCCAAATGCCTATTTTTAAATGACTTAGATCAGTACTGCAAATGAAAAATAAAATCTCATCTTTAGTTATTCTTAGTGTAGAGGTTAATAAATATAAAACAAACAACAAATCAAATAAGTGCTTTGTTTATGTCACAACTCTCCTTTTTTTTTGAGTGATAGTTTTGGGAGTGAGTTTCACTAGTTTTCCATTAGTTGCACATCAAGGTTAGATTTACAGTATTTTTCAGTCTGACTCTGACACGCCAAGTCCAGCTTACTAAGATTCTAACTATAGACATATTTCATTATAGGACCATTTAGTATATCGATATGATATAAAACATTGATATTTAACTAAAAAGGCAGTCAATATGTCTTAGGAGGCTTGTCATTGTCTGGCCTTTTTTGTAGGCAATTACAACAGTGTTGTAAATCATAACACAGGGTAAACAGATGTACCTTGAAGACATTATTGCTTGCACAGTTAAAGTGAAACTATCCTAGAGTCCAATGAGGCGGAACGATGTTTAAAAGCTGAGAAACAGCCATTAACATCTTCGGTATGTCTCAGAAACTGACCTTTGTCTTTGACCTAGCTATGCTGGTACAGAAAATCAAACAGGAGTCTGCAATTTGAAAACAAATCTAAAAGGTTAGATCTCCACAGCATCATCTGACTCAGGCACCTTTTCCACAAAACAAACAACAGAAATGCATGATTTACAAACTAAAGCAGGATATGCTGACTTGCTGCTTTCTACAGCATCCAGCACCAAACTAAATAATTGTAACAGGATCTGTTTATAGTACCAGCTTTAAGACGGCACTTTTCTCATGTTTTCCCTATTTATTCTTATGACAGTACGTTACTTATGTTAAAATGTGTTGTACTGTTGAAGGTTAAATGGGTATAGCTTAAAAAAAAGAAACCAATAAATACAAAATTAAGAGGAAACCAAGAGGCCAGCCGTGAGCAGATTGGAAGGCCAGGCTGGCAGAATAAAACAGTCAGAGCATTTGAAAGAAACTGGAAACTACTTAGCCCAGCTCTGTGTTCAGGAGACAAGCTACTCGGATTTATGACAGTAAAGATCTTTAAGTGCTTTCAGTTCTTCGATTAATGTCTTGTTTTGGTTCTCCAGGACAGCGACTCTGTTCTCCAGACATTTAACATACTCCTTCTTCTTTCTGCGGCATTCCCGGGCTGCCTCTCTGTAAGAGGGAGGACAAACAGTACCGTTTCATTTCTTGTGTTTGGTTTAAAAGAGACTTGAATGGATCACAGGATCAGTAAAGATTGCAACGATAGCCCCATTTACACTATCCTTTTGAAACCGTGCAGAGAAGGGTCCGAGACACCAGACACAACCGAACCGAATCTGCTACTAGTTCAACAGGCTCGGCACGGTTCATCTGTGGCTCAGTTATTTGGTAACAAAGAGTGCATGAGCAGACCGCATCATCTCCTATTTACAGTCAACTGACTAATTTTGCAGGTGTTCCAGCGTGTCCGGCTTTGTAATTCACAGATCCCTTCACCTGTTCACAACATGACCTTCTTCTAAGCCTATTAACCAAAAATGGCATCAAAAGAGCATGGTGCGGCCTGGAATGATGCAGAGACCAAAGCTCTCATTGAAATTTGGGTGGAGGATGTAATCCGGGCACATAAGTACCTAAATGTTATGAGCGCCGACATTTTTGTTTGCGTAATTCCCGCATTGAAAGCTGTAGCACCGTGGACCCCCAATAGGAGGCGAGGAACCGTGGGTAGTGTCAATGGGGCAGATTTTTAATCATTAATAAGTCGAGTCTTCCAGTTTTCCAATGTTTTTTTCTTTTTCTTTAGGCATCACTACAACACAAAGCTAGCCATACCTGTTCTTCATGAGGCGGACCTCCCTTTTTCTAGTGACTTCTTCTGTGGCTCCCTGTGTAGGGAGTGCAGGGGAGGAGGCCATGACGACACCAGGGGTGATGGTGCTGCCAGGGGCTGCTCGGATTTGATAGGCTTGGACATCACCTGAAGTGGCTATAAGGCAAAGTCAGTTAAAAAAAGTTTGTTAAATTTTTTTGTCAAGACGTTTAAAGGTAAATTATCAGCTAAAAATGGTAGCTTGCATTTAACATTCAAAAACATAAAAGCTCTCTTAAAAAACACGATTTTAAGATAAAGGATCCCACCTTGGACCACAACCTGGTTACTGGGAACCAGTATCTGCTGGCCGTCGCTGGTCTGTGCATACTGCAGGATGGTGGTTCCAGGCTGAGCAGCTGCTGCAGCGGCGTTGGTCATGGTCAGAGTCTGAAGGCCTTGAACTCCATCTGTGCCATTATTGGCCAGCTGAATGGCTCCGCCCTGCGTGATCGCAACTAAATGACACAAATCAGAAGTGAGCAAAATGCCTAAAACTTTCTATAAAACTAAGATCTGTAGTTATTTAATGTCAATCTTCTAAAGACTTTATTTAATCAGAGTTTATATAAATAACATTAGCACATCAAAGCTTTGCAAAAAAGGAGACTAGATATCCATAAAGCTTTACAGTTTTATTATTTAATCACCTATTTTATTTTTTTACTTAAATCACTTTTTGAATGTTGGTTTCCAAGCTGTCTACCCAAATAACCTCGTGGTAATACAGGCTTTTCACCATAGAGTAAGGCAATGAGGTGGTATGCTAGTTACATTCGACATATGTTAATAAAAAAAAAAAATTTGCTTGTTTTTTTATTTAAAAAAAAAAATAGTAGAAACATCGAGTCAGCTGCCACTTACTGTACTGTCCGCTGCTGGTCTGGTAGATGGGGGTCGGCACGGTAACGGTGGTGATGGCAGGTGTAGCTGCAGCGGCAGATGAGTCGTCCTCAGCCTTTTCCTCCTCGATCCGAGGAACCGCCGGAGCGTCGGATGAAAGGTCGTTCAGGATTTTCCTGTCCGGACAAAGAGCCACTCATTATTAGCCAGCTCTCATTTCCTAATGCGGATCTGATAAAAGAGACGAGTTATAGTTGTTGGGACTTTGGATAACCACCGAAGGAAGTTAGAAACTGAATTCAAAGTAAACCTAGTGTTAAATCCATGAGCCCACTTGTCTAGAGAAACGGTGTTTGGGTCTGGAAATGATCTAAGATTATGTTGCTGGTCCTAATTACCTGTATGACGGACGCCGTGACAGAATCTCTCTGCGCTTCTGGGAGTCCGTCACACTGTCGACTGATTCCTGCGAATCCTCACTTTCTGCTATAGTGGAGATCTTAAATCAAATAAGACATGAATTAAACACAATCTTGCCTTACATGGTACTCAGTATTAATTTAATTCTCTTACACCCTAAAAAGAAGTTTTACCTGCACAGCCTGGACCTGTGGGGACTGGATAACAGACGGCTGTGCAGCCTGAATGACTCCATGGACCTGAACCGTCTGACCATTGGGAAGCTGGACCAGCGTTACAGTGTTTCCTGTTGCTGAGGCGTGTCCTGTTGTCATGGACACCTTAAATGAAGAAGCGTGACAATTTTCTGTTCCATAGACCCATTGCAACATTTATAACTCCGTTTATCAGAACCTCTTATCCTTCCAGACTCAAACAGCAGGAGCAGTTGGAGTGTGCCTCGTTACCTGTGCTAAGGTGGCGATCTGTGCCGGGGTGATCTGCTGGTTCTCCGTCTCAGTCACAGCAGTGTCCGCCGCCTGTTGAGCCTCGGCTGCTGGCTCCATCTTCATTGGCAAAGCTAAGGATGGAAATAAGAAGCAAATAAAGGGGGGGGAGGGATCACTTTTATAAAAAGCTGCTGCCAAATCATCTCTTAAATACAGGTTCATATAGATCCCTTCAACCCTTTTGCCACCTTTGAAGAAAAAAATTCTATGATGACAAAAACACTCTGTTCCCAAAAAATAAATGCAATTAAAGAGTAATTTTAATGCATATTCACCTAAAGTTAATCTAAGCGTCTAAGAACATTTAAGTTGCACTGCAGAAATTTCTAGGGATGCACGATATAATTGGCCCCCTATTGATATCGGCCTGTATCGGCCTTAAAACTGAATCGGACATCGGCCACCCCACCGATATTTAACCCGATATTTGATCAGCTTCTGAGTTTCTAAAGTCTAAAAAAAAAAAAAATACTACTTCTTCTTCCTCAAAAACTTATTTTTTACAGACTTAAAAACTTCTAAAGACGAGGGAAAAAATTTAGATACATTAAAATATCACAATATCTTCATATGCTGATATATTGCCATTTAAAAACACCATATCAATCTCTTTTACTAATGAAATGTTGCTATATGTCATCATTATGCTACGAAATCCCCCGAAAATTCACAAAATTTTGCCATATTTTTATATGTTGATATATTGACGCGATATCGATCTATTTTACTAACGAAATCTCACAAGAATTTGCAAAATATCACGAGAGTTTGTAACAGAACGATGAAATTTCACGAGATTTTGAAAGTAAAATAGATTGATACCGCGTTTTTAAAAATCAATTGATATCAGCATATGAAAATATATTTGAGTATATTATTTTTCAAAGTGTCAGAAATGGATAACAAAACTGCTATTTTCAATGAATACTTATTTTTGTCCAGCTTTAACATCAGTATCAATATCGGTTATCGGCTACATGAGTTTTAAAAATAATCGGCAAATCGGATATCGGCCAAAATCCCAATATCGTGCATCCCTAGAAATTTCTGTTTCCTACGGGTAAAAAAAAAGACTGAAACACAACCTTTTTTTTCTTAGTTACTCCTTAACACAAATAATTAAAAAATATTACTGAGACTTAAACGGATGACACTGAGATTGTTATTTTTAGCAGCAAACCTTCCAGGAGGCAAAGTAAAAAATAAAAATAAAAACTTAATTCCCATATTTAAGTATGGTATGGGATCTGTGATGCTACAGGCCTGAAAACCTTGTTAGTTAGCGCTTGATTCGTACTTTATGTCAAGTGAGAGGCAAAGGAAACAAATAAAAGAAAAAGGAAAAAGACAACACTGAACAAAACAACATTGGTGCAGATTTTCCCAATAGGAGACAATTTAAAAGTTAGTGGACATAACTTGACGTTTATTTTGCTGCTTTGTTAGAACAAGACAGAGAAGGCTATTTTGTTAGCCTACATTCCATGAGCTTGTAAGCAAGGTATTAGCTGCTGTTAGGAGATGCCACTGCACGACTCCCTTATACCCCATTTACACTACCCTTGAAAAACCGTGCAGAGACCGGTCCGAGCTCAGTAACTGAGATAACTTATCGTGTGTAAATGGAAAGCAAACTGAACTGAACCGAGCTAGACACAACCGGACCGCGCTAACTGCAGACCAGTTCCAGAGGTGGGCTCGGCTCGGTTTTTTCCTGGCTCGGTTCTCTGATAACAAGAGCGCATGAGCAGAACGCGTCATCTCCGTCTGGCTGCACATCCCGATTCACACTCCATTCCAGTAGTTGGCGGTAATGCCTCTCCGGAAGTTGCTTGCCAACCAACACAAAACAGAAGAAGAAGAACAACTATAAACAAGAATCGATCTTCTCGAAATCTTCTCTTCTTGTGTTTTATGATGGTTGGCAAACAACTCTTTGTGCATTACCACCACCAACTGCTTGATTTCTTCCTTCAATACTGGCAGTAATACAGCAGATCGTCACTAGGAGACGAGGAGTCAAGGAATCAAGATACCGTGATGTGTAAACGGTCGTCTGAACCGAGCTCGGCCTGGTTAACTGATCCGAGCTCGGACAGGTCTCCGCATGGATCCGTTTTTCAAGGGTAGTGTAGATGGGGTATTAGAAGGTCTCACATGCTTAAAGAAAATCCACCAGTCTGTCAGTTGTAATTAATTTAGTGCAACACTAGATGGTGATAAATCCTCCATATTGTCCCTTTAACTTTGAATAATCGCCAGACTATTTAATTCTCACTAAATCAGGTTGATTGATTCATTGTTCTTTGTTGTTCTCACAGTGGATAAGTTTACTCATTACATCAGCTCAAACAGTCAAAAAGAGAGAGAAGAAGGAGGTGCCAATAGAAGAAAAAGGTGCATGGGTTATATACAGTATAATCAGTGCTGTCCACACGACAGCTTTTTTTTTTATGTTATAGCAGGATTATTATACAGAGTTATTACACAGGGTGTTTACATAGGTATTTATAAAGATGGATATTTATATATATATAGCTATTGTATTGGGTGTCAAATATAAGGAAACAGGTTATTGGACATGGTATTATATAGTAATTGCACATCATACATTGCACAAGTTATTGCCGTTGTAGTGTTGCATTGTAAAGTCTGGTTGCAGCAGGGATGAATGACCTGGGGTAGCGCTTCTTTTTACAAACAGGTTGTAAAAGTCTTTGACTAAAAGAGCTGCTCAGCTCCTCTACACTCTGGTGCAGGGGGTGAAAGGTGTTCTCAATGATGGATGTAAGCTTGGACAGCAGGGCTCTACTGACAGACACCCCCAATTTCCTCCTGTCTGTTGTGGGCATGTCTGTGCATGTCTCCTCATCAGCTACCTGCTCACTGAGAGAACAGCAGATGAACTTAAAATCCATGATGGTATCAAGTAGGGCTGGGCGATATAGAAAAAAAGCTTATCGATAAAAAAAAATGCATATTGATCGATATCGATAATTATTGAAAAGATTTGAAACCATATTTTATGTGCAGCTCTGCCTGGACTTTTTATGATATTGCTAAATGATTTAATTTTAATAAAAAACACAAACACAGACCTAATTAAAGAATTAAATCTTTATTTAACCAACTTTTTTAACCATAACAGAATTGTTTTAACGAAAAATAACTTGAGAGACCTGAGTTATGTTATTAAATACTGACAAAGAATAAACTAAAGTGACCAGAAAAGTGACCAAAATAAATATAACAAATAAATAAATGCCCCCCCACTGCCGCCCCAGTTTCCTGCTTTAACCTGAGTTATTACTTTGAAGTTTCTGGCCCCTCAGCATTTTTATCTCAATTGTTAGAACTACGTGGGAAACTGCCCAGAACTGAAAATATATATATATTTTCCCGAAGATTCCTCGGAGGAGAGCCGCGCCGGGGCCTACACAGCTCGTACTCCTGCGGGTGTGAGCGGCTGAGATGATAAAAAAAAAAAAGTTGGTTGTGTTATCAGACTGGTTTCACTGGTTCCCGACACATTTTACAGATGACTGTGGTTTGTTTTTTGTCCGACTTGCCATGACCGAAATACTGCCAGACTGCCGAACTACAAAAACCCTTATTTGAAACAATTTCCTCTGCCTCTCCTGCTGCGACATCTTCATGTGCTCTGTGTTGTGGTTTGAGAGGGCGGCGCTTGGTGACGGCGTGCCTGGGTCCGCGATTGTGACTGGTTGGGAGGAAGCAGTGACTAGCATAAACCTACATGCTAGGCTACAATGAGAAGGAAGGAAAACTGCGTTTCTTTTTTATCGAACTTTTATCGACCCTCTTTTTTCTATTGCGCCACACGTCTATCGATCGATATATATCGTTATTGAATTATCGCCCAGCCCTAGTATCAAGTGATGTTTTTGCAGTTCTGACAGGATCATTGGGAAATAGAACTTTTTGTGTCGGTCATATATTTTTACCCAATGGCATACTCTGTGAGGGGCCTACTTATGCCATTTTTTCCCCCTGCTGTTTTAAAGAACTTGTGTGTTCTTGCTAATAATTTTACACTTTTAATGTGTTTCAAAAGAGAATGAGCCTTGAGCTACTTTGTTATCGATAATGTTTGGGTTGGAAACAGTCAGGTCTCATTTTGACACTAAATATCTCTCTCTGCTCCATCATCATAATGCTGCAGTCACTGTTCATCAGCTTTAACAACTTTAAAATCGTTTCAAAGTTTGGATCTCAAGAAAAGTGATAGTCAATACAAATGGTCAAAAATGTTATGTGCATTTGGATGCAATGGATACAACTTGAAATACAGAGCAACTAAATATTTCATTCATGCTTACATTTGCAAGGTCATGGCAGTATTCCCTATTTCAAATATCATTTGGTGAGGGGCTTTGGACACTTTTTAGACACTGAAAATGCATTTTGTGAAAGTGAAGTATAACAGTCATGATTTTAGCCTATAGGAGGAACCAGGAGGCTCTTTTTTCCCCAATAGACCAACACAAACTTCTTGTCATTTTTTAAATTTGAACTACCGATTCCTGGTTTTCAAAGCAGATAAAAAATGAAAGTTTGCTGCAGGTTTTATGGTAGGAGTGTTGAAAGCAACACAAAATGATTATTTACTGAAATCAACAATAGTTTGATCTGGTAGGCCCAAACAGTTGCGAACCAGTTTTGCTGGTATGCTTCTGCACTGTCGGTTTGGAATTTCTAGGGACCCACAGCAGTTTCCCGCCAAAGCGCAAGGGGGAGACTATTCAAGAGCTTGCGAGAACTTCGGCATCGCCGGCGGGAGTGTTTATCTTCCAAAACAATGATGGCACGTCCGCAAGATATCACATTCACGGAGATGGATCTAGAGTTGCTAGACACCGAAGAGGATATATTTATTTATATAATTTGTCTGAGGCATCGTACAAGTGGTTGTGCTTCCGAACCTCCTCGCTTAAAGCATGACCCATGGCTCAATGACAATATGCGCGCACAGCTCGGCGCAACTGTCTGAAGGCGGAGTGAAAGTGGCAGAAAGACCAGATTCATAAAGAGAGCTGGAAAAAGTACCAGAGGGTGGTTAGGGTTGAAAGAAACGTATTTTTCCGATCTAATCTTAAATAATCTCAGCAAGCCCCATATTATTTTTTAAAATGATTGACTCTGTTTTTAATCCTATTTCGTCCACTTCACTGGAAATTACAGGCGAAACTTGTAGTGAATTCCTTCAATTTTTTATCAAAAAGGTGGATACTATCAGGGCGGATATATCAGCTTTTATTATGGGTCCCTCCTTGGTAAATTGCTGCTCATTTGTCTTTACGCAGTTTCCGCCTGTCTCTCCAGCTGTTTTAACATAAATTGTTTTAAAGCTTTTTTAAGGACATTTGGGTCACCATTAGGGCTGCAACAACGAATCGATAAAATCGATAAAAATCGACTTTTAAAAGCGTTGGCAACAAATTTAATCATCGATTAGTTGTGTCGCGCGATTAATGCGTCATCCGCCGCCGTCACCACATCCACTTGACTGAAACGGGGGAAGAAAAAAAAATACGGCAGAGAGAGTCAGCGCCGCAGGTGCAGTGTTGCCAACTCAGCGACTTTTCAGACCCCTCCAGCGACTACTTTTCAAATAAGCGACCAACGACAAATCTGGCGACTTTTTTACGGTGTCACTGGCGACTTTTCGAGACTCTTACGTGAAAGCATGTATCGTTCCTACTCTGCCGTGGGGCGCCTCCCCCATCCCAACTCCGTTCTCCGGCTCCCGCATGAGTCCCTCTCAGCGCTTCAGTCAGAGCCGCAGGACTGCATGCGCCGGGATTGACGGCGCAAATTGATCACAATACTTAAATTAGCCTGCGCTTTGTAAAGTGAAAAAAGTCGTAACATGCAACTTTTGTCAAAACAAATTAACATGGCACGGAGCCACCATGTTTGTTTGGTTTTAAAGTGGGGAAACGTAACGTTAGTTTCTCAGGTAGCTCATCTGATGCTTTCCTTACCTTGTTAGTAGGTTACAGACGGTGATGAGGTTGGCTACTTCTTTTACTTTTAATTTCATTTGAATTAGCTTAAGCAGCGTTTATATTTACTTTATAAATAAATTAACTTGCAAATTATGAGGGCAAGGCTTTTAAAGTTTAAATCTTCTGGCAAAGATAAAGTAAAGATCCTGCAATTTATGGAAGTAAAGCAGAATAAAATCCAGCAAGATCAGTAATATGTCAATTAATTATATGCCACATTCCCACGTAAATATCTGTCTTTGGAGGATGTGTTTTTTAGCACCCCTAGTTCTCTCATTTTTATTCCAAATACAATTTATAATTTGAATCACAGGGCTATTTTTATCTCTATGGTTCAGTATTTTCTCAAGTAGCAACTTTAACTGCTATACTTTCCTGTCTTAAAAGGCAGAACTCTATTAGTCTAAAAAAAACCTCATTTGTTGAAATGGGGGGGGGGGCTATTGTTTGAACCCCTTAGGGGCTTTAAAAACAAAAATATCTTTTTTGCGCTTTATGAAACAAAGTATCCTATATTTTGTGGATGTACAGCTACATTTCTCATGTAAGTTTGTGTAGTTTTAACACAAACATTTTTTTCACATTGCACCAGTACAGTTAATGAGCAACCTGTACTTGTGTGCTTGTTTGTTCTGTCTAAAATGTTTATTTTGAAATAAAGAGGTTAATATAAAAAATATTTTTAGTCCGATTCATCGATTAATCGAAAAAATAATCGCCGATTCATCGATTTTTAAAATAATCGTTGGTTGCAGCCCTAGTCACCATTAGCCCCAATGATGGTGAGATAATTAACAGTAGTCTGTCTTCTGGAACTGTGCCTTCCTTCTGTAAAAAACGGCAGTTGAACCACTGATAAAAAAACCTAGTTTGGATCCCATAAATCTGTCAAATTATCGACCGATTTCAAAATTGCTGCTTGTTTAAAAGATTTTAGAGAAATGTGTCTTAGCACAGGTGCAACATTTTTTTAGAAAAAGCTGGCATTTTGGATCCTTTTCAGTCAGGGTACAAAAAAATTCACAGTACTGAATCAGCACTGTTAAAGGTTTTTGATGACTTGTTTTTAACCTAATATAAAATCATGCTGGTAGATAATATGAAAGGCGCACTTCCTTTTATGCTATTTTAAGCTATTTTCAATTTTTAAGAGATTTTCAAAGACAAAAGTTTGGACTTTTCTTCAATGGCTTCCAGGTCATGTGACCTACCGACTCAAATTCTTTGTAAAATTGTTTTACTACATTAGCCTGGTGAGGCACACTAATTTTCATACCATTTTAAGCCTTTAAAAATAATAACCCCCCCATAAAAATGGTCCTACTTTAAAAAAAAAAACCTAATCTGGTCACCCTACTCTGTTGACCCCCTAATTAGTTTTTCTTCGTAATGCCTCTAAAAACTCTTTAACAAGCAGAGGCAGTGAAACAGAAGCAGCCTTTCAGTGTTAGTCTGCCTTTAGGGATCTGTAGGTGTGTTGAGGCGCTGCAGCCTCTGATGATCAGGAACGTGTTGTTCCCTGTTCTCAGTGATCTCACACTGTGCGTAGCGTCTCTCCGCTGCATGATTGGCTTTACACATTTCTCCCTCTGCTTTTCAAAAATCACTTGGATGCTCTTCGAGTGACAGCCGAGCCACATGGCCGGGCAACGCCCCCCTCAAGGCAAACGTTTACACCCGATAAACAAAACAAGTATAAATAAATAAATAAAATCTATCATCTGGAGCCAGTTTCAGTGTCTGTCAAACAGAAGGGCTTAAAACCTTATGGGGAAAAATTATATTAAAAAAAATTGGAAATGTAGTGGTGAAAATATTGTAGGGAAAAATAAATAACGGTTTTTAAAGTGGGGAATCAAACATAAAATAAGGTGCTTTTATTGAGTGATTCGAGAAAACGGCGCAAATTTTTGCGCATGTATCCGTTTTACATCCTTTGCAGTCTCACGCAATAATATCGCAATATGACTTTATAGCGGGTTAACAGAAAAACTGCCCGTTTAGCTTCACTATCCAAACCGATTCAGTCCTACAGATTCTCCCAAACAGCCGCAGACTCCCCTCCCTCCATCCTGCTACAAACACACCGCGGCGCCATGATCTCTTTGTTTCCCGTCGGACCGAACCCGAACCAACAGACACTTTGAGCGGCCGCCTCCCGCCTCTCCGAAGCCCAGACATCCCTTCTCCTTACCGATAGAGACAGCCTTTCGTCACTCCCGGGTCTCCGGAGCTCCACTTTTATTCAGGCCGACACGTAAGAGCCCGCGTCAGGCTACACCTCCGCCGCGTCACCGGGAACAACAACACGGAGATTGGAGAAGGACGAGAAAGCAGATGGCGACGCTGACCGGAAATGAACGAAGCAAAGCCGAAGACGCCCGGAAACTACCGAGGGGGTCCGAATCATGACGAAATGAGCCTCATAGATGTAATGTCAAGAATAATAGAAGGTTAAGTAAGATTTTGTAAATTAGCCTGGCTTTTATTATGTTGCTTGATACATTTACATGTTAAAAATATATTTGTAAATTAATTTATTTCAGAAATTAGAATTCTTTGAACTAATCATAGTTTATAAAATGATTAAATCAAGATGAAGACATTTCAAGGTTCCAGTTTGGCTCATTTTGATTATTTCTATGTAAAGCCAGTTTTATATAAAATGACATAATTATTAACATCCTTAAACAAATTAACATGTTTTGAAATACAATCATTATATTATTTAATAGTTATATATATCTTGAGAGAAAATAATATACATTGTACGGAAGAGGATCAGGGCCACCGAAAAAAAAAAGAAAAAGTTAACAGATTTTTAAATTTTATTTTAATATAATATGAGGAAAAAAATCCCGAATTTGACTTTAATCTCAGAATTCTAATTTTTTCTCCGAATTCTGATTTTTTTCTCAGAATTCTTAATTTAATCTCAGAATTCTGACTTTTTCTAAGAATTCTCACTTTAATCTCAGAATTCTGACTTTTCTCAGAATTCTGACTTTTTCTAAGAATTCTCACGTTAATCTCAGAATTCTGACTTTAATCTCAGAATTCGGACTTTTTCTAAGAATTCTCACTTTAATCTCAGAATTCTGACTTATTCTCAGAATTCTCAGTTTAATCTCAGAATTCTGACTTTTTCTAAGAATTCTCACGTTAATCTCAGAATTCTGACTTTAATCTCAGAATTCTGATTTTTTCTAAGAATTCTCACTTTAATCTCAGAATTCTGACTTATTCTCAGAATTCTCAGTTTAATCTCAGAATTCTGACTTATTCTCAGAATTATGACTTTTTCTAAGAATTCTGACTTTAATCTCAGAATTCTGATTTATTCTCAGTATTCTGATTCTGACTTTAATCTCAGAATTCTGACTTTTTTCTCAGAATTCTAGCTTTAATCTCAGAATTCTGACAGAATTCTGACAGCTTACAAACATGTTAGTATCAAGCTGAAGTTTTAGAGACTAAACTAGCTGTCTTCTTTTAATCACCTTCCATTAATTAAATAGTATCACAGGACCCCTGTGGCACGTAAAAAGTCGCCTAATTCCGTCATTCATCCTTCATGGCGCCCATCTACATTAAGATCCAAAATTCTGAGATTATACTCAGAATTCTGGATTCACATAAATTGGGGTTTCTGCATCATTGTATCAAATAAATAATCTACTTTTTGCAAAATTTATAATTTGAAAAAGGGCTGATGAACTAATGTCCTTAAAATGTTTGGGAAAACTAAGATCTGAATCAAATTTCCAGAAAAATGATTGCACTACTGGATCCCTCTTAGCCTTAGGTCCAAACACCATCCCTCAGTTTTATCATTATTGGGTAAAAGAAAATAGTGAAATAAACTATATGCAAAAGCAAGCCGGTCAGATTTATTGAGATATTTATTAAGTTTTAACAGCCTTTTCTTTTACTTTAAATTTAAAATAGGCAATATGCAATAGGTATGGGTTTAATAACATTAATTGTGCAAAGCATAGACCTTTGTGTGAGGAGGCACACATCCCTCCTCAGCAGCAATACTCATATTCAGCAGGTTGACTTACGTCACTTCAAGCTCACAGTCACTATAAGCTTGGACTAACATATGTTTGTGTTTTACAAAACGTGAGCATTTGCCTGCACTAAATGATACTGATTCAATGTAGTTCTTCACACAAATGATGATCATCCATCCATCCTTCCCCTTTATTCTGTCAGTGTTGCGGTGGAGGAGGTGCTTATCCCCAGCAGAGTACACCCTGGACAGGTTTCTTGGCTGTAACAGGTAAACACAGAGACATTCAACCACATACCTATCATTAAATAATTTAATAGTTCTATATCTTGAAGGAAAACAATAAACATTGTAAAGGATTAGGGCCACTGAAAAAAAAAAAAATAAATAACTGATTTTTTTTTTTTCAATTAAGTATATTATGAGAAAAAAGTCAGAATTTGACTTTAATCCCAGAATTCTGACTTTTTTCACACAATTCTGACTTTAATCACAGAATTAAAATTAGATAGCAGCAGATGCCATAAGAAACCACAACAGTTTACACTTTTACAATCTCGCTGTTCCTCTTTCAAATATGAAATTGTGGATTCTGACATAATAGATGTGGTAACAGCAGCTTTTATTTTGGGTGGGCTGTGAGCTATGCAGCTCTTTCTTTCATCACTTCCATATGTACCAGCTTATACCACAGTACTACAATGTGATTAGCCAACCAGTTTTGGTCTTGAATGGTTTAATCTGGAATGCTACAAGATTGATTGTTATCAGCAGAAGGGATGTTAGCTGATTTTGTTGCTTAAGATGTTTTGAATGGAATGAGGGGGCATAAAGTGGCAAATGTAAATGTCTTTATTGTGAGAATGGGGAAATTACCCTCTGCATTTGACCCATCTCCTTGGAGAGCAGAGAGGGGGGATTTGCAACCTCCTCACAACACAAGCGCACTGCCCTAACCACTAGGCCAACACTCCCCCCAAAATGGGTGACACCATAACAACCTTGAAGGTAGAGGGAGGGTTGAGGTGGTCACGATGTGATGGGAACAAAGTGCCAGATATGGAGCATAAACAAGCTTGCATTTATTTGATTTTTTTCATTTTAACCTATGAGCCTGTCAAATATCTCCCACAAATGCTCTTTAATGCCACCAACATGTAAAAATGTACTTTTTTTGCAAAGTGTGGATTTTTGGACCCCACATTAAGCAATGCAAAGTTTCAGAACAAGGCTAATCTGACCAGTGACATTTGCTTACCTTGTTTTTTTTTTTTTTTTTTTCAAACACTTGAAGCAGTTGGATCAAATCGACACAGGAGCTTCCCCTTAACCTGATAAATAGAGTACCATTAGTATCTAATGGCGAGCATGTTATGCTTCGATAAGCATGTAGCATCTATTATGATAAGGGAGCTTCCCAAGTTTGGTCCAGATCAGGTAAGTACCTTTGCAGTTCTAGTATTTAATTTTTTTTTTTATTTTCTAATTTTAAGGTCGAGGGGCCAGCAGACCCCAGGAGTATTCTTTCTTCTCATTGCAACACCCCCTACATCATATCCAGGTCAGCTCTATAAGACAAGTTCTTTGCACAACCAAGCTGTATAAAGGAAATAGAGAAATGTGCTTTTATACCCTTGTAGAGGCTTGAACAAATGCAACTCAAATTAGCAAATTTGAGATGCACTTTAAATGCCACGCATTTAGTTTGGATGAAGCATCATCTGAAGAATTATGAAATGTATGAATTTAGGGTACCCTGTCCATCTACTATTACTCCACCTTATCCTCATGTTCCTACTTCTAAAACTGATAATAATACTAATTTACTGATTTGTCCATCAGACTGTAAGTTATGATGCCTTGAGTTATAACTTTCCTTTTCTTTTGTGTCACATCAACGTCATGACCACTAGATGGCAGCATAAGACCTCCTGCAGGCCTGCATTTCAACCATCAACTGTTTTCTCTGAAATGGAAAACAATGTCCTACAAAAATCAATCTAATTCTTGAACACCTCAATATATCAGAACATCATGAAAAAGCTAATTTATCACAAAAAGGGAAATGACACACATTTTATTGCCTTGATCAGAGTACAAACAAAAAAAAATAATAAATAAAGTCCAAATACTTTGTTACCTTACTTAAGTAGAAATTTTGACTATCTATACTTTATTGGAGTAATTATTTTTTAAGGCAACTTTTTACTTCGACTCTTTACATTTTTATTTTTTGCAATTATCTATTCTTTCTACTCCTTATATTTGAAAAATAGACTAATTAGTTCTGTTTCATTTAAACTCATTTTCATTAAGGAGTACTGATACTGGTACTGCACCAACTTTTTCTCCACGTACAAAAATAAAGAGCTTTTTAAGATGATGCAAAGTTTAATTTGACAGTTGCCAATAGTTATCAAACTAAGTAAATTAAGTATAAGAAGTTTTCATCCAGAATTGTAGAAAAATGTTCCTTTAATAGTGTAGAGCGGTAACCAGTATGAGGTTTAAAGCATCTGCCCTTAAAATTTTTTTCCTACCAAAAAAAGAAACTTTAAAACAAACCACTGGACTTTGTTTCCAAGTTTGAAGATAATTCGCTTCACATCCAGGAAGTTTTTCCAATTCGAAAAAATAAATAAATAAATACATTTAATTGAAGAATAATAATAATTTAATTCATGGATGGAAGCAAAACATCTTCAAACTTGGAAACAAAGTCCAGTGGATTGTTTTTAAATTCTTTTTTGTGGAATGACTTTGACCTGGATCACTGAGAATCTTCACCAACACATTTATTTCTGCATTATTTTACTTTTATGCTTTAAGTAATTTTGAAAATGATATTTTTAAACTTTTTTTTACTTACTTTTTAACTTTTTTAAACAGTATGATTTATACTTCTACTTGAGTAATAAACATTAATACTTTGTCTGGTCTTGTTTTTTTTCTCTAAGTATAGATTAGAGTTAAAAGAAAAACAAAATGATATAAAATAAATTCAGACATTTAAAATAGCAAGCTCTATAAAAAAAAAAATCAAATCTTAAATAAACTCTTTTTTGTGTGTGTAAACCCATTCAGTGAATGCCCACTCAGCTGTCTGATAGAACCTGATCAAGGCTGTTTGATAGAGGGGGCCTTAATAAAGGCCACAATACTGCCTGTCTGGAATTTTCCAGAAGACCCTTGACGAAAAAATGGATTATTTGGTCCGATGAGCAAAGCGCAAGCTCTTTGGTTAATGCCTGATGTCATCACCAGGGCATTGCCACCCTACAGGGAAGCGTGGGAATTAGGTGAAGCAGCCTAAAGAAGGTATATGTACCTTGAGGCATTATAATCTTACAGACAAGATTATAAATCTTGCCAAAGGTGGATCAACAAAGTATGTAAATACGTAGTTTTCTAATAAAAAAAATGCAACAATTAAATGTTTTAAACATTGTCATAAAGGGTGATTGTGTGTAGAATTAAAGGGGAGTGTTGGCCTAGTGGTCTCTCTGGGTCTCTGAGCAAGACCCTTAACTACCACATTGCTCCCCGGGCGCCGTACAGTGGCAGCCCTCTGCTCCCCAGTGGGATGGATCGAATGCAAAAAGGGAATTTCTCCATTTTGAGTTCAATTTATTATTTTTTAATCCATTAAATATACTTTTTGACATTCTGAAGTGGAAATTAATACTTCACCATCTTAATATATTTTACTCTATGTGAACATCTATTATGCAAAAATACTAATAATTACCTTTAACATACATTTTGACCT
This sequence comes from Cyprinodon diabolis, assembly GCA_030533445.1. Lineage (NCBI taxonomy): Eukaryota > Metazoa > Chordata > Actinopteri > Cyprinodontiformes > Cyprinodontidae > Cyprinodon > Cyprinodon diabolis. Next base: position 34,518,722 of record CM060068.1, read on the forward strand.
CATATAATTAACCTTATATAATTATAATATAATGTTTTATTTAGGTATATTTCCTTTCTAGCATCCATCCTAGCTCTGTAAGGTTCAAGCAGTTTGCCTGGTTCTCTATGTTTCCTCACATGGTGGCGCTGTAGAGTTGCGTTAACTGTCCCGGCTGTGCTCAGCAGTCCTTGCAATCCCCCTCCTCCATCCCTGGCCATGAAGACAAGAGCTGCTGGTGAGCCATCTCACAGATATGTGGAGTTTATCAAGGCAATTCTTTTTATAATCCTCCTGATGCTCGTTGCAGGTGTTTTATCTGTTTAATAGCATTTTACTGCTACACGCCGTAAAAAACACCCTTTTTATGGTGGCACCAAACACATTGTTTGGGGAATTGACCCTGCCTCTGTAATGACCAGCAGTAAATTTGCAGTCAGTTATAAAAGAAGAAGAAGAAGAAGAAAAAAGGAAACATGTGGTGTATGATGGGGTGGGTGTAAGTGGAGGAGGGGATGATTTTAGTCTGAGAAGGAGAGGCTAAATGTGTGAGAGAGAGGAAGGATGAAAGCTCTTTGATTAGAGCTATTTTACACTTTAGATTTGTAATTGTATTTGCTGCTTGGCAATGCAAAACACGATTGAACTTAAATATACTTCTGAATTTTTCAAAAGCATTATTGCAACTCTAGACTTTTAATGCATTTTTTTTATCTTGATGCCTTTTATTTAGGTATATTATACATGAAGGAAAACATCTGTTTGATATAAAAGCAGACCAGATTCTTCCTGTTTTAGGTCTGCAAATATTACTGATTTTTTTTGAAGATATTTATTAGATGCCACAATAATATAATTCATTTTAGTTTCTTTCTGGTATGATTATTTTCGATCATATGTTTTGGTTTTCCTTTCACATATCCCTCAAAACAAGCATAAGTGAGGTTTTTAGGAAGGTTTACTCACTCAGACCATTTCAGCTCAGCTCATCTCTCTGGGACTGAAATAAGTGATGGTTCCTTTTAAATATTGTGCCATTGACTTAAAGAGGTGAAACACTCTGTACTACGTGGAAAAAACCCACAACCCCATGCATGAGGCTGCTTCTCATTCTTTTGGATGTTAAAATAATCATCATGGAAAAACACTTTTAACTTTATCAGACCACGGGACGATAACCAAGGTCTTTGTGGACCTTTCAGCCCTTTTCAGTGCAGGATTAATTCCAATATAAATAGTAACTCTCTCAGCCAACAAAACATATGAATTCATTGATCACAAACCAGTGTCCTTATTTATTGTTATGACCATTACACATTTCCATTATGATTAAACTTGATGCAAAAAACAGTTTGAACAGATGAACGTGACACCTTCAGGCATTGGACATTGTGACAATCAACCAGACCTATGGAGTTCCATCAGTTTCTTATTATTTTTCCCATAATATCATTTAAGGACGCAACTCATTTGAGGTATTGGCTTAAAATACATCTGTTAGTGCGCTGTTATCTAATAGGATGATGTGAATAACCTTTCAGGAGCTTGTGAAGCTTCTCTTCTGTTAATTTGACATTTCTGTAGCCTGGTCAGCCAGACTGGCTTATGCCTCATGTAAGGCATTTCTTCTCAAAACTAGGTATTGTTGGTCATGGTACTTCTAAAAGTAACTAGTTAGAGTTACTTATTTCAGAGAAGTAACTAGTTATTAGACAAATGACTATTTAGTTACTTATTTCATGGGTTTTAATGTCGATGAATTTGAATAACTTTCCTATTTTTTGAATTAAATTAAATAATCTAATCAAAATGTTTGATATTGACTAGTTAATTATCTAAATGAACTACCTAACTGCAAACATTTTATAATCTACACAGTTTTTTGTTTCTTTAGTGGAACAGTTTAATCAAGCCCCTTTCAGTTACAGTCTAAATTCAAATTAACAATAAACCTAGATGTGACAACTTGTCATTTTTTCAAGATTCTTGTCTGTTGCATTGTTTTTGGGCTGGCTGGCTGTTCGCCACACTTCGCCACACTTCGCCACACTTTCCACGATTGGCTTGCCCCCACTGGATTCTCATCAACTTTTGACTATGGTCACTTTCTTGGACTGTTTCTCCAGTTCATTCTACCTGCATCCAGTCCCCTCAAGCCTACCTTCATTCTGTTCTGTCATCGTCTGCCTTGTGCAATCAACCAGTTAGGCCGTCACAAGTGGGTACCAGTCTCGCTGCCGAAAATCCAGGATATTCATTACAAACCGCCTCAATAAATGTTTTGAACAAGCTCATGTCTGGCTAAATCTCTGGTTCTCAGAGGTCTTCACAAGATAAAACTAGCTTTGAAACACGTATGAACTTGAAAAAATAATGTCTTTCATAATAAGCCATAAGCGATAAGCCATAAAATAAAATGCACATTAAGGCAAAATTAAACCAGGGTCATTATTTATATGTAAGTAGTAACAGTAAATCATTCAAGTTAATCTGGTAAAACTGAAGAAGAAAAGTGACCAAGTCACAAAACCATTTAGCTTTTTATTTTGGCGAGGGAAAAATTGTGTCTATGCTTCCAGTTTAGGACCATCATTGTTGATTCTACGACGCTCCTCTGTCTTACTTCTCAGCCTGTGATTAATTAATGCATACTGAAGACCTGCACAGATTACAGCTCCTCAGCCAATTGGCATCACGTATGCCAAAGTCCCCTCCTCTTTTTCTGCAAAAGCACCAGAGAGCCGTTATCTCCCGCAGCAGAGAAACTGCACTTTTGAAAACTCTTTGTATTTATCGAGTTGTAGTAATGTTTTGCATTTCCAATATAAAAAAAAGAAATTAATTAGATTGCTGAGTTGATAAAAAAGAGAGACAGTTAATAAGATTAACTGTTATTATCTAATGCTGTTACTCGGGTACAACTGATACTAATTGCCCAAATGGAGGAAAGAAATTGGGGACTTAATGCACAACAGTAAGAAAAAACAACAATCTTTGCATCCTTTCATGCAATGTATGTAAATAACTAGACTGTTCATTGTATAAAAAAAAGAAAATACAAAAACATCTTGTGAACATTAAGGCCATTACTGGTGGTAGAGTTTTTTGGTGTCCACTGGTCCTCCTCTGGTTTCCCCTTGAGTGCAGTTCTAGCCCTCTTCCTCTTTTCTTTGCATAGATTGGCTGTACTGTTCCCTCTTCTACTGTCAGCATATGCTTATCCGTGGTCTTATGAATGTGCACTTCCAAAGGTGAAGATGACTGTGCATGCTTTGCTGGTACATCCTGTGGCTAAGGGTCTGAATTTGCCCTCTGTGCAGCACGCCTTGCAGTAAGGGATTAATGAAACCAAACGAGCTGCAGTTTAAGCCTCCACTTTCCCTCTTTTAGCCCTCAGAGAAACTTCAAACTTGAGTCTTCACAAATGTGATCTTATGGACATATAAAAATATAGAACCAGTGAGTTTATATTACATTTTCTTTGTCAATACAAACAAACCCCATTCAGTAGTATCAACATTTTGCGAAGCAAGAAATATATGAAAAAATGAAAGGAAGGTGATTCATCATTTTAGATTTTTTTCCATTTAAGCTTGTAAAATAGGATAAGAGAGACTTATTCAGAATAGTAGCTAAGGGGCCCATTTTAACTTAGGAGGAGCTGCAGATTTTATGGCTCATGTGGGAAAATATGCTACCAGGACAACTTTTGCTGAGCACTTTGCTTCACAAAAACTCATATTTATGTGAAGAATTGCAAAAAGAAGGTAATTGTTGGAAGATATACAGGACGCTTTTTGAAAGAAAACAAATGTGGAGCAAAATATATACGGCAACCACCCTAACCAGCTAACCAGAACTAAGTCTCAAGTTGTAATTGTTGTCCCCATCAGCCTGGAGTATTGTGTTCCTTTTAGCATGTTTTATTTATATTCTTCCCCTGAATCATAGTTTTCCATCAAGTTTTCCATTTTTACTAACTTTTATAAATATAAGTAGCACATTAGTGTTGATCTTTTTTCTCTGTTCAGTTTTTTTAAAACCGGGAAGACTGGGCATACCTTTCTTGTATGGAATCGGTATTTGAAAGCTGCTGGAAATATACCCAAAGCATTTTCAGCTGTGATTGCAGTTATAGATGGTTCTATAAAGTATTGATTAAGTGATGGTGAATAAAAATGGATGCAACACTTTTCAGAGTAAAAAAAGCACATCATTTAGTTTGGGTGTGTTGCTCCGTCACATTAAAACCCAATTTAACTACACTGATGTGTTTAGCTGAAATGCAAAAATGTAAAGGTCATAATGTTTCAATGACTTTGTGCGGTGCTTTATTTTTATGATTGAAAGCTGAGTAACACCAGGAAAAAACTTGAAGGATGATAGATTTTCAGGTATAGCTTTGGTCATGTTTTATTAGTCGAGAAAACCTTTCTGGGTGGTTTGATTCTTTTGGGAAATAAAACAGCAATGCTGGTACTTACATCATGTCCGTGTTTGACATTTTCCGGGAGCATTTTCTCTTTTCGTTTGTATTGTACCATGTTTCAATTTTCACTCACTCCAAAGCCCTGCTGCTCAGTTTTTTTTTTTTTTTTACAACACAACAGGTTTGGTGACACTTTCAAAGGAAGCAAGACAAGCAACAAGCTTCCCTGTCTAACAGGACTTTCAATTTGGGTTTAAGGTTTTCTATTCAGAATTCATTTTTTATATATTTAAAAGTGAATTGAAAAGAAGATTTCAGACAATTTATGTGACTGTCTTTAAGAATTTTTTTTAGCATTTTTGAGTTTGTAGCTACAGTATGTGAAGAGGAATTCTTAGAAAGGATTTTTCAGAAGGACAAAATACAAGAAATAAAAGTTCAATGCCTCTAAGAGCCCAGTTATCAAAGTTTGACAGTGTAACCTTTACCCAGACATTTTGGGGTTTGATCTGTTTTTATAAGCGCTTTAAAATTGGTACAGTTCTTGCACAATAAGAACTGTAATCCAGAGTTTGCTTATATTCAACAGCAGCCAAAATAATAATATCCTATGGATTTTAACCCAAAGCCCTTTAGTTAGTATCTAGTTGATTAAATGTATCGTTAAAGCAAACATACAGTTCCAAACTTTCCGTATAACTTTCAAAATAAAAGCCTAAAACCCTCTCATAAAAACTGAATAATAATTGAATCTATCTGCTACTAAATCAGACTAAACCCTTCCTGATTTAGTCATTAGTTATTCATTGGTACCAATTATTTTTCATTTGCCAATGTACCTTTGCAAGTTCAAATTTGAAAAGGGAAATGATGGGAAGATTGATCTCTATCTGTTATATCCTGAGTAATAAGATCTTTTTTTACAATGTATATATTAGGTTTAAATTCAAAAATTTACACATAATATCAAGAATTCAAGTGAAAACACTTGATTGAACCCAAAGGGAACTAAAACATTGTTTTAAATCATATGGGAGGGGTTGGAATTTACTTTCCCTTTCAATTACTTGGAAAAAACCCAGATGTTGACATCATGGTTTTCTAAACTTTTAATTGGTTAAATCCACTAAGATTAATTGGAGCCACATTTGTGGATGTACTTAAAATCATTTGCCTCCTTGTGTCAAATACAATAAATAAATACATAAATAAATAAACAAATAAATAAATAAAAATAAATCAGACTATGAAGAGGAAGGCTGTAAATCCCCAAAAGTGTGGTTCATTGTTGGGAAAAGTCGCCATGGGAATGTCCAGCCAACAGTCCATTCAGGGAGGGGAAAGTTTTATTACCTAAAGATGAATTTGGTTTGGTGATAAATGTTCTAATTACTCTCAGAGCAGGAGACATGTTGAAGACAGTCTCTGAGACTGGTTAGAAAATGTCATTAGTCAAACACTGATAATGTGTTTTCTTCCGCTTCTCTTCAGCGTGGGGTCCCATAGCGATCAGTGTTAGGCCCTTTGCTCATTTCCTTAAACATGGGGATGACTTTAGGAGGGACTTCTTACTAGAATCAAATGTCATAATGATATAAAGGCATGTACTGCTTCAAAGTTTTTACATGTGATGGGCAAAACACAGCAATGGAAGCTTTGCTTGTATATCTGACATCTGCAACATAGATCCGGGTTCACAAATCTAGGATTTAAGATAGGTGCAGATCTTTAACTTGGCTATCAGAGAGGTTTTAAAGTTGACCTTTTTTGATTTGAGACAGCTAACTGAAGTAAAGACATTTATATTAAGGCAGCTTTTTGAAACCGTGATCATGCATTTGTTACATCTAGACTGGATTAATGTAACTCTATTTTACAGCTAGCAATGCATCCATCAGGCACCTGCAGGTTGTGCTAAATGCTGCAGCGTGACTTTAACTGGAACAAAAACTACATATAATAAAGTATTTCGCCATAGTGATCATCTGTACATTTGAAAGAAAGATTTGGAAGGCTGCAAGCTTCAGTAAGCCAGCTAAAGTGTGCTGCACAGGGGAAGCTGCATTATAATGTGGGGGTTGATTTCTGTAGAAGATACTGATTCACTGTTTTTATACTTAGTATTTAAATTGTAGTTTTTAGCTGTTCATAATGAACCTTTAAAAATATGTTTAAAGTTATTTACAATGGCTTACATTTTACACAACATGTTTTAATGTTCTGTGTTTGATGTTTAATCCAAACAGAAAAGGGGCTGGTGTGACATTTCTTAATCCATAAAACCTGTATTATATGTTAATTTTACTGCTATTCCTCAATTATTTCCCTTTATGATAATGATGACAGCAATGATGATAATAACAGTAAAGGTAGTCTCTAATGTCATTTTTAGAATATTTTTCTTCTATCACATTTGAGTACAAATTTGATAACTGTGGTGATTTTGCAATTAATACTAGGAATGCCAAAACCTTGATATTGTTGCAGCTCTAAGTTGGCAACTTCAACCACATTCATACTTCAAGGTAAGCAAGGAAAAGCGTTCCTCACGAAGAAATCATAAGAGCTGATTTCACATGCACACGCAGATGCAGAGAGACACAGAAAGAGAAAGAATCAATAGAGGCATTTGGTCTATTATCATAAACACACACACAATGTGCGCTTTCGTACGTGTGTCTATGTGTGTATGGGAGGAATGTTTTTTATCTCCAGATGGTTGACTCAGACTTGGCTGCTTGGTACACAGAGACAGAAAGAAAAAGGCAGGCAGAAGGCGTCTTTTCTACTTGAGCTCCACTATGTGTGTGTGTGTGTGTGCGTACTGGTGTGTACCATGTCTGCCAGAACTGCTTGCCTCTGTGTGTGTGTGTGTGTGTCTGACCTTGAAGAAGGAGGCTCAGTTGGGGGAGAGAGGGATGAGGAGCCCATCTCCCCCCTACAGCCCCTCCATCCCCCGCTGTGCCTCCCCCTGGGTAAAGAATGACTGGTTTCTCATCCTCCTCCTGTCCTCTCTCTTTTCTCTCTCCCTTTCCCCATCCATAGCTTTTCTTCCCCCTCTTTCTTATCTTGTATGTACTCTTCTCACTTTTCACAGGAGCGTTTCTGTTTTTTTTTTTTTCCCATCCTCTACTTTTATGTTCTTCTTCCTGAACTCATCTCCTTCTTCTCCCCGCTATCCCATCACCTTGTTTCTTTGGATTCCTCAGTTCACTTCCACACCACAGGTTCTTTTTCTTTCTTTCTTTCTTTCTTTCTTTCTTTCTTTCTTTCTTTCTTTCTTTCTTTCTTTCTTTCTTTCTTTCTTTCTTTCTTTCTTTCTTTCTTTCTTTCTTTCTTTCTTTCTTTCTTTCTTTCTTTCTTTCTTTCTTTCTTTCTTTCTTTCTTTCTTTCTTTCTTTCTTTCTTTCTTTCTGTCCTGTTTTGTGTTTTTTATTTTACCATAATTCTTCTTTGTTGTTTATTTTCCTTTTCTCTTACCTTCTTCTTTCTCCTCTTATCTCAGCCATTCCTCCTCGCTACTGTTTCTTTCATCTTCTCTTTTTGTCCCTTTCCATCTCCTCCCTCTACCTTGACTCTCCCCAGCTCCTCGTGTCTGCTTATTTCGTTTTCATTGCATGTCCTCTCCTCTCCATGTCATCCGCCTTCACATTCAATAACCGCGGAGCCCTCCAACACTCCCTTTCAGTGGCCAAGGTGCTCTGCATGAAAGAGAAGAAAAGAAGAAAAAAAGGAGAGAAAAAAAACACCCAGACACATTCAGGGGAAAAGAAAAAAGGAGAGCAGAATCAAATGCCAAACTAAAAGCTTTATCAAAAGCTTTAGAGACAGCAGGGGACTGGGGTGGGGTGGGGGGGAGGTTAGTTTAAAGAAACCTGTCATAAAAAAACAGTCACACAATGTCTGCGATATGCTTCATATTCAAAAAGCCTTGGGAAACAGCACTTTGATTCCCCTGCAACACTTGTATCAGCACGTTTCAGCTAATTTCGTCTCATGCGGTTTGATTTTGTTCTGTCATCCTTTCAAATAACACCATATGTCCAATTCTTATGTTCTCTGCTTTAAGCTTTCTGTTTAGCCTCAGAAGAAAGAAACCCCATTGTGCACACTTTATTTCAATCATTGCACTATCGTCCTGCCTCAATAACCCTGCCGGTAAAAAGATACATGACCGCCGAACTGCTGATGAATGATGCATAAATCAATCCTAAACAAGACTAATATTCAACACAATATATGGACAGAGTATATTACTGCAACCTCGATAATTCAGCACTGATGAACCCAGAGTCACTGTGTGATTGAGGTCTGCGGCATCCAGAGGGATTCAGAGAGAGGCAGTAAAGCCTTGACCTGTTTTAACATGATCTACCGAATCTGTTACGTCATCAGAGTTCCCAGACCACTGGAACATAGGCCGGTGTGGATCGTGGAACGCATTTGAAATTTGTCTGGCGCATCAGGTAATACTTGCAATAATACCACCTGACACACACATACACAAACACTAGCATTCCCCTGATCATGCAACTCATGGAAACAAATCCATTTCAGACACCAAAAAGTATTGCATTCTCATTGGCATGAGAAATATGGCTGCCATGGACGTTATGATTAAAAGTCACCTACCGAGTATTTGTCTTTCTTTGATTCCGATGTTCAAGCACACAGAAATTTATTTCCATTTGCAATCATTACATTAGTGATTACTTAAAAAATATAGAATCATTGAACTCATTCCTGCTCTAAATATTCCCAAAAGGTCTCTCAGGAGCTTTAGAGCAGTTTGGAGCAGTATGGCAGTCCGTTTTTTTTACTTTTATTAGCTTGACTGAATAAGTAATCTTGATGTCTCAAATGCATTTCTTCCTAGTCAAAATGAACATTTCAGATATCTAAAATAACAACCTTACTATCTAAAATATACATTTCATATATCTGAAATGTAATTATTACCGTACTAGAACAAATGACGTCACATTTCCCATTCATGCTTGAATCTTTGTAAAGATTTCTAGGTATTTGAAAGTTTATTCTTACTACTTTAATAATATTTTTGGCAGCCTGAAATGTAATTTTTGCTGGCAAAAATGGAATTTAGGATATCTATATGTACATTTCTGGCTAGCAGGAACAATGGCGTAAATATCGGTAAGCAGAGACTGCAGTTGCTTAGGGGCCGTCTCTTTGCAGATGTAAAGGTGCGAAAAATTCCTCTTACACCCACCTGATATTAGCTTGACTGACCGGACTTTTTTATACCCCAACACATGCCAGATGGGGTGTTGCACTTCATATGGGGCCGGCACAGATAATGTTGCTTACGGGCCTATTGTTGTGTCGTTACGCCACTGAGTAGGAATGTAGTTTTGACTAGGAAGAATCTTATTTTAGAGATCAATAAATGGAACAATAGAGAGGAAAGTTCTTCTAATGAATGTCTAAAACAGCCTGCCACAGAGGCAGCCAACGCAGCAGGCATACATCCATGGCTGTTGGTGTCTGGTGCTGTGAGGTGGAGCGGCAGATCTTTCCGCTGAAACTTCCCCAGGAGGTTCACAGGCAGCAGCCGTACTTCCCTAAACTTTATTTTATGGTGTTTCATTGTTGGTGCAACTTTAAAGCTCATAGCTGGCTGTTTTTTTTTTACATTGCATAACACAATCAGCCGATACATCTTTAGATAGAAAAACAAACTGCTTTCTTCTGAAGAATTAGGGTTATATCTATTGAAGATATACATTTTATTTATATATTTTTACATTTTTTACATGTGTGATGATCAGAAATAGTATTGACACAAATTAGAATTTTACTTTAATTAAACAAAAATCTGATAGACCAATTTTTGTTTGAGAAAAGCAGGAAGACTGGCGTTACATGTTGCTGCCTTGGTGCCCCATTTGGCCCTGTTGTTTTAACAATAATTAATATGTTCAACATGTTCAAATTCAACAATATCTGGAAAGGATGGCTTAAGTATATAAAGCAACATATAACAGAATTTAAGGGCTTGTTGTCAAGGCTGGATGTTAATTTAAGGTAGGAGGCACAAGAATGAGGAAAGGACATTTACAATATAACGAATGTCATTAATGTCAGTTATTTATATCGCATTCTGGTTCAAAGCTACAATTTTACTTATATAATTTTATTTTCTATTTGTTTTCTTTACTTTTTTATATTCAGAACCTAAGGTGTTATTATAGGGACACCCAAAGAAAACCTGTTGTTGCAATCTTAATATATTGGCCTTGCATTGCATGTAAATTATTCAATTAGAAACATTGTTTATGTCTGAAATCACATCTCTCAGCTCTAATCCATCATTATTGGTGCATTCCTGTTATGATATTAAATATTATCTCAACTTTCTCCAGGGAAGTTGAATCCGGTTCCTTTCTCTCTATTCGTGTCCTCGTTTGTACATTTAATGACTTAAAGGAGAGCTCCTCGTTTCCCATGAGCTCAGACTGAGTGCATGTAGAGGAGGAGTGGGAGGCTCGAGGAAGCGAGCAGAAGAGGCCTTCGCAGGGCTATTTTTGTGAGACGCACAATAAAGATATGGAGATGAAGTATCTATGTGTTACCTGAGCGCCTTCCCTCTATCCCAGCCCTGCCTGACAAACCTTCTATCTTGTTTCTCCTCGCTGGTTCCTGTGGAGGATAGAGAAAGAGAGCAGGCTGAGATGAATGAGACTAATAATCCAACTGTCAGGAGAAAAAGCAGTGGGGAGGGTCATGATGGTGTAAACACCAGAGTGAAAGCTTGCAGGTCTACGGTTCTATTTTTACGACGGCACAGTGTGGAGCAGGAGGGGGAGGAGAAAACGGGATGCGAAGTGGCACGAAAATGGGAGTTCTGCATTATTCATGGACCCAGTGGAGGAGGATGGACAGTGGCTGCGACATGTTTCTCTGCCTCCACATGGATGTTTGTTCTTTATATGAAGTACATCATTCTACCATTACGATACAGGAATTTTACTAAAGAAAGATCAAACATTTTACACTTGAAATATCTACTAATCATGTTCAAATCATCCAAGGGTATTTCCCAAGTGTACTATTTCTTAAATAGATAAATGTACGCTAGTTCAAATATATATATATATATATATATATATAAATATATATATATATATATATATATATATATATATATATATATATATATATATATATATATGAAGTACAATAAGATTTTCACAAAAAAGGCACCAGAATAGTGTTTCAATAAAAAGTGTCCAGTTCTAGAATGTCAGCCGACAAGTAGCTTTCAAGCTGATTTGTTCAGGGCAGAAAAAGCAGTTTGAAAACCTATTTCAACATGAGTTTGAACCATTTCCAGTCTCATCGTTTATCCATTTTCTAGAAACAAGAGCTTATAAACTGACTTGTAATTAATCCACCGGTTTTAAAAATGGCTCATATGAAAGCTAAACTCATCCCAAAAAAAGTTCTGTTGCCTACAGAGAGTGGTATGAAAATGGAACAAAGATTTAGTCAATTACAAAATAATGTTGCACAACGTCAGTTAATTAAGTAGCGGTGTGGTACGATCCATATTTAATATCTAGAATGACTTCCATGAGCTTGAAGGAATGCATCCATGCGGTTTGTCAATGATTCATACAATTTATTGATGAAGTCATTAGGAATAGAAAAGAAAGCAATCTACAAGATTCTTTGGTTTTGTCTTCCATGCTTCCATTTTCATTCTAGCCCACACACGCTCTACGATGTTTATGTCTGGTACACCTGAATTGGCGCTTTATAAATAAACTGAATTGAATTGAACTGATCTGGGAGCTGGCCAGGAGACAGAGACAGCATTGCTGAGGCAGATCGCTATTATCACTCCCCTGAAACAGTTTATTAACACTACATTAACTTAAAATGTTGACACCTGCTTGCAAAATATGTTTGATTTTATTTATCTGGTCCATATACCTGAAAACCACTAACATCTCCTTCCAGCCGACCTAAACAGTAGCAGAAACCCCCCAAGGAGGCGACCGTGCCTCAGGCAGCTGCTGCTGGGGATTCCCAGTGACAGCGCACCACTAGTATGTGCGGCAGCAAAATAATATGTTAAGGCAGGATCGTAATCTTGATGAACTGACTGCACAGACGATGTTTTTTTTTAAGGTGTATTTTCTCACATAAAAATATTATATTAGTATATATATTAGTGGGTAAAAATAAATATTATTTTTACCCACTTATCAAAGCAGATATAGCAAAGCTGCAACTTTGAACACAGGAGCAGCACAAGCATTAGATGCATCTGTACACACTTTACTGGACGCACTTCAGGAGCATCCAAGATGTACTTGAGGCACGTCTGGATTTAATATAGAAAAGCATAAAAAATGAAGCAGCAGACACTACTTTGCTGCTGAAATCACGTTAGGTGTGAACGTAGCTATAAGCTTGCTGCTAGAGGTCAAGCTGCAGTTGGTGTGAAGGTCTGGTGTGCTAGGTTATTTTTATACACACCAACTGATTGATTGATTAATTATTGATCACAGGTGAGACTATAATCTTTGATTGGGTGCATCATATGACCAGACGACAGAACCTGTTTACATTAAATTATCGATTTTTCTTCAGTTAAGCAAATTAATTTAAGTAAATTTAAGATAATTTGGGAGAACTTTAGCCTACTTACAAGTCTTTTTTTAAGAAAATGGAAAAGTGACAAGACTTTTGTCATGGACTGTATGTTTTACTGAGAAGCTGAATCAAATTATCCCCACTTAGGTTAGATGCTGACATCTGTTAAAAAATCCTCTTTAACCATTTTTAAATTGTAATGCTTGCAGTTCAATTTCCTCCTTTAAAACACCATTTGCTGCTAATGTTGCCTGACATGTTATCACAGATGAAATATAAATCCACTTCTATACTGTGAACTTAATTTAATAACTTTAGCACAACTCTAAAGTTACGTTGAAAGGCGAAAATACCGTTTTAGATGATATTTGAAATGTGGTCATAGGGAAACTGCAGCCATGAAAATGTTAATGAAGAATATTTTCCCCACTAAAAAAAGTTTAAATATTCTCTAAAATTACCTCTTAGATTAATTCTTTTTGAAGTCCTTAAAAAGTTGCATCTACATATTAAAACTTGATTTAATTCAAGTGTTTACAACATTTATAAAGATCATAGTTAATCTTTTTCATCTGTACAGCAGTTAGTGCACAGTAGGTAAGAAAAATAATGTAAAATCTGGTAATCTGATGGCTAAATCTTATGATAAAATTAAAAAGGAAGAAGGTGGATGTGTGTTCTTGCAGCTCCTATCTGCTCCCTCAGCAATACATTAGCAGTAGCTGTCAGATCAGCATCAGGACGTGCCTGTCAGATTAGGGCTGTTATAGCAGCAGTAGCCTGTCCAGCAGCCGAACAGCGGCAGATAGATTACACTCTGCTTCTGTTTATCTCTCCTCTGTCTCCTCTTCAGTCTTAACCTCTCCGTCTTTTGTGTCTCTCCTGTTCTATCAGTGTACATCCCAGGTGGAATGCAGTTGAACTGAGCTGAGTAGAGGTTGTGGCACGATGCCACGGCTTTACCGAAAAAAATATTCAGTAAGCGTGGGAGAGGCAGTGTTACAGAGTGAAACATTATGAAGAGGAATTTGGTTAATTTAAAATGTACATTATCCTTGTTTATTACCACTCTTAAAATAAGAAACTGCCTCATTAAGTTAGAGATTAATCACCCACTTACCCTCTGCCAGGTGCACTGATGGCTCCGTATTCCACGTGCATCAGTCCAGACCCACAGGACAGGAGATAATGCCATAAATCATCAACAACTAAGAGTCCCAGTTTTGTTCTATTCCATAAAGCTAATACAGCTCATTCAATGAACACAGTTATGGTTCCACTTTATTTTTCTTTATTTTATTTTTTCCATGAGGATGTTTTTTTTTTCATATTGGCCACAGAACGCGAGTAAGACTCAGCTGCACCACTTGAACTGGATTCTTCAAGAGAAGAGGTCAGTTAATGAGCTGCAGACCAAATGGAGGTCAGGACAAGGAGGTAATGGTGGATGTGGATCATCCGATCACGTAGAGCCAGTGAAATGGAAAAAGGCCAAACTCCCTTCCAGCTGAAGCGGTGGTTACTGGGGCCTTGAAAAAGAAATATATATATATATATATATATATATATATATATATATATATATATATATATATATATATATATATATAAAACCAACAGCAAGAAAAACAACTAAATGAAAAAGCCTTTAAGAGCCTGGCTATGAAAACACTCACAAATAAAGATTGATGATGGAAGTCTACGATACAGTTTGTTCCCTTGTTTTAGATTATCCTCTGCTAGAACAAACCTGATTAAGAACTCTTAATGGTTATTTTGTCCTTTTACAACCAAAGAATGAGCTATAAGTGGATTATCAGCACAGTCAAGCTTTTTTGAATGCAGACTGGACTTCTGTTGTTTGTATCTAATCCTGTTGAGTGTTCATGCTGTCATCACATTCAGTCATTGAATGGAGAGATTTTGGCTTAGGGACCTCCGAGGCTCATTTTTGTCTTTTGCAGATGATGTGATTCTCTTTGCATCTTCAAGTATGACCTTCTGGAGCTGAGCGTGAAGTAGCAGGAGTCTAAACTCCTCTAGTTTTGCATATTATTGGCTTCCTGTGATGCAATAGCATAGAGAAGATGTAAAGCAAGAACAAGAAAAAGACTAGGACTATTTAACACATGTTGAAGTTATTTTCTAGACACCTGAGAGTGCGTAGTGAAATGAGCCACTAAACCAAAAGAAAAAGAGCTGACTAAGCAGATTATGCCTCGGCAACTCAATTCAGTATGCTTTGTCGAAATATTTATCATTTGAAAAAAAGCAACACTATAAAAGAAATGAAAAGTTTGCAGAACACAAAATGTTAAGGCAACAAACTTTTAAGTTTGGAGATTGAACTTAACCATTTGAGTTTTGCTTTAATTTAGTAAACTTTGAATTCTTAGTTTTGCTTGAATTTCTTTTTCCTCCAACTTTTATGAAAGTAGTGGTGACTTCGGAAAAGTTAATGATTTAACTACAAATCTCAACTTTCTTACCTAAAAAGCATACATTTAATTTAGTGCTTATTGCAGTATTATTAACCTAATCTTTTAGGAACAGTAACAGTCTGAGTTTTGAAGCTTTAACCTTTATCGTCATTCCAAGTAGCTAATGTTGCAAATATTAACTACTCATCCACTTCACGGTGGTTCCAAATCATGCTTACTAGTAACTTAACTACAGGTCAGCTTTAAACTTCGACATCAAATAAAGCTTTATTGTCATCGTATAGAACATGCCATGTTATTTTTCTTGCCAGCATCCCTTTAGTATAAATTTATTTTGTTGAAATTGAACATTAAAAGAAAATTGAGTCTCTAACTCAAAAAGCCAAGTCAAAGAGTTGGTTTTTCCACTTTCACAACAAATACATGAAAGTTAGCTGAATTTTCATCATTTGACATGACCAACAACTCAAAGTTATATGTGCTGACAGCTCATTTGATAAAGTTAAACATTGCATCTAACTTGGTTTTCTGAAATGACTTATTGTCCCGAAGTTTTCTGACATGATCCTGGGATCGACTCTAGAGAAGACAATCACAGTCAGAATAAAGTAAGTCGTTTCAAAGTTTTATTTACAGAGGAATCACAGAGCTTGGTAATCCTAGAAATGGGTGCACCATGGAGGCTCTGACTGGATCGTTCTAGGGAAAGATACTCAATGAATAATGTGGCTTCAGGAGGAATCTTTGGAGTTAAGAAAGGTTGTTGAGTCCTTACAGTTTTCTCATGCGGCGATAGGTCCGGGATGGGTAATCTGAGTCGTTTGGACTGAGTGGGAATCCAACCAGGAGTCAGTGACTCACTTCTCTTTCTCGGGTGGGCGGACAGGCAGGTGAGCTCCTTGAATGGATCCAGGAGGCAACGAGAGAGATGGACTCGCGACTGGAAAGGAGGAGGACAAGGAAGGTAAGGAGACTTCAAAGATTTCAGATTGAGAGGAGCTAGCAGGTAAGTTGCCACGTCCTAGGAAATCTGCTCCTCTAAATACTGCCTCCTGATTGCAGCGAAGTGGAATCAGCTGGGAGGTCATCCTGCCGAAAACACCCTGAGAAGAAAAGGTTAGAGACAAGCACCCAAAACAGAGACCCAACATTTTCAGGTTTATGCAAAAATAAAATAAAAAAAGTTGTTCAGCTCAAAAAGAGGATTTTTTTTTGTTAATCATTTAAGAGAGAACATTTGCTGGCAGTTTTTTTTTTTTATTATTATTATTGTGTTTCATTACTGATTATAAGACTAAATGAAGCAATAACTAAAAAACTGACTGGAAAGCATAGGTGTTAGCAAGGACACAACAGATTTTTTTGCAAAAGCGGCTCTGTGTCAATGTTTGATCAGAGTATAATAGGATGCAATTGTGACACTAAAAAAATATGCCCTCCGCATGTTTACTTTAAATTGAATTATGGTGCTTTCAGCACTGAATGGAGGAAGAGCAGAATGGATGACCATTCCTACCATAATTAAAAATAGACACAGAAATCATATAAATAAAGGCTGAGTGCTTTCATGTGTTTTCTGGTTGTTTGTTAACAAAAAAACTCTGCAACAAAACCTTTCTGCACATTTCCAACAAAACTAATTAAATGACGAAAAATGTATATTTCTTTATGCTAAAAAAATGCATTGTTTTGACATCCATTCCATTATTTTCCCCATTTTTCAAAATCCAGTTAAAAATGAGTAAAATAAGACATTTGATTTGAATTTATTTGTTCCGGTTCTGTATAGCGGTATGGTGAAAATAGTAAGAGGGAGAAAACTATAATTTCATTGTAGGTATGCTAATACTATATTAACTCAATCATACATTTTTTGCACTAAAAAGCCACAAAGGCTGAGTCCATATGAGCAAAACAATGGTCTAAAACATGTGGTCTATGTTCCAACATGTGTCCATGTTAGACACACCTGTCAGAAAATTACTTTAACTCCAACTTAGTCACTGTGTCACGATTTGGTTTAAAGGTTTTAGATTGGACCCAAAAGCAGAAGCTGAGAGGCAGAGGTGAGTTCTTGGAGGGTTTAATGAGAGTTCAGGCAAACAAAAACAGGAATCCAAAAATCCAACATAAAAATCAAACACTAACCAGAACCATGGAGACATCAGGGGAAAACCATCAAGGAGCCAGGGTGAGGAAAGGTAAGACGAGGAAGCCAAGGGAAAAGAACACAAGGAGGCAGCAGGGGACAGACAGAAAAACCTAAGCAACTTAAATGAAAAGCTAGGAAACAATGAAAAACCTGGCTAAACTTGAAACAGAAAACTTTAAGATAAACAACAGAACCAAGATCATTACAGAGCCCCCCACTTAAGGGCGGATTCCAGACGCCCCTTTAATGTCCAAAAACAAAAAACAACCCACCCAGGGTGGGCGGAGGGGGAACCAGGAAGGAGGGCAAGAAGCCATAAACAGTCCAAGAAACAAAACGCAACCCATCCAGAGTGGGCGAGGAAAACCGAAAGTCTCTGAAAGGCCGGCCGCGGGGCTGGAGGCGAGGCAGAGTCTCTGGAGGGCGGCCGCAGGGCCGGAGGCGAGGCAGAGTCTCTGGTGGCCGGCCGTGGAGCCGGAGCTGAGGCAGACGCTCTGAAGGCCGGCGTCTCCAATGCTGCAGGAACCTACGAGGGGGACGCCGCCTCCGCCTCAGCAGGATGCCCCGAAGAGGACGCCGCCTCCGCTTCAGCAGGAAGCACCAAAGAGGACGCCGCCTCCGCTTCAGCAGGAAGCACCGAAGAGGACGCCGCCTCCGCTTCAGCAGGAAGCACCGAAGAGGACGCCGCATCCGCTTCTGCTGCTCTGCAACAGGCTCAGACAGGGCCGCCCACTGCGGCTCCGCATAAGGAACAGAGGAGACCACCGATTGCGGCTCCGCATCAGGAACAGAGGAGCCCGCCGATTGCGGCTCCGCATCAGGAACAGACTCAGGCGGGGCCGCCCAGTGCAGCCCAGGTACAGCCTCCGAAGGGGCCGCCCACTGCGGCAAAGGAGCAGACCCAGAGGTGAACGCCGACTGCGGTTCCGGATCAGGTTTTGAGGGGGCCACCGACCGCGGTTCCGGATCAGGTTCTGAGGGGACCGCCAACCGCGGTTCAGGAACATGACCTGATGAGACTAACGACCACGGCTCAGGGACAGGAACTGATGAGACCGCCGACCGCGGCTCAGGGACAGGAACTGATGAGACCGCCGACCGCGGCTCAGGGACAGCAACAGGGGAGCCCGCCGACCGCGGCTCCGGATCGGCAACAGGTGAGCCCGCCGACCGCTGCTCCGGATCAGCAAAAGGGGAGCCCGCCGACTGCGGTTCCGGATCAGCAACAGGGGAGCCCGCCGACTGCGGCTCCGGATCAGCAACAGGGGAGCCCGCCGACTGCAGCTCCGGTACAGCCTCCGAGGGGGCCGCCGACTGCGGCTCAGGTACAGCCTCAGAGAGGGCTTGGAGCGCCCGCAGAGGGCTCTTGGAGGCTTGGAGCGCCCGCTGAGGGGCTCTTGGAGGCGTACTCCCACAAACCCCGAACTCTGAAGCCTCTTTGAAAGTGTGCTCAGGGGTCTCTGGACGGCACAGAGCAGGCTCAGGGGTCTCTGGACGGCACAGAGCAGGCTCAGGGGTCTCTGGAGCTAGGCTAACTAGCCTGCTAACAGCCTCTGGTGCTAGGCTAACTAGCCTGCTAACGGCCTCGGGAGCTAGGCTAACTAGCCTGCTAACGGCCTCTGGTGCTGGGCTAACTAGCCTGCTAACAGCCTCTGGTGCTGGGCTAAATAGCCTGCTAACGGCCTCTGGTGCTAGGCTAACTTGTTTGCTAACAGGTTCTGGAGCTAGGGAAACTGGACTGCTAGGAGCTGATGGAGATGGCAGAAAAGGGAAAAGATCTTCCCTCTCCCCATAAAAGAAACCCCAGAGATCTGACTCTGGTATATGGGGAGCTCTGACTGTGGGGGGTGTAGTTATGGAAGCTGGTCTAAACCTACCAACCCGAGAAGCTAGCTAGCTGCCATAGGGGAAACCAACCAGGTTAAGAGAGGGACTGAAAAAGGAGTCAGGCTGACCCGCCGGAGAGGTGGTTGCCTTCCTTCCACGGCGGCGTTGCTTACGCCTGGAGGAAGCAGATGGCAGGGGAGGACCAACAGCTGGTAATGGTGGGGGAACAGGATCGGAGGTAAGAGACAGCAGAGTGGGAAGGTGATGGAATGATGGTTTGGGTGGTGGAGGTCTATTGCAGAGTTGGGCGAAGGCGGATTGGCGGTTCCACTCCAACTCCTCGAATAGCTCAGATAAAACTGGGGGTGATAGAAGTGAGGAGTTAGAGAGGAATACTGGCTTCAACTGGTCAGCCACACTCACCCTCTTCCAAGGCGGACTGAGAGCGGCTATGGAGTCCAGAGCATTCCTGAGAATAATGGAAATTCTCCTGTGGGCGTCCGGGCCGTGTTCTGCTGGGTCCGTTGTTGGCTGGTTCCTTCTGTCACGATTTGGTTTAAAGGTTTTAGATTGGACCCAAAAGCAGAAGCTGAGAGGCAGAGGTGAGTTCTTGGAGGGTTTAATGAGAGTTCAGGCAAACAAAAACAGGTATCCAAAAATCCAACTTAAAAATGTTAAACAAAAACAGGAATCCAAAAATCCAACGTAAAAATCAAACACTAACCAGAACCATGGAGACATCAGGGGAAAACCATCAAGGAGCCAGGGTGAGAAAAGGTAAGACGAGGAAGCCAAGGGAAAAGAACACAAGGAGGCAGCAGGGGACAGACAGAAAAACCTAAGCAACTTAAATGAATCCAGACACACCAAAAAAGCTAGAAAACAATGAAAAACCTGGCTAAACTTGAAACAGAAAACTTTAAGAAAAAGAACAGAACCAAGATCATTACACACTGGTAACATATAAATAAATACTTTGAACATTTTCAATCAATTCTTACATATTTTATTTTTATAGGAGACATTTTAAGATTTTTGAATCAGTTTAAAGGACCAGATATAAGGTAAACAGATTCATGTCCCCAGAGTTTTACAAGTAGACAGGCAGACACTCTCAGACACCCCTGGGACTTCCTCTTTTGTGGGAGGAGCATGCATTCATACCAAGGAGGAAGAAAAATTACACAAAAGGAATTTATTTTAATATATTTTCTTACAGGCACCTTCAGTTCTCAACCTTTAGGGGTCCACTGGGAGCAGTATATAAACTGAATCACAACAGTTTGATGTCAAGGTGACACGTACAGTTGAGTGTCTAACAGCTGCTTAGCACCAGCTCTTCTGTGAGGGAGATACTGGTGTAAAAAGATGCAGTGGAGCTGATCATCAAATACTGAAGTTATTCTTTTGGTTATCATGTTTATCACTATGCTGACTTTAGTTGAACAAGACTGACTTTAACCAGGCTTACTAAATGCAAAGAAATACAGAATATAAAAAAAGGCTGTCTTAAGAAAGGAGACTCTAATATAGCAGGAAGTGACAGACAAAATAAAATGCCTTTTCTAAAATTATTCACATTTATTGTTTATTTTTTTTCATTTAGTTTTTATTGTGGGACCCAAAAAACAATGTATAACATTTATTTTTACTGCTATGATTCTACAAACTATAAACCATTAAAAATGACATATAATCAGAAAGGAGAGCCTAACAACCCTCATATCCTAGTTCTGTACTGAGTTTGTGCATCTGTGTATCTTTATATGTGTAACTGAAATAGCAGGTGACTTGTTTTGGTGCTGAGCCCCATATGTGCCACATAGAAGGGTCTACATATGAGTGTGTGTTTGTCTAGCTAATCATGTGTGGCTGAATGCACTCAAAAACAACAACACCCCATCACCAGACAGACAGGCTGGCCGGCAGGGACCCCTGTCCACCATCTGTGGGTGTGTGTGTGTATGATGCGTTGGTGTGTGTTACTCAGGAAAGCACACGGAGACTGGTAGTAGCGGTGGTCTGGTCTCCACCTGTCCCCCTGTCATTACCCAGGAGGTGATGGAGGGGAAAAAAGAATCAGAGAGAAAGACGAGGAAGATGTATGAGGAGGGAGGAGGTGGTAGCAGTGGGGGGATGGGGGGAGTAAATGTGGGGTTAAAGGAAGAGTCAGAATCATTTGTGGTGGAAAAATAGAAGTAGGGGTACTGACACAACACAGAGCTGATATGATGTAACTGTGACATGACAAGAATATGCAGATGAGCATAGATTAAGAGGGAGGGGACTGATCAAAGAACAAATGAGAAAAAGCGAACCATGAAACTGAAAACCTTGCAAAACTTAAAAACTGAAGGCTCTAAAAGTCCAATGTTTGGACAGAGTGAGGAGTCAAAACTAAAATGTTAATTTGCAAACAATTCTTTTGGGAAAATGCAAATAAAACAACCCTCAAATGTCTGGATCCTACTCAGGCAATGGTGGTACCAAGAATAGGCCAGTGCAGGACCAACTGAGAAGAGAATGGATGTATGTATGGATGCATTTATGCATTGATCAGATGAGTTGTTGAATGTAACAGAGAGCATGTAAATCTGCAAGCAAAACAGGAAATGCAGGTCAGTGTCAGGAAGCAGTTCCATGTTCAGTATACTTGCAGAATCCAGCACGAGTCCGAAGACAGGTCAGGTAAACAGATCAGACGGGAACAGGCAGGCTCAGAAGTCCAAAGGCAGAACGGTTCAGCATCAGGCAGTCACAATAATACTCACTGGAAGACTCTCACCAAGGGCTTGAATAATTGGGTGCTGATGACTGGAAGAAGGCAGGTTGAATAGAGACTGGAGCAGGTGAAACAGATGAGCAGTAATGAGAAACTGGGCGAGGCTAGGCAGGTGAATGGAATGAGCAATCAAGCCAGCCATCAGCGCCAACTATGAGTATGAAGGTTTTTGTTGTTTTAGTAAATGTTTGATATGGTTAATGTGACACTGAATAATTTCCCTAATCATTTTGCTCCTCTGTGTTAACATTCATGGAGAACAAACACATAGATCATGTTCAGAAATGGAACTAAGGAGTATTTGCAGACCATACACTTTAATTAGGGTGGATAAGTTAGTCAAAAAGGTGAAATGAAATAAGATATTTTTCGAAATAAATAAACCCAGTTTTGTCTCTGTCCCTTAAGAAAAACAGAACCACAGCATGATCCTACCCCCACAATGTTAAACAGTGGAAATTTTGACATGCAGAGTTAATTTTCCAGTCCACACAGTCTTTTGGTTGAAGACCAAAACGTTAACTTTTAGTCTCATGTGTTTCTTTCATTTTTATTACAATCAATTTATTCATGTAGGAATAAAACAACCACAACTAAAATCTGTGAAATAACATAGATTCACTTTTTTCTCTCAAACAAGAATCAAAATGAAAGAACAGAAGATAATCTTTGTATATCTTCTCTAAATAAGTATACCATAACGCACCCCGAGTGATAATGATATGAACAATTATTAGGTTTAAGTGTTTTCCTGGAAATGAACAATGTCACACCCCAAGTCCCCCCAACATCTTTGCAGTAAGAAAAACATTGCAGCAGTGAATATGGTTCTTAGATATTAGTGCGATGAAGCAGTTCATTGCCCATCTGTCTTCCTTTTAACTCCCTCCATCTGGTGTAGCTATGTGCGTAAAGCACAGCTAATTCACTATTTCTCTTTACTTAATGTTGACTCCCATCTTCATATTAACACAAATATGTAATAAGCATCATTTTCGCTATATCTCTTCTAGGCTTAGTTTTAGGGTATTGATTTTAACATTTGGGTCGCACTGGATCAAGATCCAGGGAACATCTGAACACATTTTAATGTGATCAGCTTTGGCATTGGATAGTTTTCAGGCTTAAAAAAACACAGACACACATGTACAGACATGCAGAGACTATAATTTTCTAAGAATCCTCCCATCCCTCCAGCGAACCCACATGTTATCAGATATAGCATGTGTGTTCTCCCCGGATCAAAGGGAGGTCATGTTAATTAGCCAATTTCACAGTCTTCTGGCAGCACGTGCACCTAACACACAAACACACAACATGCACTGTCACACAGATATGTTAATTAAAGACTTTGCGCCCCTCATACACCAAGGCTACGTTTAGAATGAGCAGTGGCCTCGTTGCCTTGTCTCCTCACATCTGCTGTGTCTCGAGAAAGAAGAGTGCTTCAATGCAAAAAGACCTTGGGTGTATGAGCTACACCTGCACAACTGGATTTGAAGTCAAATATGGCATTACTGTGTCAATTATATATAGCAACAAAAAGAAGGCCGTTATTGTAGAGATTTGTGCTTGAAATGATTCATAACTTTATAATATTTGGTCTGTCATTTCAATTCTTCAAATGCTAAATTGCTTCTCTTATGGCCCATTGATATGTCATTTATGCACATAAATTAGCACTATCATCCTGCTTCTAATCAGTGGAAAAAGTTGTTAGCAAATTTAGCCACTAGAATTTTCAGCTAGAAAAACATGGAAACAGTAAAGGGAATTTAAAATACCGTAAATCCTCTAATATAGGCCGGGGCCTTTATTTCACTCAGGTACATCTTGGTCCAGGCCATTATTGGAAGGAGGCCAGAATTAGAGGCAGGCCTCTATTTCTATTTGATCAAAACAGACTACCAGGGGAATTAAAAAAAAAACGAGATTTTGTGTCTCTTTGAACCTATAAAATACTAGGTTCATTTATTGAAAAAGTACAGTTAACATAACGGTATACAGAACATTATTCAGACATCTTCCAGCAGCTGCAATTTTTCTGCACGGCAATACAAAAAAAAAAGAAGACACAGAATGGAATCTTGGCCAAACTGACTTGCGAAACAAAGTAAAAAAAAAAAAAAATGCAAACTGTTCTGCCATCACAGCGGAATTTTATTTGAGGCAGGCTAAGTGGAAGTAGGCTGCCTCAAATAAATCATATATTTCAAGAGAAATTCAGAACAACGAAGGCCAACGAAATTCTGTCATTTTAACGCTGCCTGGTTACCACCAGACCTGCTAGTAATCACATCTGTCTTCAGATCAGAATGATTGTGTGACTGGTTATACTCCTGCAGCAGTGTGTCACAATGAGCTTGACACAGAAATTTTTTATTAATGCTTACTGTAATATTGAAGCGTGGATACGGCCAAGGCGGTGAGGAAGTGGGGGCGAGTAGTCCGACAACGGAGGGACATTACGGTGAAAAAGAGCAGAGATCCAGATGGAAAAAGGGTCCCAGCGTTCTCGCGCACCTCGCACTTGTAGCTGGTGAAACTTCACGTGTTTTTTTCCGCAATTTCGGTCATAAAAACAAAACAAGCCGACCTCCTGTCTGCGGCACTGTCTGTGCTAAGGATGGGACTTCCCATGCTAATGGCTTGGATTCGTTAGCAAATATGTCCCCCTTGTAGTACTTGTATGTTACTATGACAAGTTGTTGAGGACTGCCCAGGGACATTGTTGGTTCTAATTATAGCCCCGGCCTGTATAAGAGTCCGGCAAGTATTTACTTCTGCCGACAGCCAGACAGGCCATTATTAGAGACCCGGCTGCTAATGGAATACAGGCCAATATTAGAGGATTTACGGTAGGTATATTGCCGAAAGATGACGTTGGTAGACAAGTGTGTGCAGCCATTAAATTACTGACTCTACTTGGATGTGGAACTGCCACCGCTTAAGTCATCGTCTTCTTTTTTATTCCTTTCATTGATTGCAGGAAAGCTATACTGAAACACACTACTCCCGGCATTACTAATGATATTACTCGTTTAGTATGTTGTACAACATATTCATAATTTCCCTGAGGAATAAAATACACTTAAAATAACCACAGAAGACAGACGGAAGACCCCGCCTGCTTTGGCTGCATTAATAGGCCTGTAAAAGTCAATAAGGTTGGTTTTACTGATAGAACAACTCAGCATGAATTCCCACAGTTGAACTGCCTGATATATATATATATATATATATATATATATATTTTTTTTTTTTTATATCTAAAGATGCTCTTAAATCGAAGAAAAAAGCAGACACTGGCAGATAGAACAGACAGTCCCAAGTGCAGACTGTCAGATAGGACTGAAAGGAATCTCAATGATCAAAGCAGTGAAAGGACACTTTATCCATGCAGGGAGCCTTGTGCCTTTCTCCAGCAGTACTTTGGGCACAAGACAAGAAACACTCTGGATGGCTTGCCTATCAATCATAGGGTAAAGAGACAGTCCCACATGCTAACGCTCACACCTAAGGAGAATTTAGAGTTGTCAGCTAGCCTAACATACAGACTCCTGGACTGTAGGATGAAGTCGTAGCAGGGGAGAAATACTAACACAGACAGTGAGAACAAACATTGTTTAGGAAAATACAAAGGATCTCATTTCTGAATATTTCCACAATTCTTTGATTATGTGGGCTGCTTTTGTGGTTTGTGTCATTTCAAGTTATGTCTGTTGCATTTGTCTCCCTGAAATTTTTCAGGTTCTTACCTTTAACAATATGTTTAGTTTGTTAGAGGACCCACCCCCCAAAAAATATAAAGCTATATTTTGGTGGTCTGACTTAAGTTGGTCTTTCTACCTAATAATAGTAACAACTGGAAAATTAAAAGAACAAAAAAAATAAATAAATAAACATGACAATTGATTTTCTTCAAGTTTGCTCAAATGTCTTCAATTGTTCCTACCTTCAGTCATTAAATGCATGGGTTGTTAGGATCATCCAAAAAGTCATTTAGAATATTAAACACTTCTGTGAAAAAAAAATAAAATTTATTTTACAAGATTTCAAATCTTTAATAAACTCACAGGAGAGAAAATAAAGAAATTTGTTGGACCACAAAAGAGAACTTCTTAGCAGACAAGACTTCCCCTGTTTAAAATATTCAACCACCAATATAGCTCTCAGTGTTGTGCATGAACGTGTTCAATGAACGGCGTTGACTGAATACATTCATATTTTTCAGTGAATAATAAGCGACAGACACAGCTCACGTTTGCGTTCAATTGATAACGACAGTTTTAATTGAATAACGTCAGATTTTATGGCACTTATTACGGCAAACAGCCAGACCGACCAGCATGTCTACTGCTAGTATTAGTCTGTGCATTTCAGACTCGTCTACTGGTATTTCTGATGCCAATTTTGCAGAGTGCTTGGCAGAGTATTATGAACTAACAAAGGAAGAATTGGACAGAAAAAAACTCACGTTTTTGTGCAAACTGTACCAACCGAGACTTATCAAAAAAGTCTGTTCGTCGGCCAGATTCACTTCAAATTTAAAGCGACACTATATGAATGGGAAACGTAAGAAATCATTTTTGATACAGATCTTTTCAGCAGAGCCTAAATGCACCTATTTTTTTCTTAAGTTCTGTGTCATTTGGCTAAATAAAGGCTTCACTTCACATACATCAAACATTTAAAGGGTGAAATATAAGGTTATATTGTGTAGAATTGTGGCTTAATTTACCAAATGAACTTGAACTAGTACATTTATGGGTTTGTGAACTTAGTTAATTTTTTTTGAAAAGTTAACTATGAACATGAACTAGTTAATTTCCCCCTGTGTGACCTGAACTTTGAGCTTATTCTTTTTAACTATGAACTTGCACAACATTGATAAATATGTCTAAAAGCTAAAATTTTAGGATCTACTGACTAAAGCAATACATCTCCCACTTCTTTCTAAGGGTGTACTCACACCTGCCCTGTTTAAGTCCGCGTTAATCAAACTCTAGTTTTGACTCAGCTTCCACGCCTACAATTTCTTCTTGAAATGAAATATTTGCTTCTATTGCTTTCTAAATTCATCATGGTGTCTCTTTTGCACAAAGCTTTACCTTCACATTTTTTTTGATTGCTTAAAAAAATTACTGGGAGAGAATGAGAGTTTTAGGTTTCGGTGGATACATAGTCAAGGAAAACTCAATACTTTACTGTCCAAATTTCAAAGCAAGAAAACCTCTTCTTTTTGTAACTTTGTATCGTCCACCAGGTCCTTACTCTGAATTTTTAGATGAGTTTTCAGAGTTCCTTTCTGATTTGGTATTAAATACTGACAGGGTCATCATAGTGGGAGATTTTAACATCCATGCTGACATTGAAGGCTGACAGTGTAGTCCTGTTTCTCTGACCGTGACTGGCTGGATGGGCTCTTTTCGTCCTTTGGCATAGGAACTGGCTCGGTGCTCGTCGGCCTGGCTGTGTGTTTCCTGGATGGGGCCGCCTTTTGCAGCTTCTTTTGTATCTCTGCTTCTGTCTCCTTGAACACCATTCGGCCTCAGCAGATGGCTGCTCACACTGAGCCTGGTTCTGCTGGAGGTTTCTTCCTGTTAAAAGGGAGTTTTTCCTCTCCACTGTCGCTACAAGCATGCTTAGTGTAAGGGATTGTATTTGAGTCAATGAGTCGATGCAATCAACTAATTTTCCTTAGATAGAAAACTTTGAATCCATTTGACTGTATGATCTGGTTGAACTGTAAAGTGCCTTGAGATGACTTGTGTTGTGAATTCGCACTATATAAATAAACTGAATTGAGTTGAATTGTTTTTAATGTTACCACTTTGTAGCATGCTCAACATTTGGCTAATTTGATGCATTATTCAGGAAAATGTTATGTAAATAAGCATGAATGCAATAATAAAGGTGTGTCAAATCTACACCTGTTTAAAGTTTCGGCTATATTGAGCTTATGAAAAATATGAAAAATATAAAGGGTGAAATACATGTAGAAATTATACAAAACTCAAACCTGAAAGAGGATTGTATGTTCTAAAAATGCATTTTCTTTGAAACTCTACTACAACTGATGTATAGCTTTTTGAATTGGAATTGAAACTGTGATGGACTGGAGTTTATTTGATTTAATTTGAGAGTTTTTCTTTCATCATTACTTATATTACCTGACTTTCTACATTCCTAAAATAGGAGAGAAAGAGAACAGACGTAAAACCACGTCAGCAATTTACCTTCAACCACACAAACATCAAACCATGACCTTGTGCACAATAACATGAATTCTTTTAATTCATTCTTATCTCTCTTGTTAGGAGCTTCAGCTAAAATATTTTGCACTCCTTCCCTTTCAAGAGAGCCCGTCTCATCAATTACCTTGGAAATGTTGGCCTTGCCTTTCAATGTAGCTTGGGCAACACATTTTAGAATCTCTCTTTGGAAATCATACAAAAGAATTAATTGTCAAATGCTGTCAAAGTGGGAAGGAAAGAGTAGAAAAGGAACAGGGTTTCAAATTCTAATAAAAGCAAACGCTGTTGATCAGATTACTGGTTTGTAAAAAGCCATCAAGATTTCTGTCCTCAGAAGGAACATACTGTCAAGCCCCTAATAAATTCAAAATGATCAAAAATGTAATGTTAATCTCAGATATTGAATTCAAAAGCTAAAACTGTTTTCTTCTGTTGTGGCTTACAGGCAATAAAAACCCAATATGAGTTGAGAGGAAAATCACAATAGCTATTAGATAAGACAAAAAAGTTAAAGGATTTTTGATGGCAAAATGTTACTTTTGCTCATGTTATGCTGTCAATGATCAGCAGAGAGATTGCTAAATTTTAAGATGACCTTCAGACTAGCGGCTTCTCCCTCCATCTATGCAAAAAAAGGTTGTTCAAGGAGTGCTGCATTCAAAAATTTAACATAAATACTAAGTGGAATCAATCATGTAGTAGAAAAATTTACAAAAAGCAACATGGTGAAACGTGTCCTTAAAGATTTGAATTTGAATGGATTTGAATGACATGCTGATGATTGAATGAAGTCATTTGATTGAGAAGTTGCAGCATGGTTGGCCTTGAGGAGTGGACTTGGGCAACCCCAGAATTGTCATAGCTTTGATCCATCAAACTATTAATCTTCTCTCAAATTATCTGTCAGAGTCCAAGTGGGGCTGGTGACTATGTCCAACGGTTTATAATTCAATTCAATTCAGTTTATTTATATAGCGCCAAATTCACAACACATGTCATCTCAAGGCACTTTACAGTTCAACCAGATCATACAGTCAAATTGATACAAAGTTTTCTATCTAAGGAAAACCAGTTGATTGCATTGACTCATTGACTCAAATACAATCCCTCACACTAAGCATGCTTGTAGCGACAGTGGAGAGGAAAAACTCCCTTTTAACAGGAAGAAACCTCCAGCAGAACCAGGCTCAGTGCGAGCGGCCATCTGCCGAGGCCGACTGGGGTTCAAGGAGACAGAAGCAGAGATACAAAAAGCAGCTATAAAAGGCGGCCCCGTCCAGGAAACACACAGCCAGGCAGACGAGCTCCAAGGCAGCTCCCATGCCAGAGGATGAAGAGAGCACATCCACCCAGCCACGGCCAGAGAAACAGGACCACACTGGAAAACAGGCCGATCTCCAACATCTACAAACAAGGGTGTTGATGGAAGCAGCACAGCTGATGTTTCTTTCCTGGGTGACATCACAGCCAAACAGGAACAGACGAGGCAAAGCTACTCTGAGGAAAAGCAGAGAGAGCAGAAGGTTAGAGATTGAACAAACAGATTCTGCAGAATAGGAGAACAGAGAGAGAATGAAGCAGAATGATGAAATGGGGGTCCCTATGTCCTCCAGCAGTCTAAGCCTATAGCAGCATAACTTTAAAGACAGCTCCGGATAACCTGAGCCACCCTAACTATAAGCTTTATCAAAAAGGAAAGTTTTAAGCCTAGTCTTAAAAGTAGACAGAGTGTCTGCCTCATGGACTAAAACTGGTAGTTGGTTCCACAGGAGAGGAGCCTGATAACTAAAAGATCTGCCTCCCATTCTACTTTTAGAAATTCTAGGAACCACTAGTAAACCTGCAGATTGAGAGCGAAGTGCTCTGTTAGGAACATAAGGAACAATCAGATCTCTGATATAAGATGGAGCTTGGCCATTTAAGGCTTTATATGTGAGAAGGAGGATTTTAAATTCTATTCTTGATTTAACAGGAAGCCAATGAAGAGAAGCCAGGATAGGAGAGATATGATCTCTCTTTTTAATTTTCATCAGAACTCTGGCTGCAGCATTTTGGATCAGCTGAAGGCTTTTAACTACAGTTTGTGGACTTCCTGATAGTAAAGAATTACAATAGTCCAGCCTTGAAGTAACAAATGCATGGACTAGTTTCTCAGCATCACCCCTGGACAGGAGATTTCTAATTTTTGCAATGTTCCTCAGATGAAAGAAGGAAATTCTAGAAACCTCTTTGATATGGGATTTAAATGACAGGTCCTGATCAAAAATAACACCAAGATTTTTTACTTTATTATCTGAAATCAGTTTAATCCCATCCAAATGAAGTGACTGGCTAATCAGCTTCTTTTTCAGAGACTCTGGTCCAAAGACTATAACTTCTGTTTTGTCTGCATTCAGAAGCAGAAAGTTAAGAGTCATCCAGGTTTTTATGTCTTCAAGACATGCCTGTAATCTATGTAATGGGTTAGCTTCATCTGGATTTATAGACAGATATAGCTGGGTATCATCAGCATAACAGTGGAAATTAATCCCATGCTGTCTAATAACTCTACCAATTGGGAGCATGTATAAAGTAAAGAGAATTGGTCCTAGCACTGATCCCTGTGGTACTCCACAGGTAACCTTTGAGCGTGTTGAAGATCTATCATTAACATAAACAAACTGAATTCGATCAGATAGATAAGATTTAAACCAGTCTAGTGCTGTTCCTTTAATTCCAACAAAATATTCAAGTCTTTCTAAAAGAATATTATGGTCAACTGTATCAAATGCAGCACTAAGATCCAACAGGACGAGCACAGATACAAGTCCATTATCTGAGGCCATGAGAATATCATTAGTGACTTTCACCAGAGCTGTTTCAGTGCTATGATGAGCTCTAAAGCCAGACTGAAACTCTTCAAAAAGTTCATTATGGTGTAAGTGGTCGCAAACTTGTTTGGCAACTACTTTCTCAAGAATTTTGGATAAGAAAGGAAGATTGGATATAGGTCTATAATTAACCAAGTCATCTGGGTCAAGAGACGGTTTCTTAAGCAGAGGTTTAATTACAGCAACCTTAAAAGCTTTAGGTACATATCCCTGTAACAGAGATAGATTAATCACATCTAAAATGGAGGAGGAGATCAAAGGGAATACCTCCTTAAATAACCTGGTTGGAACTGGATCTAACATACAAGTTGAAGGCTTAGATGAAGACAATAATTTTGCTAATTCAGAAAGTTCAACTGGATCTAAGCAGTCTAAACCCGGTTCAGATTCCATGACTACCTCAGGTACAATCGCAGATAGAGGAGTGCTTATGATCTTATTTTTAATAAGATCAATCTTATTTATAAAGAATCCCATAAAATCATTGCTGCTAAGAGCAGGTGGGATGGACGGTTCAACAGAGCTTTGGCTCTGGGTGAGTTTGGCAACTGTATTAAAAAGAAATCTAGGATTATTCTTATTCTCCTCTATTAATGAGGAGAAGTATGCTACTCTTGCTTTACAAAGGGTCCTCTTATACAGCAGTAAACCATTTTTCCAGACTAGGAAGGACTCCCGCAGGCCTGTGGAGCGATATTTTCTCTCCAGTTTCCTAGCATTTTGCTTCAAAGTACGCAGCTCTGCATTAAACCAAGGAGCAAGCTTTCTATTTTCAACGGTTTTCATTTTCAAGGGAGCTGCGTTGTCTAAGGCAGTACGCAGAGAACTAGCAACTCCATCAACAAAATCATCAACCTGTGAAGGGGAATAAGCTATGCTTTTGCACTCTGCAGCACAGCTCAGCGACACAGAGGAGAGAGAAAGTGAAGCAGATTCTTTAAAATTTATAACTGCACTATCTGATAAAGATCTACTAAAATTGAACCTTCTTTTGGGGGAGGAGAACTCTGTTAAAGTAATCCTAAAGGTTATTAGAAAGTGGTCAGAGAGGACAGGGTTATAAGTGAAAGGTGGGCTACAGCCCAGACAGGTCGCCAGTCAAACAAAGGGCAACGCAGTGACCCACAACCTTGCATTCACACCTCAGCAATATTTGGAGATACAAATGGACATAACAGTCATGATTTTGGACTGTGGGAGGAAAGACAAGTAACTGAAGAGAAGCCACACTTCAAAAGGGGGAACATGAAAACACAAGGCAAAAGTTCTACAAACTGCACCACCATTCAGCCCCTTAGCTGTGCTGAGAAAGGAGTAAACACATGAATTATCACAGTGTTCCAAATTCTTTTGTAAAGATTATATTTTCCATTCTTGACCCCAGTTGATCCCCTGCTTCTTACTGGATGACCATAGAGGACTTTTGAAGAGTTGTTTCTGTGTTTTAGCAGCCGTTCCCGGGAAAGGGTGTCGTTGTAGGCCTCCATCAACACACAGGGGTTTATGACAAACTGTTTCATTTTCCTGAGTAATTATTCTTCAGTAATGTATGTACAGCCTTCAATTTGTTTGCTTTTTCATGCTCCAAAGCCAATTTCCAGACTTCGTTGTGGGTATCTGGTTCTCAAAGGATAGAAGAGTAGCTTGGGAATCAAGCTGCAACCACCTCTTCTCTTTGAGCTCCCAAGGTGGATTTTTTTTAATTTCGAGACCAATGGAGGCGTGAGTTCGAATCCCACTTCTGACATTGTCTTTTCTGCTTACTTGGATTTCTCTTCCTCCAAAAGGTTGCCATTTGTTTGATAGAAAGCAGCTGCCCATTAAAGTGTGGATTTAAATACTAATGGGGTGAAGCACTAGTAAACATAACAATGCATTGTTATTCAAGCAATACAGATATAACCCAATTACCACAATTTCCAGGCTTAACTGTGGGTACATGGGTCCAATGGAAGCTGATAGTACCCTGCACTGTAAGACTTTTCACTGTGAATTTACAGTAATTTACTGGCAGCAGCTTCGCCAGTAAACTACTGTATTATTTACAGTATCTTGCTGTAATATATAAATACAGTATATTGCTGTAAATGATTCTACAGTTAATTACTGTAAATTTACAACAGATCGTATATTCATTTAATGTAAATTTACAGTAATTTACAGGCAACAGCTTTGCCAGTAGACTACTGTATTTTTGCAGTTCTGCTTACAGTACATTAATTCTACAGTTCATAACTGTAATAATACAACTACAAAAAAAGTAATACAATTATTAGAAATAAATTATATAAATAAATGAAAGCTGGAAAATATTCAGTTTCTTTTCAAATATTTATTTGAAAAATAGTGCCTCATGAAAATTACAACATTGTCAAATTGTGTGATCTGAATACTGTAAAGGATGGACAGAAAAACTTTGCTCACACTAAATGTTTTCAATTCTAATGCTAAAACTCTCATACTGGAGCTAAACTTGCTTTCTTATACAAATACCCCAGCATTTTCCCTAACACTGTATGCATATTAGGGCTGGGAATCACTGCCTCTTTCAATATTTTGCAATTCATATAAAATGAGCAAAACAGTAAAGCAAAGCGCACACTGCTTCTTCTTAATGTATCATATGTAAAATAAACATTTTAGTCAGTGCATTATAATCACGAACAATTTAGCATCATAAACTAAACATTAATAACCTCTAAAATTTGTGCCATCATATTTGGCAAGAACTTGTGAAACAGAGAGATCTCTTGAATTTCTTCACTGTGCTTTGTGGCATCTCTCGAGACTATTAAGAAGCTAATTCCTACATTCAGACAGGGTACTGTGTAAAGACATACCTTCCAGAACTCAATAACTGTAAATACACTTTCTGAATCAACAGACTCAAAATGACTCATTTGTGAGGGAAGGTCTTAAAGTTACCTTCAGAGGAATAGTTTACCCACAGAACGATTTAACTTTATTTTCCGCTGACCTTCATGGTGAGCAAGACTCTGGAACACTTTTTTAATATTTCAAATGCAGCCGGGGATCAGGACGACTACTCGTTTTCCACAAGTCCACAAAACTTGTTAATATTCCTCCATACTGCTCGTCCAATGTAATCCAAGTGTCCAAAGTGGGTAGTGTCCATAATTTACTAAAAACTAGGCCATTTAGTATATTTTTAGAGCCTAAATAGAAGTACATTGCATCTCTTGCGCGCACGCCGATGTGCGTTCATGAAACTAGGGAAGGCGAGGCAGACGAGATCGCGCGGCCTCTTTTTCTTTCATTTGTTTTAAATCAATATCCAACTCCTCTTGTGTTTGTCCCCGTTCATCTGCAGCTCTGTTGCTCTTAACACAATGTAAACAGTGTATTATCGGCAGCAAAGGCTCTGAACGCCGAGGCTTCCGTAGTATCGTGAATGCGCAGGTGAGCGCTCCGTGGAGTAATATATTCTTTTTAGGCCCTAAAAATATCGTAAATGACGTCGTTTCGAGTAAATTCTGGACGCTACCCACTCAGGACATTTGGATGACATTGGACGAGCAGTATGGAGGAATATTAACAAGTTTTTGTGGACTTCTAAGGACCTTGTTGGCTCTGGCTCAATCGAACTCCATTATATGAAAGTTGGGGTAAAACGAGAAGTCGTCCTGATCTCCGGCTGCATTTGAAATATTTGCTCACCATGAAGGTAAGTGGAAAATAAAGTTAAATCAATCTGTGGGTGAACTATTCCTTTAACAATATTTTGCAGACTGCACATAGATTTAAGTGCTAATGTGGGGACTTTTCTACATGCTTAACCGTTGCAAATAGAACTAAATCTTGCGAGATCTCACCATGCTCTTACAAAATCTTGTGAGATTTCCTTTGGAAAAAATATCAATACAGCATTTTTTTTAATATCAATATGATACCGCAACATATAACATCGTGAATCGTTATTTTGTCATACCCCTAATGTGTATGCGTGTGTATCAGACAAAGTCCCACTT
This sequence comes from Cyprinodon diabolis, assembly GCA_030533445.1. Lineage (NCBI taxonomy): Eukaryota > Metazoa > Chordata > Actinopteri > Cyprinodontiformes > Cyprinodontidae > Cyprinodon > Cyprinodon diabolis. The sequence continues at coordinate 34,554,069 of CM060068.1, forward strand.
TAAATCACTGATCTTCTTGATGAGTGTGCTGACATGCGGATTCACAGATGTTGACTTCTTCTGGACCATCTTGCCGCTCTTCTTGCTTTTCACCATCTCATGGCTTGCTTTTGTGCCTCTCTCCGGGTTGATGTCAATGCAGCTTCTGTAAAACAACATCGACAAAAAAAATTTTTTTTTCCTTACGGTTTTATCAGTCTATGAATGTAGCATGTCAACAATATACAATGTAGTGATCCAGTATGTTGAACCACAAAAAGGAGTTTCAGACGTAACATTACTACAAAGGTAGCATTTGTAGTGTTTGTGGTTGCTATACTTGTGTCAGAGCCTAAGGACCATTGGCTATCACGTCAAGGTTATTGGCTTATGGTGTTGTATGAAGAAAAGTCAATCAAATCAAGCTCTGTGGAACACTATATTTGAAAGAGAAGCTACCTCTGAATGAACTCCAATGTGCATGCTGCTTCATGTTGGTACTGCAGGTTAAAATTGTAGTAGGAGGAGAAGACTACTGCAAGGCCAAGAACAAAGGATGTCCCATCACATAACACCTCTTTCTCGATGCTCAACATCCATCGGTTTGCCTGTGCCATATGACCTAAGAAAAAGACAAGTTGGAAAGAATAAACAGAGATCCCAGAAATAATGGAATCAGTCTCGTCTGATTATGTTTCTACGGAAGAGGATTAGGGCTACTGCAGAAGAAAAATAATTCTGAGAAAAAAAGTCAGAATTCTGCCTTTTCAGAATTTGAAAAAAAAAAATCTCTTCAAATGTTCTGAGAAATAAGTCTAAATTCTGACTTTTCTCAGAAATAAAAAAAAATAAATCTGGAAAATCTTCTTTTTTAAATGTTCTGGAAAAAAAAGTCAGATTAAAGTCAGAAATCTTGACTTTTCCCCTCAGAATTCTGAGATTAAAGCCAGAATTCTGGCATTTTTCTCAGATTTTTTTTCTCCAGTGGCCCTAATCCTCTTCCGTATGTTTCTATGATAACACAAAACATATTTAGTAAAGTATGAGCATAGCTATCAATATTTTATTCACATTCAAAGTCAGATATTGTACTTACCAGCCACAATCAAACGTGGTGTGTCAGGCAGCGTGACACAGACCTCAGACCTGCCATGTTACTTATCCATTCCCCTGATGTTTTAATGTTGATTTAACATTAAATTGAGACAAAGCTAACACAATTTTAGCTAATGTTAGCTTACAAAAACAAAATTTTTCAACAGCGTTAAACAGCAGAAAACTAAAAAGAGAGAAGTCCTCAAATCCCGTTTCTAAATCAGGAACAAAAAAGTGAATAATGTGAACTTACTCTGTGAACAGTGTGGAGGACGTTGGGCAGCTCCAGGCATCTGCAGTTGGCTGAGCAGTTTTTCCGAGGACCGATGGTCTAGAATCCTGTTTTCCCGCACTTTTCTTTCACCTTCCCATAATGCTTAGCAGTTTACAGTAAAAGTGCTGTAATATTGTAAAAAGAATGACATTCTCTGAAATTGCTGTAATCTTTTTTTTTTCTCCCAGATTGCATTGCAGTTTACAGTATGATACTGTATGGCAGTGATACAGTAAAATACTGTTCAAATTTAACTGTAAATTTACATCAAAGGCTTACAGTGTGGGAATGAAGGTACACATCCCATGGTCCACTTTAAGGATCTTTTCTCGTTATGAGCCAAAGTTTTATCTAACTGGGCTTTTTGACTAGATGTGTGTCTTTTTGGGGTTCCAGAGCTTGAGTATGCAGGGTACGACGACCCCTATCCCCTGAAAAACAATTTCCATTTCATGGACCCATTATCCTTATGATACAGGAAAGGTTCTCACGAATAATTTTTACAAGCTTAATCAATTGTTAAGCACCTCTACATGTATAATCATGTGCATCTTCCCCTCCCACAGCAGCTCAAGTTTACATTTTCCATTCTTGACCCCAGTTGATCCCCTGCTGCTTCCTGGATGATCGTAGAGGACTTTAGAAGAGTTGTTTCTGTGTTTAATCAGCCGTTCCTGGGAAAGGGTGTCCTTGTAAGCCCCCATTAACACAGGGGTTTATGACAAACTGTTTCATTTTCCTGAGTAGCTATTTATAAGTAATGTATGTACAGCCTTCAATTTGTTTGCTTTTTCAGGCTCCAAAGCCAGTTTCCAGACTTAGCTGTGGGTATCTGGGTCTCAGAGGATAGAGGTGTAAACTTGGGAATCAAGCTGCAACCACCTCTTCTCTTTGAGCTCCCAAGGTGGATTTATCTTAATCTGTGGTAGTTGTGATCTAGGGTGGGTTCTCATAGGCATGCTGTGGGAGCTCTACAGTCTTGGACAAAGCCCTAATCATGCTCACCTGTGCTCTCAGGTCATTTAAATTGTTTCGAAATCATGCTCTGAAATGTGACAGGATGGCCGAGTGGTCCAAGGCCCTGCGTTCAGGTCACAGACGTGGGTTCGAATCCCACTTCTGACATTGTCTTTTCTGCTTACTTGGATTTCTCTTTCTTAAAAAGGTTGCCATTTGTTTGCTAGAAAGCAGTTGCCCATTAAAGTATGTATTCAAATACGAATGTGGTGGAGCACTAGTAAACATAACTATGCATTGTTATTCAAGCCATACAGATAGAACCCAATTAGTCAGATGGTTAAAGATTCCACTTATTGTAGCTCATCACTGGTAGTACAGGTAAATTCTGATCAGGACTCCCAGCAAAGCAAATCAAAGATTTCCAAAACTAAAATGATTCAATTGCACTTGCAATTATTTACATATACAAACTATACCTCAACACACACTGAACGTCGATGTTTTTGAACATAACCCTCTCTTTAACCAGAATTAAGTTGCTCTGTTAAAAGATAAATTATTGTTCTTTTTGCTGCCATTCAATATTAAACGTCTCCTGGGTAATCCATGTACTTCATTGGGTAAGCTCTGAGAATACCAGGGCTCAAAACTTCCAATCTTCCCTAGATCCTCTACCAAAATTTCCAGGCTTAACTGTGGGTACATGGGTCCAATGGAAGCTGATAGTACCCTGGGAATGACGGTACACATCCCAAGGTCCACTTTAAGGATCTTTTGTCGTTATGAGCCAAAGTTTTATCTAACTGGGCTTTTTGACTAGATGTGTATATTTTTGGGGTTCCAGAGCTTGAGTCAGCAGGGTACGACGACCCCTATCACCTGAAACCCCAATTTCCATTTTATAGACCCTTCGTCCTTATGATACAGGAAAGGTTCTCACGAAGAATTTTTACAAGATTAATCAATTGTTAAGATTAAAGTAAATTTTGCACATCTTTAAAAAATCAAGGTACACGAGTAGAACAAAAGTTTGAGGGGCTCAGAGTCCTGGAGAACCAGGGTGAAGCTTTCGCAGCAAGTGATTATTTGAGGAGCCATGAAATAGGATAACCCTTCCATTCTAAAGCCATTTTTGCATTAGGTTTCTACTCCATTAAGCACTTTCAACCCTAGATTAAACTCATCGTTGATGTTCAAAAACGGTGCCCATGTAGGAAGGTAATTACGATCCTAGAACCAACTTAATTAGAGAAAACAAAAACCACAAATTGTGAAATGAAAGACCTGAAAACTGAATGACCTAACAGGAAAGAACCATTTAAATGTTGCTGCTTCATGTTTAAAAAGAAATAAAACTTAAAACTAACAGTTGGGCAGAACAACATTCTTTAGGTGATAGTAGCAATTTGCATCAGTCGAATTAAAATGCACCAGTTTTACTTAAACTTTTCACTTAACCTTTTTTTTCTTCCTCTGCAGCTGATTACACAGCTCTGCTTACCCTTAAAACAGCAGTATTCACCATCAGTGTGAGGTAGGGAGTCAGAATACACTACAAGGTTACCGAGATGCATGAGCATCAGTGTGGTAATAATGCTAACACAAATGCACGCCCGCACACACCCACATATACACACTCAGACATCTGCAGGCAACTGGTGCCATGGCAGCTAGCAGCTAATTGGATCACTGTCTGTAAAGGAGGGAGGAGTAACGAGGGATGAGAGAGGGAAAAAAAGAGAGGAAAGCAGGCAGGAGGGAGAAAATTTGATTAATGAGAGCAAAAGCTCTCAGAAGACTGCTGGACAAGGTGAAACTCAGCAGGGAGAAGTGCTGTAAATTCATGGGTATTCTAACAGTCATGCAACATTGATTCATGTACACTGAAACCATGAGCAAAACTTGTTTTTCGCTATGGAATCTAGAAAGCTGCCAAATACAGCAACTAATAATAATAATGCAAACTAAAAGCACTGAATCTGACTGATTTTGTAATTTAAATCAAATCAGGACGACATCCAGTATTGCTCTACTTACTTTGCATTTTTGGCCATTACTGTTCTCTTCAGTGTTGCATTCTAAAAAGAGAAAATCCAACTTTGATTAAGTGCTACAACTGATAGCTAACAATCATTTCATCCAGATTAATTTCTTCATAATAGTAAAACCTGACAACTTAAAAACTAAAAAAAATCTGTCGGATCAGCTTTATTTAATGCTTGTTACCAGTTGAAGTAAATTATTTCAGTTGGAGCTGCATTCTACTTTGATGGCCTGTTTAATTTCATATCATAAAAACTGCAAATGCTTAGCCAGAGATGCAATAAATTCCCCACATGATGCTATACCAGAGTATAGACCTCAAGCTTTTTATTATTTTTACAAGCAAAACATGATATTCAATTGGGGTTTTAAAATAGGATGGGCCAACATAAAATGGCACACAAATTTAATATATAAAGAATTCTGTTTAATTTTCTAATCTAAATTACTATGATGAACAATGTGTTGCAGACCTGCTTTCAGTTAAACCTCTAGCTGCCCTATAGGTACAGGTAAATCTTAGTCAGTCTGGATGGTCAGTATCTCTGTACATAGGTTTCCACATCTAGATTCTGAGCTGGCTCTCAGTTTGGACTCTGATTTTTCTTCTAAAGCATTAGCATGTTTTGATCTCCTGCTGTATGTTAAGGGTTGCTGTCCTGCTGGAAGTTGAACCTTTATCCCAGGTCAGAGGACCCAGAATTCAGACAGACAGACTGATATTTTCAAAGTGGCTTATTAAAAAACGACAGATGGGCAGCTAGGGAACCTCTGCAGGAAGACATTAATCTGGCGGAGGAAGATTATGAACGTGTTAGTCACTAACCTGGTCTTAAAGTTCAGTCCGTGCCCCAGGGCTGCCAACACCACAAGGGAAATTCTGCCCAAAAAGTTCCAGACATTGAAGCCTCGAAGACTGCAGAACTGGCATGGGATCTGATCCAAGCAGACAAAAGAAGGCAGGACAATCCAAAGATCTGAAGAGGTACCGAAGGAAATCCAGGTTGGTGTCAAGAAGCAGTTCTTGGTTCGGAGAAGAGGCAGAATCCATCAGGAGAACAGGCAGGCTCACAGGTCCACAGGCAGAATGGGTCAGGGTCAGGCAATCAGAGACAATAATATCTGCTTCAAAACTCACAGAGGGCTTGAATAATCTGGAACTGATGAAGAGAAGAGCGATAATGAGAAACTGGGTGGAGCTATGCAGGTGAATGGAATGAGCAATCAAGCCAGTAATCAGCGCCAAGTTCATGACACAAATCTTCCGAGCCCTTCCACAGTTTCTCTTCCAGAATATCCCTATATCTTCTGCAGTTTATATATCAGACCAGATTCTCCATCCTCGTAAAGAAGCACCCCCACAGTACCATGCTGCAATTATCATTTTCCCCCATAAATAGAGGTTGTGTTGACAATCATTTGCTGTGCACCTATCCATATTTTATAGGGCAAGAAGTTTGATTTTGGTCTCTTGACTGCAGTGCTGCCTTCCCTTTGTTTCCAAGTCTTGCAAAAACACTACTGCATATGGTTTTCTATCAGAAATAGTTTTCACTATGTCCCTCTTCATAAGTGCATGACTCTTCATTATCCTGTTTCTTTACTAAATTTCTCTAACAAACCTCTGAAGCTTTCACAGAATAGCTGCATTTGTATAAAAGGCCGATTATACTTCTGCAACTGCACACCTCAAATGTCGCTTGGGTCTGGTCGCGAACCAGTTTTGCAGGTATGCTTCTGCACCATCGGTCTAGAATTTCTAGGAAAGCACAGCAGTTTCCCGCCAAAGCGCAAGGGGGAGCCTCACGAGAAATTCAGCGGCGCCGGCGGGGGTGTTTATCTTCCTGAAAAAACAATGGCACGTCCGCAAGATATCACCGTCATGGAGGTGGATCTAGAGATTCTAGACATCGAACAGGATCAGCTTCTGTTAATGGAGTCCGATTAACCTTTCGTTGTCCATTGTAGTTGTTCCTCGGTTTTTAAAATGGCGCGCCCCGGCACCAAATCGACGACCACACAGAGAGCTGGAAAGGCATACCAAGGAACAATTACAGCTGCTTATTGTCTGCGCACTTCTGCTTGAGGTCTGCACGGGTTTGTGACAGTCCGATGCATAGTCAGGATTTTTTTTAGGTGACAGAGACAGATTTGACGGTTGCAGAGGCTATGCCACAGAAGCATAAATTGGCCTTAAGAATACATAACCAACAGGTGGACTAATGATTATTTAAGTGACTATTAGTGAATTTATTAAGGAGTATTATAATAAGGGGTTGAATATAAATCTCCATACAATTTTGCAAAGAAATCCCTTGAACAATTTCTCATTTAGTTTCCATTTTACTTTTATGCACTTTGTGTTGCTCCATTACATGAAATTTTTACAAAATAGATAGATTTTTGTGTTGTAGTAACAGTAAAGGTCAAGGTACGTGAATAGTATCGATGCAATATACAAATAATATCTATCCTATTTTCATCTTATTCTGCAAGATTTTGTAATAAAAGTATACACAAACAACATTTATTAATTGTATTGTGTCAACATCTGATTTCGCAAGGTGGAAGCAACCATTATCTTAACCAGACAGAAGACTCTTAACTGTAGCAGCAGTTTGCCATGCTGAATTTGTAACAGGCTTTAATTTATTAATCTTTTCCTTCAGTGGTCATTCTATTTACCTATTTTCCTGGAAGAAATCACTGAAATTGTAAACTGGTTAAGCAATAGTATTATTTTTTTTAATACATGCATTTCTAAAATTTATTAAGGATTTCCTTTCCATGGTTAGCTATGTAAGACAGTAGTTTTTGCTGCTTTTCTTTTCAACAAATTTAAATAGTAACTGTAAGATGTCTAAAAGTATTCCCAGAGTGGGTATCTACTCTTACACTTTATATTTAAAACATCTTTCTGCTCTTACTGTACAGTATTTGTGCTTTTATTTTTAGCCCTTTTTTTACTTTATTCTGTTACTTTTTTATTAATATATATATATATATATATATATATATATATATATATATATATATATATATATATACATATATATATGTATATATATATATACATATATGTATATATATACATATATGTATATATATATATATATATACATATATATATATATATATATATATATATATATATATAGTCATGTTTGGCTTGACGTGTTTGGCCCACATGCTGAATACACTCGGACACAGGCAGATCTTTGAGGGTTTTATTGAAAAAACAGAACGAAAGGGGATTCTGCAACTGCAGACCGAAGCTCAGCACAAGGAACGTCTACGGGAATGAGAAGGGCGGTTAACCAGGGACGGAGCAGAGAGGAATGTACAGCTGGACGAACGCTTAACTCAGAGCGGGGAAAGCCGAACCGGGGAGATGGCGGGTTGGACTCTAAGCTTGCCTGGAGGAGGAGAAGGTGATCGTCCAGGTGACCAGAGAGCTGAAGCCAGAGAGGGTCCGAGCAGCACCGGGGAGATCCAGGGAACCAGAACAGCGGGGGAAACCTGAAGGAGGTCCGTGAGGGTGGGGGGACCAGTGAGGGGAACCGACTCGGAAGGAACCGGGGGAACCACTCAGAGGAATCCACCATGAAAGGGATCAGAACACGAGGGGGTACCTGGGAGACACAGGTAAGACAGGTTACACAAGAGCTTGTGAAGGCTAGAGACCGTGGTAGTTTTAGCATACCACTACGGTAACACTCAGACGTCCTCCCGCTGTCTGAACGCAGTTCTTATAGAGCACCCCGGTGCTGCAGAAACAACCTGCTGGTGTGCGAGCACCAATCAGTCAACCAGGAACACCTGTGGAGAAGGCAGAGGCAGCAGAGTCCTGACACCACCCCCCCCTCAAGGGTCGCCTCCAGGCGACACAAAGGAGGATGTCGAGGGACGGGAGGAGAGGAAGGAGTCAATGAGGGACTGGTCAGGGATGGAGGAACCAGGGAGCCAGGACCGATCCTCGGGACCGCGACCAACCCAATCCACGAGGTATTGGAAACCCCTACCTCGTGGACGGGAGGCCACGATACGTTGGATCTGGCGTCCAGGGTGGGTGGAGGAGGGTCGGTCCGGAGGGCACAAGGGACTGGAGGAGACAGGCTTAATCTTAGACACGTGGAAGGTGGGGTGCACACGGGAGTGAGACGGGAGACGAAGATGGACTGAGGTGGGACTGACAATGGAGATAATTTCATAGGGGCCAGTGAAACGTTGGGACAACTTGCGGGAGGCAGCTCGGGAGGGAAGGTCTCGGGTGGATAACCAGACTCCGGTCAGCGAATCTGCGATTCTGTTCAGCAGTGTCTTGGAGAGCTTGTATGGTCTGGGTCCAAAAGTGTTTGCAACGGTTGATGTGGTCCTGGACGGAAGGCACAGCGATCAGCCTATTGTTGTCGGGTAGAAGTGGGGGCTGATAACCAAGGGAGATTTCGAAGGGGGAGTGACCGGTAGCAGTGGAGACGTGACTGTTATGGGCATACTCAATCCAGGGGAGGTACTTGTTCCAGTCCGTTGGGTTCTTGGAAGTGAGGCAACGGAGGGCGGTCTCCAGCTCCTGGTTCATCCGCTCTGTCTGACCGTTGGTCTGCGGGTGGTAGCCGGAGGTCAGAGTGTACCGGGCACCAAGGGCCACAGCAAACTCCTTCCACACCCGCGAGATGAACTGGGGACCACGGTCAGACAGAATCTCTTGTGGGATACCATGGAGGCGGAAAACATGTTTCACCAGGAGCTGGGCCGTGAGGAAAGCAGAGGGGAGTTTCCGGAGGGGAATGAGGTGGCAGGCCTTGGAAAACCGATCGACAGCTGTGAGGATTACTGTCATACCTTGTGAGGAAGGGAGACCGGTGATGAAATCCAGGGCTATATGGGACCAGGGACATTCAGGGATAGGCAGGGGCTGGAGGAGGCCGGATGGTGGTCTGTTGGAGGGTTTATTTTGAGCACAAACAGGACAAGAGAGAACGAACTGTTTGATGTCCTGTCAACCAGGAACACCTGTGGAGAAGGCAGAGGCAGCAGAGTCCTGACATATATATATATATATATATATATATATATATATATATATACTATTTGATGTATGTATGTGTGACCTTTTATATTGCCAGTCGCTTTGCTGCTAAATTTCCCCATTGTGGGACAATAAAGGGATTTTCTATTCTATTCTATTCCTGTTAATAAATCTGTGTATTGGTCCACAGCTGTTTGGTTCTGACTTGTGAATGTATTCAGATCATATTAGTGCATTAAGTCATTTTATCTTAAAATAAGTGTATTTGTTCTTGAATTGAGGAGGGAAGTGTGAAACTTTTCCAATTGAACAAGACAATTCACATTTAATATACGGTAAGAAAAAAAACAATTGCATTGTCTTATTTCAAACTCAGTCCATTGGCAAATTATCTTATTAAGCTACTCGCACATAATTCATGTTGACTTATTTCTAGATCATTTTTGCTGTGTGTTTTTAGAGTCTGTCTATGATCATCTCATTACTCAGTGTTTTTAGTTTTTTTTTTCTGTGCATTTTGGTTCAGACTCTTATGTTTGTATTAGTCCTAAGGTTTGGTGACTTCGAACGTCTGTTTCTATTGCGCCCATATTCAACCTTTTCCCAGGTTTTTGCTTAGAAGCCACTGTGAGTTTTTCTTACTTTTGTTAATTGAACTCACCTGGTTTTCATGTTACTGATCACGTCTCCACAGTTCTGTATTTAATCCTAATTTTCTGCTGGATTTTTCTGCTGTATTGTCAGTCCCTGTGTCTTTTCTTCTGCATTGAAAGTGCATTGAAAGTTTCACCCATTATTATAACCTTCTTTGCTCATTTTAAATCTGCTGCTGTTCTGTCAGGTTGCATTTAGGACCTCAATGTGTTGAACCTGTTTTTCCAAACCTATTCATCACGTTTTTCCAACTAATATTTACATTCAGTTTCTGTATATCAAAAATGTACTGACTACTTAGTCTCACTTCATGTGCATGGTAGGTCTGTCTGTGACTGGGAAAGGTTTTATTTGGCTACAAGCAGTATGCCTATTATTCATAAAAGCTTTTCATTGTCATGGTTGTGGATTAGTTGTTTGTAATTAAGATAAGACAGATTTTACACAGCCTTCCTCTCCACTCTGCTGCTCCATCCTGTGATACAGAAATGATACGGCTGGTGTCACCTAATGAAAACACCTTAAGTTGCAGGTACACTGAGGTTTGATTGGGTTTCACCAGCAGACTGCTCGCTCTCTGGACCTTTGCTTTGAAGGTGCTTACAGACTCAGTGGTTTCTGTCAGAGTTGTGTTGTTTCTTTAGGACAGGTCCAGTAGATTTGGTTCAGAGCAGTTTTTTAAGGCACTTTTCTGCATGCTTTAAGTATTTCCCTATCTTATGGTAATGCAACAATTTGATGCATCTAAAACATGCAGATTAGTGGGTCCTGAGGACTAATTTCAAATTCCACTGCTGCTAATTTGCTCAGGCATGTCAACAACAACACCTGCAGGATCAAGGCTGAAGATCCAGCTGTAAAATCGTAACTGCTATAGAAATATTTTGACTGTACTGTTTTAAACTCAAATCTAAATGTGTCATAGAAGAAGAAATCTAAAAAATGAATGAATCAAATGAATGCTGTTAATGAATTTATCTTTATCATATCTGTTTAATTTTGACTCAGCTTCATCAGATGGTTGACCAAGTACTGACTCATCATAGCTCAGCCAGTGACTGTAAAGATTTTTTTTTGTTTGTTTTACACCAGATGTAGCAGGATTTATGCTTCCAAAAATGTCCCCCCTTTGTAGCTACATAGTTTCTAGGGTAATCGAGATGTTTTGTGGCAGATATGTAACGGGTCCATGTGCTTGTTTTGGTCAGCAGTATTTTTACCTCTGATTTTTTTGATGTGTTACATATTTGTCTGGACTCTTGCTTAACGTTAGATTATGAATGTTGGGCCTCATGCAACAACATTTTGTGTTCTTCCTATACATTTCTCTTACTTTTTCTCCTACGACTTGTACGACAGACACGTCTACTGTACATCTCCAGACCATATCTGCCCTCCGTTCTTCACCCTCACCATCTCTTTAATATATAAACACTAAAATGTTAACAGCGAAACTCTAATTTCATTAATTCAGACAGACCCAAACCAAAATATTCCACATTTAGTGTAATAAGAGGCGGCGATGGAGTGAAAAGAATGCAAGTCTCATTGTTAGAAAAGTTTTGCTTAAGTTTCTATCCATTTTCTGTTCCTGATGTCATTTCAGTAGCAGGTTGATCCATAGAGCTCACTGACTGTTCCTTCTTTTGATGAAATTATAACAAATTAAACCAGAGTCCCCTGGAAACAAGCGGGTAACTTTGTGATAAAAGTTGGTGGGGACACTCTTAGGGAGGGGGCTGATGGACCTACAGTTACTCAACATAAACGCTTTCAGAAGGGTTTGTATTTTCCAAAAATTAGCTCAAAGTTATATTTATTGAATGCTTTCCTATTGCTGAGAACGCAAAGGAACCAACATTAACTGATATTTATATTAGTTAGACATTGATGTTGTTAGACATCAATATATATATATATAAAAAGGATGAATAACAGCCAATTCCGATGCCACAACAAAAAAAAAAGAAAAATGTGGATGGATTGATGAATTTTTTTCCCTTTCAGCTACTTTAGTGATTATCCTCCTTTAAAAGCAACAAAATGAAATTTAGAAATTTATCCCACATATTGCCCAAATTCTATGTATTGAAATAATTGGTAGGGACTGTTCCCAACAGGTCAAAGTTGGTGTCGACTGTCCATACCAGTCCTTCAGAAAGTTACGCCTATGCCTGGTACCAGCATACCAGCTGCAGGTGTAGTGACCAACAGTTTAGTCATCACCAAATAAAAATCTAACTTATAATTGCAGAGTTGCGTAATACAGTACATAATGATGCAGCCTAATAGAATTGTAAAACAAATATAATAATTTAGTGAAAAACTGGGTTTAGATAAAAGCAGACTGATTTGGCAAAATTCCTACGAGCAGCCGTTCCTACCTGAGAGAAAATTGGGAATTGGAGAAAAACTATGAATGCAACATTTTCTCCTAAATATTTTGTACAAATAAGAACAAAAAAAAAGAACACTTCTTGCATGAGGCTCAGTGTCCATAAGTGAGGTGTTCAGCTACCTACACATCATTTAATTATTTGTTTCATAAAGGTAACCTCCAAATGAGTAATTGAAGTGCTCTTGGATTCATATTGCTATTTTTTCTTTATCAACCAAAAAGGATTCCCACTGTGGATCGCTGGAGTCCTGAAGTCTTCAATATTAATTTCCACCCATTTTAAAGCTAATATATGTTAAGATATATATTTACTTTAATACATTTGTTCTGTTTAAATTATCATAATTCTACAGTTTTAGGAATTGTTCTGGATCATAAAATAAAACTTAACTGTTGTTAATAATAGTTTAAGTCAACATTTAACAGGGGGTGGATTCTATTTTCACATGAGGCCATGATGGTCTAGATAGCTTTTTTTTTCTTTAATTATCAAACAATTTTTTGGATGTGAAGCTGGGAGATTCATTCTAGCAGAAAGGCTGGGAAAGTTTAAATGGGTGTGCTGGGATAAATGAGGTGTGACTATTTAGATCAAGAGGAAGCAGTTTAATTGTCTTTTAATGCAGAAATAAAATGGAAACTGCATTCTAGGAAGGATTTCTAAAAGCATCCAGTGTAGTGGAACTGTAGCACTAAGTCTGCAGTGAATGAAGAAAAGGAAAAATTACTTTGACCCATAGCTGGAAAGAAAAGGCCACTTTAGGTTGTCTGTGTTTGTTTTACTGTAGGGAAGGAACGACTCATATGGATAGACTAGTGAGACAATGAGGACCGCTGGAGGATATTGCTCTATGTGCGTGGAGCATGTGTGTGTTACTGAGTGCTGACTGAGGGAATGTAACAGAGCAGCGAGGAGGAACCAGGCCAACTGCCACCAGAGTGCTGGCGGTAAATTTGGACGGACTGTCACAGCAGCTAGACTCATGTCCATGTCGCCTCCTTCCCCCTGTTGCTCCCCAAGCACAAACAGTCTGGATGATCAGTGTGTAAGCATCTGTACGTGCGTGTGTGAGTATTTGTGTGTGTTCAGTGGCCTGTCTGTGACATCAGAATAGCCTTATAGCCAGATGGTAATAATGCCCCAATGCCCTCCATGTGGAACAGAAACACTGACATGTTGTGAGTGCTGTGGATGTGAAGCAACAATGACCGGTGACAGGACCAAAGCTTCCGCTGTCACCGCTGGACACACCTCAGACAGGCTGACATCCTCAACCTCAGTCCTTTTCCACACTTAACCGAGACTCTTTTGTGATTACTGGTATCCTGTTAGTTGATGTTTCAAGACAATCAATGAATTAACTCCCCTTGCTACTATGAGGCTGCCTCCGAGTCTTTTCTATTCAACTCACGTCGCATCTTCAGTGCTCATGAGTCAGTTTTGTGTCTTTCAAGTCGTTGAATCCTGACCTTTAAGCTGAAATGTTATTCAACCGTTTTCCATTTAAAAGCTTAGCCACTGGCTTTCCTTCCTCTGAGGTTTTACCGGGTCAAAGACATAAATATTTCTTCTTTGGTGTCAGACACTTTGTGCTAACTTGATGTGCTCGTGTTCAAGGCATGGCTCTACTCACGAAACAGAGCCGTCGCTTTGGTAAAGTATGGACGATTTAAATGTACCACACATGGCGATCTGAAATCTTAGCTTATGTTATTTAATGCTAACCATGATCAAATACAATGTGGTTAACATTATTTTAAATATTAATATGGTCTTTTTTAAATGATGAATGAAATTATTAAAGGTGAAAGGTCAACCAAGCTAATTCGCTCTTATGATAAAATGTGAATGCCTCCGATACAAAGGAACTAGTTATATGACTTGTGAATGCAATGCCTGTAATCAAGCAGGATTTTCAATTTTGGCTCCCTCTTTGAGTTGTTTTAATTCAGCCCTGTTGGAAGGTCTTTAAGTATGAAGGTTCTGTTTAAGCTCACGCTTTACCGCCTCAGTTAGATTAAGTCCATCTTTGACTAAAATGTTCCAAAAGTTGTTGATTTCTTTCTTTCAGCGAGCTTGAATTGCTGTCCTGCTAAATAGAAAAAGCATTTGGCTTCAGTTGAAAGTGAATAATCAAGTTTTAAGAACCGTCAAAGGAGATTTTTTTTGTCAATTAACAGAAACAAAAGAAAACCACATTATTTAACGTCATTGTCAGTATTGAATGTGAAAAGGAGATTTATTTTCCATCAAATTTAAATTTTAGTCAAACAACAGTATCTATAAAAAAAAATAACTAATGTAGTGTTACTTTTAGATGTATAGAGCTGCTGGTCAGAAGGCCAAGCAGTCTTGGAGGTGGGACCCAAACCGGTTGAAAGAAGAACATGCTCCAAAGATTTTTCAGCTAACAAGTCTTTAACTCTTTGTGGTGCAGCATAAACCACACCAACAACCAAGAACAATGGCAGGCATGTTTCTGATATAGAGGTGGAACTAAATTGGTAGAAACTATTTTTAAATCACAGATGCAGCAACTTCAATTGATGCAGAACGCAGCGGCTCGGCTTCTTACTGGAACCAGGAAGCGTGACCATATAAGGCCTATACTGGCCTCTTTGCATTGGCTGCCTGTCTTTTATTGAATAGATTTTAAGATTCTTTTATTAACTTATAAAATCTTAAATGGATAAGCTCCTCCTTATCTCAGAGACCTTTTAAAATTCCAGTCTGTGTCGAGAAGTCTATGCTCAAATAATCAACTATTACTGACAGTTCCTCGGACTCGACTTAAGAGGAAAGGAGATCGGGCTTTCTCTGTTGTTGCTCCAAATCTGTGGAAAAATTTACCTCTTCAAATTAAATCCGCCCACAGCCTGGATAATTTTAAATCGCTTCTTAAAATGTATTTTTATTCTTCAGCTTTTATTTGAAGCAGTGTTTCTCATTCTGTTTTGTTAATTGGTGTTTTCCTGTCTTTCCTGTAAAGCACTTTGGTGCAGTTTTGTACTTGTTTTTAAAGTGCTATTTAAATAAATTGACATTAAAAGCATGTGCAGCTGCAAAATAACAAGAAAACTTCATGAACAGCTAATTAAGAAATACTTTTACCAATAAATACAAAAAACAAATATTTCAATTCAACCCAAACAAATACTCTAAACTTAATATAGAAGACACCATACATAAGATCAACCTCCCCCCTTCAGTTCTCCAACGGTGCAGTCCTGTGCAAACCTGCTTGAAGAGTGAAACAGCAGAGGTGAGTATTTCACAATGAATTTTGATATTTTAACTATTCAATCCATGCGTTTCCCTTTTAGGATGAGAAGCAAAAACAAAATATTGTAAAGTGAAATCAATTTACATTTTTACAAAAATTAAAACAAGATGTGGCCTACCAAAGAACCACACCCAAACAAATCCAGTGCACCCAAAACAACAAAAATAAACAAATCTACAAAACCAGATGCAGTGTTTAACTGTTATTTTAGCCAATATACAGGTAACAATGGCTCATTGTTACAAGAGTCATTGACATTTTTCTGTTTAACAGACATTAGAAAATATTATTAGTAATACATGCAAGCTAAAATTACATCACACATCTATCAATACTCAGATTGAGACACATTGCGTATTTCTGCTGGAACAGGATCATTTTAAGATCTGGGTTATTTCCTACTTTGTAGTTCCAGTCTTGAACCTACAAAGTAAGTCTTCCACTGAACCATTTCCAGGTATGAAAAGGAACCAAATATAAGTTTTTCATTGATCATAGTTTTCAATCTTTCTTGGGGGTATTATAATCTTTTGATTTGTGAATTATTGATTTTAACATTTTTTTTACTGCTTATTTGTTTTCTTCTTTGAGATAACACACTAATACAAGCAACGTAGATGATAAAACCTAAAGAGGTAAGAAGTAAGAGTGAAATCACCTACTGTACATGGAGATCAGTATACTACTTATTCATAAAGGGAAATACTTTAAACTCTTCATAGAATAAAAAATAAAACCATTAAAAGCATTAGGTTGACAAACAAAAGTAAATATAATGGATTTTTGGTTGTGTACAAGTTTTTACTTTTGATTTTCAGTAACACTTTGATTTTTCTGTGTTTTTTTTTTCTAGTCATTAATTTCATATAATTTAAGTTCTGTTTTAGTTGCAGTTTTTTTTCTGAATGCTTAAATCATAACTGTGATTTTTACAGCACAGTTTCTAAACCTATTAATATTTATTGCAAAACCCGTCACTGAATTTGCAAAACTAAAAACATTAACACTGCTTTGCAATCAGTTTGCAATTTTGTGACACACTTTTTTCATAACTGTAGGTTAAATCGACCGCACAGCACTGTTTTTACAGAACTATAAACACAACTTATTGCTTTACACACAATTTGCAAATGATAAACACACTCCTAGCAAGACTATACATATATATGGCTATTATTTATACCAGGGGCGGATCTAGAAAAATATTTATGGGGTGGCGAGAGGGGGGCAGGAATTTTTTAGGGGTGGCAACATATGGCATTTGTTTACACTGAATTTAATCATAGTTATCACTGTTTGGTGAGAATAGTATGTACAGTAAGTGTTTCATGTGAAACAGTTCATATTAGAAATACATTGTACAATGTGATCTCACTTAATAGGAGATAGAAGAATGATAACACTACTTCTAGAGCGGCATTAATCACAGAAAATATATTACGGTAAGACACAGGTGCTGAGTCGCAGATGGGTGAGATTGACTGTCAGAGAGGCAGCTTTGCAGCATTTGCACAAGAAAAAACTATAGAAAGAAAAAGTTACCCATCAGAGATCTATGGACTGAGCTGTACTAAAGTGTGCATTACTACACAGTAGAAATAAATGAGTCAAGGCCCCCAAACAAGGTACCAGACATCCATGTATTGTTTACTCTGAACACACATTTACCCCATTTGTTCCTTAGTAACTTGACATACAGCAGTTAAGGCAACATGCTGCTGTATCAACAAATCAACAAAAAGGCAGGTACTGTAGGTTACATCAAAATCTCCACAAATCTGAGAGAAGCAACATAAAAATACATTTTGCCCCCAGTCTGAAAAAGTACAAAACATTTTGTGAGTAGCTTCATACAGGTCGTTTCTGGATAGTTTCATACTGTATAAACAAAAAAAAAGAAACAACAACACTGCTTCATATTAAGCAGGATTTACACCAGTATCACATTTTTAACTTTACTTTTAACACTTTTGGTTTTATTAAATGAAATATCAGATTTTCTAAGGTGCCAAAACAAAATGTAACAGCTCTGTAAAGGCTCACCAGAGAGCATAACATAAAGTTACCATGACTATAATAGCTGAAAGCGGTGTTTTCCATGTTGCTCAGCAAAACGCTTCACAAATTTGTTTAGATCCAATGCCTTTGTGCGTTTTGAGTACAACCAAACTTGATAGTCTCTTTTTTGTCATAGTTAACCGCAAATATGTCTTTATGAGCCTGAGACGTCAGGCCTAACTACCATCATAGTTAGAGAAATAACGTTCTGCAACCTGACTTTTATCATGTCAAAATCAGCATTGCAGCTATGCTAGCAACATTGTGCTTTCATTATGATTTAAATTCTTGACAAATAGTTAATCAATTTCATCCAGTGTCTCCTCTCCCCATGACTCCTGGCTCTCACGCTTTGCCCCACTCGGTTTTCAAAACAAATCAGTCTCAGTCGCTCTCGCGTCATCTCGTGCTGCATTCACTGCAGTCCGACATTGGAAATTAGCGTTCAGTAATTCTCAAATTATCCATCATTTATAAGCCTCGCCACCCCTACCGCCAACTGGGATGGCAGCAGGGGTGGCAAGGCTGTCATTTAGGGTGGCATTTGCCACCCTATGCTACCCCAGTAGATCCGCCTATGATTTATACTATTTTGTACAAAGGAGGGGAAAAGAAGAGTAAGAATTAGAGGAGGGCAGAGGAAGAGGACATGGAGGTGAAGAAGTAGGAAGTAGATGAAGAGGAGACCAGATACGTCATCATCTGGGTCAGTGTTAGTTTTCATAGGGATGCTTTGGTCCACAACTGGTTTACAGATCAGCCACTTTTCACTCAACCCCCCAATGTGTAGTTGGCACTTTGAGTGCTTATCAATATAATTTCTTGCATTAAATTTGATACAAAAATATGTTTTTTACCATTGTATGAAGAGTTAAGCAAGATTTATTCACTTTAGCAAGAGAACTACAATGTTTACTACAAGGTTTTCTTATTTGTGTTTAGAGTTTAGCAAAAATAGTCAGTAGTTACAAAAGTTGTCCTTGAACCATCAGGAAAAAAAACAATATTTAAGCACTGTTGTATTACTTGTTTGCTCTCTGTTGCCCCCTTGTGCTAGTGTCCTTTCCTCTTAACTCCCTTCTAGTTATTTCTGTCCACACCTGCTCCCAATCAGTTGATTTTTCAGTTTATTGTTCTGTTTGCCATATACCCCTTTTCTGGATTCTTTTCTTTCCCTCCTGAAGCCCTGTACTGCCCTTTTTCCTGTTCCCTAGTTAGTTATTTCTGGATTTATGCTTCTGTTGCCACCAGTCTAAGGATTGAATCTGAAAGAAACTACCTTAGCCTCCATCTCTGAATTTGGATCTTCTACAAACATCCACTCAACTTGACACTGTGGATAAGAAATAGGGGTAAGAAATTGGAAAAGGGGTTTACTGACTACAGCCCAGCAGATCTACTACAGATCTATTGGCTCCAGATTGGCTTGTCACCATTTGCTGGCTTAGCTTGTGTTTTTAAAAAAAGCCAACCATTAGCTCTTATAAAATTTGTCTTTTTCAAGATTTACTTTAGAACTCTGGATTGTAGAGAGGGAGACACAAATAACTCTGTTTATTTAAGCTTTTCCATTTCACATTTCACTCCTGATGTGCCTTTAATGACATTGGCATTACATCAGTTTGGAAATATTTGGGTCCGGCTGTGAAATGTAATTTTACATCATATTAATAGAAAAACATACACAGTAATAACAGGAATGTTTTTTTGTGTCTGCAATATGTTGAGTCTTTTGTTACTTTTCGGTCCAGGACTATCAAGGCAAATGCTTCAGGAACAACACGAGACCTTGACATGAAGGAATAGGATTTGTAATGAGAATGTGTGTTGTGTATCAGTGTCACTGCATGCCTTCCTGTCTTTTCTTCTCAAAAATGTGCAGCTGCAGAATGCATCAGATGCTGAAAACCCATAAAAACAGAATACATTCCATTGTTTTTTTCCATACCTCTAAAAAATCTTATGTGGAATCAAATTATTTGCTATGCTGATTGCCTTTCATATGCATTTCTGATGGATAAATTTGAATAAGTTGGGTTTGCAAATCAGCTCCATCATGTGATTTGACGTTTTGCTACTGCTAAATAAAAATAAAGCCTCCATGCACCAATTTGTCTGTTTCTAGTGGACAAAACCTCTACAAGATTGCAGTGATAAGAAAAGAGGACAGGTTTATTTTGGTTAACACTGAACTGATGTGCAGTGAGACAGAAGTAGGGGAAAAAGAGGTTGCTGTCTAAGACAATATCTCTCCTCTCCCTTAGGTTGTGTTTTCCTTTCAATCTATCTGAGGCTCTAAATAATTTAAGGCTGTACAGTACAGCTGGTGATAAAGTCAACCCAACAGCAGAAGCTCTGTAGAGACAGAAGTAGATGAAGGTGGAAACTCTTATGACTAATATCTGACTGTGATTAAAAAAAAACAAAAAAAAACACAGTCCTCCTATCACAAGATAAGAAAATAAGTAAAGGTTAAATAGTAATTCATTGCCAGCTCTGTATTTTATGATGTTTTGTAAAGGATCCTCTTTACATCAACATTGCATTTAAACTGATTTGTCATGATTAAAAAAAGACAAAGTCTAATAATGTTGCAATTGATAGAAACTGACAATATAGTGGAGTGTGTGACTTTTCCTGCTGAGAGTGTTTTTCCTCACTGCTGGTTCCATCATGGCATCAATGAAGATCAATACACAGTGGCTCTAAGAACAAAATCTACAAAAACATACAATAACCTAGTGGTATAAATGTGCACAGCCTTTGTGTTATGCAGAAAATCCAAAGAGTTTGAAGTAAAGTCAGTGTGTCTTTATATAATTTAATTGAGTCTTGCTTATATACATCCTGCAGCTGAGGTCAATTTTGCAAAGAGCAGAGGGTTTGTCTCTGCCCCGCTCACCTAGGCCGTGCGGACCACTGGCGCTGTCATGTTAATCAATAAAAACCGTTTCCTTTTCACTGCTACTCCTCCGAACATCACCGTCAAAATACTAAGCCAAGGTATTTTTTGCTCTTCTCCAGTCCGTTTAAAGGTGGCCAGGGCAAGAGCCGCAATTGCAATCGCTCTATACAGGAAAAAGAACATCAAGAAGATCTAGTTTGTCAGAGTAAAATATGGTAATGACAGATTGGTAACTACAAATTAGAGCATACTTTTATATATTTCCAAAGAAGACTTGAATGTTAATTATTGGTACTTCAACATACAAGGAAGCAGCTTTGTCATTTCGATCAAAAATGTTTTATGCTGAAAGGCTTAAAAAAATCCTCAAATTCAGTCAGAACAACTTCCAAGAGTGCATCTCACAACTTAAAAAGAAGCTTCTTATAGTAGGCATGGACAAAGAGATGCTGAGTTTGGAAGTAGAGAACGAAGTAGAGAACAAACCAATTTTGTATGATCCTAGTTATCAATATTACAAAGACCCACAATGAAAAGCAAATGTTTGGGCAGAAACTGCATGTGTGATGGATGCTGATGGTTAGTTTTAATTAAGTCTTATTAAATTAAGTGTTCATTACCTCATGTTTTGCTCCTATGAATGAATATAATATCCCACATAATCTCCTAGAGCTCAAAGGGACTCAGAGTGGAGCAAGACCGGTGGAACCGCAGAGGTTGTAGGCGTCACTTTGCACACAAATGGAGTGGAACAGGGTGGAGGGGATATGGAGGATGTGGGGTTTTGGGGTATGTTAGTCAGGAAAAAAAAAAAAAAAAAACATATACATTGTAGCTCTATCATGACAGGCACCAATAATAGGATAAGGCTCAGAGAAATAAGAACTTGAAATTTTTCCAACACTACTGAGGCCCAAACTGGGACTGCTTAGGAAGGCTGCTAGGAGGGTGACAGCACCACAGGAGTTGTGATCTTAAAGTAACAACCATTTATTCATATCTAGAAAAAAAAGAAACAATAAAAGAAAAAGTTTTAATAAAGCTATAAGCTGCAGTAGGGAGCTTTGTCACCGTTGACCAGGCACATTGTTGACCAATGAACACTTTATGACATGTTCTCTCTGGAGCCAAAATACATGCTAAAGTGCCCTCTTGGGATCCAGATATGTGCTAAAGTGCCCTCTCGGGAGCCAAATTATGCTACAGTGCCCTCTCGGGGGCCAAAGTGTGCCTCTTGGGATCTAAACATGTGCTAAAGTTGCCTCTCTGGAGCCAAATTATGCTAAAGTGCCCTGTTGGTGGCCAAAGTGTGCTAAGGTGCCCTCTCTGGAGCCAAAGTATGTCAAAGTGCCTTATTGGGGCCAAAGTGTGCTAAAGTGCCCTCTCCGGATCCAAAGTATACTAAAGTGTCCTCTTGGGGGCCAAAGTGTGCTAAGGTGCCCTCTCAGGATCCAAACGTGTGCTAAAGTGCCCTCTCGGGAGCCAAAGTATTCTAAAGTGCCCTCTCGGGAGCCAAACTGGTGGCCCTCTGCAGTGGTCAGGATGTAAAATATGTGCCCTTTTTCTCTCTTTCTGCCCCTGACCTTCAAAAGTCTGTACATGCTACTGTTTAACATGATAGCAAGTGAGTTTGCAGTACTGGAATGATGCTGAAAAATTTGCTGAGATCAGTGTGAGCCCGCCATAGCATTTTCAGACCAGAGTAAAATCCAGAGTGAGGTTAGAACAAAGACAACAACCTGCATAACATAATAACATAACTGAACAGGTCACTGTCTTCTATCGGAAGTCCTCCAATGAAAGACAGCTAGAATACTTGGAGAAGAACCCATGCATGCTAAAGGAGAAGATGCAGATTCCATGAAGGAGCCAGGGTGGTATTCAATCCAACCACTTCCTTTCGTCTACGAATATTGAAAGTAATTAATTTGCCTACAAATTTTACAGTGTATAGGGAGCAACTCAAGCGATACCCATATTTTTCAAATAAAAGCTTTATGCTTTCTGTGCACGTTTGAGTAAGCTCAGGCCAGAGCTGCTAAAGTAAGGTGTGAGGTAAAAGGGACTGACAGGCAGATAGAGATTAAGTCTGATAGAAGGCTAACATGTGTTTGACCTCCTCTGTGGCTGTAAGCAGCAGATAAGCTAAATACTTGATTGTCTGTTGGCTTCTGCAGACTCTTGTAATTAGTTTATTTATCAGAACATGTAAAGATAGACTTTACACAAGCCACTTCTCTTTGCTTTAGTGACCCCACAGGAGTGCTGACTCTTGACCAGTAATCTCTCAACACTTATCTAGAGCCAGCTGTCAAATTTCTCTCCATTAGCTGAACCCCCACGTTGCCATACATGTATTAACAAAAAAACCCTTTTGAATGGATAAAATAAAAAGCAGGAGACAAGCAGTTAAACGCCAGTGTTAAGCGTCGATACTGACACAATGCTTGAAGCTCGTGTTTGAAACTCAGAAAGACAGAGTCACAGCTAATCAAGGTTCCCACCTTCAGCAGCTGGCAGGAGCTGTATTGAGTTTGGCAGCCTGAAACGAAGCAGAGCACCAGGAAGCCAGTGGAAGAGAAACAGAGCAGCCCAAGAGCAACTCAGTGGGAGCTCTTGGTTCATTTATATCCTGCAAACATATCAAAAAAGGGCCCCACACTCCTCTGTAGGCTTCGCATAGACTCAGATTGTTCACTGCGCTAATGAGGATTAAAAACGCACAAAGAACCTCTCTTTTTAGCCAGAATTTAAACACTATATCACATTCAGAGTTGCTTTATTGATCTCTGGGTTGTTTTCACTCTGAACTCATAGGTAGTCTGACTTTTGCTGCTGCAGTTGACAGTGTGCGCTGTGCAATTTATTTATTGTGTCATCCCTTGTGATGTTATCAGAGCAGAATGCCTCGAGATATTGAAACCCAAATTTTCTAGTATTTTCCCATCCAAGCAAAGTATTGAGAAAAGTGATTCTAGTTCCTGACTTAGTTTAAGCTATAATGAGCCTAGCAAATTAGGTTGGAAGTTTAAGCTTTTACTCTTTTTAGCAACTGATTAGACTTTTAATTTAATGTCAGACAGGAAGTGGATCCTGTGTTTTTGTTGTTTTTCCCTTTGAATTTTTCGATTCACTCACCCTTCTTGCATTAAAGTGAAAAGCAGATTGGAGGGTTGGAATCAGCCTACAAACATTAATAAAATAATTTCTACTATTCTTTATTTTGTGGCAAAATGTTTGTGGGATAGGTGATAAATCTGAACAGGATTGACTGGAAGAAAGTGTGTAACATAAATATACAGAGTTAATGATATTCTTGTTCCTGTCACCTTGAGAAAACAAAAAGACTTCTTTTTTTTTTTTTGAGTATTTAAGTCCTGAAGGGTGAAATTGGGAGCAGTGCAGCAGAGTCCATATGTGGAAGGATGGCAGACAGCAGAATATCTTTCACTGTCTGTCTAATCAGGATCTGATTCAGATATGGATGGGAATCGAAAACCGGTTCCTGCTCAGAACATGTTCTGACTGGTAGCCTGGCTGGCTCAGAGGCTGGCAGCTCCCGTTCACTGCCTTCTGTTTTCACCAAAGCAGGCAGAAATAGAATGTCCCAGGTGAAGGTAGACGAATGACACCATGCACTTACCAAGTTCATTGTTTCACAGAATCGATAAGGAAATCGGAATCATGAAAATCTTATCAATTCCCAACCCTAGATTCAAAAAACTCTCTTTTTTCTTTAAGCACTAAATGTGTTTGGACAGCTTATATGAAGATTGCAACACAAAGCTCAACCAGGGTTAGGAGAAATTACTTTTATTTCTAAAATGTCACTCTACTCCTTGAGATTGACACAATATTTGTTTCTGTTTTTAAATATTTTTACCTTCTGCATGCTGGCAGACTCTTCTATTTGTGCTTATTTCAGCTTATCTGCCTGATTTGAACCAAAGAGAAATGGTATTTCATTCTGACCCTTTATCGAGTCCAACAACTCATATGTACATTAAGAAAAAGACAAGGCTGTTAAAACTAAAACATTTAAAGATTTAATTAATGAAATCAAATATCTGATATAAAGATTGTGTTATGAAAATATATATTTGATTGAATCCCACTTTAAATGTTTAATGGCTGATCTTTATTTTAAACCATACTGCTGGCAAAGTAAAGGGTTTTGCTCAGTCAGTGAAATTAATTGGTTTTATCACTTTTCCTGCTTTGTCCATTGAAAGCTTTGAGGTTTTTATTTGATTTGATACTGATCTAGCTAAGATTTAACTTTGCCTTTTTCTTTTTCTTCAGGTATGACACTATATTTTTAGTAACCTGTACATGGAGCTAGAAAATCCGAAGCCATATTTTGAAGATACAAAAGAAATGTTCACCTTTTCTGACACCAAAAAATTCTGACCATGCTGATCATAAAATCTTTATTATTATTTGTTATGTTTTATATTTTACTCAGATTCTCCTTTTTATACCACAATGTGGAGACCATGAAAATGTTGATTAGGTTTTCTTTTTTCAAGACATATTCAGTGTCTTCATTTTAAGTCATAAACCTAAGAAATCCTTTAAGGGAACCCAAATAAGTTAGATTTAATATCTTATCAGCAGAAGATATTACTATAATTACTGTTGCTTTTTTTTCGATTAAGAAATTGTAAAGTCTTTTAGTTTGAAGTCAGAGAAAAAGGGAATCCTGCACAGGCAAATTAAAACTGATGAGATGCATCTTACCACCCACGTTACCTGTCAACACGCCCACTCTGCTCAATTTCACACCCAGCTGAAACTTGTAGTGATCGGATATGTGAGACAAAAAGATATGAAACTGCACTGCTAGAATGATATTTAAGTAGACAAGTAGGTAATGAGGTATGGAAACATGACCGCTGTCCTCCGGGACATGCCTACTGCTACAGTACAACGGGAAGAAGAAAGTGTGAGGAAGACAGTTGAGGATTTTTTTATTTTTAGATCATTATGGTTGGTAAAAAATCCCAGAGGACAGCCCGGTGTACTTCAAGAACAAAAAATCAAACAGTTGACATTAAGAATGAACAAAATGTCTCCCCTAGATAAAAAATAACCCCATAGGCATCAACAAAATCGGAAAAAGAGAATTCATTTTAATGCCTAACATTATATTTATTAACAGGTAAAGTAGAGCACAGAAACCAGAGGTATTTTCAGTATATCTCAAGATAAGTGTTCTTTTATTTCCTTATTTCTGAAATACTTTAACATTAGATATTTGCTTTCTTTCAATTGAAAAAAATTGCTTTGTCTTGATAAGTATAATGTAGTGTGAAATCTAGGTGAAACAAAATAGTACTTATTTTTATCAGAGATTAGTAAATTTATGGAAAAAGACTGATTAAGGTGGAGAACCATCCATCCATTCCATCCATTTTCCTTATCCGGGAATGGAACCCGGAACCTTCCTTCCAATGTGCAGCCCTAAGGGGGAGAACATCAAACAAAATTAATTTTGACAAATCCTTGGAAATGTATTGCTAGCACTTGGATTTGTTAACATCTTGTCAAGTTAAAAAAAGCAAACAAACTACATTTGTAGCAAGTGATTGTGATAGACCCCCACAAAAAACTATAGTGGCTGAGAGGTGCAAATGTACTGCGGATGCATAAACGAGAAGCAAATATAAAAAGTACTTGCAAACACAAAAATGAGACTAATGCGCAAACATACGAAACACAAACAAAGGAAAAGTGCTGCCAAAGTAAAATGCTGTAGTCAGAGAGAAAAAAAAGCAGAGAGATAAAAAATGCCCTGCCAGCACGAATGCATAAACAAAACATCCATCCATCTTTTGCAGCTTATCTGTCATACTCACATGGGTTGGGGCCTATCTCCAGCAGTCTATGGGTGAAAGGTCAGGCACACTCTACACCTGTCAGTAGTCCATCACAGGGCAACACATAGACATAAAACCATGCACACACACTAACGTCTAAGGGCAATTGAACCAATTAACCCAACAGCGATGTTTTTGGACTGTGGAAGGAATCCCAAGTACCTGAAGAGAACCCTGGCATAAACAGAAAGAACACGCAAACTCCATGCAGAAAGACTCCTGGCGGGCAGTTGAGTCCAGGACCCTCTTACTGCAAGATAACAGTGCTAAAAACTGCACCACCATGCAATGTTTTTTTTTTTCTAACTTGCTGTTGTTTTTTATTCTTGCTGCATTTTTCCTTGTCATGTTTTTTTTTTGTATGTTTGCAGCATTTTCCTTGACTGAAGCATTTCTCCTTTGGATCATTGTTGACTAGCAAAGTTTTTTGGGGGTTTTGTGATAGTCCAAGTTTATGTTTGTAACTCTATTTTGTTTTTGGCACATTTATATATCCGAGACCTTGCTGCCATAAAAGGCGCTGCCCTTATAGAAAAAAAAAAAGGAAAAAAAACAAAGGGATCAGTATAGGTCAGGGGAGGATACTTTGTCCTTAGCAGGATACAGTTTGGGACTGGAAAAAAGCCCAGTATATAAGCCAACACAGATCCATCATGACATCTTACATTGGTATGAACGGTCGAGAAGGATGAGATGTGCGTGAACCATATCTGAGCATCAGTGTGTGTCCAAAGTAAGTTCATGAAGCCCTGTTCCCACGGTCAATGTCCTTGATAGCAATTCCTCAGCCAACCAACAATACGTACATACAAACATTTCTTTTTACCACAAGTCTCTTTGGTTTGAGATTTTCTGGTGAAATAAATCCTTTCCAGTCTGTCTTTCAATGTTAAGCATTGTTTCAATAGGCTTGGAGCTCTGGATTAAAATTTTAATTTGAACTGAAGAAAAAAAATGAAGATGTTCCATATCCCGTTTTATACTTCTCCAAACTATTATTCCTCACTTTTCATAACGCTGTACTTTCGATGAAGTGCTCAAAATAAAAATTCTCCTCACCTTGTAATTTTATGAGGGAGGAATTTTACGTTAGATTTTGCTTTCTCATTTCTCTTATGTACTTCTCTTAGAAAGATGGAATGCATTAGCAGGCAACTGAATTTGTTATAGCAGATGATGCATGTTGGTAAAACAATAAAAACTGAAAATTAATTGACTTCACACCACAATCATCTCAAATTATACTAAACAAACAAGGTTGTAGTAAAGTTAAGATAATGCTTGGCTATAATTTGGTATTATCACAACCTAAAAAGACAAGTTGTGCTATATTGAGACAAAGGGCCTAAAATTTCAAGAAACGATTTAAAAATTGACAACTGAAGGCTCATTTTCCTGCTTCGGAAGGATTACTTTCCAAAGTGTAAAAAGAACATTTTGATCTGGATATTTGAACTCAAAAACCTTAAATGAAATATGAGCTTTGTTTAAAAATACATAAAAGGAGACGGGCAAAGCACTCCATCCCATTTTATTTGAGGCCAAATTTGCAAGATCAGCTGGACTCTGCAGCTTTTTCTCTGCAACCATCAAGAATTTTAGAGCTCCTTCTACTTTTCAAACAGATGTCGGGATAGTTTTTATGTTGAGTTCACAATAAGATTATGCAGACCACATTTCACAGCTGAGCTGACGAGGTCCTACGTGGAGATAAGCGCACAACATTATAGGTGGGGTGGGGACTTTCACCACGTCTCTGTTTGCCGAGCTGTTGAAGAGAGCTGATAGCTGCTGTTTCTGTTAGACACTCACCAACACGACACAGACTAATGCTGCTGAATAAGATTATAAAGAGCTCACTCAACCTCCTTCTGCCTCTTGACGAGAAGTGAATAAGTGTGCAAAACCTCCACGATGGTGCTCTAACCAGCTTTGTGAACTCTTGTTGCCAAGCCAGTGCAACTGCTGCCCAGTAAAGAATAATCCTCTGTACTAGCTGTGCTAATATCCCTTCCTTTTAAGTGCACTGTAAGCAAAGAAAACATTAGCCCATGTAAAAACTGCTAAGTTAGTGTTTCGGACAAACTTAAAAGCCTGCTTAGGTGATTTAAATCAGAGGAATGAGTTTCGGTTCTGTTAATATAGATGAATAATGTCCTCCTTTTTTAATTAATCAATTAGCTTTTTTATATTAGAACAAACCTACATGCTATAAACTGTATATGAGCTCTCATCATCTGCTTAATTGATCCCCAATTAACCATCAGTTATTTGATTATCTCATTTAGTCGGCATGACATTGGTTTGAGTTTCAACTCACTGAATGACAAGTAAGCACTAATTAAAGACTGTGAAGCCATTTAGAGGGAGGGGGAGCTATATATATTCATGAGGTTTGAATTAATTTGTAATAAAGACGTAATTTACCACCAGTATTGAGAATATGACCTGTTCTTGAGTGAAGCTGCTTGTCCCTACAGTGCGCGGCTGCTCTTGCCTTCCGGTGGGCAGAATGCGTCCATCTGCCTTAAACGGCCGGAGCGAGGGAGCCATCCGATCCCACCAAACTCATTATTACCTCTGGATGGTCACACAACGGTGATTTCAGACGTTTTTCCAGAAGGTTTTTACTCTGAGGTTTTTTTTTTTTCTGTTTTAAAGTGGAGGGGCAGAGGTTTAAAAAGAAAAAATGTCAAAGATGGCATCTGCACATCTGAACCAGATCTCTGACCAAGGACATCAGGCATTTTAAAGAACCTCCGATAGAAATCTAAAATGCTTTGCAGAGGAAAAACAGATTATAAAGGGGACGTAAAACATCCAAAACATGCACTCAAAAAGTCTAATTGGATTTTAGGAAAGTAATGGGTTTTTCTTTTTCTGTTCAAATCCAATTTTAAATTGTTTAAGACTGTGACTGTTTAGAAAGCACACTGAGATAAACAAAGAGGAATCCCATCTCAGAGGACATTGTGCGTGTCTGATTTATTTAGAGGCTTTAATTGCTGCTTGTTCAACGACTTCAGCAGCATAATGTTTAGGTACCTTTATGGGAAACTCTGATGATAAGAAAGTTATTTTGTGGAATATTAAGGTTTTTGTTAATTGAGGTTAATTAAACCAATACCCAGTGCTGTGAGCCTCTTTATTGAACCCTGCTTCTTTTTTTTCTACCTCTATGTGGCATAATTACAAAAAACAAACAATACAAAAAGCAGTTTTAGAATTATATTTTCATTTATAAAAGGTAAGAAAGGCTTTCAAAACTTAATGGAAAATAAGATATTTACATCTTCCTATCTGGCCAACTCTTCTGCTGAGGATTGTTTAAGTTTAGCTTCATTTAAGGGTTTTCATGTACCTCAAGCTTAAAGGTATTGTGGAGGATTTTTTGCAATTTTTTATAAGACCAGCCCTCTCCACTTAAAAAAAAAAAAAAAGCACTTGCACAACCCTGTACCTGCTCCCGAGAGGGAGGGGCGATTAAACATGTGTGAGAGCGTGCACGAGTCCATTTCTCCTCGTGCACGCTCTGTTTAATGAAGTAATTTCCCTCTGGGATTATTAAAGTATTTCTGATTCTGATTTATAAGTTGCAGTTCTCATAGCTCATACAAGCTTACTGTGGCCAAACGTCCGCCCTAACCCCTAAATCCCTCAATCACTGTATAGAGCGGGGACTATATAGTGGATTTGGACAGATGATCACTGCTTTTTGCTTCGTTGGTCACGTAACTTGTCCTCCACTGCGCAGTTTTTGCGCCATCTTTCTAATAGTCGCTGCTGTCGGGTAGCGACAGCCGGTCGCTGTGAAAGCAATTCCCACAATGCTTTGCGAGGAGAGCTCAACACGCAAAGCATTCTGGGATATATCTGCCTCTTCTGAGGTCTTCCTTTTCTTTTCTAACACTTCGTAGACACTATTTTTGTCTTACGACCCTCGGCCAACTGCGGTGAGAAAAGTGAGCTTCAAAGACTGTCCATAGCTCACCACACATACTCACCTGAAAGTGCGCATGCACAGAAAAAGATAGCTAACGGGACGAGCACGCAGGACGGCCTTACTTAAACATATCACCAGAATGACTGACAATGAGGACGACCATTTATTTAGATGATCCACCTGGAAATAAAAGATTGTCCTCTATACCTTTAAGTAACAGACACCTCCAATATTGATCATTCCAAAAAAAAAGCTTCTTTCCTGCCATTTAGAAATGGACTTGTTTTGATTTGAAGTCAGGTTGGGTTTAAGGTAACAGTTTGATGTTCAGACATGTTTCTTTTGGATTTTCCTGCAGACAACATCACTCCTGGTTTTCTGTGTAAATAATCAACTATCCAGATCATGAAAAACTGATTTAAATCAGATTCATTCAGGTCTTTCGCAGTTTTTTCTGAAAACCTTTCCACACTTAACCAGGAGACTATGACTGAAGAAATGAAAAATACTTCTGGACACATTTTAAAGCTTAATTTGCCTAATATTTAAGCCCTGGTTCCATTAATATTTAGGATAAAAGAGAAAGGAGGAAGGCGTTTAAAAAAACAGTCATTGCCAGAACAAAGGTAGCTATTTGTAATCTAAACACGTTTAGGATTTTTTAAATTCATTATTGTCTCTCCACAGCCTTAATCTGCTCTCCATCAGCCTCCATTATTCTGACTGGTCCATGAAGAGGATGACATCATCCACCAGCTTCTAGAGTGGCTTGCTTACTTCATTTAGACCTGGTTATACTAGAATTTTGATCCAGTCGTGGCTTAAAAGTATGATATGCCTTATTCGGTCAGTATACAAGCCAAATAAACATTACCTCTCTAAAAAACCTGTGGTGATTTTACAAACAAAATAGTAAATGAGTGTTCATAAAACTATGTTTTTCTAACCATTGTGAGACAGATTATGTTTTTCTTTAAATGTATTGGCAGTAATATTGAGTTACACTAACAAGGCAGCATATTCCTCATAATTTCACTCCCAGTTTAACTGTAGTATACTGAACTAGTGAGATCAGGAGAAATACTTCTAGCAAAAGAAGCCTTTAACAATGTTCTTCTCTGTATTTAATTAATTCAGTAGCAAAGGATCATGGTGAAAATAGATGTATTACAGTATTATGCATGTGACTGATGAAACACAATACAAGCTGGTATTGTATTGGACTTTAAATTCATTTAGTTTGGAGACATCAGACTTTTTAAACTGCGATTAAGGTTTTAAGAGATTGATCTTCCAAACCTGCAAATCGGTATAAAGCACAAACAGAAAACATCATAAAGACAGATCCTTCTGAAATCTCAGAGCTTCATTATGAAACAAAGAAAACACTGGGAGTCATAAACAGAGTCTACCATTTATTACACATATTACATTCGTAAATAAAAATGCTCCACTTAACAGTTCTTGCATAGATATCTTACAATACCAATTTAGAAAAGAATTATGAAACAGACCGGTAACAAAAATAAATTTTCTTCTTCCTTAATAAAGAACATTACCATACTAACATCATATAATACAAATCAAATTTTAAACACTTTGTACAGCAAAACATTGCAAGTTCAACTAAAAGAAATAAAAACAAATAAGATAAACTGAACAGAGGTGGTGGTGAAAGAAGAGACGAAGAGTAGGATGTAGGGTGAAGTTTATGATTATGATGTTGATATGAACCATATAAGAGTCAAGGAGCCCCTGTTGGTCAGCTTAAAGAAAAATTAATTTGATCCCTTAATTGATCAAAAATAAAAACCCTCACTGAAAAACAACTTGAACTGTTTTGCTCATGACTCCTATTTATTGCAAGTTTAAAATCCCTATTTTCTTATAGCAGAAGGAATACTTTGATTAGTCTGAGAGACGATCAGCAACATCGTTTGAACTAAATAATATTTAGACAACCAGATTTGACTGTTTTTATCAGTTGATCACTTTGAAGTTTTGAGTATTTTTAAAAACCCCAAACTTATGCTAGCAATATTTGAAAGATAAGTTGTATAAATGTCTATTTTTTGAGAAAAGGTTTGAAGGTCTGTCCACAGGTGACAACAGGATTAAGATCAGAACTGTTTTGGGGGATTCTTTGGTTTCCTAAATGTCATCTTGTTTATAGCCACAGTCTTAGACTTTAACATAATTAATACACAGAATAGTGAGTTTGCTGTATTTATCCCTTTGATGTGTCTTTTGTTTTGTTGTTAATTATATACTTTTGATTATTAAACTGATTTAAGTTATTGACAGATTATATAAAAAAAAGGTCCAAAATGATCGTTTGAATTATGAAGGGAAAAAAAGGGAAAAAGTTATGCCACCCATGTTTTTTTGGAGGTCAAACTAACAATATTTAAGGCAAGAGGAAAATCAATTCATTAGATTTATTAGTCTGAAAGAAAAAAAAAAGCTGAAGGGCTTAGAAATGGCTTTGGGACTACAAACCATGAGTCCACAAAATGGAGAAAACATTTCCAACAGAAATTACTGTGCACTGCAAAAAAAGTAAATCTAAGTTAGTTTATTTTTCTTAAAATAAGTGCATTTTTCTTGAATTAAGCAGGAAAGTGAGACACTTTGCCAATGGAATAAGACAATTTACATTTGAAATAAGAAAAAAACTGCACTGTCCTATTTCAAGTCCATAATATCTAATTACCTTATTTAAGGTTTAAAATACTAATCCCATTGGCAAATAATCTTATTTAACTACTGAAATTAAGGGTGAATACACAAATTTTAAGAAATCTCTTCTTATTTTAAGTTTTTTTTAGTGTAGTGGTCTAAGGTGGTCTAAGGTTCTTTGCTGCTTTAGGATCATTTCAGGGTAATTTGCTGTTTTGATTTTACTATTAGTTTGCACTCTAACAAAACATCCAGAAGAAAACAGAACCTATGCAGCAAATCCAAAGTTAGACAAAATCTGATTGAGTTTTTTTTGACATGACCTTAAAAATGCAATGCAAAAATTAGGATATTTACAGTTATGATAAATGCTTGATGACAACAATGGCAAAACCAGTTTAAACAGACAGGCTGGTTTGGGAAGCTTTTTTTCTATTGATAATTATAATCATCATTACAAAAAATGTATCTGGTGTTCAAATTGGCAGGGGGAAAAAATGCTTTCCACAGCATAGATAGAAGAAAAAAAAACAGTTTAACTTAGACATTTATAAAAGCAATTACATCCAAAAGACATTTTTGCCCATTTCAAAAAAAGAGATTGAACTGAAATTTCAAATACTGTAATATTCAATCAAATGTGTTAGAAACGCAAGACAGACACGTTTGATACCAATTCCATTTCCATGTATTACATTGCAGAGCAACACCCCAGGATGTAACAGAAGCAGATGCTGGGTGAGAAAACTAGAGAAAAAGCACCTACAGGGATAAAGGGTTGAATTTTGAAGGTTTGTTGTTGATTCAGAAAACCTTCTATGGTCTCACTAAAGAGCTGCAAAGCTCAAGAGGAAACTCCTCTGAGCAGCTGGATACATAAACATGCTGGGCCACAGAGGCTCTGATTGTTGAGGTTTGGGTGAAAAGGGTTGAAGGTGGGTAAAATGAAATATACAGACAAGGTGGTTTAAATGTGTGAATCTCTTATATAAGGACACATGAAGCATGGACAAACACAGAAGTTACAGAAGGAGTCACTTAGGGATGGCACAGATACCAAGAAAAATCAACCAAGTCACGGCAGGACTGTAAGTTTGGGTGGTTCAATGGACTCCCCCAGCACAACAGCGAGGCGATTCACTGGAAGGCTAAATGGATACATCAGTTGAAACTGTTTAGACTAGACCGGCAGAAAAAGTTGGTGGCAAAGTGCATCCTGGCTGTGAATTAAATGTTAAGTGGATATTTGACAGAGTGCTCAGACTATGCTAGCAGTGCGCGCACATGTCGAGTGCAAGAGCTAAGTATGACCACGTAGTGCAATGGTTGCAAGAACTAAAGCATATCTAGGAAAATGTCTCAGAAGGTGCTGCGTCACGACATCAATAACTGCACGCAGAGAAGTCTGCGTGTTAGATCTTAGGCTATTTACAAAAATGCTGCCAGGAGTAACAATTCTCTTTAGGACAATGTGGTGAAATGTTGTGGAGAAAAAAAAAAAGCTGTTTCTCAGAGGAATCTTTTACCTGGACCCAGAAAGGATGGTTAAGGTCATTTTCTCAGAGTTTTAAATATAAGTCTAAACAGACATGAAGGTCTGATCCTAAACATCTGGTCTCTAATTATTTTGTTTGTGCATTTTACATGCTGATTAAAACCTTAAGCAAAATTGCAGTTCTTCTCAGATTAGTAATGCTGGAGGGCAATTCATGAAGCAGTTCTGTTACACAAAGATTTAGAAGAGATAGGTCTATCAATTAAATCCCATTATTTACTATTTTTAATACGAGATCAAATGCTTTGACATAACTTTGAAAATGTGAGTGCCAAACTTCCTGCGGAAAATCTATAATCAAAACCTTTGAGATGACACTTTAAATCTGCTTTTATTTGAATTTCGGAATCTGAATAAATGAGAGCAAGACATAATCTTCTGGATTGGCACCAGATGTTAGTCGTTTTATACCTCAATGTTTCCAAGTCGTTTGTATCGAAGATCTGTAAATGTGTTAGAAAAAAAAAATGGTATAATTTAGTGTATCAAGAGGTTGCAGACCCCTAATCTAGGAGATGTAGACTGTGACCCTATCTTAATACAGCTGAAGCTTAAAGTGACGTACCTCAATTTCTAAATAATCAATAAATAAAATTTTGAAGGTAAAAGATTAAAATGTTCTGAGGAACCAATCAGCTAAGGTCTCTTTTGTCAGCACATATCATCAGAAGACATAAATTTAGTGTCACGTTTTAAATACAGTGAACAAAACAGGGGCCAGGATGAGTTCTACAGGGTCACCGGCCCCCGTTGACCCCCCATCCAGAGCCGCCCCATGGCTGTTATTCTCTAAACACATCATATGATGAAATATCGTCTAAAACTATTATATAAAGACTCTCAAATAAAGGGTGAAAAATATTGCAAAGGTTTAACGTATTTTTTCCATTTTTACCAAATTATCATTTGGTTTGTTATGTTTGCAACGTGATAACGAGGTTAGTACAACAGAACTGCCTCAACAATTCCCCAAGCACGGCCTTAAATGCTATTACACTTTTCCAAATAACATTCCCAATAAAGCAGGCCATGCATAAAGATAAACCTATTAACAGAATAGGATTTTAATAACAACGCATTCAGACCATCCTTTAGAGTAAATACCTTTAGTGTATCATCAGATAAATTATTCTCCATTGACCTTTGTCGATCTGTAAAAATGGTCAGCTTTGACCACTCACATTGACATAGTATTAGATCCCACCTTAGCTCTACATTTTAGATATTTTACTTCAAAAGACTGCAGTATGCTAAATGGATACCTTGAACTAAAGCTGCTGAAGCTGCTAGCGCCGCTACACTGCCCCCCTTCTAAGACCATGAAAACCTTATCTTACATTTATAAGCAATGATTTCAACTTCCGTTTACAGCAGATTTTAAGTGTTATGGAGAGTAAGAGCATGTCTGTAATTAAGATCTACTGGGATGGTCATGTAAGAAAAATAATCCTTTCCCTTCCACCTTCCATCTGTCTTTCGTTTTCTGCATCCCTGCCTCTAGGATCTTCTTACTAAATCTACTACATTCACAGCAGTTAACTTGCAAATATGCAAATCTTTGGGCAAAACGTGTAAAGTGTGCATTCAGCATTCCTGCAGCTGACAGTGCATGGACAACTGCTGCGGACAGACAGGGAGAGGTGAGGATGGAGGGATGGAGGGAAACAAATTAGAATGGCACTTTTAATTGACAAAGATTAAACACCTGTTGGGACTTTGCAGAGAAATTATCATTTATTTTATCTGTTATCAGAGAGATAAGGCAGAATATATTATTAATGCTCTTGACACTAATATGCAAAACAATCTGTAAAAGGCTGGTGACCTGTCCAGGGTGTACCCCGCCTCGCGCCCATTGACAGCTGGAGATAGGCAGCAGCACCCCTCGCGACTCCAGCAGGGATAAATGTGACGGAAAATGGATGCATGGATGGATGCAAAACAGATTTTTTTTTATTTAGTATTATAGAATTATTAGAATTATTTAGAAGTATCTTTCTGTATTAGGTTTTTTTTGTGTGTTTGTGGTTAAGGGCTTTCTATCGGCTGCGAATTGGATCTATCCACTGGCTGTGGACAGCTGGAATCTGTGTGGCTTAAGGTTGCCCCCCCCCTTTTTTTTTTTTTCTTTTTACCCAAATATGTTTCCCTGTGACCCAGAGCTATCTCATTAGCTCATCTGCAAGGAGTGCTGGGAGTTCTAATGCTAATCAGAGCTGTGCAACGGCAGCTAGTCGGCTCGAGCTTCACAGACGGCAGGCGACCCGGAGCCACACTGTGACAGGAAACCTGCTTTGACAGGCTAAGCCAGGAAGGCGATCAAATATAAAACCGTATCTGAAGTGACTCAGAAATCTGTCAAAGCTTGAGAAAATGTTCTATTTGTTTGTTTGCTATTTGGCAGAGCTGTAGTTTTAGCGGGACCATTAGAATATGTTGTAACTTCATAGATATTAAAATGTCTAATTAAGTCAAGCCAATTAAAGCTAAAAATATATCCTCCCCCCCCCCATTTTTAAAACAGTGAGGTGCATGACATGTGATAGGATTTCTCTATTTTTTTTTTTATTTGAAGTTGTAACCTCTGTGACATACATAAGTGGATAAAGTAAGAGCCACAACAAAATATAATAAATACATTAATATTTTTTGGGGTATAAAAAAAAGCAGAAATTCAACTCTGTTGCAAAGTTACACACTAGATAAGCAGTTGAAGCCACTGACAAATGGGTGATGTGTTCACAGTATGCATGACGGGGTAAAAAAACAAAGAAACTGAACACAAAAAGACACACATTCAAGCCATTAAAAGTCTCGCAAAAGTGCAACAATCTCCATTCGTCATGATTGTACATCCCGTAAAAAAAGCTTCGATCCACATCTCTATGCGTAACAGAAAAAAGAAACGGAAAGATTAAAAACTAAAAGATTTTGTTCTGACTAAATCGAAAACATGAGCTGCTTTTTCAGACATTCATGATAAAATATTTGCACCATCTTTCCAATCTATGTTTTGCTGCAACAAAAACAGTCCAGTTTCTTGTGGAGCTATATGCCACTAAAATTCAATTAATGCAGTGATGTTTTACACTTTTTATTTTTTTTACATGAGCTGCTTTTTCATTTTTTTGCCTTTTTGTTAAGGAATTAATGGCTGCATGGTCATTTTTTTTTTTTTTTTTTACCTCAAACCGGGTTAAATCAGGATACTCTGGTTGTTGACGTCTTGTGTAAAACCACAGAATTGAAAAAAGGGTGCACTTACTTTATACTCTGACTGTATCTAATAGACAGGAAGAGTTAGAGGAGAAAGCTGCCGTAAGATACACAGGACCGGTACGGAGGCGGCGCCCCGCTGATCCCCTCTGACCGAGGAGACTATGCCCATGGCTGAAGGGCAGTTCCATGCTGGAGGTTTTTGGTATCGATTGTTCAAAGCTGCACCATATACCCCCTCCTCTTCCTACCCTTGAGGGGGATTTTTTCACTGTTTCACCTAATGAATGCTGGCAAGGCCAACTGGCACAATGACTGGGCATGCTGGGATTTGAAATCCTCCACCAGCTTCAGGAACCTGCACCCTCACCCAACTGCATCAGCGAGCATTGGACTGTTTGCATGTGCTGCAGGGCATGTAGGTGTTGGTGGGCGGATGGAGCTGCCGTGAGAGCGTTGGCGTTGAAAGCTCGGATTGCAGGGCTTGTGTTGTTTTTCTTGCAACTACTGAGCAAAAAAAGCTTAAACTAAAGATTTGTATTTTCTCATATTCTTATGTATCCATAAAGAAATGTACATTCAGGTCAAAAAAAAAAAAAAAGTATAAGTGTGGCTCTGAAACCCCAGCAGGTGATCCGACAAATGCTACAGTTTTCCGACTGCAAAATTCCAAATCTAATTGTTATTTATTTGGGTTTCTTAAATGCTAATTAAATGTTTCAAAAGCAGATAATCCTGCATAATTTAGGTCGAAATTTACTAAATTATGCTTTGACCACCGAGTTATGATAGAGAAACACTTGTGGATTTAACTGTGTTAAAAAAAGCATACTTTAAAGGCAGACTTAACTAATAGATTGTTAAAATTTCAGGCTCTAAGTGAAAGCGCAGAGATTTTTAAGTGAGGTTCTGTTAAAAAGCTTGGGTCTCATACTCAAATCAGAGGTCGGTTTCTTGTAACCGGATGTCTCCCCTACTCTACACACCTGAATCAAATGGCTAAAATAGCTCTCTAGCAGCAGTCAAGCTTTGCTAATGAACTCATAGCAGAGTCCGGTGAGGTGAAGCTGAGACACTTCTAGAATTTACAGGATTCAAATCCTTAAGGATTTTAAATGAGAACCCTGTGTTAAAAGGTTCAATTGATTCTTGTATAATTTCTCTGACCGGTGAGTAGAAGCCAGAAGCATGTCCGAGATGAATAAGGCCGACGTGGCTTAAAAAAATTTGTTTTTACTCCTCAAAATCACTTTTATATTTGCAGTGGGTGGTTAGCTATATATTCATATTAAAATATGAAAATACTTTGTTTAGTGATTTTTGTTATACTATCTTAACTTTAAGTTACTTATTTCAGAAAATTTTAACAATCTGCATCCATGCGTCACACAGGATGATCATTGGTACCGTTTCACCTCGGTGATTGGAGCGGGAAAGGGATGGAAAAACACCAATTTTATCTGTTCTCTGGAATTAATTAAGCACTCAAAGCTCTGGGCTCAAGTAAACTGAGTTTATTCTAAGTGAAGAAACCAAGAGAGATAATTACTGAAGATAATTCCTTATAATCTTTGAACAAAACCTCACTTAAAATCATGCAGCAATTAAAGACAGCTAAAAAAATGAAATTTTTAACTTATTTCAATTCTTTACAGCTACTTGATTTGTACTAAATGAAGTTTTAATGATCTTCAGAAGTATCCTCAGAGAAATTAACTGGTTATAGGTTGTTTTTTTGATGTTATTCTTGATCATTTATTGGTTGAACTAGTTATTAAAACAATTGTACTGCTACGGGGGAAAATGTTAAGTTTAGTTTTGAGTTTCCGAATGAATGCTGCTAAACATTTTTTTTGTTAAATCAAACCTGCAGTTGGGATTTAAAAAAAATAATTTTATATTTCTGTTGACATTTGGGGCTGCTGTTTTAAGAGACTCTCCCATGATAAATAAGCCTTTTTACAATATTTTAAAGAGGCAGCTGTTCTATTGCTTCTGGCTATAAATCCCACCATGCAGGATTCCTTAGTAGTTCCACCTTTGTCGTTCCCCTTCCCGATAAAAAACACCGGCTGATACAGTTTGTTGCAATCAACGATGCAATCCGAGTCCTGGAGTACAATAAGTGATTAAATATGAGGCGCAAACTGTAGCGAGGGTTTCTGTGGGTGATTGTTGGAGCTGAGAACAAGCCGATTTCTCACTTCAAAGGATTTGGAATTGTTACCTCCAGCCGAGAGCTAAGATACTCTTCCACTAAACAACAGTTGCTAAATTCCTACTGTGAAAAAAGATTTGGGAACAGAACATATAATTCCACAAAGAGAGTGTGTGTGGGTGTGTGTGTGTGTATCTGTCTGTGTTCATAAGCTGCAGTCTGTGTGTGTTTGCAATAAAGCCTGCCATGCTGTGTTTTGTTTTCCAACTCTTTTCATTAGTTCAGTAATTATTTTTCCATTT
The DNA here is from genome assembly GCA_030533445.1 of Cyprinodon diabolis. Lineage (NCBI taxonomy): Eukaryota > Metazoa > Chordata > Actinopteri > Cyprinodontiformes > Cyprinodontidae > Cyprinodon > Cyprinodon diabolis. The sequence goes on from CM060068.1 coordinate 34,594,480, forward strand.
CTTATTAGTCTTATCATGAGAGGAGCCAGGAGCGTAGGAACTGCAGCGTGTTTGCGTGCGTTAACCAAGTATGTGTGCTTGTTCTGTATGCAAAGTGTAAAGAGAGAAAAAGCTGTTTTTGTGTTGTATTTTTAAAAGTCTTTTATGATTTTTTTTTTTATTGTGTTCCATTTTTCTTATTTTAGGCTGTAGAAAAAAAAGCACAGAGAACATAAAAAAGTAAGTGCAGTTAATGGATAAAAAACAGGCAAAGTAGTCGGGTCTGTTTGACCAGTTCTGTTCAGAACCAACTTGCGAATGTTGGTTGGCATCTTAAGTTCCATGTGAGTCAGCAAGGAGCAGCTCTTTAAGCCTCAGTTCTTGCCCTGCAGTGCTGCCTGGAAGATGGTTCCTCTGAGTTGGTGAAAACACACACGGATGACTTTCAGAATAAAAGAAATGACTCATGAATAGAAAAGGTTTGCCAGTTTTTAAGTCAGTCCACCCTCTTAGAACACAGGAGGTCATCCTGGGGGTTTGATTTTTAGCTGCATTGGGTTGCAGGGCAAAAAAGCGGCCGAGAAAACCTAAGATCTCTCTGCCTTTTGCTTTAATTTCAGTCCAAACACAACATACATCCTTTACTCTGAGCTGATACAGGTTTTTTTCCCCCCATCCATTGGTTGCTCAGTCTGCAGAGTCAGTGCACATGGGGATAAAAACCCAAGAACGCTCTCCTTCACTCCATACACATTCTGTTGAAGTCATCCCAGATTCTTAGTATTTACTGTAAAATGTCAGTGAGCGCTGAGTTTTCTCGAAGAGAAAAAAGCGCAAAAGTGTCATTCGTGTTTTTTTTGCTTTTTTTTTTTATAATTAGAAGTATTATTGTTTTTTAAGTACAAAAAAAAAGGAAGAAAGTGTCGCTGCGCATTTCTGTTGGATGGCCTGCGGAGGCGGCAGGCGTCTCGGTGAAGCTGAGAGATGCAAACTCCCTCTGGAGGAGAGCCTGAGAGCTGCAGCAGCATCTGCTGACCGATTTCCCACTGGCGCTCTGAAACGCACAGAAATCCGAGCCCCATTCGGGCGTCGATTGTCAGTCTCGATCCGCATGGTGTCTCTCTCACAGACGTTGCGTTGTTGTTGTTTTCTTCACATAGATTACAGAAGCTGAGTGCGGCAGATGATATTTCCTTATGTTTCATGTAGAAAAACAGCAAGAAAAAAGTTGAGTATTGGAAAGTACTGACTAAGTGAATATTTAAGAGTTTCCCCACTGGACTATTCCCTCACCAAAATGACTCAATAATGTAAACTGTTGAATACACAGAAAAAAAAAAGAAAATAAGGCGGCGCAGTGTTTCATCAAGCAATTTAAGCATGGTTTGGCAGTGTCCAAGACCCCCAAGCTGCATGAGAGCAGTGAGGGTTCACCAGGATGATGTAATAGAAGACGGATGTGCGAAGTGTGTACTACTGCAAAATGTGAATGTGTAATATCAAAGAAAAACAACAATCTAGCTACTCCTCTTCTCCTCCATTTCCCTCTTCTCCGATGATTTCACGAAGCTTTCTGAACGGTTTGTAGCTTCTCTGTCCATCCTTCTCTCTCCTGTCACACCTCCTCCACCAGTGGTCTTCCTCCTCCAGTCCTCTCCTGTTTGACCTTAAATGTGCCTCTTCATGTGCAGAGCCAGGTGGTCCGATCGAGAGAAACACCTGCAGAATGAGGAAGAGAAAACAGCATGAGAAACTCTGCGTAAAGCATAGAAATATAGGAAGAACTGGAGTAAGGACAGAGAAGAATCATCCAATGGGGATTGAGCAACAACCAATCTGACCTTTTTTAACTAAAAATTATTGATTTGAATTAAATTAGAAATGTATTTAGCCCAGAAGTCTGCTGATCAGTGCCGAAAGATGGATTTTGGCTCAACCTGTGCCAAATGCCAGACCCTCTTAATACCCATTGGTACAGCATCATTTTAGCCAATTTTCATCCAAGGCTTCATAAGCTTTCTGACAACTCTATGCATTTTACCAAACATAGTTCTGTAACTTGGATTTGTAAAGAATGCTCTCAGATCGTTGAGTCCTAAGATGTTTTGTAATATCTATTTACCTATAGTGCCTCGATGCCTTGCATACGTTCAGTGAAAATGTATAATAGCCAAAGGATAGAAGTGCAGTTTTGTTTAACTATGGTGCAACTATAGTGGCTGGTTTGTTTCTCCCTTCTGCATATGTAGACCCTTCTGAGGCTGTGGGCACAGTAATCTACTCCAGTAATAATCCCCACTGCCTGGTGTAATAGACAACCCCACCGCATACCTTCTCACTTCCTTTTACAAGAAAAATATAAGGAAACCATAGATTTAGCCCATCTATTAACTCTCCATGTTGTCAGAAGCTTCTTTTACAAAAAAAAAAAATAGATTTAACTGTGTTGTTTTAATAATTGGCAATCGTTTTGGGGAAAGCCTGGTCTGATTCGGAGAGACGGCATCCATCCCACTTTGGATGGTGCAGCTCTTCTTTCTAGGAATCTGGCCACATTTATTAGTCCTCCAAAACCCTGACCACCCAGGGTGCAGACCAGGAAGCAGAGTTGTAGTTTAACACACATCTCTGCAGCTTCTCTACTGTTACCCACTCTTTACTCCATCCAGACAGTGTCTTGCCCACGACCAAAATCTAATAAATTAGCAAAGATTCCCAAAGAAGTAAATCATGATAATCTAATTAAAATCAAAATAACTCCAATTGGGGAAAAAGTTAAAACAATTAAATGCGGTCTGTTTAACATAAGATCGCTTTCCTCTAAAAGTCTGCTAGTTAATGACTTGATTTGTGATAATCACATTGACTTGTTTTGCCTTACAGAAACCTGGCTGCAGCAAGAGGATTATGTGAGCATAAACGAGGCAACTCCTTCAAGCTATTTAAATTTTCACATACCCAGAAGTTCTGGGCGAGGAGGAGGAGTAGCAACAATCTTCCAGTCTGACTTACTGATTACTCCCAAAACAGTTAATACCTACAACTCTTTTGAACATTTAACCCTTAATTTCCCTCATCCAAATTTCAAGGCAAGAAAACCTCTTCTTCTTGTAACTTTGTATCGTCCGCCAGGTCCTTACTCTGAATTTTTAGATGAGTTTTCAGAGTTCCTTTCTGATTTGGTATTAAATACTGACAGGGTCATCATAGTGGGAGATTTTAACATCCATGCTGACATTGAAGGCGATAGCTTAAGAGCAGCCTTTAATGCTATCTTAGACACTATTGGCTTTGTTCAAAATGTGAATAGTCCCACACATTCTCATCTTCATACTTTGGATCTTGTGCTGACATACGGCATAGAATGTGAAGAAATAACAGTATTGCTAGGAAACTGGAGAGAAAATATCGCTCCACAGGCCTGCAGGAGTCCTTCCTAGTCTGGAAAAATGGTTTACTGCTGTATAAGAGGACCCTTTGTAAAGCAAGAGCAGCATACTTCTCCTCATTAATAGAGGAGAATAAGAATAATCCTAGATTTCTTTTTAATACAGTTGCCAAACTCACCCAGAGCCATAGCTCTGTTGAACCGTCCATTCCACCTGCTCTTAACAGCAATGATTTTATGGGATTCTTTATAAATAAGATTGATCTTATTAAAAATAAGATCATAAGCACTCCTCTATCCGCGATTGTGCCTGAGGTAGTCATGGAATCTGAACCGGGTTTAGACTGCTTAGATCCAGTTGAACTTTCTGAATTAGCAAAATTATTGTCTTCATCTAAGCCTTCAACTTGTATGTTAGATCCAGTTCCAACCAGGTTATTTAAGGAGGTATTCCCTTTGATCTCCTCCTCCATTTTAGATGCGATTAATCTATCTCTGTTACAGGGATATGTACCTAAAGCTTTTAAGGTTGCTGTAATTAAACCTCTGCTTAAGAAACCGTCTCTTGACCCAGATGACTTGGTTAATTATAGACCTATATCCAATCTTCCTTTCTTATCCAAAATTCTTGAGAAAGTAGTTGCCAAACAAGTTTGCCTCCACTTACACCATAATGAACTTTTTGAAGAGTTTCAGTCTGGCTTTAGAGCTCATCATAGCACTGAAACAGCTCTGGTGAAAGTCACTAATGATATTCTCATGGCCTCAGATAATGGACTTGTATCTGTGCTCGTCCTGTTGGATCTTAGTGCTGCATTTGATACAGTTGACCATAATATTCTTTTAGAAAGACTTGAATATTTTGTTGGAATTAAAGGAACAGCACTAGACTGGTTTAAATCCTATCTATCTGATCGAATTCAGTTTGTTTATGTTAATGATAGATCTTCAACACACTCAAAGGTTACCTGTGGAGTACCACAGGGATCAGTGCTAGGACCAATTCTCTTTACTTTATACATGCTCCCAATTGGTAGAGTTATTAGACAGCATGGGATTAATTTCCACTGTTATGCTGATGATACCCAGCTATATCTGTCTATAAATCCAGATGAAGCTAACCCATTACATAGATTACAAGCATGTCTTGAAGACATAAAAACCTGGATGACTCTTAACTTTCTGCTTCTGAATGCAGACAAAACAGAAGTTATAGTCTTTGGACCAGAGTCTCTGAAAAAGAAGCTGATTAGCCAGTCACTTCATTTGGATGGGATTAAACTGATTTCAGATAATAAAGTAAAAAATCTTGGTGTTATTTTTGATCAGGACCTGTCATTTAAATCCCAGATCAAAGAGGTTTCTAGAATTTCCTTCTTTCATCTGAGGAACATTGCAAAAATTAGAAATCTCCTGTCCAGGGGTGATGCTGAGAAACTAGTCCATGCATTTGTTACTTCAAGGCTGGACTATTGTAATTCTTTACTATCAGGAAGTCCACAAACTGTAGTTAAAAGCCTTCAGCTGATCCAAAATGCTGCAGCCAGAGTTCTGATGAAAATTAAAAAGAGAGATCATATCTCTCCTATCCTGGCTTCTCTTCATTGGCTTCCTGTTAAATCAAGAATAGAATTTAAAATCCTCCTTCTCACATATAAAGCCTTAAATGGCCAAGCTCCATCTTATATCAGAGATCTGATTGTTCCTTATGTTCCTAACAGAGCACTTCGCTCTCAATCTGCAGGTTTACTAGTGGTTCCTAGAATTTCTAAAAGTAGAATGGGAGGCAGATCTTTTAGTTATCAGGCTCCTCTCCTGTGGAACCAACTACCAGTTTTAGTCCGTGAGGCAGACACTCTGTCTACTTTTAAGACTAGGCTTAAAACTTTCCTTTTTGATAAAGCTTATAGTTAGGGTGGCTCAGGTTATCCTGAGCTCTCTCTCTATAGTTATGCTGCTATAGGCTTAGACTTTTGGAGGACATAGGGACCCCCATTTCATCATTCTGCTTCATTCTCTCTCTGTTCTCCTATTCTGCAGAATCTGTTTGTTCAATCTCTAACCTTCTGCTCTCTCTGCTTTTCCTCAGAGTAGCTTTGCCTCGTCTATTCCTGTTTGGCTGTGACGTCATCCAGGAAAGAAACATCAGCTGTGCTGCTTCCATCAACACCCTTGTTTGTAGATGTTGGAGATCGGCCTGTCTTCCAGTGTGGTCCTGTTTCTCTGGCCGTGGCTGGGTGGATGTGCTCTCTTCATCCTCTGGCATGGGAGCTGCCTTGGAGCTCATCTGCCTGGCTGTGTGTTTCCTGGACGGGGCCGCCTTTTACAGCTGCTTTTTGTATCTCTGCTTCTGTCTCCTTGAACCCCAGTCGGCCTTGGCAGATGGCCGCTCACACTGAGCCTGGTTCTGCTGGAGGTTTCTTCCTGTTAAAAGGGAGTTTTTCCTCTCCACTGTCGCTACAAGCATGCTTAGTGTGAGGGATTGTATTTGAGTCAATGAGTCAATGCAATCAACTGGTTTTCCTTAGATAGAAAACTTTGTATCAATTTGACTGTATGATCTGGTTGAACTGTAAAGTGCCTTGAGATGACATGTGTTGTGAATTTGGCGCTATATAAATAAACTGAATTGAATTGAATAATGAGAAAAATCTCAACTCTCAAAACTTCAATCAATAACTTTGAGTAATGAAACTTACTTTCCGAGTAACTAGTTATCAAACACCATAACGCTTTCTAAAACAGACACTGTCAATAATATCTGCATTATAGAATAATTGTAGAATATGAATTCTTATTCATTTTAAGGAAAATAAATAGCTAAACTACTTTAAAATTACAGTAAGAGCTTTGCACCTTCAGTGAATATAGTCTACGGTCAAAAAGTAAAAATAAGTTGATTTTTATTGAAGAGTCATTTTAGATCCAGTAAAAAATTATTCTTATTGAAATAAAAATGCAAAAAATTTTTGGAGCTGAAACTGGGAGTAGAACGGGCAAATCTGTGACAGAAACAAGTATGAAGATCATCGTCTTGTCGTTTTAAAACTACTATATTTGAGCTGTCTTGCTTCATTATTTTACACAAACTGCTCCAAGATCTAATGACGAGTAAAGTCGGTTTCAGCTTCAGTGATTTTCTAAACATGACTCAATAATAGCTGTAAATCACAGTCAGACCTCCACAGCTCTGCAATCAGCTCTCCAGTAAAATAAAACTGCAGAGACCAATTAGATATGCACATTGATAAGAAGGCTAACCCGGACAGGCAGATACTCCTCTCTCATACTCTTCCCTTTAAATGCAGTGCTGACTGCATTCGATGATATAAATCCATGTGCTTTTTATTTTAGTAGATTTACAAAGTCACATGCACCTCAGTTACATACAAAACAGCCACTATAATATTCAACACCAATGATTTAACCAAAGGGGAAGTGCAACTGAGAGTGGGGGAGACCAGAGTGAGGAATTACAAATTCAATTAGCAAGAGGCTTAATTCATTTTTAATTAGTCGATCCTATTCTTTGTCTTTTTTGCCCATTTGTTCTTGTGTTTAGAGCTAGTTGATGTTCAGTCCATTTATGAGTAGACAAATAGATAAATACACAAAAGGAAAATTAATAGTTTAAAGTCTGGCTCTGCTGTGAATAATGTGCACCATTTTAGCCTTCAGATACTGCAAAGCAGCCTCAATTAAAACACTCCAGTACCACTGGGTGTCTGTTCTCGCTGAGCTGCTCCAACTGAGGAGCAGCGTGGAATTTTCAACCACAGATCTTTCTTGCAAATTCAACAGGGAGTCTGTCAGTTTAAAGCAAAACTCTAAGGCACCTGTGTTTTAATAAACCAAAAGATTGTTTAAAGTGAAATCAAAATTACAAAAAGCTTAATATATATAAAAGTATCACCTCTGAGGGAAACAGTTTGAGTAAAACAAACCAAAAAAAAGATCAGGTTTCTCTTTTGTGAATTGTGAGCTGTGGATATGCAACACTGGAACAAAAAATTTATGTCGCTTTCAGTTCATTTCGTCTGATATATAAAAAGCACACTAATAAAACTATCTTCACAGATAGATGAGATGCATTTTTTGAATTGTTTATTACAGGGCACGTATGATGAAATTGCATAGATCAGATGAAGAGTTAGCCCGAGCCACTTCGACTGATCCTGTAATGTAACTGCAGTGAACTTGTGTTGATTATGCCTCAAAATATTTAAATTAAAAAACCAAAAAGCACGTAATAGTGAAACTCTAAATCATTTCCCTAAATATTGATAAGAAATGTATAAACTTTTGAAATTTTTGATACATAAAAAAAATAAATAATCTCCCTCTTGTCACTAGGGGGTGCTGCAGCATCCCCACTTCCTGCAGCCACATGCATACAGAAACGCAAACACCGAAGCCAGGACTCATACCTAGCAAGGGTACTAAGCACTGCACCTCTGTGCTGTGATTAATTACATTTATATTTTAGTGGCATGCAATCATTAAAGAGTGGACCTAATTTAAAGTGTGCATTGACTGAGTATTTGACCAATTCCTCCAAAAGCTGATTTTAATAGGTCAGACACTGTTGGCTTGTTCGCATTCTCTGCTATAATTCAACTCAGTTCTCAATTCAGCTTATTTATAAAATGCGATTTCACAAAAAATGTCACTTCATTTTGTCCAAGGAAACCTGGCTGATTGCACTGAGTCTGCGGTACTTTGACTTTGCTGTATTTTTTCTTTCTGGACACAATCACCATTCATCATTAAAGGGTTCTGTGAGGTCGAGCTTAGCGCTCAGTGGGGCTTGTTCAAACACTTTGTCATTCCAGAACATCTCCACAGGCTCTAGAGTCTAGTGGTAACATGCATCCAACAATTTGTATTGCTCTTGCTAATGCATGGCTCTTACCCAGCATCTTCTCTATGGAAGCTCTCCACACATTACAGCAGAGTTATAGTCTTTAGCATAAGTTTCCCCCGGCTCTATGACTTTATGCAGCCTACCACTTCATGGCTGACTTGTTGTCATTCCTAATCCCCCGATCTGACATAACTTCACTCACTAAAATATTTAGTAGAAAAAAGTCCATACCTGTAACTCTTGCACAGGTGGCTCCCTGTCACTGTGCCCTGCTAAAATCTACTGATCTTCTGAAAGGCACCGCTTCTAGAAGCAATCTGCACACCTGATGCTGAATCTCATACAGCTCTAGTCAGTGCTTGGAGTAAAGGCATATTGATGATGTTGTTACTTTACCTACAATGCAACACAGCAAGCTTGATCAATTAATGCAACTCTTAAGAGCACACCCTTTGCTAAACAGAGCATGCTTTTATTAGATCAGATTTGTTTTGCTTCTGGGCATAGAAAGCATGGGTGCTGAGATGGAGACATATTTGGCTTTGATTTCCTAAGAAGGCGTAAAGTGGGCGGATGTTGACCACACTGACTGAAACCAACAGAGACATAATGTCTGGACAGTCCTCCAAAATTCAACTAATGCAATTCTAATCTAATGAAGCTCCTAAACCCTTCCACAACAATGATTTGGATGCCAAGTTTATCACGAAATTACTCTTAACTTCTGTTATACCTAACTCACAATCCTAAAATACTGTTATTCTTTACTTTTATTATCATTCATATACAGGAAGTACAGTCAACTCTGGTCTAAGGTGAGGCTCCTGTTTAACTTTAGCAGAAAGTATATTTTAGTTCTACTATATTACATAAAAAGTATCACTTAGTGTCAAACCTGCTTTATAGAATGTTGAAGCATGTTAAGGTGAATTTATTTATTATCATAAGCCCCATTTAAACTACCTTTTTGAAGCTGTGCCGAGATCGGCCCGAGAATGGTAACCGAGATAACTGTTGAGTGTAAATGGGATGCCAAACTGAACCGGACCGTGCAAGACACGACCAAACCACGCTAAACTAATACTAGCTCAACAGCAGGGCTCAGCGCGGTTCACCTCTGGCTCGGTTCTCAGATAACAGAGTGCATGAGCAGACCGTATCATCTCCTTACAGTCAGCCTGAAATTTCAGACATTCATAAAAATACTAGATTCCCTACGGTGCCACATGATTTCCAGTTTTGATTCTGCTTAGTAGTGTGATGAAGCTCAACTCCTGTCATTATTTCCTGCATCTGTAAACCATGATTAGACTACCAAAAGCTGACTCTGTCAAGTAAATCCACCAAAGGCTGCCTTCTCTGCCTGACTATCCACAAACAACGAAATATCACAACTAAAAACAAACTTCCTTAATGTTACAGGCGCTGCCAAGTTGATTTGCTTGACTCCCTCAACAGAGCATAACTACCGTAGATCGTCACCAGGAGGTGAGGAACCGTGCAGGCGTGATGTGTAAATGGTCCTAAGGAACCAAGCTGGGCAGTTACTGTAACTGATCAAAACTCGGTCCGAACTCGGCATGGATTGGTTTTTAGAGGGTAGTGTAGTGTAGGGTAGTGTAGTAAACTTTTTTCATTTGAGAATTAAACTCAAAACCACATCTAAAGTTGGGATAATAGGAAAGTCATCCCCATTCATTAACATTTTAGTTAATAAAAAGTGACTGCTGCAACTTTGCATAATAATTGGTTAGTTTAAGGATGCAGTAACTGAGTTACTAGGCAGAGTGGGGGTTGTTGCAAAACGTCACTCCTACTAAACGCTGTGGCCAGCCATGTCCAGTTACGGGCCCGGCTGAGGTAACAGCAACTTCAAGTACGGCAATTTCCATCCATCCATCCATTTTCTGACACGCTTTATCCCAAGCTGTCTACGGGCGAGAGGCTGGGTACACCCTGGACAGGTCGCCAGTCCATCACAGGGCAACACAGAGACATACAAGACAAACAACCATTCACACACACACTCACACCTAGGGGGACTTTAGAGAAGCCAATTAACTTAACAGTCATGTTTTTGGACTGTGAGAGAAAGCCGGAGTACCCGTAGAGAACCTATGCATGCTCAGGGAGAACATGCAAACTCCGTGCACAAAAACCCCATGCCGAGAATCGAACCCAATTCGAAAGGCAATTTCAAGAACAGAAATATCATTAAAATTCATCTATTTCCCCTTCTGTCTGTTTTGTAAATCCCTTTATTGTCCCACAATGGGAAAATGTGTTCTCTGCTTTTTAGCCCATCCCCTTAGGGAGCAGTGGGCTGCCATTGTGTGGCACCCAGGGAGCAGTAAGGGGTGAAGGGTTTTGCTCAGGAACCAGGTACTTGCAACCTTCTCAGAGCACAAATGCACTGCTCTAACCCACTAGGCCAACACTCAAAACTTTAATGTCAGAAGTGGGATTCGAACCCCGGCCTCTATTCGGAGACCAGAAGTCCCACAATCACATGGAGGAGTGATCCTTGAGTCTGGTGCCTCAGACCGCTCGGCCATCCTGACAACTTTTTTGCCATTTTGTGCACACTAGCTAGGTTAGCCTAAGTTCGTGGGTTGAAATTCACCAGAACTCTTTCCAGTCTGGTGCCTGACTTTTTGGCCTGTAAAATTCCTGGGTTTGATCCAGGGGGCCTCTGTTCCCGCACGTCATCACGAATAACCACTTGACAATGCCATTCTGCTGAGTAATCTTTAACACAACCACAAAAAAAAAACAAACGACTAGTTACCGCCATCATTCCTCAATGTCACCTTTTACGTATTTTAGATTTTAAGGTTTTTTAGATTCCTCAAAAAGCCATTTAGTAGCCACAAACTGTAACGCATTCAATGACCTCTCTGCTTGTGTGTGCTGCTGGACAGATGGTCATGCCAGTTACTCTGTAACTGTAGGGCGTAGGGCTACTCCAGCTGGGTACCTCCCACTCCCCATCCCCTAAAACTCACAGACAGACTTCCCTCTTAGCTTTCTTTCTTAATCCTAACTCTCATTTTCCTCCTTTTTCCTTTTCTTTGTTATTTTCCCCCTCCATCCTCTCTGAAGCTCCATGGAAACATCAGGGGGTATTTGCTTGATTAGTCAGAATTAATAAGACTAGTGTGTGTGTGGGTGTGCGTGTGTCTTTCCTCTGGGGAAATACTGTCAGGGTGAACATTTTATCAAATATTAACTTCTCTATGGCTGCCACCTTTCCCTATTCTCATGGTAATACTTGGTGGACTCCACCCACCACAGATGTACTTTTGAACGTACGTGAATGTGCAAATCTTTTGATGACGTTCAGCATATTTTAATTCATCTTTTTATTTAAGCATGTAAAAAAATACAAAGGGGAAGCATTAGAGGTGCGACACAAAGAACAACAAAACATATGCTGTCCTTCTCTGAGGCCATTGGATGTTGACATTGTCAGTAGGCAAGATGATTTAATTAAAAGATGGATAAAAGAAAGACCACAATCTGTTTTCAAGTCTTGTTGGATAATTCAAGCTTATATTTCACTTTGTGTTTATCCTTTAAACTTATCCTTTATATTTTATAAAACGGAGGCAAATTGGGACTTTATTCACTTAAAACACAGAGTTGTTCTTTCTTATTTTTATTTAACAAAGCAAGTGGAGAAATTGCTCCCATATTTTTTACCATGCAAGGACAAGTTTATCCCTTATATTAAAAAAATAAAAATAAAAAAAAGATCAACCACACAGATATTTTGCTTGCTAATCAGAAGGAATTCTGGTGGTCAACTTCTGGGAATCATTGTCTATGAGTGAATGAAGTCAAATGAGAAAAATCCACTTTTACTGGTTTGAAATCCTAGCGGTAGCTTTCCTGTTCACTGAACACAACAGAAAAAAATCTAGATAGTTTTTCAACTTGCAGCTAGGACCCAGTTCAGCTCAGTGCAGCATAACTCTGAGAGGTAAAAACTATTAACTGAAATACTTTAACACTTTAACAGCAGGTAAAGGAAAAAAAACTAAAAACATATTTGTGTTTCATTAGAAAATATATCCACAACAATACATAAAGTAAAAAAGGGTGAATATACTCAGCTATGATCATGAAACATGCATCAAGGCCAAAAGAATAAAGTTCCAAATAAAAAAAAAAGAGGGCAAATTAGGTTTCTTTATAATAAGGCTGGGTTTGGCTTTAAATACAGACTTAAGGAATGATTGGGTTTTCATTCTGGATCCAACACCCAATACCTGATCTCAGATACATTCTAATGTTCTTCAAAGTTTTGAAGTTTTTCAAATTTGAGTAAAATAAAAATTTGATATGATAAAATATTGCTTCATTTTCCGTTAAACAAGATTAATTTTAAAGCTGCAGGTCACTGTTTTTAAGCCTATAAACAGCTCATAGTGGCAGCCCATCATTTTAAAAATAACCAAGTTTACATATTAAAGAACAAACACTGTAATGTTAAAGCTTACAACCTGAAATGAAAATACAAATCTATGACATAAGACAGACTCCTTGCTTTTGTCCTTGTCGCTCCATGTGCAGATTTATTTACGGGGCCAAAATGACTTTGCATTTCTGTTTGTTCCAAAAAGGAGCTAAAGCTGCTCCAAGCCTGGATTAGAAGCTTCCAGCAGGTTTCTTTGGGGGTTTATGTGTTAAACCAAAACTAGAGGGAACCTAGAACAGCCAATTACATTCTCTCTTGGGGGAAAGTTGGTATATGTGTGTGTGTGTGTGTGTAAAATAAATTGGGAGATGGTGCAGACACACACACACACACACACACACACACACACAGAGTAGAAGTGCATGTTCAAGTGGAGCTGGCATCTGGTGCCACTCAATTAGCTGCAACCTGCTTGCCAATAGCCTGAATCCATTTAACAAGGGCATGAGTAAGCACACATGGACACAGACACACACATGTGCACCCCACACCCACCCACCCACACACACACAAACACACAAAACCTTGAGGAGCAAAAATTAAACAGTGACAATGTGACTAACAAAAGGCTTGCAAATACAGCTCTGGCTTTGCTCTAGCAGCTCTGTCTTTACTTTTTTTCTTTTTTTTAAAAGAAAACACAAACCATCTCTTCAGCTTCTGCTTTGTTTTCCTTAAATTGGACCGGACTCGAGTCGGGGAAACAAACAAATTGATTCAGGATCAATTGAAAAAAACACTGTCTAGAAAGTCAATACAACTAGTCGGTTTCCAGGCAGAACCGTCCTTCATGCTCACGTCTCCTTCTCTCCAATGTTATATAAATCTGCTAAGAACTAACTTAATTTGGAGTAATAACATTTCTTATCATTAAATTGAATACACCATGAGCTGTAGTGTTGAATATTTATCACACTTTAAGAAAAAAACTCCTCTGAGCTGTTCCTTCACAGCAGCTAAAGGAGGAAAACGTCTTTTAATAGAATGTTTGCAATTCAAAACAACTAATTTGCAATACTTTGTTTATTATTTAAAAAAACTTGATCTTACTTGTGAATAAAAAAGCAGACAAAATTTGTCGTGGATCATTACAATCCCATAGCGCCACATGAGATGCCTGTAGATTGAGGCTTGATGAAAAATTTTATTTTATTTATCATTTGTCAAAGAAGCTGGCGGATTCCCTGCTGCTTTGAATGCATTAACAACCAATGTTCAGAGGCAGTTTCTACAGAGAAAAAGTCTGTGGTACAGTGATATGACAGCAAACTCTTCCCATCACTCTTCTGCTTTATACACAGAAATAAAACAAAATGAGAAACTTAATTTTGAAGCTTATTTGAGTGTTTATACATTTCAGTTTGAACATGTTTTGTTGTGAGTTAAATGATGTGGTTGGTAATTGATATAGAGGCTGTAAACGGGGAAAAACATTGAATATCTTTAAAAAAAATACCCACCCAAGGCGCCCTGAACACCAAATTAGCTGTTGCAGACTTTTTTCCACATTGAAACCATAAACTCTAAGGTATACAATTAGGAATATATCTGGTAGACCAACATCATTATGATTGGAAGGGAAAAAAAAGGCTTGGTTTTGAAATAAAAACCCAACCATCATCTAGAGATTCAATCATTATTCTCTGTAAAATGGCTCCAGCTAAAAACAAAAGTAGAGCCTTGGCGAGACATTTCTATGTTAAGTTTAGGTCTTGACTTTGACTAGGCCATTCTTAGACATGAATATTAATTCATTCTTATTCACCCCATTGTAGTTCTGCAGTGTAATTATGGTAATTGTCCTACTTTACTACTACCACACAAGGTGCTGCCATAGCCATGCTCCATAGTGAATTTGGTGTGTTTATGTTGAATACAATGCTAAGCCTGGTTTATGCTTAAAACGTCTGCAAGGTCCAGGAAGCCAAATTGCATAACGTTTGGCTCCACCGCCCCTCTGTGCCGCCTCCATAAGGACACAATTTCTGTACCATACACCTGGAAAAATGTGTAGCTATGCTGGCAGATGACATCCAGTGATTTAGCTTATAAATATCACCACTATCAACAGATTGTGGAAAAACCCATCGAAAGGAGTGATTGTCAGGTTTAGATGTCACAAAGAGGAATAATAAAGTTATAAACAACTGTATTTTCCACTTCCTCATGTGGTGTGGTGTTACTGTTTGTGATGCATACGTCACCTTGGAGCTGGCCAGAATGTGGGAAAGCCGTATATAGTAGAAAATCTGCAGATGTTGTGATCGGCGGCTAATTTTCCACGTGGGTTGTACATGCTTCAAGCATAATGCAACCTTAAATGTATAGTGGAGGATTTTCGGGAATTTTTGAAAAGAACTGCCCTCTCCATTAAAAAAAATGCACATGCACAACCCTGTACCCGCTCCCGAGAGGGAAGGCATATTAATCGAGGGCGAGAGCATGCACAAGCTCATTTTTCCTTGTGCATGCTCTGTTTAAAAGTTGATGTTTGCATTGTTCATTAAAGCTTAATTTCTAAAAGAAGATTTGCAATTTTTCCACGATGTCAGAATTACCACCAGTAAGTGAAAATGGGGACGAGCACGTAGGAGGGCCTTATATAAACATATGACTAGAATGATTGACATTTAGAAAGACCACTAATTTTGATGATCCACCCAGAAAAAGAACATCCTCCCCTATGCCTTTAAGTTCTTTGCAATATTGAACATTTCTATACAGAGCAAAACAGTAATACCATAAAGTTTTATTTTGGGTTGAAATGGTCTGACTCTGTTAAAGTTTTAGCATTCTTTACTATATTTTATATCAAAAACCACTTTCTTCTTGTCCCCTTGGAGTCTTTCCAGGGGGTTTCTAAAATGTAGATGTACTTTGAAGCTTGGCATTAGGGCTGGGCGATAATTCAATAACGATATATATCGATCGATAGACGTGTGGCGCAATAGAAAAAAAGAGGGTCGATAAAAGTTCGATAAAAAACAAACGCAGTTTTCCTTCCTTCTCATTGTAGCCTAGCATGTAGGTTTATGCTAATCACTACTTCCTCCCATCCAATCACAATCGCGAACCCAGGCATGCCGTCACAAAGCGCCGCCCTCTCAAACCACAACACAGAGCACATGAAGATGTCGCAGCAAGGAGAGGCGGAGGAAATTGTTCCAAAGAAGGGTTTTTGTAGTTCGCCAGTTTGGCAGTATTTCGGTCATGGCAAGTCGGACAAAAAACAAACCACAGTCATCTGTAAAATGTGTCGGGAACCAGTGAAAACGAAGTCTGATAAGACAACCAACATTTTTTTTTTTTTTATCATCTCAGCCGCTCACACCCGCAGGAGTACGAGCTGTGTAGGCCCCGAAGCGGCTCTCCTCCGAGGAATCTTCGGGAAAATATATATATATTTTCAGTTCTGGGCAGTTTCCCACGTAGTTCTAACAATTGAGATAAAAATGCTGAGGGGCCAGAAACTTCAAAGTAATAACTCAGGTTAAAGCAGGAAACTAAGCTGAACCAGGTTCAGCTTAGAAGAATGGGGGCGGCGGCGGTGGTGGGGGGGCATTTATTTATTTGTTATATTTATTTTGGTCACTTTTCTGGTCACTTTAGTTTATTCTTTGTCAGTATTTAATAACATAACCCAGGCAGTGGCGGCTGGTGAAAAATATTTTTGGTGGGGCTGATATAGCCTAGTGTATGTCTCCAACTAATCCGGAATAAGAATTCAAATAAACAATTGGACAATACATACAATTTATCAGTAATGATTTAATTTACTATATAATAACAGTAACAGTGATGATTTTGGTTACTGTGACGGGGTTCTTTGGCCTCCAAGAATCCAGGCTCAGTCAGGTTACCGACCCAATTCTTGGGTGCAGAAGCCTGCTAAAGCGCAGTATTTTCAGAGCCCCAAGACCATAAAGTTCTGAGACGCTGATTGGCTATTAAATTCACCTAGCAATAGTACATGATTGACAGATTCTCTGCAAATGTGGGGCTGTCTGATCACAGCCCCCAGAACAGAGACGGTAGGAGTCTGTCTGTGGAAATCCACAAATGAATGACAGTAGATAGGGAAATGTAGTTTATATAATTTGTTTTGTTTATAGGTACACACTCTAGAGAGTAAAACTGACATTTATGAGTTAATTTCTAAAAATATATTTTACGTTTCTCTCTTCTTATCAGTGGCCGGCCGCCACTGAACCCAGGTCTCTTAAGTTATTTTTCTTTAAAACAATTCTGTTATGGTTAAAAAAGTTGGTTAAATAAAGATTTAATTCGAAGTCTGTGTTTGTGTTTTTTATTAAAATTAAATCATTTAGCAATATTATAAAAAGTCCAGGCAGAGCTGCACATAAAATATGGTTTCAAATCTTTTCAATAATTATCGATATCGATCAATATGCATTTTTTTTTATCGATAAGCTTTTTTTCTATATCGCCCAGCCCTACTTGGCATATTGTTTAATAACTAAACCTTGGATTATACCTCTCCACATTACTAAGGAAAACATCTTACAAACCAAACATTAGCACCTTTTCTACAGAAAAAAAACTCTGACAAATTAGTGGCCATAGAATAGGAGCTATTTAGAGATTTGCTGAAATTAGGCTAAGATTAAATCAAGCCCTGTTGAAAAAAAATCAAAACAACTGGACTTTATCTCAGATGGATTTTTTAACCATTTTTTTTTTTACCTGGATGACTGAGAATCTCAACCAGCCTGACTCTAGTCCCCCAGACCTACTTCAAATACTAGCCTCCCTGTTTAAATGAAATGGCTGAATCCACTCATTAGCATTTTTTCAATTCTGCAGAGGTCGGATAAAGAGCCATTTATTTGATTCAGGTTTGTTAGAGAAAAAATGCAGCTAAAAATTGTACGATAGTAGGTCCTCAGGAGGGGAGTTGAGCAACCCATAATCATAATTGATATCAATGGATTTTATTTTGGTCAGTGGAAAAGGGCCTGAATATAATGTAGACAATCAGACATATGTGTGAATTTTACAGCCTACTATAAATGACATTATAAAATACATAAAAAAGTTATGTTTATGGAGTTGTTTATGTTTATGGAGATATTTCAATAAAATGAAAGCAGAGCCCTATGTCTTTGGGCGCAAAACCAACTTGGTTGTAGGATAAACGTCCCCAATTGTTAGCTGAAGACATCCTTCAAAAGCACACAAAATGTGTGGCAGTAATAAGAGTGAATAAAAGGAAGTGAGTGCTTACCTGTCGCAGTGGTTGCACTTGAAGGGTTTCGCTCCAGTGTGTTTGCGGTAGTGTCGTGTCAGCTCGTCACTGCGGGCAAAGCGCCATTCACAGCCCTCCCATGAGCATTTATAGGGCTTCTCACCTGACGGAGCCACAGAGAGATGGAGGGGAAAAAAGAGCAGAAGGTGTTAGGTTTTATAACAATTTCTACATCTAATTTCACATGTCTAAACTACAGCTGTTCACTAATATGCAGGTTACCACCCCTAGGTTTTCCTCCAAACACACACACTCATATCCAGCCCAGGGGCGGCCAGGCAGAGCAGTTTTACACAACAGCCATTTTAATGAGCCAACACACTCAATTAGCTGTAAATGAAGTCTTTCAGCACTGTAGCATGTTAATTCATAATCCCAAATTCACCCTGAAATGAATCTCGTTTTGTTCCCTTTATTACCACACCTCCGCCCATCCATGCACAAGCGCACACACAAGGAGGAGCAAGGAGGGGGTCTGAAATGTAAATGAAGTTTCATCTTTCGGTTCACCAGATGGGAGAAGAGATGGGCTATTGTTCTCAGCCTGTAGTTATCTCACCATGATAGAAAGCCTTCCAGCTGTGTGTGTGTGTTTTGTTAGAGGGGTGTGTGTGTGTGTGAGTAGCATGTAAGAGCAGACTGTCTTCAAATGGGACCTGATGATGGGTCTCCATGTGAAGCGTTCTCTCCTGTGTGATGAAGCACTGGGTAAGATGAGGCAGAAGTTCATCTGGATTTTCAGTGCTCAAAAACTGGTAGCATCACCAAGTAGGGAGGAGAATAAATGCAAATATGTTGAGCGCTTAAAATAATAAGAAATCAACCACATTTTATCTTAATGAGAGTATTAAATTACTAAACCTAATCAGATGCTGTTGCTGCAAAGTATTTTCTTGGCTATATTAGATTATCTACCAGAAGGAATAGCTTACCTGCCTATGAGGATCTAAAACAACTAAAAATTCAAAAGGTTTCAGGTGAACCTCCACCCCAGCCCAACATCTCCCAAACTGTCAATGTTTTTTCTCAAAGGTTACCCCGTCCTATTGCATGAAGCACGCAGGCGGTGTGGCAGTGGTGCAGAGATAAGTGCATGACCCATGTCCAGAGGCTTTGGTCATTGGTGCATAGCTCACAAGTTCGAGTCCCAACTTGTTGACCTTTGCTTGCAGCTAAACATAATGCAAAACTATATTTTTAATTTTAAGCCTGCAGTTCCAAAAAAGGCATACCCGTACTTTATAAGGCATTTCTCAAATTGTAAACTGCCTAAATCGATCTTGTTATCAACTGACATGAAGGTTATGGGGATGATCTGGATGTGAAAATTTGTAAGTAAATTATTCTGGGTAAATAAAATTTTAATGGCCAGAAAATAACTTTCGCCTAAAAAAACCCAAGAATGTTTACATACAAAATGTCCAACTTTTTCAGTTATAAAAGAAATAAAACAACATAAACTGTAGCCACATCATCTCGGTTACATATGTAGCAAGTTTTGTGTCCATCAAGCAAGCAACTCAGAAGTTATAGATGTTTAGATTGAAAAGAATAATGGCAGACCCCTATGATGCCATTTTGGCACAGACGAACAGGAGTATCTAAATGACCGTTTGTCCAATCAGGGAGACTCACACATCTTTGGGAAAGTTGCATTCTGCAGAATTAAGTGATATGCACCGATGTGAAATAGACAAAAGCCCCAGCGAATCACAGGCAAGAGTATCAGAGGTCTTTGTGAATTAAGCGCAGGGACAGTTTCCATATATGGGCATGCTGTGGCTCCGTATGCGGATAAATAATAGGCTAGCGGTTAAATATATACTCCAGAAACAGACCTTTGTTTGGATAAAAACATCCTCTGATGGAAAACCCTCAAGGAGAAATAGGACAGATTGTATGTGCCTTGCTTGGGTTGGCTGTGTATTAGAGAATTTTTCTGAGTGGTCATCTGCAAATCGTCAGTTTTGCTAAGAATTTGACTGCTATGGATTCAGTGTCTTATTGGTTTTTTATTAGAGGCGCATCAATCGGCATTTCTACATGTGTTGTTGAACCTGGGCCCAGTAAAACACAAAATGGGCCATAAATTGCAGTTTGGGCACAGTTAGTGTTTTTTGTAATGTTGCTGAAGCTGTGGTTGGTGGATATTAGAATGACGTAGATTGTCTTGTAGATGAGTCCCAGATGAAGATCTGGACATATGATAAGTGGGTTTCAGTCTTAGGCTGTGTCAGAATGTCCGCTCTAATCACTATATACCACACTATATAGTGGTTACGCCATTTTAAATGAGTATCCGAACGTCTAGTAGATGAAAAAGTAGTGGTCTCAAAAATTTCCCACAATGCACCTTGAAAAGTAGTGATCATCCATGGCCAATAGATGAGCAGATTTATACCAGATTGCTTTGATTGTGGAGCTTTCCTTGCAAAGCATTATGGGATTTTCTGTCCCTACAGCCCGCTGTCACCATAGGCTGTCGCTACCCAATGTCGGCGACTGATAACAAAGATGGCCGGGCACCCAGAGGTGGAAGCAGAATTACGTGACCAACTGGGAGCGGAAAGTAGTGATCATCAGTCCGAACGGTCAGTTAACTGAGTTCACTATAAAGTGCTCTATATAGTCCCCACTCTATATAGTGATTAAATGATATAGGGGTTAGGGAGGACGTTCGGGCACAGCCAGAGTTAGTTAGCTGGAAGCTTATTATTGTTATAAAAGAGCTCCAGCCCAATTTAAAAGCTTTAAGCCCGAGCGGCCCCTTTCTTCAGGTTCCATCAACTCTGATCAGCTTCTGTATTCATTCTCAACACAAATGGGAGTCGTAAGTGTTTCAGTCAACAATAAATTTATTTAAAACTTCCGCATGAGCCTCTTGAATTACTAGCAATTAATAGCAATTAATTATTGCTTCCGTTACTAATTCTATATAGCCTAAATATAAATGTGCAAATCATTCAGGGTTGTTAAGACTTCTTTTCATATCAATGCAGTGTCAGTTTGCCTTTAGGCTTACTTGGAATTTGTTTTTGTAAAAAGGCTTTTATTTCATATAATTCAAATTAACTGTATTCTTTTGCTGATGCTATTGTAAATTACTTTTCAAAACATTGTAGAAAATTCTTATACCTTTTTAGATAGCCCAAACTTTTATGAAACCAAAATAAGTCTCAGGTCTTAATTTCTTATTGGAGACTAAATAAATACTTATAATTGCTTCAAAGTTGACAGTTTCTAAACCAGACACAAAGATTTCTCTTGAGTATAAAAATAAAGAAAAATAAACTGCAAAAAGGTAAAGGGAAAAAATGTCAAACAGCCTCTTTAGGTGAGTAAACTAACAAATAGCTGGTCCATGTTGAATAGTGTTGAAAAATGTACTTCAATCCAACAGGCGCATTCAGAGGGCAGCTTATTTCCCCACTTTGTACGGACAGAAGGATTTTTATTCACCTAAATCATCAACATTCCCATGACAATGCTCCATATTGCCTACTTCTTTAACAATAAAATTACCTTTTTTTCTATAGTTTCTTTAAAGGAATAGTACACCCAAAACATGATTAGCCTTCATTTTCTACTCACCCCCATGCTGAACAACACTCTGCAGTACTTTTTTGATATCTCAAATGCATCTGGAGATCTGGGAGGCTTCTTGCTGTCTGCTGACATTCAAATAATGGAGGTCCATGGCGCCCGAGGCAGAAAGGTCCATAAAAGTCCACAAAAAACGTGTCAATATTCCTCCATACTGCTCGTCCAATGTATTCCAAGTGTCCTGAGTGGGTAGGGTCCATAATTTACTCGAAACGAAGTCATTTAGAATGTTTTTAGAGCATAAACAGTAGTGTATAGGATTTCCTAAAAGCGCGCGCCTGCGCGTTCACGACGCTACGGAAACCGCGGCAGACCAAACCAGATGAAAGTGCGCATTCAGCGTCTGCTCTGCCGATAATGCAAGCGTAGAAGAAGAAATGTGCTGTTTACCTGTGCAAAGAAAGAAACAACGAAAGAAAAATGTCTGAGGACTTCAGTGTTGAGGAAGAGCATGAGTTCTTTGTCGAGCTGAATGCGCACTTTCATCTGGTTTGGTCTGCCGCGGTTTCCGTAGGCTCGTGAACTCGCAGGCGCGCGCTTTTAGGAAATCCTATATTGATCATATTGACACGTTTTTTGTGGACTTTTATGGACCTTTCTGCCTCGGGCACCATAGACCTCCATTATTTGAATGTCAGCAGACAGCAAGAAGCCTCCCAGATCTCCAGATGCATTTGAGATATCAAAAAAGTACTCCAGAGTGTTGTTCAGCATGGGGGTGAGTAGAAAATGAAGGCTAATCATGCTTTGGGTGTACTATTCCTTTAATTTCATATTCACCAGACAAGAGGATACATGAAATGTTTCTGGGTTGGGCTTCAAACCTGAACCTTAACTGGACCATGTGCCTGGCTGTGAACTGAGGGGTGTTTACAATGCATGTGGTCTTCATGACTCCTAATGGACAGGGATATGGCGTTGTTCAGTCAGCATACCAGATGTCCCACTAGCCCCCTATTCTCTTGTCACAGCACACATCAATCCTTTTAAGAAGACAAACATGTACAAATTCACAGCTAAGTGGAACTAATGTGGCCTGAAGCATTAGGAAACATGATTAAAAGCCAAACATTTCCATTAAAAAAGCTTTTTACTCACAAGTGATCCAGTTGTTAAATGTAATTGTGGTTTTAGGCATCACAATCAGAATGGAAATAAAACAGTCGTGCATTCTAAGAGAGGAAAGAATATTAGTTTGTCTGGGATACAAAGTGGAACGCTGTTGTGCTCCATGATTTTATAAGAGATACATTGATTTCTTTTAATGACAAGTTTTTAATCTGAAATGGTTTAAACTTTTGACTTCCTGACACAGAGTTTAAGCAATTTATTATTTTCTTTTTAGAGCTACAGTATAGGAATATACAGTAATATTTAAAAATATATATATTTCTAGCCAACCTGCCATATGCAATTAGTCCTGTCAGAACACAATAATATCCACTGTACTGTAAAATACAGTTTTAGATTGAATAATTTAGGAGTTGATATTTTAAACTGGTATGCAACTTAGTTTAATATGGAGGACAAAGTGTGCTATATATAAAAATAAATAAGTTAATGAAAAAAGACTCAATAAAAATACTGAGCCAAAAAAATGCTTAATTTAAATAAGTCTGCCATGGATTAATCTAATTATATAAGAAAGTACATCTTTCGTTTTTTTCTCCTCACTTAAACCTCTTCACTTAGTAACAGACCTCCAGACTGTTTGGTGTTTTTTGTCAGTATTACCTGGTAAGGCTCAAATATTGTTAATTCACTGGTGGGATAGGCATTAAATATCTAAGCATCTCTACGTATACAGAAGTAATTCAGGAAATTTTATTGGCAGGGCTATCAATTTTACCACTTTATAAAGTCTGAAAAAAACAACAACAGAAAAATAACACCCTGAACAGACACAGCACTTGTTGTTGTTGGAGCAAGATGTCAGAGAAACAATGAATGAGAAACAGAAACAGACCAAAACTTCTTCATCTCACTCTAACAAGAGAAAAAGCTACCTGTCAACTCCTTTTGTAAACCGTAACTCCACTGATTCAACACTCGAACCATCAGAATAGAATACACCAAGCGAAAAAATACAGCTGCCCGGTCTTCAGCTTTGACAGCAAGGTGATGCAACGATGCGTAAAAGATGATGTTCAACAGGAACATCACACTATGAATGATTGCCCCCTTTTTCCTTCATCTCCCCACAGCTTCTTTGATAGAAACCGACTATTATCCACATACACAACATGACTGTGGCTGCTCTCGGACTAAATTATCTACGCATCACGAGCTACGCTCCCCAGGATTTCCATATTCAAATTCCAAATCGTTTCTCATGCAATCTGTGGCTGACTTCGACAACTGGGATCTGGGTTTTATTGCTGTCTTATTGCGCTCTTTAGGTGACAGGTGATCCCTGTGCCGCTGATGTTTGTGAATATGGAGTTTGAATAAAATATTCTGTATTATTGGGTCTTAGTGAAGAAGAGTCTAAATAGTTCCAGGTATCAAAGCCATGTTGCTGTGCTATCTGTATTTCATTATGATTTGCCTGAATATTTTAAACTGAATATCTTTAACTGAGATAAGAGTAGTCAACTCATAAAGGCGTATTCCACCAACACACCTTACATATGTGTCTCTGTGGTTTTGCTGTTTTTCAGGTGTGAGTGAACTTCCTGTCACAGAGAGGATCTTTGTTGGTGGCTGGACCGACTAGTTTTTTCTGCACACCCGAGAATAAGTGAATAAGATAAGTGTGTTTATAAGGAGCTGAAGGATCATCTCTCTTTGCTGGATGATTGTATTCCAGCCAAAGACTTAAACCAGGATTATACTTCTTGTTGAAATGTGTCTTGTTGGGATTCTCTTTTAATATTGACTCTTTCGTGTGTGCTTCAGTGAAGCTGTGGTTAGCGTGCATGACCCATGTAGGGAGGCTTTAGTCCTCGACGCAGCCGACCCAGGTTCGAATCTGACCGGTGGTCCTTTGTCGCATATCTCAACCCCTTTCCTGTCAGCCTACTGTTGAAAAAAACGAGTCACCAGTACTGTAAAAACCTCAAAAAAAAAAAGGACTCTGTTATTGTTCCAGACAACCAGTTAACCTCCAGTTCATCTCTGATCTTCATGGAAAAGGTCTTAGCTGTGTGCAGCAGTTCTTAGTCTTCATCTCCTGTCTGCCTGCTCTCCAGTGCGATGTTTCTTGCCCTCTAATCTCACTCATATTCTACTGGACCTCTGGGGTACCTACTGCAAAGCCCGCTGAATCAACCCCCTACAGATCCATGCTACCAGCTGTTCATCTCAAGTAAACAATCGGTTGTCATCAACCAACTCCTTCGTGATCCGTCTGCTTTCACCCCTAAGATCAACCAGAAAGTTCAACTGATTTCCTGCAGCTCTCCACTTTCAGATTCTTGTGGTTCATGTAAATAATATGTTAAACTGTTATTTGGCAGGTTTGCTGAAGCAATGGATTGGGTTCTTGTTGGATTTCTTGTTGGCTGTTTAAACTACATTTTAAGAGACACCAGATATATAATTTTATGTTCATGGAAGATTCCAAAAAAGTTAGAAAACAATCCACTGGACTTTGGTTTGAGTTTGAAGACGTTTCGCTTCCAATCCAGGAAGCTTTTTCAATTCAAAATGTAAGAAATAGCATTGAGTTAAAGGCTTTATAGAGTGGACTAAAGCAAAGCCTTGTTTTGGCTTAGAAAACATGCAAATTGAACCTGACGAGCAGGTCCGCCCCTGAGAAGTAGAGGTCATTTTGTTTCTTTTTTAGCCTGCAATACCCGAAACCTGTCTATTTCTCTGAAAGGGGGGGCCGTTAAAGGGAATTGTTGGCCTGGATGAAGAGGAGAGGTGCTCTGGTCTCCTGTAATGGGGTGGGGGTTGCCATGATAGTGGAAAGGAATCACTCAACTGCTGAATTGTAAGTTTTGTAAAGACTGGACACCTACATACCATTTCTGTTTTTCCACCTCTGTGGTAAGTCGTCCATCATCGGCTCTCTCTAGATCAACCTAAAGCTGTTGTGACCTTGCTTTGTTATCTTGTGCACATCCATCTTGGAAAATATAGCAGCCATCCCTAAACTGTCCCTGTAAATTTGAGAGCATAAAACTGCCCAAAATGTCTTGGTATACCAAGTTTCAAAGGAACTAAGAGACCAAGCCAAGCTACAGAAAAAGGCCCCATACTATCAAACCTTTCAGCTGATAAAAACCAGTTAGGCAGTTCACCTGGCAACTGGAAAACCTAGACAGGATTGAAAGAGGGATACATATGATTCATCATTTAATTGAAAGCATCTCATCTGCTCTGATGTCATGAGGCACAGGGCTTCACAACACTGGATTAGACCCTTTCTATTAGATAGATCTTTATTTTCCCAAGAAAGAAATCCATAGATCATCAACCACATTTACTAGATGACATAAGAATCAGATGGAGTTTCTCATGTAGGGAAACTTATTCCGTGGAACTTATCTAGCCATATGAAGTTGAGACATCTGTAGCTACTGCTTCTGCACAAAATAAACACCCAGCTCAGAATATCACTATTTGCTTAAGTTTTTTCATCTTTATCACTTCCACTTTCCTAAATTACCGCTAACATATAATACAGAAGTTGCAACAACATTTCAGGTACTATACACAGGTAGCATCTTATTAGGTGTTGATAATTGCAAATCTTCTGACAGTGACCCATTCTTCCCCAGCTTTATATACAGTAGATATATTCTGCATGCCTATGGGCTGGATTTTAAGCATCTTTGGCCAATGCTATAACTGGAATGATGGGATCCAATTATATGGAGGGTTCCCCAATAAACTAGGCCAGTTCTATTGCACTTAGACTTATGTAAAGGGGATTTCACAACAGTTTACTTCAATCTCTGTAACGAACTACAGCAAAATGGTCCATGTTCAACACCTGTGTGAGTCCACCCACTCAATTTTATCAGTAAGGAATGATATTTTAAAAAATGCAACAAACCACTTGTCAGCTTATCCTTTCTGAGAAGTATTCTGCTATTAACCTACATGTCTGCATATGATAAAGGGTATGTGAGTGGGGGGGCGCAGGTGCCAGACAGGCGGACGTTTCACACTTGTCTTCAGTAATTGGCCCGAGAACCACATCTTCCTTCAATAGGAGCTCGATAAAATACACACCGTGAAGACACACAGACAGACACACACTGTTGGAGGAATGAAGCAAGGCCAGCTCGGGCCTTACGCCACAGCAACCATGACGCCAGCCAATTATAGCACGGCAAGGCAGGGATGCATGATAAAGTCACCTAGCAACTGAGAGAGCGAGAGAAGAAGAGGGGGGACTGAGAGACAGAGAGACAGATTAACAGGCATGGACAATCAGCCACCAACCAATTATGGAGGAGTGTGATGCAGTTGCCTGGCAACCTTAGCTAAATAAGCAATGGGAAGAGAAATGGAGGTGGAGAGAGGGGGTGTAGAGGGGTGTTCAGGTGTGAGGAGAGGTCATCTAGGTGTTATCCTGACTCCACATGAGGCTGGAGGTGTACCTGCTGTCGGTGGGGCAGGGTGAGGGTTAAGGTCAGGAGGTGCAAACTGAAGTTATCACAACAGCATCCTAACCTTTGAACCACAACCCTTGAGAATTAAGATTTAAATACAAGACAAACAAACAAAAGATACAAATAAAATTTTTCTAACAAAATAAATCCAACAGAGGCTTTTAAAAGCTTGCAGTTACTAAAACCATACATAAGTTCAGCTTCTCACAGATTCTAATACTTTTTTTATTTTCTTCTATATCTATGTTAATGCAGATCTGACTTTATAAAGGATTGTTTATATGTTAAAAAAAATCTGACAAGAGGAAAACTAAACATGAATACTCTGCAAGAAACTGTGGCAACTCTTTATAATGTAAAACAGCATCTGTTTGACAGCATTTATGATCACCATACAGTATGATAAAAAGGCAAACAGATGAAATTAGACCGAAAAAAAGAAACACAACTGAGTCATGCACTGAAAACACTGAACCATCTGTAAATGGTGGCAGTGGTGGCATGTTGTTGTGCTCTTTAGCAGGCAGGATAAATGGTACCAAACACAAAGCTATAACGAGGGAGAACATCAGCTAACAAATTCAAATAATGAGATATACAGCTACAATCCAATAAGAAAGTCCTGCAAGATTGTGACTCCAATATTTTCTATATTTTATTACATCAAACCATAAATTGCAATGTGCTCTATATGGATTTTAAATAGCACAAGGAGTACATGATTGTAAAGTGGAAGGACATTATTGACATGTTTCAGGTTGTTTTACAACTCAGGATTTATAAAAAAGTTTAAGTACATTAGAAGTCTCAGCCTTTTAAATAAATTTTTGTGCATTGGATTTATGTTTATGTTAATTCATTTTGCAGCTTTTATCCAAATTGTATCACCAACGGTGATGTAGTAAAAGTCAGAACTAACAATAAGCTTACTTAGGAGGACACCAAGTCTGACTCCTTCAGTGGTGGTAGTGTAGAAATAAGGTACAGGCATACAAAAAAGGTAGAAAAAAGAAAACAGATGAGGAGGTAGGGAAACACAGGTGATTGGCTTGTGTCGGAGGGCTTCTTGGTAGAAATGAGCAGTGTCGGGCACGTTACTTTGAAAAAGTAATTAGTTATAGTTACTAGTTACTTCTCCCAAAAAGTAACTGAGTTACTAACTGAGTTACTCCACAATAAAAGTAACTAGTTACTAGTAAAAGTAACTATTGCGTTACTTTTGCGTTTCTCGCCCCCTTAACCCTCACCACCCGGCCCCCACCTTCTCGCGGTGTGTTTCCAAAGCCAGCTGAATAGAGAGGACGACAAAGACAAGAACCTGCAGAGAGTTTTGCATTTATTGCAACTCAACGTAAATGACATCAGGGGGAAACGCGATGTGAAGTTTTTTTAACAGGGCATTCAGATCTGGTGAAATTAATAACTGGGGATGTCTAATTCTGAAATCCTGTGTGTTTGGGTTTTTATAGGTACTGCAACATCTATCTATCTATCTATCTATCTATCTATCTATCTATCTATCTATCTATCTATCTATCTATCTATCTATCTATCTATCTATCTATCTATCTATCTATCTATCTATCTATCTATCTAGATGTATACTCTGTGTGTGACATAAAATATGGATCTCCATCCCTGCCACAAAGGCCATCAAATAATGTTTAAAATAAAAAAATACAGTAGGTTGAAAAGGCAGAGTATCCATCCATCCATCCATCCATCCATCCATCCATCCATCCAGATTTCTCCCTTTCATTTGATCGTTCACGCTCTCCATAGTTCTCCTGTGGCGCGAGCACAGGGCGACTGTTGCGCGCCTTTAGCGAGCATGCGCGTTTCCTGTCGCTTGCGCGGTGAATTGTGCCGCCTGCGCTGTGCGGAGATGCAGAGGAAACCGTATGTGATGGGGAAACGCAGCTCGACGTAACACCTGTATTTCCATCAGGAAAACGCTGTTTGCTGCTGGATCCTCCTCACTCTCCATCTCTCTGTGTGTGCTGTATGTTAACACCCACCAGCAGAAACACCCACCTACCCAACTGACAGACGGAATCTCACTATACATCAGCCATTCTCATCCTCCCCTCTCTCATGACAAGGCGCTCACCTCTGGATGACCTAAAAAATAATCTTTAATATCTCTTAAACAAAAGTAGCACAAACAATATTTTTTTCTGCACAAATCTGCACTAACGTTGCACTAACCATTCAGTCTATTTGCAGAGATTTTTGACGTGGGTGGGGTGTCAGCTTCACGCAGCTGCGCACAAGTCCTATCATGAAAAAAGGTTCATTGTGCGACCTGAGTAACGCGCAGTAACGGGGTGTCTGCAATGGTAACTGCGTTATAGTTACAGTCAAAGTAATTAGTTAGATTACTCGTTACTAAAACAAGGTAACGCCGTTAGTAACGCCGTTACTTTCAACGCCGTTAGTCCCATCACTGGAAATGAGTGTGCAGAGTTTCTTGAAGATACAGAGGGAGGCTACTGTTTAGGTAAAGTGAGGCCATTTCACCACTATGGACTCACATATGAAGTGAATCTTGATGCAGCATAAGTCACTTCTAGGCAACAATCTCTTAATGACCAGCATAACCAATTTTGCATGTACGCCTTTGCAGGAGTAAAGATGGGAACTGCTCCATTAAGCACTCCAAGGTTACAGATAGGGAAACCAGTCAGAGGGAATGTGAAGATGGATGAATCCAAATACAGATCAGTCCTAGAAAGACATAAAACAGGCTGCTAAAGAGGCTTATTCTAAAATATGAGTGCAGTGAGCCTACTGAACAAACTATTGAACTAAGCATATTGGTCGAATTAACCTGCTCAAGCCTTAACAAGCTAGATGATAATTCATGCCAGATAACATCAAACCTGAACTAAATCAATAATATACCAACATCTACTTTGCTAGTTGATTCTGTTTCTGTGAGCAGCAAAGCGATGCACATTTGCTGCAAAGCGAGGTGCCAAGACACGGAGCTCACATCTACAACTTCTGACAGATGGGCAGTCCTTCCAGACAGCTCCTCGCTACTGCAATCTCAGATGCCAAGTATTTAGTTAAGTGTATTTTTTTGGACTACCACTTGAATAACAAGGATATGATTAATAGGCTTCCGCTGCTTTTAGAGATCCAACCTTATCCAACAGAGCAGGGAATAAAAACATCCAAAACTTGGCTGTGGCTCAAGGCATCACTAATTGGATACTTTAGAGATTTACTGAATTAATTTCTACCACTATTAATGTTGTATTAATGTTACAACTTATCCGTAATGAGGATCCTTATGTAAGAAAATCTTTACATCGCTTCTGCATCTCAGAGAAATTGTTTAAAAATGGCTTCACTGGATTGCAATCAACATAATGTGTTGCTGCAGCCTGTGCACAGCTCAGTCACTGACAGGCATGAATATAATGATGCTTCCAATGGCCTCTGGTGAGTTACAGTAAGAGTACTAAGACTGTGCAGGCTTTCTGCTGCTGCTCCTCCCTGTAGGCTCTGCAACACTAATCCCCGTCTACATGTATGTTCAATGATTTATGGTCATAATAACCCAAAAAGAGGATTAAGCTAATTAAACCACAGCTCTGTGCTTGTAATGAACACATCGGGAGGGAATAAAACACCCCCGTATTTATGCCACACACACTCAGAGAGAAGGAGCTGCAGTGTCTTAAGGGTGTCTGCTTTTTATTTTCCCCAGCAAATGACTTTAAAATGCCTTTAAAAGCTAATCGTCGGTTAGCATGACTCAACAGCTGAATCATCCCAAGATTACCGATACTGTAGGGGGAAGCCGTGCTTCCAGATGACTAGCAGCTCCATTCTGGATTATTATATTAGAGATACAGAGGCTTTTTCTTCCCCAGCTCTTCCAGGTCCAAACCCTGGAAGTGAAAAGCAAGACCTACAGTAAAGCCATGCCGTGGTTTTAGGGATCATATAAGCCTGTAACACGCTGGATTAATGATGCCAAGGTTGCCAGTATTAATACAGTGGATGTCTGGAGGCTGTGTACTGTGAACCTGGTGAGACTGCTAACACTGGATGATGACAACTGGAGGACATGAAATGCATTAGGCGCTGTAAATTGATGGGTGTAGTTAAAGCTAAAGTTGAATAATGCTAGCTTTGGGCGGCGTGCGGCTGGGACTCATGCTGCTGATCCATGATGGCTCAGGCTAAAGATCATAGTCTAAATCAAATCAACTGATAGCTGAGAAATAGCAAAATCCTGCTGTAGGGTGCAGCAAAGAAAAGACAATACTGGTCAGAAGTAATATCCAGTCATTAGGACTGTCGTAAATTATTGTTTTTAAAGTAGTTGGAGCATTGCGCTTGAGTCCCAGAGGTTCTGAGTTCAAGTCCCACTCATTCTCATTTCAAGGACTCTTGGTCCCTGAGCAAGATCGTTAACCCTTGGTTGCTCCCCTGGCGCCACACAATGGCAGCCCAATGGTCCTCAAGGGGATGGGTTAAATACAGAGACTTAATTTCCCCATTGTTGGACAAAAAAAGGATTTACATAACATTAAATTAGTTCAATAATCGATTAATCACGATCAATCCGATTAATTGATATGGGGGATTGGCAGCCTAGTGGTTAGGGCATTGCGCTTGGAATCCAGAGGTTCTGAGTTAAGCCCCATTCCCACAGACTGCCACTATGGCTCCCTGAGCAAGACCCTTAACCCCACACTGCTCCCCAGGCACCTCACAATGACAGCCCACTGCTCCCCAAGGGGATAGGTTAAAATGCAGAGAGTTAATTTCATTGCTCTGTACTTGTGACAGTGTAATGACAATAAAAAAAACCCCAAGGGAATCAATTAAACTGTCTAACTACTGTGGAATAAAATACCTTTCTTGGGGACTTTCTTATGTTCCTACAGGCTCTAATGTACATGAATACACCCTTACTAACATTTGTTTTGAGTCTCTTTTAGCACGTTTTTATTTGGCCAAGGCCAACATTAAAGTTGGGGCCATTCTAGTAGTAAAATATTACGGATCTTTATTCATACCAAAATGACTTAAGATGGATGTTTGGGGTCTTTGTTTCCTCTGAAAACAAATGTATTTTAACTTTCAGTCATCTTGTGTGAAGATCAAAGACCGCATAATACAATCCTACCACCATCCTAACTAGCAACTGCTAAAGGGCACTTTGATTTGATCTGTCATTGTCATTTTCGCCAAACCATCCAATCGTTGTCTACTTTGACCTTCCAAACATTCCCCACAAAGCTTTTGGCTTGCCCCTTAAATTAGGTGTGAATTTTAACTGTGCCTGAAGGTGTGATTTTAGAGCAGGTTCAAGATGATAGTTAACAAAACAGGTTGTGGAATGGATGAAACAGTCTAAAGTCTAATCTCTGAAATGTTCCATTACTCAAGCCTTGTTAAAAACTGATGGACTTCCTTTAAAATTCTGGATCATGCTATAAAATCCCATTTTATTGGGCATTAGCATTACATCATATAATTTTTTTTTTTCAAGTGTTCAGCCAGATTTTTGCGGCAAATTTGTAAATTACAACAGCACATCTGGTCTAAATGTAGGTTGCAAGGAGGTATTTAGTGATCAATTGTCCTTCCATTGAAAACATTTCAATTATCCATGTGTGCCTCTGTCTTCATTCTTTGCTTTTCTCATAACAAAGCTACTCTCCGCATCCTAAGAGCTCAAGACCCTCTGCTCTGCACACATTAGCCTTGTCTGTACTCTGTCTGAGGGTCATTGAGGGTGCAGCAGCAGTAAGTAGCTAAAGCTTCACATCAGAGTCGTTCACACATGGATGATCTGGTACAATCATTTAGTGCCAGTCTATCAATCATCAGGTAACTACTGACGGATTGCCTTTTGACCCTTTAGTCAGTATTAAGATCGAGATAAATACTCCTGGAGGAACGTTGAGAGGCATGATTGAAATCTCTTTAAGAAGCTCCAACATCTAGTGTTTTTAGAATGTAATTATCCCACAGTTCCAACAGTACAATACGTTTAAATTTATATACACTATATCAGCTAGTTCAGAAATCAGCACATTACTAGAGTGACTACCAGGTGATAGATATCCTTATCTTCCAAGTTTGCCGCTGTTGGTCTACTTGTTTTTCTAAGCTTTTGCCTCTGGGTAACCTGTTTATTATAGAAAATATGCAAGCATTGCCAAACGACCAAGAATCAATTTTTGATGTATACATTACATTGAACTAGGTGTTGTAAACATTCCCAAGACCTTCTGATCTATTTGAACATGACCTCATGCTGTTGCTACAGATATGTTGGCTGCAAATCCAGTGTGCAAATCCCCCATTTCACCACATCCAGAAGGTGCTCTAATTTAAATCAAGGGGCTGAGTACACTGAACTTATTATGTTCAACAATCAGATTAAGAGGATTTAGCATTGTGAAATGTGCATTATTTTGCTAAAAGTAGTCATCAGTAGATGGGTAATATCTAGTCATAGAGGAATGAAGGTCAGCAACAACGCGAAGGTTGGCTTTGGTGCTTAAATGAAGCCTAATTGAATACCCTAATTGAATATTCACCATTTAACTTTACAAACCACTGAAAGACTTATCGAATAATAAATTTGTGGATGCAGATCAAAATTTAGACATCATTCATAGTCCTTAAAGGTCATGTAGTAAAACTGGCACATCAACCTTAAAAATGACGGCATAATATGTTCATAGCCGCGCCTTTAATAGTCAATTGGAACTCAAGTAGACCAAGAGATGAAACCCCACCCAAATTCAAGCTTTGGGTCATACCTAACAGTTTTTTCCGCATTTAAAGGTATAGTGGAGGATGTTCTTTTTCCAGGTGGATCATCAAACTAAGTGATCCTCCTAATTGTCAGTCATTCTGATGATACGTTTACGTGAAGCCGTCCTATGTGCTCGTCACCATTTTCACTTAACGGTGGTGAGTCTGACAGTGGAAAAATTGCAAACCTTCTTTTGGAAAGTAAGCTTGTATGAGCGATGCAAACAGCAATATTTAAACAGAGCATGCTTTTATTGGACATTCCCTCTTCTTTTTTTTGTAGTGGAGAGGTTGGGTTTTTTCAAAAATTTGCGAAAATCCTCCATTATACATTTAAGATTGATGGTTAAAAAAAGAAAAAAAAAAACACAAACAAAAAAGCAGACTTTTACCTGTATGGGTCCTCTGATGTGCCTTCAGATGAGAACTCTTGGTGTAAACCTTTCTGCAGCCATTAAACTGGCACCTATGGACTCTCTTCTTGTTCTCAGGAATATCTCCTCCCAGACTTCCACCACCTGCCTGCTCGCTGTCACTCAGGGCTCCTCCTCGGCTTGGTGGGGATGGTAATGCTCGAGCCGCCACCACCTTGGTTGCCCCTAGCCCTACTTTCTTTGCCACCAGTTTAAGCGTTAATGTGCCATCTGCCGTCGCGGTGAGCGTCTGTGTGGGTTTGACGAGGTGCCGGCCGAGCTCTGGCGATGACGGCGGTGTTAGGGACGTGACGGCGGCACTAAGTTGTGCGGCGTTGACTCCTCCGAGGACTTGATCCTTTGTGTCAATCCCAGATACTGCTTGACCATTGTTTGGACTGGACACCTGAAGGACTTTGGCCTGAACCTTGGGGAGGGTTATGAGTAGAGGCGGTGGGCTTGGGTGGTCAGTGAGGCCGGGCAGAAGTGGATCCATCAGATCTTCATCACTGTCACCACCTTGCATGAAGGCCGGTGTTAGGAGACAGTCCAACTCTTCATCAAAGAGCTCAGAGAGTCGCTTGGGCTCTGTCTGTAGATACCTCTCCAACTCTAGACATGTCTGAAAGAAAAGAGGACTAAAATTAGAATTAACATTTTTTTTTATCTATTATTCAATTCACATTAGCTTCATTCAGACTTAACTCAGGTTCACAAAGGTCCCACCAACTAGTTAGGCCAATATAGACTACATGTAGGTTGAAAAATCAAAAGAGTTCCTAACCAATTTGTCATCAAATGGTCACACAACCATTTTATTTTAGGATAACAGTTTCAAAGTGACAAGTAAGGCTTGCCTCAGACAATCTCTCCGCAGATCTGTTTACTCACTGGTTTCCCAGTCTAATTTAACTTGGATATCGGCTGTAGGCGTTCTATTTCTCGGCAGCTGCTGACCATGTCACCTGGCATACGGCAGTCCTGCGAGAGGAGGGATTATTCTGTGATTGATTGCAGCTGCCTGGACAAGCTCTCTGGAGCCCTGAACTGTGGAGGCCTTGCCTGTTTCCCTCTGCTCTGCCAAATCAACCAGCCATGGAAGTTATATCGAGAGATAGAGGAAGCAGGGTGACAGATGAAAAGACATAGAATAATAAAAAAGGCAAAGACAGAAAAGGACATAATGAGAAAAAAATGAAGAAAAATTAGAGCTTTTTTATTAATCCTGCTAGTTGAAGAACACTGTTTTCATTTTTTATGCTACTGTTTGCTGGAAAACAGACAGAATCACCACAGTTGTTGGTCAGCTGGCCCTCCAGCGTCTTTCATCAAGGGCACCTGTGTCATTACCTCCAGGAGGCTGAGCCAAGAAACCTTCCAGTGACTCAATTTCACAACTTCAAACCTGTGTTTGTCTCAAACCTTTTGTATTTTCTTTTTTACATGGTTATCATGGTATTGTTTGTTTCAGGCTCGTTTCTTTTTTTTTATTTAAAGCTACAGTGTGCAATAATTACAGGGATATACAGTCAGAAATGTAATATATTATACATAACTATGTTATTTATCATCATCTACGAGCTCAGCCTCTTAACCTTAATATTTGCGTTGCCTTAGAATTCGTTATTTATAATTACATAGGAGCGGGTCTCGCAGCCATGGAGGCAGACATCTTTGCGCTACGGCAGCACAGAGCCAACAAACTAGCGATTGCGAGATCGCCAAATCGTCACAACGATGTAGAAAAAATAACGGGTATATTTATTATCTTAAGTCTACATGAAATCTATACCCTACACAGACTAATGAAATACTATCTGTAAAATTATCTATGTAAACAAACCTCATCACTTGAGAAGGTAGGTGATGCGGACGTCGTGGAAGACATTTTGTCCCGTAACGCTCGCCGTACTGTTGTGGGGGAGAAGCGGTGGGGGGGAGATGTTCATGTTGCTGCAGTCTGCAGTCTGACCGCTAGATGTTGCTAAAAGTTACACACTGTAGCTTTAAGACTGGTATCTGCGGCAGTGTTTAACCTATAGCTTCCTGCCCAGGATGCATCACTATGCAAAAGACAACCAAAAAAATAAAAGGTTGAAACCTTAATACATTTTTTTTTCTGATTTGCATGTCGAGTCAATGGGGATAGGTGCCACAATGGAGTATGAGCTACAAGAAACTGTAAAAAGACTGCTGTATATCAAAGGTTTTAATTTATCATAGGACTCTAAATACGCCATTAATTTGCAGTACATTTTGGAAAACTTTATCTTTGCTCAACACTATATGGGTTAAGATATATATCACTTTACTTTGTGTGATTACATGCCCCACCTTATTGTAGTCAAGGAGGCATAGTTTGTACCCATGGGGCCTACTGTGTCACTTCTATTTACCCAGGAGAAATCCTGCCACCAAATGTGACTTAAATCATACTCTGGACTACAACATTTAACTTTGCCATACACAATTTAAAAATGTTTCTATATATATATAAATAAATATATAAAAAAAATATTATATATATATATATATATATATATATATATATATATATATATATATATATATATATATATATATATATTTAAAAATTTAAAAAAAACATTGTACTTTCAATAAGACAACCTTTAGAACTCAACATGATCTAAACCTTTATGGAAAGCATAAAATGCACCAAATTCTAAACGTAATTTTGGCAACTGCCTACTAGAACTTGACTGATATCCCATTCATTCAGTTATGAATTGTATGGCTAACACAGTTTTCCTCCTTTATTCAAGTTCTTAAACTTCTAAAAGAGGAGGGGTATCTTACACACCAAGGCTACGTTCACACTGCAGCCTGAAGTGACCCAAATCCAATTTTTTCGGCCCATATGCGACCTGGATCTGATCTTTTCATGACTGTCTAAACAACACGGATCCGATTTTTTCCAATGCAACCCAGGCCACTTGGCTATGTGGTCCTGAATCTGATACGAATCTGATCTTTTCAAATGCGACCTGTGTCTGAACGGCCAGGTCGCATTTATCCGACCAGAACGCCATTAGTAACCAACATAGGTCACTATTCTTAGCCTTGCTACACAGAAGGGACAAGAAAAACAAACACCATGGCGGACAATGATGCGGAGAGCAGTATCTTTTTTAACCATCTTGAAAAATTTAAGTTCTAAGGCTTGGAAAGATCGCTAGATGCGCTCCAGCACTAAATCAGTGTTTACTTCTGTAACATGGATTTAGTGCTGAAGCACGCTGGCTTGTGACGTCATTGCGTTCTCTACTGCGCATGTGGGACACATAAGCTGTATGAATGCAGTTTACACAGGAGATCACATAAAAAGAACACAAAAGATCACAAAAACCGGATTTCACAAAAAATATAGTGAATTGAGCATCAAGGCCTGCAGTGTGAATGTAGCCCAAGTGACATGATCTTATCTACCTGAGGTTAATGGATAGTGTTTGTCGGACAAATCTGCATCAGATTTTTATAAGTCAGTTGAAAACAACATTCTCCCAGGAGATGACAAACAGCATAATTAACTTTAAAAAAATTAGCAAAAATCTATATACATAGATAATCCTGTATTCATCATAAGGCTTAATTAGAGTGTTGACTAACTTGGTCATGCTGATATAATATGTAAAGGAATATGCTAGCACTGAGTGTTATATTGACCAACTCTTCAGCTTTTCTAGTTATTTTTACATCTCAAGCTTCTTCATTCATAATCAAACAAATGCACACACAGACACACACCATACAACAATATGCAGATTATTAGGCATCATTTAAATGAAGTGCTTTGTCCAGAGCAAAACATGGCCTTGGTTAAATTTGCACCAACCCCAAAATTTTACAAATGAAAAACTTCCACCATCAATACCCATCCTTAAGATTTTTTAAAGAGAAAAATTGGCCTGCGCTTTTAATACTTTAAAAAACAGATGTATATTCACAAGAACACATTCAAACAGATTAGAACTTTTAATAGACTACCAACTATGTATTTCCCAAAATCCCTGAGTATGGCATCGAATCTGCAATTTTCCTTTCCTTTGCGAGATAAGAATAAAAATCCAAATAGTTTCCATAGAAATGGAAATCTCACTATAACTTTTAGAGGCATAAAGGTAATTTATCCAAATAACCAAAAATACAAATTTCAATGCTGTTTTGTTTTCTTTACAATCAACTATTTTACTAATTTAAACTGAAAAACATTTTAATCCCTTATTTTCTTCTCACTATGAATAACATCACACCATAAGTAACTGTATAATACACAGAAACTTTTGTTAAAATAGACTAAATATTTGATATCAATGAAAACTTAAACTTTCACATATGATATGGCTTAAATGTGAATAAATTGATTTGCATTTTCATCCAAATTACACCTAAAATTGAAAAGGCTGTCAAGAACACTGGTCTGTTGCAAAACTTAGCTTAACACTTTAACACTTTTGTTATCCGATTTAAAACTAAATGTAGTAATGTAAACAGCAGAGACTATCACTATTGCTCAACAAGCCACTTGGTTACCATGGGGACAGAAGAAAGAGTAACGGGTCGCATTATCGCTGACCAGTGAATTATAATGACTTCAAGGACCTTCAGATGGTATCTTTTTGAAACATAATAGTCTCAGTTTATATAATTCAACTCGACTCTGCAGAAATAAACCTGGGAAATCTCCAGACTTTTCATTTATCACCACATTTCCCCTCAGAGTGCTGAAGTAAAGATTCTGGTACTGGAATACGTTTCTGTTATTAATTCAAAGTAACAGCTTGACCTGTTCATGATGTAAATGTAATAATTTCAAGCACTAATAGATGAACAACAAATGGATGGATTTTAAATCTCGTTCTACTAATTAAAAAACCATTATCAGCCATTTTTGCTACAATCATCAATACTTTAATTTTGTTTGATTAGCAATTCAAAATATTAGCCTAAATTGTTTTTTTTCTCAAAATTTTTATTATTTGTTCAGATTAAACACAGACAGAGCCTCCCGCATAAACGTCAACTCAGCACTTTCTTAAATCCCTTATGACTCAGCTCATCCCTTCCTAAATCGTACCCATTTGGAAAGTGAAGTCCCTTTTTAGCCAAAGGCTTTTGGCAGCTGGGGATTTTCACACCGATGCTCCTGCTCTTTCTGCGTCGCTCACTAAAGCAGCTCCTATACAAACATTTTGTGCATTTTTTTCCTCTTTCACTGCATGACTGTCCATTCAGCCAGTTTGGTAGCTTTCTTTTGCTTGATTTCATTGATGAGACAAACCAACATATTTCATGTTGACGTCTGTTTAGGGGTGATAAGCTGATTTTCTTCTCTCGCTTCTTCCCCTCCTTATTTCCTAAGATTGCTCATTTACATATGAATGTAAATCACAAGATATCTCTTAGCGGTGGACATTGGTTCATGAGTATGTGTAAACTATGATATGCAGGAATGCAACAATGTCCTTTGGAAAATGATTTCTATGGCTCTAAAGAAAGCCTGGTTGGCCTTCTGTCCAGATAGATGCTTTGCTTTGTGAACATTTGTGTTTCTTTTATTCATCGGTGGCTGTTGAACGACATCTAGTCAAGTATGCAATTTGAGGCTATTGTGTTTGCCTTTAAATTAGACTGTTAACAAAGAAAAAGAGCTCGAATCCAACTAAAGATGATTAATTAGTTGTCAGACTATCTAGAGAGAATGTTAAACAAGATGAGGCTGGAGGAAAAAAAAGACCATCTCTAGGTACTGCTAGGAATTTACAATGAAAACAACAAATAAAACCCTAACAAGGTAGTTTGGCATCCAAAAAACAAAGAGGATCTCATGATTTAGATAAAAATAAAGCAATAACAAAACATAAGCAGCTGGGAGTTTCTGGTTTGACCAAAAAATTGTAAAACATTTGCTTGTTTTTACATCCTGTGAACTAATAAAATGAGGGTAGCTATTATAGTTAGCCATAAGCAGGAGGTACGCAGCTTGCAACCAAACTGTCCCACCTGTGTGTAGAGGGTCCCACTACAGACCACTGGAAAAAACAAGCTCCAGGTGCTGCTCTAATAAGCTAAAAAAAGAACAACGTTTCACTTTATTTTATTTTGATCCTCCTAATGTTCTGCCAGGAGTAAATAAACTGTTTATTGAAATCTTTACTGATTGTGTTTGTCCAAGTCTGCCCAGCTTGACACAAAAAAATGTGTTTTCAGTAGGGTTGCGAACCTTCCCTTGAAAAACGGAAGCGTTCCGTATTTAGAAATAGAAGTACCGTTCCTATATTTAGTGGAAAATGAACACACTTTGTCCCGTATTATTGTGCGAGTAAAAAAATAGTCAGTAAAAAGCTAAACTTGTTTCTGGGCCCTTTCCTGCATTGTGACCAATGAGCTAACAACATATATGTAACGATCCAGAATACCCTCATCCCATTGGTCGACACAAGTGTTGCTCATGGAGAAGATAGCGGGAGACAACAGAGCAGTATGGGGGAACGGAGAAATGTAAAGGCTGACGCTGCTTTTGGGGGCGGTGCACCTTTCGCATAGCGATGCTCCTCCTCCTCCAAAAAAAAAGGATGCAGAAATATAGGGAAGAATGCAAAAAAAAAAAAAAAATACCTGGGTGGAAAAAGTCTGTGATAATGAATATAAAGCTCACTGCAAATATGCATCTAATTCAATGCAGATCTGAGTCAAATAGTTTTTAAAAAATCACCACGCCAGGAGGGGTAAAGGCAACCGGGTCAGCTGGCACGCACATGAGGTGTCCCTTTTTTTTTTTTTCAGGGAGTTGGAAACCCTAGTTTTAAATGTCTCACTTTCTGTCTGACTTTTTGTCAGTTTTCTCCGTAGTCCCGCCCAGATTCGGGGTTTAGTTGCTATGGCCATCATAAGACTGCATTTTCTGTCAGAATGAATGGAAACACCGGATCTGGTGTTTTTTGCATTTGACATGAAGAAAAAGCAGCCTAGTATAAATGTGGTCTAAATTTAGACATAGAATTACAAAGTTAATCAAGTATACAAAAATAGTATATAAGATGTAAGAAATATGATGAAAATATAAAAAAATTACTTGTTATTCAGTATGACAACAGTTAACTGTTGCATCTTCTTTCATTTAAAGCCAAGAATATTCATTTGCAAACATTTTTCATCTGCATTTTACATGTGTTTCTTTTTTTTAAACCTGCATGGCAATGTACTGAAATGTGCCAAATCATGACTTAAGATTGAGGCACTTATTGATGAAACCGACCATGATGATTTTTACACCAATCTGATCTTCTAAAGACAAATGAGACACCTGGCCTCTGTGTTCATTTGCTAAATACACTTTATGTTAAAACCTGAAAGGCAGTAGGTATACTCACTGTGGAATAATGTGATACCACCATTGGTTAACCTAATCAATCCACATCTTTCCTGTCTTCTTTTAGCTTCTTTTATCATTTCAACAGAAAAAAAAGAAAACTTTAACCTCCAACTTTCTTTAACTACTGTATAAATCTGAATCTACAATGAATTTAAGTATCAAGGGCAGGAAAAAAAATTCAAGGGTCCAAATAAAAAATTGGCATACAGAGCCTGACTGCATGGAACTTCAAATATATCAACCTGCTCACATAATACTTCGCTCAAGCTGACTCTTTGCACAAACTGGTAATAACATGATTATTATGAATTGGTAGAAAGTGCAGCTCCTCTGGATACCCACATAATAAACCTTGAAAAAAATGTTTAAATTGCCTGTTTATGTGTGGGATATTGGCTGATGCTTGTTGATCATATGCAAAACATTTCAAGACTCCTTAGGATTTTATGTGGAGGGTGAAAAGTATCAACAATTGCTGCAGATCTTCTTTAAAGGTCTAAGTGCCAAAAGGGTTACATACATTTTTACTCACCCGCATACATTCCTGCAGCAGTATGAGGAACACACCACCGATACACCTTCAGGTAATAATTTCAATTCAGGTAGAATGGAACTATTGTTTTAACTTTAATTGGAAACTAGAAATAGAAACAACTTTGTGTCCTGGCGGGGGCACGGCTGATGCTGCAGATTTTAGGGGGAGGGGGGAGCTATAGCAGAGAATAGATGGAGCCTGAGGGTGTGCGAGGGGAGAGAGGGCGCCAATCACAACCGTGGCCAGCGGTGAACGGATCGACTCTGACATCATGCGAATGACCTTCTCCTTCGTCTGGTTCTCCTACACACTGTGAATATCAGGTAACAATG
The DNA here is from genome assembly GCA_030533445.1 of Cyprinodon diabolis. NCBI lineage: Eukaryota > Metazoa > Chordata > Actinopteri > Cyprinodontiformes > Cyprinodontidae > Cyprinodon > Cyprinodon diabolis. Next base: position 34,637,092 of record CM060068.1, read on the forward strand.
ACACGCAGGACTTGCAATGCATATGTGTGCTTGTGTGTGTTTTGGGGGTTAATAAACCTTTAGTGTTTTTAATATATATATATATATATATATATATATATATATATATATATATATATATATATATATATATATATATATATATATATATATATATATTTCAATACTTTTTTGAGGGTTAAGATGTGGATTAATGTATGTGATTACTTTCTTTGAGAGGTTTGGTATTCAATGTCAATATGCTTGAAGGTAGCCCAATTAGAGTGTGTTGTAGTGTGTGCAGCCACTGCAAACTGCTCAGACGGATTGCATGTGTACGGCTCACCTCTTGTTCCCCTGTTCTGTCCCATAGCATATGGAGAAAGGTCAAATTGAGAAAACTCACATAGGTTCACCCACAAACACACACACACACACATACTCATTCTGCTATATGTAGTGAGGACCATTGACTTCCATTGGCTTTCAGTCATTTTCAACCTTTTCTATGCCCTAACCCTAAAACTAAACCTAACCATTAGCAATGCATACCTCACCCTAACCCTAACCCAATTGACACCTAAGCCTTAAACCTAACCATTAGCAAAATATCTTGTGAGGACCAGCAAAATGTCCTCACTTTGCAACAACTGGTCCTCAATCTGATGGTGAAATTGGAAAAATGGTCCTCACTCTGAGGGCTAGACAGGTACACATCCCCTTCTCCCAATCCCACCCTGACCCCCCCATCCTCCCACACACACACACACCCACCCACACACACCCACCCACCCACACACACACACACACACACACCCACCCACACACACACACACACACACACACACACACACACACACACACACACACACAGACGGTCACATATGGGCAAAAAATTCACTTCAACACTTCAAAGTATGGAAAATCTCCCCTTCAAAAATTATGACTTAAAAAACATAAACTGACTATAAAAACTAAACAAAACATTTTCAAAATTGGAAATAAATTGTCTTATGGCAAAGACCTCCAAGGTTTATAACCTAAATAACAAAATAAACACACAAATACGTTCTCATGATTTTTAAGGCATCCACTGTAAGTTGCTAGGAGCATATCTGCTAGTGGTTTAAAGCATTAAAGCTGTACGATTATGGCTCATTGAAATTAAAAATTCAGATTTTCCTGGTTACCAGTTAGAAACAAGATAAGAGCGTCTGAATCAGGATTTTGAATCTTTAGTTAAGCTGCAGCATGTACAGACTGTAGGGAAAGTTTCAACATAAAAAACAAAACAAAAACATAAGCTTCAAAAGTTAGTATAAGCTATGCAACATATAAATATGAAACATTGTCAGGATAAGAGTCAGGTGTTTATTTTAGAAGCTGTATCTGACCTAAACCGACAAGAATCTATTACATTCTATATCTGTTTTCTCTATAATGTTTCTTTCTTCAATAATCGATTTTTACATGTCATGTAGTCCTGAAACAAAGGCTTAGGAAAAAAAGGAGAGTCTATAAAGAAGAAGGCGGCCACCTAGGAATGCTTTGAACCCTAATTACAATTGGGTTTATCAATTCTGCAATTTATTTACATGTGAAACAAGCTAGATAGATGATTTCATTTGACTATCTGATGAGCTGCAATATTTGAACATACAGATACTCTATCATCTCCTCCTGCATCTCCTTTTTTCTCTAAATATGAGTTTTTGATTTAATATTTTATCTCAAATAGCTGCCTGTTACATGGAGGCTCAGCCTCTGTATGTGTGTCTTTGACCCACTGAGATCTATTAATAATGAATGCAGAGAGCACAGGGTTCTGGATGGAAGCGCTAAGAGCTTTTGACAGACAAAGGGTGATTGAGGACAGAGCTCCACAAACAGACTGAAGTGGATCCAGCAAAATGAGGGGGGGCACCGTCTGTGTTTACATGCAGTCTGTTATGTGACTATTACCAACATTGCCATTAGGACAATGGCTAAATTAAGCCATTTACATGATTCTGCAAAGTGACACTTCCTACAAGTGTTGACTTTACATGTGGCTATTGCTACATAAATGCTGCTTCAGAAACACATAATTGAACAATCCTATAATGGATTAAGCCTGCTGAATACCAGTTTATGTTAAAAAAAAACTTCCCAGTTATTAACATTTTTGTCATCCTAAAAATATCTTTTAGTAGAAATGAAACAGAAATCACTACAAAGAAGTTAGTGCCATAGAGAATAATTCACTATTAACCCACTGCCTGATCATGTCTTCCTGTATTTTATGGTTTGTTTAAATGCTAGAAAGTTTACAATGAAAATCCTTTACTAAGTGTGCTGGAAAGTGCGACCATCAACAAAACACTGACAATACTGAAATATCCTATTCAATAAAAGACACAACAGATATATTATTTAAAAACCTCAATCCAAATATGTATTTTGTAAGTATTTGACAAAAAGTATCTTTACAATAGCCTTTTTATTTGACTCTTTATGACTAAAACATTGTTTGATGAACAGACTGATCCCTCAGTAGTTTAGTCCTGATGCATCTAACAAGCCTGTAGCCTATTTTCCTGGATTCACTTTAAGTCAGAAGTTCCCCTGCTGTTTCTTTGGATGTAATAACAAGCACCTCCATGTTTAATGGGTCCGACCTAGCAAAAAAAACAAAGCTTTATTACCTCCTTGAATTTACCAAAAATCAACCTAAAATGGAGGTTTTGTTATTTTTGGAAATGCTGTCAGACAGAAATCCTGACAGCCAGATAGCTTGCTTGCTTCCTTCCTTCCTTCCTTCCTTCCTTCCTTCCTTCCTTCCTTCCTTCCTTCCTTCCTTCCTTCCTTCCTTCCTTCCTTCCTCCCTCCCTTCCTTCCTTCAGACAGAAATCCTGACAGCCAGATCCCTTCCTTCCTTCCTCCCTTCCTTCCTTCAGACAGAAATCCTGACAGCCAGATCCCTCCCTTCCTTCCTTCCTTCCTTCCTTCCTTCCTTCCTTCCTTCCTTCCTTCCTTCCTTCCTTCCTTCCTTCCGACAGAAATCAGAACAGCCAGATAGCTTCCTTCCTTCCTTCCTTCCTTCCTTCATGTGCATATTAATATATACAGCTTGGTGCCTTTTGAAATTAACAATTCATTGAATTAATCAGTGAAATGGTAAAACTGAACAGTGTAAGATTGGGGGACTAAGAGCTTTATCATGAACCTCTTCTGAAGCTGTATAATAGTTTCCACTCCTGCTAGTGAAGAAATCTTGTTTGTAAGCATCTCATCTCATTCACTTCAGTCCTTTAGTTTGATTTTCTCTCTTTATCTTTCTGTATTAGAATTTGTTTATGCCCCAGTTCCCTCTATGAAGCTTTTAGCTTCAAATTATGCTTTTCTCTTTGCCTTTTTTGTTCAAATAGGTCCTAATTAAAGCGCTTTGCCTTCCATAATCTGCCCTTTGAAGCTGTACCTCTTGATGGATCTCGCTCTCTCCACAAAGAGGGCTCTAATGGCTAATTAGCCACTCAAAAGAAAAAGCAAAAACATGCTCTTTATTCAGTTAATTTGCTGATGTGGTTGTGTACATAGAGGGTGTGTATGTTTGTAAGAGTGAGAAGAGCATAATGACTTTTAACTGATGTGTGTGAATATGAGATGCCTCGTGTTTAAGAGAGTGTAGAAAAATCAAACAGAAGCCATTGGTAGAGAGCAGCTGGCTTCAGTGCATGTGTGTCTGGTGTTTGATAGAGAACTTGCATGTGAAAATGCTGCAGCTCAGTGAGGCTGAGTCACACCGACTTACCACTGCAGAAGCAATGTGCTGACGATAATACCTGAACACCATTTATTAGGGTTAAGAAAACCAAAATGCTAATTTTTTGGGATGACTATGGATTCAGAAAGTAACTTTAAGTAGAACTTAACTCATGTTTTCCATCTTCCATCTTAACTTTTCCAGTTTTGTACCTATGTGTTGCCAATTTCTGACTCCAGTTGCAATTTCCTCTTTGCTAATTCATTATTCAGTCCAATGAAGTTTCAACCCTTCCTATTTAAAATTCGTACTCTTAGACATATCATGTACCTAACTCATGGTGCAATATACTTATAAAAATGCTCCGATCTTCTTAGTAAAACATTGGCCTGTGTTTTCATAACAGCTCTTTATATTTCAATATTTTCCCAAGGGCTGCAAATAACGATTATTTTGCCAATCGATTAATCTGTTGATAATATTTTGATTAACCAAACAGTAATTAAATAACCAAAGCTTCTTTAAAGAAGAACTTTTACGAAATCAAACCAGGTTAAATTATCTTAAATTATCTTAAAAGCAAAATGTTCATATAAGTTTTTAACAATCTTGGTATAATTGCTGCTCTAAGTGGGTCACTCTGCCAGCTAAAGGCATGTTTTAGAGTTTATACACCAGTTAACGATTAATCGATTACTAAATTAGTTGACGATTATTTCAATAATCGATTAATCATGATTAATCTGATTAATTGTTTCAGCCCTACTATTCCCAGTCATGTATGCATCATTTACTTGCTTCACATAACCACATTTTTTTTATGAATAAAAACAAAAGAGTTGGTTTTTAAAGAGGGTTTGAAACATTTTGGTTGTGAATAAATCCTTTAAGTCAGACCACTGCATTGTATACCTCACCAAAAATAACCTGGATCTGAAATAAATAACACTGATAATACAGAAAATGTTAAAGGGATGAAAAAACAAAACATCAAAATCCAACAGGCGGAGGAGGAAGGGAGAAATATGCCAAACATAATAAGAATTCTTATTGAAATAGAGACTTGTTAAATAACTGAAAATAAATTCACAGATATAAGTCTTTAAATAAATTCTAGATGCAACATTTTTGTAACATTTGTAACTTAAAATGTGATCAGTCCAGTCATTAAATCTATTATTTATATACAGTTGTAATATTAATTATCAAGGCTAATATATTGACCTGTTCTTAAACACAAACTATAGCAAATAAGTTGCCACTTATCTTTTTATTTATGTATTCTTTAATTTTTCATCTAGATTAAACATTAGCTTCTTCTTTGCAACTTCACTGAGAATGACAACAGGCACAAGTGAAGAAGTGCAGCACAATACAAAACTTTAGACAAAGTGAGTGGCTGGAGACGGAATGATTATAGGGAGATAAAGAGGCAGCTGCATATAAACGGTTAAATGAGTCACCTCAGACTTTCCTCTTAAAGAAGGGAAACAATCAAAACCTAAAAAACAGAAATGATCTAGTCCTCTGAATGACTCTATAAAGGAGAACAGACTAGCTTTCCTTCTGCTGCCATTTTCTCTGTGGACTCTTTTCTTTTTATTTTATTTTTTTACAAGGAGCCCCCTCTGTTTGGGAATAAAGCAAGTTTGCTAAATAAATCAGTGAAATATTGGAACCTGATGATGTCAGTAATAGATCACATATTCATAATTTATCTCTCAGGAAAAATATGTGCTACACACATTTTTTTCTAAAGAATAACCATAAAAATAATAAGGCTGACCACTTTTAAAATCCTCTTTCTAAATATGAGACAAGTTTTGGCTTCTCTTTAGTGTCAATGATTCCCTTTATCAGTTTAAAAGATTAAACTAAACTTTTAGTTTGGAAAAAAAGTTTTTGTAGATGTAGAAAAGTCGTTTTTTTTAATCTTCCATTGCACTTGCGTCCCTTTCCAGAACAATTACACATATAGAGAATCGTTTTCAGTTTCAAACTATTATTGTTATGTTCCTTCACCCTAACATTGATCAACAACCTTTACTAAGGTGTTTTATTGCTACACTAGACATCTTTTCCTCTTCATATTTCTACTAACAAGCATTCTGACCCTACTTAGCTTGATTCATCACAAACAGCATTATTAGCATCCAAGCATTTTGCTGGGAGAAAGACCACAGTCATTTTCTATGGTTTACAATTTTTCTCCCCATTTCCATTTATGTTTCACCAAACTGTCTACATATTATACTAAAGTCCTTATGTCCCACATCATGAACATCATAGACAGATTAGAGGGGACGGGGTGTTAAAATTCCTCCAATATTGGTGTGAAAAAACAAGTATAGATAACAAAACCTCTGTAGTCTAATAGGCAGCAGCCATTTTGGACATTCCATGTCTGATATCTGCACTGAACTTATCTCAGAAACCAAAGATCAAACCCTTTAATGTAATAATTCATCTGTCATCAGCCTAGGACAGACTGGAGAAACTTTTCGTAAATCTTTTTCATTCTTATCAGTTATAGCCAATCTTAATCAGGGGTCTAATCCGTACGTCGCAATGAACAGATGTTAAGAACATATTGTATGTAGATTTTGGAGATTTTTATGGTGTATTTCAAATCTTCAATACTAATGAATATGTATTAAGACTCTGGCTGAACCCAGCACTAAGAGAAGATTACAAAAGTGTGTCTAGTTCGATTTTCCAAGCAAACAAAACCTGTAGCAGATAATTCTGTGCTAATCCCCCATTTTACAAGTGTTTGGTGTTTTTTTCAGAAGCTTAATGAAATTTAATTCAATGTCTACTTTAAAATATATACAGTAAATAATGGAGAAAAAAAACAAAACAAGTTGTTAAAGCTTCCAAAATGGGTCAGTCTTGTTCTCATAAGAATGTACTTTTCTTTAAAATCAGTAACATTATTTGTTTTAAACAATGTTTAAATTAGACATATTTGGAGCCGGCCTTGCTCAGGGTTGGTCAAATATGAATTATTGTAGAAACCTGTTTGCATTTTTTTTAATGGAGGTTGTTAAAACAAAAAGCCAATAAATCCATGAAGCTCAGTTGTACCATCATCATTGCATCAATATCTATAACATATTACTGTATTTGCTTCTGCAAACACCAAAGTAAAACATGCATGATTAAAATGAAATTAATGGTTTATAAAAATATTTGAGTTAGACTCATTTTCCTTGTTTTAAATAACACCAGATAGTGTTTCTAAATAAATTCTGATGTGTTTTAACCTCTTAAATATTTTCTTTTCATTTTAAAACCTTGCCACTTTGTTGCAGTTCTTGTCATTCTGATGGAAGTTCAATATAGTTTTGTTGGGAAAAGTTAACTGAGGAAAACTTTTTGTTAAAAAAAAAAAAAAAGGTTTGACCATAATAAAGCAACTTTTATTAGCGGTGTGACAGCAGCTCCTGTGTGTACAGTCTTCAATACGCAATTGAAACAAACACAATCCCTACTAAATATACAAAACCTGAGCAAAGTAAGAGGGATACCTGAGCATAAAAAGAAAATGAGTTTGAAAGATGTTTTCGTTCCTCTAACTGACAGAACCACCACATATTATTTTGAGTGACAGCGACACAAAAACCACTAAGTACAGTATTGTGACAGTGACAGAGGTGGCAGTAGGTTTGAACACCTGTGTGTGTGTGTGTGTGTGTGTGTGCTCCCTGTGCGTTTAGCTTTCCTCTCACTGAGCTGATTGAAAACGCAGCAGGATAAAATGGAGGGGGCCTGGGAGGTCTGATTTAAAAAGCAGGAGGAGGTTTCAATGAAAGAAAAAAAAAGGTTCATGGAGACAAGAACTGACGGAAGAATGTGGCGACAAGAAAACATCCGCTTAGACTTTTATCTGAGAGAATAAACTGGACTGGATGAATGCGCCGAGTGTGAGGGCGGCGGAGAATGTACACTGGCTTTATGTTTATAAAAAACATGTTTGTCTATCATGAAAACACACTAAGAAAAGACCTTTTTATCAGTGATCAGTAGGCGAGGTTTGAACATAAATCTGGGCAACAGCTAAAAGTCAGCTGCTTATTTATTTTGTGAATGAAAAAAAACAGGTTTTATGACCCACTATGCCATCTACACCTACGCAGGTCTCGCTCAGATTTCAGTCCCTTATTTATTACAGAGAGACGGTCCAGTTCTAGGTGCAAGAGCCCCCATCCCAGCATCTATAGATGCACTGAACCTGCCAGGATCCCACCCAGCCTCCAAACAACCAACACTCGCCCCCAGACCCTCATCCCACCAAGCTTTAGGCAGCAGCTCTGGACAACCGACCAGGCTAGGGATAATGGGAGGGTCCCTTCCTGTTCGGTGCACATGTAGCCACCCTGCTGGGATCCAGCCCTAAACCTGCTGACACCAGCCAGGAGAGGAAGCAGCCCGGTATAGAGGGCACAGCTGTCCGTGGTCCATCGCTGCCAGAGGGCTCATCCCCACATCAGGGGAGCAACTTTAAAAAAATGCATTTATTTTTTTTCTTTATTCATCAAAAGTATTTAGAAATCATTTTTGTTATTAAGTTTTACTCATAAAATAATGTTACATTTTCATTATTCAATAATTGAAATCAATTTTTCTAAAAAAATATTTTCAACTTTTTTTTTCAAATGTACATTTAAAATTACTATAACGACATAATTTCTCTCTGAGGTTAAGAAAACATTTTCATTCTGACATTTAGCATAAATTACTTTTCTTATAGCCTTAATAACCCCTTTTTAAAATTCTGTTCAACAAACTGGCTGAACTAAAAGGTGATCCAACTGGAACTGTTATGCACATGCGACCAACAGCACTTTTAATCTAAAATTAGGACATCTAATTGGAAAGATAGCAGAGAGCCAATTAAAAGCAGTAACCTCCTAATGATGAGAAAGAAAAAGAAATCAGTGAGAGTGATTGCATGGAAGTGATGGAGGGCATGAAGAAAGAAGAGTTTGGCCTTTTGTGTTTAACGCACACACAGCTTCACCTTTGACCTCTAGCTTCAGCCAATGAAATTTTAATCAACAGTCTCTGATGGAGGAGAGCACTCAGCCTCTCCTGCTGCGTAACTGTTCCCCCATCTTTTTTCTATTCTATCCATCTTTTCATGCCTTTAAGGAGCCCCATCCTCTCTTCTCTTCTTTTTATTCTTCCTTTCTCACATCTATAAACCCTCACACACACATATAACAAGCTTTCCCTGCTCATTCAAAAATTAAAGGTCACCAATACTACTTGCTTCTCCCATTTTTCCACACCACCCAGCTTCTTTTTTTGTACTTATCTTTACCCCCTTGCCTAAAGCCATCTGTTGAAGTCATCACAGAAAATGGCAAGTAACAATAACACACAATGGCACAGTGTAAGGAAAAATATTTGCCCAGTTAAAGAAGTGGAAATCCATAAGCTCCTCTTCACTTATTCCTCATTATCTATTCCTTGCCTTTTTTAATTAATATATATATAATCCTCATTTCAGAAATGAAATGTATTTATATGATATTATTTGTTTCCTAAAAGTATGAAACAAAAATAATAATTATTATATATTATAATTGCCAAACCCATTTGTTTTTCCATACAAATGCATAAAATATATTTTTAAAATATCAAAACTTGCCTTTCAGTCCAGGTTTCTATATCCACTTGGACTTCATAATCCCAGATCTTTCTACCCTCACAAAACTGCAGGTGTTGCAAACCCTTCGTGTTTCAAATGAATAATTTTTAAGTAATTAATAAAGGTTTTGCTGCAAATAAAAAACAGTGATTGTTATTGCCCTTTTGAATCCTCCAGAAAACCAAACCACATTTATCAGATGGTGACACTGAACCTGAATTTTACAATAAAATAAATGCAACACTCTACCTGTCAAGTTAAAGATATAAAATAAACTCACGATGAAGATTTTGCATTTGAAAGCATTGCATCTGTACAGTTATAATTTTTTTTCAGGTATTAAATGAAAAAAAAAAGAGGACAACTGAAACTGGGAACACTATGCTACAAACTTTTGCCCAGATATTTATAGCAGCTGCTTTCAAGTAAAAAGGTCTTGGTTCAAAAGGCTTCTGGCAGAAAGAGACCTTAGTATGGAAAAGGATTGATTGATGATTAAATTATTGCACCACCGATAATTATAGAGTTAAAGTTTCCCAATTCTTGAATAACAACCAACTAAAGCTTAATTCATACCTTCTACGTCCTTCAGCTCTACCTGGGTCTCTGCCTACTTCTGGGTATAACCCAGATTTTTGGAACAGCGTTTGATTTACTGTATGTCCAAGCAGAGACAATAATGCTCCAGATAATGAGACAAAACACACAGCAAAAAAAAAAAAGAAAAAAAAATGGAAACATTGCGAGCACAAGAATAAAAAAAAAAATATCAAAACTTCTTTTAAAGAAATATTATCAGGCTGTCTTCTTCAACCTGGATAAAAGATCTACAACAGGGTATAAAAGCTGCACTGCGATCACTTCTTTCTTTTATGTTTTCTTCTTCTAAAACAGAAGTTTTTACACCTGTGCATATATAACCTCTGAGACGCTGCACTGAAAAGACTAAAGAGCCATTCAATAAATTAAATCATAGAAAGGTTCATTTCTTTTAGTAACTCAATCCGCGAAGTGAATCACATTTTAAAGACTAATCACACACAGGCTGATACTTTCAAGCCCTTTGATTCTGTCATTTAGCATGATCTTCCACCCACTGATAATGAAATAGAAAAAAAAAGAAGATCTGAATATTAAATTATGCAAATAAAAAGAATTTTCATAGAGAAAAGCAAGGTATTTAAAAATGAACTTTTAGATGGATTAATAAGCCTCATCAGAGGCCATATTACAATCTACTGAATCTCGATCGATCAATCAATCAATCAATCTTTATAAAAAAGCACCCTTCATATAGTCAGTTGTAACACAAAGTGCTTTTCAGAGGTTTAATCAGAAATACTGACAGATAAAGACAAGAAAAACATAAAAAAATGACCAGCCTACTTCAAACTCAACATAAAATTATTAACATATTAAGCAAATTTGAAAAAATTATGAAATAAGTATATGGGTGAAAGGCATTTAGGAAATAAATTAAAACATAAAAGTTTTAATTTCTGCAAAAATACCTAAAACATACATATAAACATTTAAAATATATACACAATAAAGGAGTTAATTAATGATTAGCAAAAAAAAATAAAAAATAAATAGATAAAGGATATGTACAATATGTTAAAAGTGAAATAATATGATAAAAAGAAGAGATAATTAACGCATGTGAGCCAGATTAAATTAAAATATCTTAACTTTCCAAAATAGCCAAACTCTAAACTGCTCTTAGGTCAGTAGGAAAGCTGTTCCTCAGAGAAAAAGGCACCTCAATCCATGCATTAGTTTTTAGTCCATGTAGCAACAGAAAGCCTTCTGAAGAAGACCTGAGGACCCAAAGGGCCTATACAACAGAAGGACATTGGATAAATAGCGCTAAAAGCATTAAGAGTCTTAAATATCAGCAGAGGCACCTGAAAATCGATTTTAAAATGGACAGGTAGCCGGAGTAGAGACTTAAAATTCAGCTGCCGTTCGTTTGGGGCTTCATTAGCATTCTGACAGCTGAATTCTGAAGCAGCTTCAAAGGAGTCATGGTGTTTTTAGGATAACCTGAAAGCAGAGCAATTCTTAACATTCAAATCATTAAAAAACAGCGACTAATTTCTTTACACCCGCTCAGCATTGGGACAATTCTTTTGGAAGCACCTCATTAGCAATAGAATTGACTTTTAGGCATAAAAAACTGGATTTTAAGGTGTTTTTAGGTTCATTCTTAGATTTAGTGTTAATATGAGTTTTTTTTTTTTTTTACCAGCTGCTACTAAGAAAGCACCACAGCATGAGTTTGGGGCCTCATGAGAAACGTGCTTTAAAGTTGCAAAAACATCTTTTTTAACATTTAAGATCTGGTAATGAAGCTTTCTTGTTTCCTGCAATAAGAACTAAAGTTTGTCAGTTTGCCAAAGAATGCAAACCTTGCAGGCATGAATGGATATTTCCCTACAGATGCATCTTCTTTCTTGGCAGACAGCAGGCAATCACTGGATCATATAATCTACCCCTTTAGCAGCCAGCAGCATAAAGAAATGAACATATGGATGCTTCTTAACTGAGCTGGATATTAACTAATTTTAGGTTGGTTCACAACAAACTATACTAAACTTTCTTTATAAATCACAGAAGTAAGTAAGGCAAGAATACGTCTTTAAACCATAAATAGTGGATGAGCGGACAGATTTAAACATAAGCATCGACAGGTATTTACTGCTTAATCAAAAAGATGTTAGTGGCTCTTCATATCAACATTACTTACCACTGCATGCATGCATGCATGCATACAGGTTAGCTAAATTCAATAATACATTATTTTCCAAAGAAAATTACATAAATAAATAAATATTTCAGTTTTCTTTCCTAAACAATGTTTCATAAACATGAACTTTTTCAGTGCTGATATGTTAAAATTCAGTGGGAAATTGTTTGTGGTGTTATTTCTCAACCTAAAGCAAGGCATGGGTTATAAACACAATGCATCAGAATAGGAAACCTTAACCTAGGTTATGAGAGCCTTGAGATGGACTTGAATTACAAATATTTTTGTCTTAAAATCTTATAAAAAAGGTTTTCTTCTAAACCACGGGTCTTAAGCTCAAATTCTCTAGGGATCTCTTGCAATAAATACCTGAATCAAACAGCTTAACTACCCTGCTAGCAGTAGTCAACCTCTGCTAATGAGCTCATGTGGTGTCACTGTGTTGACAGCACAATGGGTTTTCCTCTTATTATTTATTTCAAATTTGTGGGCCAGACCAAATTTAATCTTCAAACCAAAAATCATCGTTTTTCTTAAAAACACATTAGGTTCTAAATAGTAAATGAGAGAAAATCTAAAAGATCTCTAGGAAGCTCTTTACTTTGCTATAAACCTGGGAACAAGCTAACGGGGAAATAGAGGGAAGAACTTTGTTACAGAACCATCTGCCTCTTCAGCACCAAGGACAGCACCGTGCATGTATATAAACCTCCTAGTCTAGTTCATTGACAGAAGCTGGATTATAACACAGACAAACACCGGGCAGAGAGAGGTCAGTGTGTCAGACAGACTAAACAAACGTCCTCTACAAGTCACTCTGCTGAGGGATAATAGGTACTCAGTTAACTTTAAATTGGAATGTTTCATTTATATTCGTACCCTTTTTATAAGATTTCTTTTCATATCACACCTCAAACTCTGATGTATTATATTAAGATATATCTTTTTCGGTAGATCAATACAAAGTCATGCATCAGTTTGAAATAAAAACATACATCAAAGGGATACAGTTTAAGCAAATTATCAAACTATTAAGTGAAAATAAAAATCTGTTTCAACCTTTTTATAACTTGTGCACAAACACAAAAGAAAAGCATAAATCCCAAATGATTTTGATGTTTCTCATTTGAAAGCTAAGACCTTCTAGCTTCTGGTGATATTTTTTTTACAAAACTTGAGCTATGAAACTTTAAACATGTCAAAAATAATATGTTTTTTCTCTCTCGTTAAAATGCAATTTTAATTTTTCTATATCTTGGGTATAATTCTTAGTTGACATCTCCAATTCACTACGCTTGTTGTGATCCAAATCAGAACAAAAACTTACCAACTGGATTATTTGAATTTTACGACCATAAAAAACACATTTCTATATGTACAATTTTAATTTAATCTTTTTCTTCTATATCAAAATTTCCGTTTTCACTTCCAGTACTTAACTGAAATGTTTATCTCCCTTGCTAACAAAATATGTCAAATTTTCATTGGTCATTGAATTGCTCAGCGAGCAACGAATACAGTGATGCATTCACCTGGGGATGGCGTTTCGTACATGGAGGACATTCCTTATGCTTGATTTTGTGAGCATACTGATTGTTGAATAAACTCATGTAACGCAGATAATCTAAAATGGCATAATTTAGTTTACACATGTAACTAGATTCTTGAAACTGACATTTTATGCTGATATTTTCACAATTTCACAACAATTTTCACAACAAAAAAATTGCTTTTGTGGATTATTATAACAAACAATTTTATTTTATGACCTTCTCTGGAGTGTTAGAGAAAATTAGCCTATTTATGTCAGGATAGAGCAAATTTTGAAATGTCGGCAGATGAAAAGAAGGTAAGAAATGAAATTATAAGTTGATGCCAGATAAAAAATAGGTTGTGTTTTCAGAGTATAGTTGGCTTACAATTGTCTTGATTGTCTTTAAATGTAATGTAAATCCCTATATTGCCCCACAATGGGGAAATTCACTCTTTACATTTGACCCATCCCCTTAGGGAGCAGTGGGCTGCCACTGTGTGAAATCCGAGGAGCAGTGTGGGGTTAAGGGTTTGGCTCAGGAACCCAGAGTGGAGGCTGTGGGGATCAAACCGGGTACTTGCAACCTTCTCAGAGCCCAAGCACACCACTCTAACCACTAGGCCAACACTTTATGATCGCTTGATTCTAAAAAGGTGCAACATGTTGGGGTTTGTTTAATAACAAGCTTGCTTTTCGGTGCAGAACAGAACGTGTCATCAAAACCTCCCGGGGCCGAGCAGTGGGAGCTAAGGGGTTAGCAGTCAGGTATTTAATCCCCCTACATTACTGTTTTGTAAAAAATCCCTATTTTTTTATTACAACTATAGATCTTTTGGGTTATTACTCAAAATCTTTCAGATTAAAATTATATTTTTATTAAATCAGCTCAAAATCAGTCAGACTGTATGGACTGCATTTAAAATACTTCAAAACAGTAGATGTGTTCCTAAGTCTGACTTGGTTCCCCCTTAATGCTAAATCCCCACACCATGCTGTTTCCACTAACATGTTTTACCATAAAATTGTTGTCCTTAGGGTAAAGTGCTCTATCAATTTTCCATAACTGGGGTTAGGAGTTTTATTTCATTGGTCGATCAAAAACATATCTATAAGAATACTGATATTTGTGGTGTTAATCTGACAAAATTTTGATGTTGATCAATTTTTGTGCACATGGAGGAAATGGTGCATTATCTGACAAGCGATGAGGAGATAGAGTTAACCCACAAAGAAAGGAAAACTAGGTGCAGCAGTAATGTATGCTGTGTGAATAAAGAGCTCTTTCCAGTGATTTATTTGGCTTTTCAGGCAAAACAGAGCCAGGAGGCTGAAAAATGTCCTCCGTAAAACCAGGACACACTAGATACGGCTAAAATAAATAGTAGCCCTTCTTTCTACTCAACAAATTACATTTCTGATGGAGCTGAGTTTAGACTGTGGGTCAATTTACATTTACATGCTTTCACAACAGACACTGAGGAGAAAAATCCTTCTTTCTCTCAGTCCATGTCTACCCGCACACACACACACACACACACAGCATTTTTACTGTCCGTGATAATTAAATACGAGGACATAAAATTAATTACCAGCTTAATCACGTGCACCTACACACCCAAATACACACAGCGCTCCAACACGGCAGGTACAGCCTTTTCATTTGAGAAATAATTTAATACTGCTTAACTGGGCTTTTGGCCTTTACCCGTCTCCCTCCATCTGGGTGACGGCGTGTGTGTGTGTGTGTGTCTGTGTGTGCGTCCTCGTCATTTCAATAATTGGCTGAAATGAAAAGACTGAAATCTGCAGCAGAATCATCTGCTCCACTGTCTGATGTGCTTTCTGTTAATGAGGCGACTCTCACAGTAACTCTCCTTCTGTCAGTCTGCAGGTCATTTGTCATGTCGGACGGCCTGTCCTCCACCATGAGGCGAACGTCCAGGCTGGGGGGGACAAAAGGCGTCCTTATTGTCCACGTATTTGGCCTATTTTAGTCTTGGTTCTATGTTTGCTGTGCTGTTTTTTATATTATTTTCCATTAGTTTACAGTGATGTTCTTACCGTTTTACTCAGCACATTCATCTAAGCATATTCTCTCACAGTTTATCATTTCACTTCAATAATGAAACTTCTAAATTATAATACCCATCTGCTCCGGTCCTCCTCAGCCTGCAGTTTTTAGTCTGCTCCTGTCCTTGTACCAGGATCCATTATTTTCCATATTCCTGCTATTTTGTCTTCGCTTTTCAGGTTTGCACCAAAAACAACTTTGAAAAAAGTACTATTTTTTGTTTTTAATATCTTTAAATCTGTAGAAATTATGTTTCGGCTTTTGTAATTAATAAAACATCTATTAGTTCTTATTTCTGCTCTGTGCTTTTGTCAAAGAATTGTTTAAACGTTACAATAAAATCCTTCATTAACTTCAATTTCACCACTCTTCTGTCGTCTTTGCCAATTTAAAATTCTGCCACCCCAGCTGGGATCATTAAAGTCAGCTCCCATTTAATTTGAGGGTAAATCACCGTATAACCCCAACACCCCCCCCCATTTTTTTTCTAGTGACTTCGTCAGCCCAACGGTTTCAGAAGCTTGAAGCACCGAATTGCTGTTTTTTTTTCTACTTTCTCTCTGCGGGTGCTTTAGCTCACGTCCATTAATATCACAGTTCGAGAGTCACAAAGTAAAACTAAACATTTACCACTTGAGCACATGAAAGCTGTTGACTTCAGTGCTTTTAATCAAAGTAAATGTGAAAAGGTAAAAAGACCCTCGTACCAAGTGGTTGGATAAAAGCTCTGCACAGATCGTGACGGCAAAGGTGAAATGAATGTAAACATCGCCAGTCAGGTTAGATGGATCAGCGTGAGGCTGGTTGGTGATTCACAAATTCACTCCCTGACATTCAAAAGGCTGCAGGGGAGAGAGAGCTTTTTGGGTAATCAAAAAATAAATAAAAAAACTATTTAGGAATGATAGAATTCCTACTGTTCTCATCACAAAATTCATTATACATTAGTTTTTCTTGGCTGCTCACTTATTACTTTATAAAAACTTGCTTCCTCCTGCTGTGACTTCATTTAAAACCGTCACAACCTGCTGTGAATTATGGAGTTTCTAAGACAATCACTTCATCACATCCTCTTAATTGGCAAAAAGCATAGTAAATAATATTAACTTTCAGCTCCCAGGCTGGCTTTTTCATTCCTAAAGCAGATACTTTTTTCAGTGCTGTCAAACTGCATTTGTACACTTTCCAATTCATTGATTTTCTCTTTTGTGAGACCTAAATGTTTAATACTAGAACATATAAACCAGATAAATAAGGAAAGTTATTTACAATGATGATTCTATTTATTAGGGAAAAATTGCTCCTCCAATAAATACTTGCAGTGTGCAAAAACTTCCCCTGGTTAATAAGCAGCTTTTCTGTCTTACTTGGAGAATCAGGAACTCAACAATATACATCTTTTCAATTGCAGACGGACTCTGTGAGCCTGTGAAAAGCAATGTCTCATATATCCATGGTGAAGTCCACTTCAGGTTTATTGAAGCCCCAAGAAAATACATGAAAGAGGGCCAGCCAGCGTAGGTACGAGAACTGCTCGGGGCCCTGCCCTATCATATGGCAATGCCACTCGGACAAACTGTATTGCACCTGTTTCTTAAGAATCAGATCTCTTCTGGAGTGTCGACATAATATTACCCATATTTGCTATCCTTTTAAATTTCATCAGCGATCTAAAGTAGTCGTACTTAGAAAACAAACATTCTGAGTTTTGAAGGAAAGCAGTGCCTTCTAAAACAGATTTAACAAGGTGACACAAAAAAAGTCTCAGTGATTCTTCATTTTATTAAGGTCTGGGTGCAATGGAGGACAATGGAACATCTTAAAAATGACTTTCGTAGAGATTTTAGACAAAGAAAACGACAGTTATTCTACTTGTAGAAAACGAACGGACTCTGCGAACAGACGCTGCATTATGTTATTATCGTTGTTGGGCAACCACAATGTTTTAGCTCATGTGGTAAAGTCCTGCCAATCATATAGCGCAAAGTCAATGGCATGCACAGGGCCCGAACAGATCTGGTATCAACACTGGTATCAAAAAGAAAATTTTAATTTTTTTTCTTATTTAGCGGTAAGAGATTAAGAGTGGGTGTGTGGATGGTGACGTTCAGATTTAGAGGAAGTGTTCTCATCAATTAACATAACCGGGTAGTTGCTCCGTCAGGTGAACCTGAGAGGAGTGGTGCGAAGTGCGAACATGGAGGATGTGGAATCTGGGGGATTGTCTAAAAAAAACCACTACACTGATGACAAGACAAAGAAAAAATATGATTAAAGTATATGGCTATAAATTCCACCCTAACCCCTAAATCCCTCAATCACTATATAGAGCGGGGACCATATAGTGGATTTTATAGTGAACTCAGTTAACTGACCGTGATGTTTTGCTAGGAGAGCTCTCCTCGTAAAGCATTCTGGGATATATCTGCTATCTAGTGACCATGGATGATCACTACTTTTCCTGGAGCTTCATACTTTATGCTTTTTAAAGCAATTTCTTCTTCAATAAATATTAGCAGGACGTTTTAAAAAACAATCGAAGAAGCTCATTTCCAAAGTAGGGAATCCAAATTACAAGCAAATATGTGGTAGAGAAAACTGAAAGCAGGGAAACTGTACTACTGTACCTGATACCTTTTTTTTCCTCCCTCTCGACTAAAAATATCCTCCACTGACTACCGCAACAACTCCCTGAGGGAAACAGCAGTACTGCAACATAGACGGTGCAGAGGTTGAGTGTGTCTGGGTGTGTGAAACAGGGAGCAGCATATGTTCCACTCAGAAGCTGTTTGTGTTAGAAAGGTCTGCTCACAAGTTGGGCAGCATTTTATGTTGAGCAGGGGTCTGTGAAAGCTTTAAGGGTTGGCAATAAAGATTTTTACACCCGCAGTCCCAAAGCTTTAAACTATAGCCGCTTATCATTAGTCCTCCATTTAAAAAAACATTTATACATATATTAATGTAATATAAATGGAGAAATATTGTATTACATTAAGTTAACATTCAGTTAGAGTCAAAGGGAGCATTTCATAAAGACCAACAATCTGAGTACTCATTCATTTTCACATATTGCTGAATTTATCGATTTGGATGCAACAGTAGATCCCACTGAAATCCAGTCAGGTCTGACGTCTCAGATTGTTCATATTTATGATGACTAATAGTAAAACAAAGTAAGAAATTATTCATTATTGTTGTTTACTATTTTACTTTAAAGAATCGAGAGGGTGACTTAGAAATATAAGATTAACAAATAATCCCAAAAATCTTTAACTTTTATAATATTATATATTTTTAGAAAAAGACGGCTATTGTAGCTTTTAAGAACTGGACTTAGAACGTTTTGGACAGCTGGTCTGACATGAGGTCCTGCTGAACGATGAACTGATGTCATTCTAAAGGCTCTCAAACTCAGATATAACTTCCTAAATCTTGCTACCGTTTGCTATTAAATTAGACATATATCAAGTGAGAATTAAATAGAGTTGATTAGTGTAGGAAATTTAATTTCAGGTTTTATTTTTTCATATATTTTTTACATTTAGACAGTTGTTCGTCCCTTAAGAACAGGAAGTATAAGAATTTAGGAAGTAGCTGTTACTGATGTCCCTTCATTCATGTCACTGAATCTGTTGGCAGATGATCCCAAATATATGATTATTTCTTTTTCAGCACCTGTTTGTTTGGAAGCTAAAGGTGGAGACATATACACATGGTTTCATTTAATCAGAAGGTCAAACTGTCATAAGATCTTTTCTCAAACACAAATCCAAACAACTTTTCTCCAGTTAAAATAAAGCGTAATAATAATAATAAAAAGACAAAACAGAAAAAAGATTTTCAGTATAATTGTTCAGAGATCATGAAACAATATTTTCACAAAGCGTTGGTAGAGTTTATGATGAGTTTGATGGATCAGAATAACCAAAAAAAGCGCTAAGGATCTTCCATGATCATTTCAGTCCATCCAACACATTATTATTAATGCCAAGTTACACATATTTCATTACTTGAGCATCTGTAAATTGTTCATATGTAAAGAATCAATTGTGGCTTAATGAAAAAAAAACGTTTGGACTGAAATACTGTTTTTGCCTTACAGTGGTGATGCCCTCTAAAGTTATCAGCAATCCAATTATTAATAAGCACCACAGTCTATCAAATAGGTTGATGCAGTTTATCGAATACTTATTTCAATTTCAGCTCTAATTATAATCCTTTTTGCCACCTTCTATGCAAGGATTTTCCAAGCTGATTTAGTGCTAAGTGACATATTGTATCTACACCCCAGGGAAATGGAAAGTTTGCTACCCAGCGGTGTAGTTTGCAGCACTGTTGCTGGGTTCGATTCCCAGTACTGAGTGTAACACGGGCTTCTCCAGCTTCCTCGCACAGTCCAAAAAAATTGCAGTTAAGTTAAATGGTGACCCTAAATTGTCCTTAAGAGTGAGTGTGTCTGTAAATGGTTGTGTCCTGCAACGAACGGCCGACTAGGGCTGCAAATAACGATTATTTTGCTAATTGATTAATTTGACGATTATTTTTTCAATTAATAGATTAATAATAGCCAGCCCATATTCTTATCTTCACCTACCACAGTATACATGTCAGATTAAATAATACAATAATAGTTATACTTCAGTGATAGTATCAAGGTGCCACTTTATTGTATCTCTTATATCTCTTGCAGGCAATGTCTCCCTTTCATCTCTTCTTTCTTTCATCTTTTCTCCTTTTTCCTGTTTTTCATTTCCTGTTCTACTTACATTGCAGTGTCCATATAATCTGTAATACTGCCTGCATAATCATACTAAAGCTATTAATATGCATAAATCAAGCTGAACACTATGGCGAGAGCCATACTGCTCCACTTGTGAAAGTAAACTCTGTTTGGCTCTTTTTTGGCATCAAGGCAATTATTCTTATTGCCACATTGCCAGACAGTATAAAAAACTGTAAAAAATAAATAAATAAAAATAATAATAGGATAGCCGAAAGTTTGATAGGACATTTTTTTAATAAATGAAAGCAGGTGAAACTAAAACTTTTCCATTTGAGGAGTTCTGGATAGAGCATATAGACACACGAAAAATATATTAAATGCAAAATGTTTACATATAATTTTTTTTTACAATTTCACTATAAATGATGCTCTAAGTGGGTTACTCTGTCAGCTAAACGCATATTTTATCTTTACTCAAGTTAACGATTAATCTTTTACTAAATTAGTAATAATCGATTAATCACGATCAATCCGATTGTTTCAGCCCTACTGCCGACCTGCCATTAATGCTATCAGTGCCAATACTTGCTGCACTGGAGATTTTGTAGAAGAAAATTATTTCTGTACATATAATTATTCACTCTAAAAAAAAAATACTAAAGTTTAAAGTGGTATTTTTAATTTTAATAATAAACACTAGGATTATATTACTCTAATACTGTTTTTTATTCAACTATTTTTGTTTTTGTTTTAGTGATCTTTCAAAGCTTGGGTTTGTTTAACATGACTGAGGCTCACATGCTGCCCACTAACAGCTTCTAATAGATAAACAGATGTCAATCTCTCCAAGCAAAACATTAGTTCTAAGATGTCACATGGTTTCTCTGAGATCAATAACTATTTAGTTTAGTCTGCGTTCAGATTCATCTTGGTTGGCCTGATGTTTGGCGTTTGATTTCAGGCGCCTCCAGGGCAGAGTTATCAGAACATTTTTGAAGATGAAAGGACACTCGGTCACACCTGCAGCCAGCTGTGTAAAAGGTAATAAAGGAGGTGAGGGGATGGATCCACTGGGAGCCCATT
Source organism: Cyprinodon diabolis (assembly GCA_030533445.1). Taxonomy (NCBI): domain Eukaryota; kingdom Metazoa; phylum Chordata; class Actinopteri; order Cyprinodontiformes; family Cyprinodontidae; genus Cyprinodon; species Cyprinodon diabolis. The sequence continues at coordinate 34,658,629 of CM060068.1, forward strand.
TTTCATAAAAATAACGTCAAGCTTTATTATTCAACCTGAATTACTGAGGTGTGGAGGATTCCCCGGTGATCATTTGAACTGATATATGTCACTCGCTCACGCTGTCCAGTTAGTCTCATGTCTCTGTGCAATAAGGCACGTCTAATGGTGTTTGACTGACGGCAGGTTTATTGCCCTTGTTTCTAATCCATCTACATGCTGATTGCACTGACGCGATCACAACCAGTGCAGCTCAGGACAATATAGTTGAAAGCTGGCGCAACACTGTCTAAAACTAATATGCTCACATTACACAGACACACATACGCTTCCAGCCTCCCCTATCAGACCTCTCTCCTCTCTCTCCCACCCTAATTGACCATGAAAGTACCCCTATAAATCGAGTTATTGCATTGTGCCTGTCTACTCATATAAAAAGTGCTTTAATGGTTTTGCTAGGAGCTCTGTTGGGAACATTAGGCAGAACTCTCCACCTTCATTAGCCCATTAGCCTGTTTCAATATTGACACTGTCTCGTTTGTCCCCTCCCCCCATCTGTCAGGGCCGAGACTCTCTGGGACCAGGTCTGAAACGTGCCCTCTGGCTTCGCTTTGGACCGGATCAATCTGCGCGGAGCTGCCACTTTCCGAAGGGGGTCGACATAATCGCTTTGGGAAACACTGAAGAGGGAGGCAGAAGATGATTGCAAGTCATTTCCTATCTGAGGCTGTTTGGTTTCAAGCTCAGTTCTACAAGATTTATGGAAAAACTCCTGTTAAGTACAACCTAGAATACTTGCACTCTACTCAAAAAGGGAAAGGCAGGCAGCTCTACAGGACAAAATGCCTATAAAATGATTTAAAATGATGCATTAATGTGTCCTTATCAGTTTCTGTCACTTTAAGAATTGAATGGGTATAAGACTATTAAGATCAGTAAAATGATAAAAACATAAATGATACAATTGCTTTAATATACATTAGTGGATACCTTTGGCCCAAATAGATTGTATTTTTTTTTTCCACCTGTGCTTACGTCTACAGCCACTTAACCTCTCATCATACCTTTAATTTAAGGTCAGACACAAGCTGTCTGCTCAGAACCTTCGTCTCAAACCTGTTCCCACCATCATGATCATCTATGCATTTTTCTCACATAGTTTATTTAGGCTATCGAATAAAGAGCTTCTTAAACATAAGGGTAAAGGGTTCTTCATGAAGTTACACATTTAACCAAAAATTAGCATCACAGCTACTACAGGGGTTTAATGTATAGCTGTAATTCAAGTAGAAAAAAATAAGACTTAAAAAATGTATTAGAAAGAGCTCCACTTTTCAGCAATTTTGCCACAGGGACCCTTTATGGTTGTAAATATGAGGTTTTCTGGAGAGACTCAAGATGATTAAAAGTCTTTCTCAATTACTACATATTTAGGATAGAAAGGACAGCTTTTCTATGCCTAAAAAAAGGAGATATTTCATCTGATTTGTTGTTAGAGATAAAATAAACTACAAATTTGTTTTTCTCAATATTATTTCAGCCTCTATTGGCTTTTATTTTATTATTTCTTAGGCCAACAACACTGGACTCCTGGACGGCCTTGTCCAAAGCATGCTTATCCCCTCTACCACCTCCTCGCTGCGGACAATAAATGCTTATGTGTCTTCTTACGAAGTCTCTGTAAATATCTGTCCTAATTTAACATCTATATGATACAAAAGCATGTAAAAGAAATGATATAGCTTTGTATGATTCAATGTACAAAATAAAAAGAGTGAAAAAAAGTCGATACCTCACAGGAACTAATCAATATTGCATTAAATACTATATCTGAATCCGATAAAAAAAAAGACAATAAAACCAAAGTAAAGACAGCCCTGCACTACTGATACACACAGTCTG